>CM062819.1:2018070431-2019270431 GCA_031772625.1 Pinus tabuliformis
GTGGGCTAAATTTTCAATTCAAACAGATTCAATAAAACTTTATGATAAAACTTATTAATTCATAACTCCTCTAGGTAGGTTATGAAATTTTATCCTAATTAATTACATAAATATAATAAAAATTCCTGTGGGATAAAATTTATTATATTTAGTCTAATTAATTACAATTTAATGTCTAAATAATCTTTATGTGATCTAACCAATCAAAATATATAATTTTAATTAATTAAAGATGCTGTGGCTATTCTCTAATTAATTAAAATTATATGGATCACTAGACATTATTTTTGTTGCATAAACAAAACTTAACCAGAGAGAAAAATAATGTTTACTGAAGGGAGTAAGTCAAAATGACATTTTAAATAAACTCCATATAACTGTAATAATTCTTCACAAAATCAAAATTAAGATTAAAGCAATCAGCATTACCGTAAATGACTGCAAATTAATTGTTCAATTTATAAACAAAACAAAAATAGACCATCAAACAAGTTATTTTGCTCACAAGATAAATAAAATTAAAATTAAATTTAAATTAAATTTCAACGACGCTAAATCTGAACTTCTTGCGAAATAAACATAGAATTAAAAAATTGATTGCCCGAATGAGAAATAAAGACTCGGTATGGCATACAAGCAGAATTTCAATCTCTCAAAATCTCGCATACATAGAATAGCAAAAACCAGAATACCAATATAACCAATGTAACCAATGTGGCCCACGTGGAAAGGTTAATGTTAGAAACAAATCAACACATATGCCATGTGTTACATAACCACCGTTGGAGAGTTTAAAGCCGCAGCAAGTGAAGTTTTAATGTTTATTCGATTTTTATTAAAATCAACATTGGAATAAAGCCATATAGTTAAGCCCTTAATTGCTATTTCTGTACATTCAGTCAATTGATAGCTTGTAAATGATAAGGGGATATGGGTCCATTAAACAACCGACCAATCTGGCAGTTCCCCGTGCCTTAGAGGCCAAGACGGAAAAGCATTATCATTATGGGCCAGCCAGTTGGTGAGGTGTTTGCGTGTATGACAAACTTTTTGAAGTAATAAACAGAAACCACAGACTTAAGTAAATCAAACCAAAAAATTCCACTGTGAATTTTTTATACTTGAAAATTAAGGCGGTGGGTCAGCCTAAGTAATTTTAATTTTAACAGTATTATATTCCAAAACTAAAGCTGAGCAAGCCCCACATAAATAAAGCACATAAGTAATTAAAATAATTTAAAATAAAATATCATTAAATTTCCAAAATGTCCATATTTCACCAAAAACATCATTATGGTGAAACATAAAAATGAAACTAGAGTAGATTGCGTTGCAGACTTGATTATTTTCAAAATAAAAGGCAGTATGTACAAATCGAAAGAGGTGCATTATGGTAAACCATATGATATCACTGCAATACGTATTAAATGTGGCGCATTAAAACATATATAGTATATGGTATAAATGACTATGGGTTGGCGTTTCAGTGATGAACCAGCCGAGTGCGAAGAAGGAAACACCGGCCAAAATGGCAGTACAGCAGGTGAATACGTATTCTCAGGCATGGTCATAGTTTTAGAATTTTATACCAAACGGAACTCATAGTCATAGTTTTATGAAGGCAAAACAAGAAAAAACAAATTCCCGTAAAACTATAAAAACTATAAACGTTTTATTTTATACCAAATGTATTCTAATACTTTGAAGTTCCCGAGTTGGAACCTGTGCGGCAGCCCATTAATTGGGAATTTTTTTATGCGATTCGAAAACAAAACAATGAATGCAATTGACTTGTTTAAAGTTAATCGCCATTTCAAAATTGGGCAGCACCATAAATTGGAAATTTTATGCGATTCGAAAACAAAACAATGAATGCATAAACAAAAATTAAAAATACAGATCACTTCAAAGTATTAGAATCACACACCAAGGCAGAGACATTTTTGGCTCTGATACCAAATGTAATTAAAAAAAAAAGAACGATTCTGTATGCGGAAAAACTCAAAGAATCGTAAAACTTAATGCCCAGGAATATAAATTACCTCCAGCCATTGGTGACGTTCGATGCAAACCACAGTCCACTTGCTTCTTTACTGAAAACAACACTCCAGCTTCAATCCAAGCAAAAAGAAAAGAATACAGAAAATCTGAAGGCACTTCCAAGCTCTGCTCTCTCAGCTAGATGGTGTAAAAACTGAAGGGAATTGAGATGCTAGCTTGGGGACCAAACAGATAAATTTATAGCCAAGCTTCCATCAAGCTTGTGATGACTATGTGCCAGTGTTCCACAGATCAAGGTATAGAACTCCAGATGGAGTAATGGACCACTTCAGTAGCTCCCAACAATAAATTTATTAACTACAGTTGATTTCCTTAACTTAAAGGAAATTACTGCAGTTGGTTTCCATAAATTAAAGAAACACTGCAGTTTAAATTCTATAATTGTAGGCAGCAATTGTTCAAAAAATTAATGGAGCTTAACACTGCAATCGGTATTAGTATTAATTAGTATATTGTTTGGTGCGGTAAGGATAAAATTATGGGGGCGCTGCACGAGCAGGGGAAGACGATAAGCCACATTGAAGAGAGTTTGAAGACAATTCCTCTGTACCCAAAAATGACAAGAGCAATCAAATTCGCCTTCTCTTCGGGGTGGGTAATGATCGTTCATTTTTATTTTTATCTAGATTGCAGGTTTCTGAAAATTTAAAAAAAATTAATGAACAAGAACTAAGTTAATTGTTTTGCTTCAATTCTATCCATGGAATTTCATAAATATTCTTGAATCTGCAACCTAAACATAAATATTCTTGAATCTGCAATCTAAATAAAAGTTTTACAGTAAAATTTAAGGATGTATTGTAAGGGATTCAGGACAAAGAAACTTGTGATATGTTATTGCTCTTTCTCATGTTTTCAGATTATTAAATTTCTTTGAAGACTACCCAACATTATTTGGTTGTTATTGTTGTGCAGATATGAACTTCGGATCGTGAGTGATGCTAATATGTTCTTCATAAAGACTATTCTTCAAGCCCATGACCTGCTTCAATACTTTACTGAAATTAAGACGAACCCCGCATTTGTTGATGAGGCTGGGAGATTGAGGATTCAGCCTTTTCATCCCTTTACTGAAGGGCCTCCTCATGGCTGCCCCCTCTGCCCTCCCAATATGTGTAAGGTATTGATGTTTCTCCTGTTACACATTAGAGAAACTTGGGCTTGATATGTATATTGCTACACAATAGAGCATGATATGTATATTGTTACACATTAAAGCATGTCAAGCATGTCAATAGGGTTTAATTTCAATAGGGTTAATATGTATATATTCAGTTATAATCATTATTATCAAGGTCAAATTTGAATTTTTATTAGAATATTTTTAATTAAAGTATTGATGATTTTTTTTTTAAAACATCAGCTAGTATGTATTTAAACTTGGGTTTGATACAAATATTGTTACACATTAAAGCAGGTCAATAGGGTTTAATATGTATTTATTCAGTTATAATCACAGTTATCGAGTGCAAATTAGTAATCTTAGCTACTAAATTTAAGTTCAAATTTTTATTAAAATATTTTTAATTTAAAAAAAATGTTAATATATTTAAAAAAAATTATCTATATATTTTAAAATTTACCCGATTTATTTATAATCTAAATAAATATACTTGTTGCTTTGGCTTGCCCTCCTGAGTACTCCCTACAGAGAGGAATATCAACACCAATCCATTTATGTTTTTTAATATCTAAACAAAGGTACTTATTGCTTTGGCTTGCCCTCCTGAGTGCTCCCTTTCTCTAGACTGAGAGGAATATAAACAACAATGCATTTATGTTTTTAACGGTTTAGGCAAGAAGAAACCCTATTAAATGAGTTTGATGTCTCCCGCCCATGTCATCTTTCATCTGTCTGTATCGTAAAAAAATCGATGATAATTCGAAGGAATCGAAAAATAATGAATATTTGAAAAAATTTAATGGTTTCAGTCAAATTCGTTAATTTTGATTATACACCATAGTTATGAGAAGAATTTGGAGCAGGGTTTAAATGGGTATCTGCTAATGTTGTATATGCAATGGATAATGTATCTAATGAATATACACAAACACCCAAAGAGGTGATGGATCACTTTACTGATATATTAATTGACTATGGGAGTATAAGTGTAAGTGTAATTGGATTGTAAATTTTGGAATTATGGATCACTTTACTGATATATTAATTGACTATGGGAGTATAAGTGTAAGTGTAATTGGATTGTAAATTTTGGAATATTTTAGAAATATGATAGAAAAAAGTAGTTGATGTCGAAGATTTGTTTGTCAAGTTGCTGAAACCTCAGTCATCAGCCACAAATGCAAATTTCTCGTCCTAAACCTGCAGATTTTATTAATCATGTGTATGTAATAGGAAATGGATTGAAACTGAAAGCATTGTCCATACTTCTCTTAATAATGTGCACTAACTTTCTGAAAAGGTTGACATGGGATAAAGAAAAAGAAGTCGGTTAATATTTTCAAACTGTTTAAATAATTTATTAAAATATATTCTTTCAACTATATCTCCTCTTTTGCATTAGCTTTCTGAAAAACATATTCTCTTTTTATTTAAAAAGTGATTTAGTAGGCAAAGCTGTGAAAGCCACTACAAATCAACAAAGAGTGACCCAAAAAGCTTAACCTATCGAAACTGTGAGTGGCTAGTAAAAGCCCTTTCAGATAATAAATAAATAAATTGTTGTTTTTTATCTAATAAATAAAGAGTTTAATATATGTCTAATTTTATTATAATTTTTAAATCAAATTATTATTATTTAATAAAAATAACAAATAATTATGGTTAGAGATTTCCGAAATAGTATTATGTAATGTATGTGATACGTCAAGGGATTTGATCCCTCTTTGTGCTTGGTAGATTCAGAATTATGATAAATCATCGCTATTTAATTTAATTCTCATTAATATAATTTAAAATTTTTAATGAACTTAAATAATTTATGCGTTGATGCACATCAACGATTCAAAAATTTTGCAAGCCATTGTGGGTGTCTTCTCATCCTTAATACCGTATTTATATAGATAAATGCATTTCGCATTAATCACATCATTAGGATTTGGTCGAAGTTTCAAACCAACTAATGTGGTTCATCCTCCGACAATGACGTTTCAAACCTTGTCCCGAGGATGAACCACATTAGTTGGTTCGAAACATCGACCAAATTCTAATGATATGATTAATCCAAAAGACATTGATCTACATTATGGATCACAAAAGTCTAGATCTAACACCATATTTATCACTTGAATGGTCCATCACAAACATTCATGAAATCAAAACAAAAGAGAAAAATTCCTTTCTCTCTTCCAAAACTAAAATGGTCTCCATGGCTTCTATGGCTCCTATTAAATAATGCACTTTGTGACCTATCATAAAATCAAACAACCAATAAATTTATCATAAACAATTTTATGTTTGGCCCTTAACATTGCCGAAAATAAAAAAATAAAAAAGAATTTACCCTACTGCAATGTCTTTAAAAATTCACACTATCAAAAAAGAAAGAAGTAAAATGTCCTCCTTTGTGAAACATATATCCACATTTATGTTATTGAATATCTATATGTCCACATCCATTCATGCTATTGACTTAAGTCTTCTTCTTTGGATTGCAATTAAGAATATTTGAGTATTGAGCCTATGAATGTCCTCCTTTGTGAAACATACATCCACATTTATATTATTGAATATCTATATGTCCACATTCATTCATGCTATTGACTTAAGTTTTTTTCTTTGGATTGCAATTAAGAATATTTGAGTATTGAGCCTATTATTCTATGTTTAAAGAGGTCTATATAACTTCGTCTTTTTCTTTTCACATACATTCATGCTATTGACTTAAATCTTCTTCTTCGGGGTCGCAATTAAGAATATTTGAATATTGAGCCTATTATTATATGCTTAAAGGTGATGCATCTATATTTCTTAGCATGTGCCTTAGCCTTTTTCTTTTTTCTTTCCACATACATTCATGCTATTGACTTAAATCTTCTTCTTCAATGTCACAATTAAGAATATTTGATGCTTAAAGGGGATGCATCTATATTTCTTAGCTTGTGCCTTAGCCTTTTTCTTTTTTCTTTCCACATACATTCATGCTATTGACTTAAATCTTCTTCTTCAGGATCGGAATTAAGAATATTTGAATATTGAGCCTATTATTATATGCTTAAAGGGGATGCATCTATATTTCTTAGCCTGTGCCTTAGCCTTTTTCTTTCGGGCCTACTATTATCATATGCAAAAAGGAGTGCATCTATATTTCTTAGCTTGTGGTTTCTTTCGGGCCTACTGTTATTGATTTGAAAATGGGGCACTAAAGGCTTCTTGTCAAGCTTACAAGAACCTCTCTCACTTCCAAAGCTTAAATATTTCCCAGATCTTATGATTAACCAATTGCAGAATTAAAAATGCTTGAAATAGGTGTATGCTGGGGTTTGTTTTTAACTGTTAATGTGCTTTAAGTTCACTTGCTTATGCTAATTTAAAATACATATACAGTAAAACAATGCAGCAAATAAACAAACACACATAACGGCAATATTAATATTGAGTTCACCCAAAACTCTTGGGCTACGTCTCCTTGAGCTCTAGTCAACTCAACTAGGCTCTCTGGGATTATGGCATAAATCTTTTTACAAGCTCCACGCTCAACTCCATTGGTTTGCAACTGAACCTATGGGTTTAGAATGCCATCTTATCCCACTGGCTGTCCTCACTCTGCAGACAGATCTAGGCTTCTCTGGACTTGACTCCTTCAGTCAGCGCTCTGAACGATCTTGCTCTAGCTTGCACCAACTCCCTTAGAATTCCCTCATTGTCTCTGGAATGCCTTCTTCTGTCTTCAGCACAGTTCTGGACACCAACAACAGCTCGATCATGTGATCTCTTTGTTGTTCTTGGCTCTGGCTCTCGCTTTGGCTCTCCGACTCTGGCTCTGGCTCTGGCTCTTCGGCTCTAGCTCTGGCTCTGGATCTTACGAGCTTCTAGTTTCCCTTGACCTCCAAGCGATTCCAAGCTTCAGCTCTCTATGTTGTCTCTCGGCCTCTGCGTGCATTCTCAGCAACCTTCCAGAGACCTTCAGCAACACTTCGTTGCTATCAATTGAGCTCTCTGGTTCACTTGACCTCCAAGTGACTCCAAAACTCTCTGCACTGCCTCTCAATCATGCTCTCTGGCTTTTGTGAGGCATCCTTCCAGCTCTACGGCTTCCTGTCCGTTTCTCTGCGTGTAATCATTCCTCTGTCTCTTCAGCTGGCCCTCTGGCTTCTGGCTCTGTGGCTTTGCGCATTACAAATGCATCATTGGTACAAAACGCCCGCTTGCAGCATGGCACAATGATCAGGGGCAGTTACAAAGGAATCGGGGCCTTCCTTCAGGCGAAAACCCGAAAATGGAACAAAATTCCAATACATAGAGATTTACCGGAAATACACTATCGGGCGCAAAATCCCAGACTTCAAATTCTATGAAATCGTGCTCATAATCCCTATCGGGTCCGCCCTTTTATGGATGTCGCAAGCCCCTTTGTATTTCACACCGTTGATCTGCCTGATCTCCAATCCAATGACTGACATCCATTTCGAGTGGCTTATGTGCATGAAGATTACCCGCCCGAAAAGGCGGTTTTCTCTCTCCTGCGCCATGGCACGTGTCGGCCAGTGTATGGGATCGGGCGGGGCCTATCCAATACCACTTACCACCTGAGGCCCGCCCGAAATCCCACTTACCACGGAATTCAATTAACACAAAGCTGCATCTATAAACCTTTCAAGTCCGACTTTATCACTTCGGGTCATTTCCTTTCTATTTCAATTTTATAACGAAAATGCACTAATACACAGAAAAAGCCCGAAAACACTTTTATATCGGAACTCAAAATTTATAGGGCTGCACTTATAAACCCTATCGGGTCTGTTCCCTGATCGCTAATCGCAATCGCGTTGTGTCAACGGCACTTTGTATCGGGGATCACCGACCTCTCAATCGCCAATTAAATCTGGACTGTTGATCCCATTCCTCGATCTGACGGTCGACATCGCACATCGCATGTCGCTATCGCAACAGCCCCGAAGATCTTTCCATATGCCATGGACCATGCCGACGCTGATCCGCTGATCTCCAATATCTCTGATCATCGCTATCGGCTCCAATCGCAAATTGCAATTAGCATATCGCAGTGCCTGGGGTCCCGATATCGCATGCAAGCCTATCTATGATGCGATAAGTCGGAGGTCGTAGTCGGGGGAGTCCTTCCGCCTTTGCCTTAAGTCCACCCCTTTGCACATTTGCAATGTGATTTCCTTAAGGAGCCTTTTAAGCCATTTTTAGAAGAAATGCCTCCTTTTTCAAAGGACAAAGGCAATCTTCTTTCTGCAATAACTTCATCATCTGAAGTCCGTTTTAGTCCATTCAAATTGCATCAGATTCAGAATGAAAAGATCTATGCAATGGGACTATTTCTATGAGCAGCCCTTGACTTTCATTTTCCTCTATGAGGAACACTTTAGACTTAGAAGTCTATCCAAGATGCATTTTGGATCAGTTATCATATGCAAAAAAGACATACACGGTCTATACTTCGAAACAGTGATACTGACAGCCATATATATGTAATGTAACATACCGCCTCGACTATCCATGTAGGATATTTCATATTCATCCATATTATATAGAGAGAGTATGGATTTACAAAGGCAAAGTTGTGATAGTGCGATTTGGACCTCCTTCCAAAACAAAGCAGCAAGATGGTAATAAAGAAGAGGCAACAAACTCTTCAACAGGAAATCAGAAAGCAAGGTTAGTATGGGAAAGTGGGGACAAAGACTCAAATGTGAGTCTTGCATGTCAAAATAAATAGCAATCAAGTGATACCCAGGTTTCCTTAAGATTAGTTTGTTGGAACTGCAGAGGTTACCCATGGAGACGAGGACCTAGGTTAGGTCCTATTGCGGAAGATAAAGACATAATTTGCCTCATAGAAACACATAAGCATGAAGGGTGCAAAACATCTCCGTTTGAAGGATATTGGAAGATGGCCGTGTGGAACAAGGCAGCAGGGAATGACAAAGGGCATGGGGGTATCATGGTTTTATTAAGGAAGAAAGAAGGTCGTCTCATTCAGTTAGAACAAGAAGACTCAAATATGTAATTCATTTGGTTTAAAATATCAGAAAATGGAAACCACATCAAAATTGCAGCATGCTATTTTGCGCCACGTGTTTCAAAAATCTATAAAGGTAGAGGGCTTGACCACAAAGATCCATTTGCAGCCTTAAAAGCGGAAATTGCAACATATTCGCAGCTAGGTGAAGTCCTTATAGTGGGTGATTTCAATGCTAGGACTGCAAGTGAGCAAGCTAGAATTCTTTGTTGTAAAGATGATTGTGACCCTATTTGGCTTACTGAGGAAAGTAATCATCAGTGGGAAAGAATTTCAGAGGAAAACGGCTGCAATCTCTTCGGTGAGCAATTGCTTACTCTATGTGGGGCCTTTGATTTAGTCATTTGTAATGGCTTGACTATAGGGGCAAAGTCCGGTAATTTCACTTGCAATACTTACAATGGAGCAAGTGTGGTAGATTATGTAATTTTCTCGCATGGTTTGTGTGAGAAAATGGAGGAAGTTTTGACTGGAGATAAGTTGTGGGACTTAAAATCAGATCACAAGCCAATTTATTTATGTTTCTCTTGGATTGGAAAGAAACAACTAGAGTCAAAAATTCAGCATGTCCAACAAAATCTCCCACAGGGCATAATTCTTTTGACCCCAGAAAATTGTAATACCTTCAAAATGACGCTCGAGAGACTCTTCAAGAAGGGGAAATTTGCAATTCATAGCCTTCATAGTCATGAATTAACACATTTAATTCAATGCACACTTGCAAAGTGAAAAAGAGAAAAAATTAAGAAGTTTGAAACAAATTGCTTTTCGGTTAATATTTGGTTTGACGAGGAATGAAAAAAGGCAAGGAGAATGTGGAAAGATTCAAACAAGGACAACATAAAGCTCAAAACTTACAAGTAGTTACTAAGCAAGAAAAAGGTTGATTTCATGGTTTCAAGGAGGGAAGAACTAATCTTCCTTGGAAAAAATAATCCCAAAGTATTTTGGAAGGAGCTCCAACCGAAAATGATACAAATTGGAAATAATATTACAACTTCTAAATGGTTTGACTATGCAAGACAACTCTATGAGTAGGTTCCCAAGGTTGACCCTCCTCCCTTGGTCAACACTAATACTGAACTCTTAATGGTACAAGAGGTATAGATGGGTATAAAGAAGTTGGGTGTTGGAAAAGCAAAAGACTTAGCTAAACTCCAAGCAGAATATCTAAAGTGGGGCTCAAAGATTCTTGCACCTCACATTACAAAAATCTTCAACAACACCATACAACAAGGGCTCCCCACAAATTGGACAACTAGTCTAGCAATACCTCCTTTCAAGAGTGGTGACATCGATAATCCCTCCAATTATAGGACCATCATGATAAACCCTTTGTTTGCAAAGCTATTTGGAAGCATGCTAGAAAACAAAATTAGCAAGTGGGCAGAAGAAAGAGATAAGTGTGCTAAAGGGCAAGTAGGTTTTAGACCTAAACATTCTACAGTTGATCATTGTATAACTTTAAGGCACATCATTGAAAAAGTTTGGGAGAAAAGGGAAGAAGTATTTTGCTACTTTTTTTATTTCAGAAAAGCGTTTGACTCGGTTCCTAGGGATAAGCTTTGGCACAGAATGGAGGAACTTGGGGTTCCTAAACATTTGAGAGCAGCTCTGCATAGGCTGTATGAAGAGGTGAAATTCAAAATTAGGACTTCAGCAAGGATTTCTAAAAGTTTTAGAAGCGATATCGGGGTCAAGCAATGTTGAAAAGTGTGCAACAAGAAATGCTTGTTGAGAGTGCAACAAGATGATGGAGCTTAGTGAAAAGAGTCGCCTTCACTAAGTGGGCCCGCAGGCTATTTTTGGCGCAAGTCTATTTTTAGACTGTCTATTTTTAGACATATGGATCATGTCTATGGATGATTGATCAAGTTGGGAAAAATAGATGGACTTCTATTTTTGATGAAAGTGTGAGTGATCACAGTGTGAGTGATTACAGTGTGAGTGATCACAGTGTGAGTGATCAAAGTCAAAAATAGAAAAGTCAAATATTATTATCTCACAATAATATTTGGACTATAAACTTGATCTTATTCTCTTGGAGCACTTCAGTTTGAGCTACGGAAGTGGCACATGCAGCTGTCAGAAGGAAATTCGTTTTTCTTATGAGTCAGTTGAGTTGTTGCATGCATGACTTCAGTTAGAACTCAAGTGAGTTGAGTTTAGTGGACTGGAGGTACAGTTGATGGAGTTGTGTTCAGTTTAGCTTTGTTAAACTGGTTGTATTTAGTCTAACTGATCAATAGACTAAAGATGAGTTGGGTGAATTAGTTATTAATTAATTCACAAGTTATTAACTCATAATGAAACTATAGAATACATCAGTTAACTCAGTTGCATGTCAGTGCATGTTCAGTTCAGCAGGGACAGGTGTTAGAGGATCAGATTGCTATCAGTTGTGACTATAGCTGTGCATGATGATTTGCACAATCAAAGGATTGAGTATGCCAATGAGTTTGCTCACGTATCTTCATGATATTATAGCTGTTGCTCACGTCCAACATAGTGTGGGTGACTATTTTGCAGTGTAAAATCGAGTTTGGGAAGCAATTCTCATCAGTTCTCGAGCAGGTTTGAGCAGCGGAGGCAGGCAAGCAGCGGGGGAGATTTGGAGATCAAATCTGAGCTGTATTGTGTGTAACAGGTGGAGATACTTGTGAGAAGTATTATGCTTTGTATTGTTACATGATTCAATCAATATAATATACAGATAGTGTGGGGTTTTTAGCGAGATGCTTTCCCCGGGATACATACTGTGTTTATGAGTTTGATTGATGCTTCTATGTGTGCCTGTGGATGTTTTTGCTTCTGTAATTTGATGATCAACGTAGAGGAGATTATGTATTATACATGTTCCGCTTAAATTGTATGATCAGGATAATCTCTGTTGAATATGTGTCATATTATTCAAAATTTCTACATGGTATCAGAGCTGCTTGATTTGTAGAAGAGATTTTTACAGGATATCAAGCGAGGATTGATCATCAGATCTACTATTCAGGAAGTGTTTACATTCTATTTCTTCAGGCAGAGTCTGTAATCGGGCCAGGTAGCCTCTGGATTCATCCTTCCTTTGGAAGGTGAGATATCCGGTGAATGCCCATACAGTCAATCTCTGTACAAGAAATAATTTGTTCTCACGAATTCTAGATCGGAAGCAGTTGAGTTTTGTGCTGGTGGAATTCGAATTTAATTCCAAAGCAAGAGATAAACTCAGAAACATTCAGTGTGAGAATGGAGACAGTATGCCCCAGTATCTCACGAAGTTCACCCAATGCCGGGATGAGCTGGGAAGTGTGGGGGTGACTGTCGGATGAGGATGGTGAGTCTAGCACTCCTTGTCCTTCCTAAGAGTTGGCATATCTACCAGGACTCGGTGAATAGAAGGGAGAAACTGCCAAATTGGGAACGACCATGGTCGGATTTGATGCAGGAGGAGATTAGACGGAGCACCAGAGACAGTTCTTCATCTATGCATGATGAGGAGAACTGTGCCTTAGCGAGTAAGGCAAAGAAGGGGAAGGAGAATGTTTCTCTTTTCGAATCTTGTTCTTCCAGTGATGGGAAGAATGTTGACAAAATGAAGGTGAGATGCTTTCATTGTCATGAGATTGGTTCACGGGTCAGGAACCTGTATGCTCTTGAGGTTCAAGATGCATGCAAAGCCTTGAGCAGCGAGGCAACTGATGGAGACTTGGTGGTTGAGAGGGAGCGTATATTACCTCTCAACATGCAGAGACAGAAGAAGTCTCAGATGATTGTGGAGGAGCCACGATTGGTGCAGTAGCTTCAGGAGGTTGTGGAGGAGCCACAACAGGGGAAGCTGAAAGGAGATAGAGTAGAGATTTCTACTCATCCAGAGACCTCCAGTAGGGGGAAACTTCGAGCCAGGTGGGCTGAGGGATCGCATGCAGCCATACCTCCAGGTAGGAGGTGGGGTGATGTGGATTGATTGTCCCAAGGAGGAGGGGCAGGATCCTTGAGGTACCCAACCTCTTGGATGAGACCTTGCTACGGGAGCCCCGATGTGTAGTAGCAGGAACTGACTGATTGGGTAGAGTCAGATGCGGATGGAGCGGCAGAGAGAGCGACAGTGCAGGGAATCCCAGGACAACGCATAGCTAGCAGGCTGTAGCAATGCGAGAGGCACAAGTGTTTTGCACAGTGCTAGGTGGCACAGAGAGGTGTGCAATGGTGCGAGATGCATGGAGATGTTGCAGTAGCGCAGATGTCAGAGAGGGAGCACTTGTCAGCAGCAGGTAGAGCTTCAGCATCAGAGGATGTTTCTATCCCAACAGGGAGGTCAGTTGGGAGGTGCAGTGCGGATGCAATGCTGGGAGATAGAACCAGCAGCAGCACAGATGCAGTCAGAGATCAAAGTGACAGAGGCTAGAGTAGTCAGATACTGAAGAGCACAGAGATGCAGAGTTTCAGTCGACAGAGGCAATAGCAGTCAGAGACTTTGATGACAGAGCAAGTGGACCAGCCAGATGTGTTGCATGGAGAACATTCCAGAGTTACAGGATCGGGTTTGAGAGGAAGCCTTTCTTGTTGAGAGGGAGTGTTGAAAAGTGTGCAACAAGAAATGCTTGTTGAGAGTGCAACAAGATGATGGAGCTTAGTGAAAAGAGTCGCCTTCACTAAGTGGGCCCGCAGGCTATTTTTGGCACAAGTCTATTTTTAGACTATGTCTATTTTTAGACATATGGATCATGTCTATGGATGATTGATCAAGTTGGGAAAAATAGATGGACTTCTATTTTTGATGAAAGTGTGAGTGATCACAGTGTGAGTGATTACAGTGTGAGTGATCACAGTGTGAGTGATCAAAGTCAAAAATAGAAAAGTCAAATATTATTATCTCACAATAATATTTGGACTATAAACTTGATCTTATTCTCTTGGAGCACTTCAGTTTGAGCTACGGAAGTGGCACATGCAGCTGTCAGAAGGAAATTCGTTTTTCTTATGAGTCAGTTGAGTTGTTGCATGCATGACTTCAGTTAGAACTCAAGTGAGTTGAGTTTAGTGGACTGGAGGTACAGTTGATGGAGTTGTGTTCAGTTTAGCTTTGTTAAACTGGTTGTATTTAGTCTAACTGATCAATAGACTAAAGATGAGTTGGGTGAATTAGTTATTAATTAATTCACAAGTTATTAACTCATAATGCAACTATAGAATACATCAGTTAACTCAGTTGCATGTCAGTGCATGTTCAGTTCAGCAGGGACAGGTGTTAGAGGATCAGATTGCTATCAGTTGTGACTATAGCTGTGCATGATGATTTGCACAATCAAAGGATTGAGTATGCCAATGAGTTTGCTCACGTATCTTCATGATATTATAGCTGTTGCTCACGTCCAACATAGTGTGGGTGACTATTTTGCAGTGTAAAATCGAGTTTGGGAAGCAATTCTCATCAGTTCTCGAGCAGGTTTGAGCAGCGGAGGCAGGCAAGCAGCGGGGGAGATTTGGAGATCAAATCTGAGTTGTATTGTGTGTAACAGGTGGAGATACTTGTGAGAAGTATTATGCTTTGTATTGTTACATGATTCAATCAATATAATATACAGATAGTGTGGGGTTTTTAGCGAGATGCTTTCCCCGGGATACATACTGTGTTTATGAGTTTGATTGATGCTTCTATGTGTGCCTGTGGATGTTTCTGCTTCTGTAATTTGATGATCAACGTAGAGGATATTATGTATTATACATGTTCCGCTTAAATTGTATGATCAGGATAATCTCTGTTGAATATGTGTCATATTATTCAAAATTTCTACAAGCAAGGTTGCCCGTTGTCTCCTACCCTTTTTGGTTTATATATCGACAAGCTTGAGGAGTGGTTAAATTCACAAGGGGGTGATGGTATCTATTTGGGAAAGTTTGTTATAAGGCTTATTTTGTATGCAGATAACCTTATTCTGATTGCTAAGTCGTCTCTTGGTTTGCAAGAGC
The DNA here is from genome assembly GCA_031772625.1 of Pinus tabuliformis. Taxonomy (NCBI): domain Eukaryota; kingdom Viridiplantae; phylum Streptophyta; class Pinopsida; order Pinales; family Pinaceae; genus Pinus; species Pinus tabuliformis. Next base: position 2,018,085,623 of record CM062819.1, read on the forward strand.
ACTTACTATCCCTTGAGCATTTTTGTAGAAGTGTGGGGATGCAAGTCAATATCAGCAAAACGAAAGTAGTGGTATTCTCTACGAAAATAAAACATAACCAGTATAAGTTCTACTTTGAAGACAACATTTTGGAAGAAGTTGCGGATTACAAATACCTTGGAATTGACTTCAACAAAAATCTAAGTTGGAATGGTTGTAGAAAGAAAAGAACTTTGGGGGGTTGGAAATCATTTTATGCTTTTCAAAATAGGTGTGTTATGGGACTGGAAAACCACTCAAACTCTTTTTGGGCTTCTAGTGATTTTGGTGATTCTATATGGTTGTGAATTATGGGCCAGCAGTACATACGACATGCAGTGGAGACAAATTGAGAAAATTCAGAAGCATTTGATTAAAACAAATTTAAGATTAAAAGTGCAGTGCCTTATGATATCTTGTTAAGTGAAACTGGGACTGCTCCTATTAAAGCAATTGCTATGGTGCGAGTCATAAGGTATTTAAAAAAAAAAATTGCAAATGGAAGAGGGTAGATGGCCTAAGGTTGTCTTTAATGATAGATTGTGCAAGAGCAAAAAAATTTGGATGTAGCAAAATAACAAATGGTTTAGTAAATGGGGTATTTGCTTGAACGCGTGTCCCATAAAAAACAAAGAGATAAAAACTTTTGTTATGGAAAAGTTCCACAAGCGTACTTGGGATAAGGAGATAGGAAGAAAGAAAAAATACTATATTGAAGTGTTTAACCCCTCTCATAGTCATCGACCAAAAGCATACATAGAGGCCAATATCTCTTGGAGAGCTAAAATTATTATTGCTCAGTTAAGGACTAATTCTCATCAACTCCGTTGTGAAACAGAGCGCTGGAAAAGGCCAAAGGAAGTGTGGGAGGAAAGAGTATGCATTTTTTGTTCTTTCGGAAAAGTGGAAACAGAAAAACATTTCATTTTAGAATGTGAGGCCTTCAAAGACAACAGGGAAAGTTATGCAGATATGCTCGCAGCTAGCTCTTGGGAAAATCTATTTAGCAAGGGGTTTGTCGAGAAGCTGGGAACATTTATTTTGAAGCTTCACAGAAAAAGGGAAGCAACCTATCTCATAGGCTATCTTTAGCCTAGTGGAGGTTAAAATAATTTCTTTCTTCTTTCTTATATATATCATATGACTCGCACATGGTACCCATGGTTTTGGAAAGATAGTATATACATACTAGCTCGGTATTACTTACAATGGAAAGATAGTATATACGTACTAGCTCGGTATTGAAGTTTTTGATGGACAAAGATGGGAATAGGAAGCACCCTCCAAGAAATGTGTGGTCAAGCTTTTGGAGTTTGAAAGTATGATATGCTTGGTGTTTACCTACAACGGAGTGACCTTATTGATCCATATATTCTTTGTTGGAATATTAATTTCAACTACCATGCAGCTACAGAACCGCCAGTTCAATGTACAGCCCTGCAGCATGGAGCTATCTTTTGCGTGACGTGAAGTTGAATCTTCATTGACGGCTAGGTTTATCAGTCAGGAAATAAATGAAATTTAATGTGATTGGTAAACGTTGGTAAAAATAGTAAACACCAGATTTTATTGCGGACATGGAGAATGTACCGCAACATCCAGAAATTTCAGGAATTAAACTTATTTGTCTGCCGCTCCATACCTGTTTTAATTGATAGTCTTGTCATAAAAAATTTAAGTAGTTTTTCTAGTGTGTTGTTTTAATGAAATATGCAGCAGCATAGAAACAGAGTGGTAGGAGTGTTAATCTCTTTGCAATATTGCGCAGCAGTGCCCAAATGTAATTTATGTTAATGAAAAAGTAATGCGCAGCAACGCGAGTTCACATGAATGAAGCTTTTATGCACAGCAGTGCAGGGACTGAAAAAAAAAAAGGTAAAAGAGAGGCGTAGCAGCGCGATAGCAAGAAGAAGAAGAAATTTCTCTTACAGTAGTGTGAATGTAAGTGAAGCACAGCTGAGCGCAAATGAAAAAGAGGGCAAAAAGCAGCAGAACGTGAATGTCCAGTTTTTGTGAATGGAATGCAAAGAGAAACTTGCCACAGTGAATGTAAGGAGAATTCTTCCAGCAGGTTGAATGTAATACACACAACAGTGTGGATGGAATGCAAAGAATACGCAGCAGCGTATGTAATGTTTTTGTTGAACTTGTAATGTGTGAAAAACGCAGCAACGTGAGTTTTTGTTGTTTTGTTGAGAAAACAAAAGGCAATACGTAGCAGCGCATATGTGCTAAGTGAATGTAATGTTTTGTTGAAAGACTGAGTCTGTAATGCACAGCAGTGATGAGATATTACAGCCTGAGCGCCATTGTGAAGAGCAGCGCGAATGAAGAGATTTTTACACACAGCAGTGTAAAATTTCAGGCAGATACAACAGTGTCAATTTGCAGGTAGAGACAGATTGAAGTTCCTCTGAAGAAAGCATGTTGTAATCCCTCTGTTAAGAGGAAGATGCTTTTCAGCATAAACAGTTGTGAAATCCCTCTATTAAGAGGAAGATGCTTTTCAGCATAGACAGTTGTGAAATCCCTCTGTTAAGAGGAAGATTCTTTTTAGCATAGACAGTTGTGAAATCCCTCTGTTAAGAGGAAGATGCTTTTCAGCATAGACAGTTGGAGAATCCCTCTGTTAAGAGGAAGATGCTTTTGTAACAGCAGTTGTGAAATCCCTCTGTGTGAGGAAGTTTTTTTTTTGTAACAGTTGGTTTCCTGTTAATTAATACAAGTTTTTTTTTTGTGTTGCTGAAACACCGTAATCAGAAAATAGTTTCTTGGCGTCAAAACAGAGTGTTGCTGAAACCCCAGTTTCAGTGTTACTGAAACACCGTTGCTGAAATACTGCATTCAGCAATTGACGAAACTGCGTTGCTGAAACACCGTATTCCACAAACGATTTTTATTTCCGCTGTGTTAAAACATAGCATTTTTCTGTTCAGTTTTTGATCCTATGGAAAAACAGAGTATTACTCTCTGTTCATATTTTTGTTTTGGAATTAAACAGAAAATTGCCAACATTGGTATCAGAGCCTGTCCAGGCTCTTTGAAGGTGTCAAAGAAGCTGAAGGAAGGGTTTCTTGCTGCAGCAACTTCTCCAGCAGAGTGAAGACTTAGTCAAGAATTCAAGGTATTTCTCAAGATTAGTTTTTTGTTGAAGACAGTCAGTTATTTTAGATACACGATCAAGTATCTTGAAGCACAGTTAAGAGTGCAAGAACACAAATGGCGAGGTCAAAGAAGAAAGTCTCCAATCCTCCTAAGGATGTGTCTCCCTCTACTACTAAAATAGAAAATAGTCAAGAAGGAGATCCTGAACCCATCATAGAAGCTGAAAATGAAAAAGTTGACCTCATCAAGCTTCAAGTACAAGAAAGGGATGAAGAGCTTGCCAAGCTTAAGAAGGAATTTGATCAAAGCAAAAGGAAGCATCATGAAGAAGTCATATCCATGACAAATCAATTTAATAAAGCAAAGAAGCAGGAAAATACCTTGTCAAGTCAACTTGAACCAAGGCACAAGAGAGTGAACAAACTTGAAGAAGAGATTGGTCAGTACAAGGTAGAGGTCTCCTCCCTTAAGTCTCAATTACAAGAAGCCAGGAAACAGGCACAAGGAGCTGAGAAGAAAATGGAGAGCAATCAAGCAAAGAATGAAGAAATCTTCAAAATGAAGTCAGATATCATCTCCCTTAAGATAGTAGCAGCTGAAGCTACTCGTAGCAAGGAAGAAACTGAGGAACAACTTACAAAGAAGAATAATGAGTGTGAAATATTGGAAGAAGAGATTGTTCTCCTCAAAAAAAAGGTTGAAGGGATGAACAAAATCTTGAAGAGCTCTCAAGCCTTGGATGACATGCTCAGCTATCACAGATGTCCGTCTAATAAATCAGGACTCGGGTATGAAGGTGAACCCTCAAACAAGAATGAAAATGCTTTAAGCAAAAGAGATGTGAAGAAGCCAGAAAGAAATTGTGATGCTCCTAGTTCCAGCAAAGGCAAGGAGAAAAATCAAGGCTACAATAGAAGAAATCCTACTCCAAAAAGAAATGTAGATGATGTCAAAGAGGCAAGAGGCAATGGTTATCATCAAAGGATCTCAAGGCAAAAAGGCTTCATAAGTACATCAATGAAACCTCCATCTCCCAGGTACCAAAGTTCATTTTTTGGTTATTGTTATTCTTGTTCAAACTTTGGTCATATGGCAAAACACTGTAAATCATCTCATAGAGATAGATGTTATAGTCTCCGACAACCTCCAAGAAACAATTTTATAAGGAGAAATCATGAAATCTTATTCATGAACAATGTAGAATGCTTCAAGTGTCATAACATTGGTCATATGGCACGTGATTGTAACTTAACTTGGGCTCTTACACAAGCTAGAACCATGCAAAAGAAGAAAGTTACACAAGTATGGAGAAGGAAGGAAATACAATCCGAAAGTCCTTTGAGCTCTCCCGCCAATGTAAGTCTTTTTTTAGAAGACTCTGCCAAAAGGAGACGATGCATACAGTTAGGGGGAGCCTGTAATTCTTGATCATTACAGTAGAGGCAGAATATGTGGCAGCTACAGCAGCAGCATGTCAAGCAGTTTGGATGAGAAAGATGTTAAGGAGCTTATGCCAAGAGCAAGCAAAAGGAACTGTAATTTTAACCCAGCAGTTGAAATTAAAGGGGAGTGTTGGAATATTAATTTCAACTGCCATGCAGCTGCAGAACTGCCAGTTCAATGTACAGGCCTGCAGCATGGAGCTATCTTTTGCGTGATGTGAAGTTGAATCTTCATTGACGACCAGGTTTATCAGTCAGGCAATAAATGAAATTTAATGTGATTGGTAAACGTTGGTAAAAATAGTAAACACCAGGTTTTATTGCGAACATGGAGAATGTACCGCAACATCCAGAAATTTCAGGAATTAAACTTATTTGTCTGCCGCTCCATACCTGTTTTAATTGATAGTCTTGTCATAAAAATTTTAAGTAGTTTTTCTGGTGTGTTGTTTTAATGAAATATGCAGCAGCATAGAAACAGAGTGGTAGGAGTGTTAATCTCTTTGCAATATAGTGTTGCAGCGCCCGAATGTAAGTTCTGTTAATGAAAAAGTTTGCGCAGCAGCGAGCTCACATGAATGAAGCTTTTATGCACAGCAATGCAGGGACTGAAAAAAAAGGTAAAAGAGAGGCGCAGCAGCGCGATAGCAAGAAGAAGAAGAAATTTCTCTTACAGTAGTGTGAATGTAAGTGAAGCGCAGCTGAGCGCAAATGAAAAAGAGGGCAAAACGCAGCAGAGCGTGAATGTCCAGTTTTTGTGAATGGAATGCAAAGAGAAACTTGCCGCAGCGAATGTAAGGAGAATTCTTCCAGCAGGTTGAATGTAATACACACAGCAGTGTGGATGGAATGCAAAGAATACGCAGCAGCGTATGTAATGTTTTTGTTGAACTTGTAATGTGTGGAAAAACGCAACAGCGTGAGTTTTTGTTGTTTTGTTGAGAAAACAAAAGGCAATACGCAGCAACGCGTATGTGCTAAGTGAATGTAATGTTTTGTTGAAAGACAGAGTCTGTAATGCACAGCAATGATGAGATATTACAGCCTGAGCGCCATTGTGAAGAGCAACGCGAATGAAAAGATTTTTACACACAACAGTGTAAAATTTCAGGCAGATACAGCAGTGTCAATTTGCAGGTAGAGACAGATTGAAGTGCCTCTGAAGCAAGCATGTTGTAATCCCTCTATAAAGAGGAAGATGCTTTTCAACATGGACAGTTGTGAAATCCCTTTGTTAAGAGGAAGATGCTTTTCAGCATAAACAGTTGTGAAATCCCTCTGTTAAGAGGAAGATGCTTTTCAGCATAGACAGTTGGAGAATCCCTCTGTTAAGAAGAAGATGCTTTTGTAACAACAGTTGTGAATCCCTCTGTGTGAGGAAGATGTTTTTTTGTAACAGTTGGTTTCCTGTTAATTAATACAAGTTTTTTTTGTGTTGCTGAAACACCGTAATCAGAAAATAGTTTCTCGGCGTCAAAACAGAGTGTTACTGAAACACCAGTTTCAGCGTTACTGAAACACCATTGCTGAAATACTGCATTCAGCGATTGACGAAACTGCGTTGCTGAAACACCGTATTCCGCAAACGATTTTTATTTCCACTGTGTTAAAACAGAGCATTGTTCTGTTCAGTTTTTAATCCTGTGGCAAAACAGAGTATTACTCTTTGTTCATATTTTTGTTTTGGAATTAAACAGAAAATTACTAACATTCTTGAGTTGGCTTTTCATGCAAAAGTTGGAAATGGGGATTCTTGTAGTTGTTGTTACATTGGATATAGTGTGATGACTCCCTTTGATTGGCTTGTTTCTCTATATGGTTTGTGGAGGTTGTCCACTCTCATGGAGAGGATATTCACGACATGCATTCTCGGGTCCCTGACTCTTTTATCAAGTTGTATATGGGTTCCGGTCTATGTTTCATCAATTTCTGGAAATCCGATATTACAGAGTGTTGATTCTCTTGACAAGGAAATCATCCCAACAACCGTAAACTTTTTCCTGTCCGACATGGAAATACTTGTTGGCATCCATACCGATCAAACTGTCAGCAACCACAGATGGTTTCATCATCCTATAATGAATCTCCATGAATGCAGCCTTAGTGTGTTAGCTTGTCGATACATGAATGAGGTTATAATTGTGATGCATTCGAGGTCACGAAAGATATGATTACGACCTCCAATAATTTTTTGGTTGTTTATGGGACAGTCACTGAAAATGATGGCGTGAATGTGGAGGACGATTCATACATAGTTGCAAAGGAGGGAGGAATTCAAATTTTCTGTCTCTCCACACAGCTTTCTATCCTTCTTAGAGGAAATCATTTCTGCATTTGGCGACACAAGGCATTGTGTAATGAGATGACAAAAGTTCATGAAGAGTTTTGGGGTGGCACGCTAGCGGAAGCAAAGTCTGAGTTTTAATTGCGAGGGAGATGACAAAAGTTCTTGAAGAGTTTTGGGGCCGCACGCTAGTGGAAGCAAAGTCTGAGTTTTCACAAAAACTGAGAAAGTCATGAAAGTCCTGTCTTTCATTAGCGCTTTAGATCTGGACAATCTGACTTTTGTGGACAAGCTCGAGTAACACTCAAGGATCATTTGGTTCAAGGGGTTGATGAATCTATTGACTGCAAAGAGTCTGTTGGACCCTTGACATGGTCTTGACACAAAGAACTCACAACTGAGATATACAACCAATATATAACATTATTTAATAACAACTACTATTAGTCGATAATTTCATACATAATCCATTATTTTTGGGAACACCATTTTTAAGTGATTCGCATGGGATGGAACAAATACACATGCATTAAATAATCAAGTTTTAAACAAAGTTTTGATTAAGTTAGACACAGTTCCCAAATACACATGCACTAAATAATCAAGTTTTAAACAAAGTTTTGATTAAGTTAGACACACTCCACAAGCCATATGACTGTTCATACAATAATCCTTGACCATTCTCCATGTGGAGTCTCTAGCCTCTATATAGGCCTCATACATACAATACCATGGGTCATTACCATGGTTCCCTCATACCATCAAACTAATACCATGGGCCCATTACCTTATTACTAACTACTTGTGGTCCCTTACATGATATGGGTTAACCACCTTATTTATTACTATGGCCCATCCCATTATTACATTATTACCTTGGGTACCTCCCTTGGTACCCCATATTATCCCTCCTAGGTATATAATAACCTCTCAGGTGACCTTCTCTGTCTACACTGAGAAGATGGTGCTCCCACATTCTCTTTTGCATCCTCCAACAATTTGTCAGCTTCTCTTGTGCGCTTCCATCCAACTCTAGAAGACTCTACTTGAGTGGATGTCTCCACTCCTGGAACCTCTACATGTGGCTGCTCCGCATCAGTCTGAGGCTCCTCCTCCTTAGGAACCAATAGTTCCTCCACAACCTATAGTTGGAGCTCCCTCTCAAGGGAAACGTGCATGGCGTTCTGCTCATCAAACTTGAGATCTCTACGAACCATTGTCCTCCGACTGGTAGGCAAGTACACCTGATATTTGTGAGGTGTATCAATGTACCCCACAAATATCCCCAACTCTACTGTTAGCTCAAGCTTCTTCTGTTCATCCATTCATCCTTTTTCACATGGCAATATACCAATGAGCCAAAGATCCTGAAGTGACCCACATCCGGTCTCTTACCGGAGAAATCTTCCTCTGGTGTCTTCATCCCAAGTATGCGATGTGGGATTTTATTCTACAAATAGACCATTGTGTTGCATGCCTCAGCCTTCAGCCTACAAGTGAAATGGTAGCCCTTGGTCATGCAGCATTGCTCGTGCTTCCCCTACAATAGTTATGTTCCTCCTCTCGGCCACCCCATTCTGTTGTGGGTTATGAGGTGTCGTCAACTCTCGTTTAATTCCTTCCACTGCACAGAAGTCCTTAAACTCTTGAGAGACATATTCTCCACCATTATCGCTTCTCAAGGCCTTGATATTCTTCCCTGACTCTTTCTCAACCAAAGATTTGAACTCAAAAACCTTTGTGAAATTTTGGTCCTTCTTCTGCATGAAATAAATCCAACATTTACGAGAATAGTCATCAATAAAAATCACATAATATATTTGATTCGTTGTTGATGTGGTCGAGAATGGTCCACACAAATCAGTATGAACTCAATCTAAGATAGCCTCTGCTCGATTGTCTCGATCATGAAAGGAAGACTTGGTGTACTTTCCCAAGGTACAACCTTTGCATGTGTCAACTTGTTCAAGTTTACCTTTGGGAAGTCCTGTAGATATCTGTTGCATTATCTTCAAAGCCCCATGATGGATATGGCCCAACCGCCTGTGCCACAACTCGCCAATGTCTTGGTTTTGCACCAATTTTGCTTTCGTACTCAATGCTACACAATCATCTACCTCTAATTTATAGAGATTCTTCACCCAAATCCCTATCCTCTTGGTCTGACCCTGGCTATGTGTCTTAGGAATGCCTTTCCTTTACTGAAGACAACATTATAGCCTTTGTCCTCCAACACCGCAACCGATACCAAGTTCTTCTTCTGTCCAGGCACATACATCACATCTGTCAAGGTGAGAGGAGCTCCATGCTCCCTCTTAAAAGCAACCGTGCCCACTCCTGAAACACTATACCTTTCGTCGTCACCAATCTCTATGCGAGTCTTGAGGTCTTTCTCCTCCAAGGCACTGAATAAATTTTTATCACCGGTCATGTGGAATGAGGCTCCACTGTCAAGATACCAGACACAACCCATCATCGATGACACTATGCATGCAATGAGGGTAAAGTCCATTTCAAACTGAGAGGCTAATGCCTCACCTTCTGATCCTTCCGAGTATCCCTTCTTGGGCTTCTTAGATGGGCAATTAGTCGCATAATGTCCCATCTTGTGACAATTAAAGCATCTTCATTTAGACATGTCACCCTTCTTCCCTCCATAAGAAGAATTTGATTTGAAATGGGAAGCCTTCCCCTTCCCTTTCTTTTCCTTACCTTCTAAGGCCAGATTTTCTTCATCATCATTCTTGGATGAAGAACCATCTCGTGTGCTCCTCCTGACCTCCTCCTGCATAAGATCCGACTATAGTCGTTCCCAATCCGACAGTTTCTCCCTTCCATTCACAGAGTCTTGGTAGCTATTCCAACTCTTTAGAAGGCCAAGGAGAGCGAGGCTCACCATATCTTCATCGACTGTAGTTATTCCCACACTGCCAATCTCATCTCTGTAGGTGGTGAGCTTGTTCAAATATGTGGAAATAGTATCACCCTTCTCCATCTTGATTCCTCGAAGCTTATCCTTGATCGCCAATTTCCTTTGGTCATTATTGTTCTTGTAGAGGTCCTTCAATGTCTTCCAGAATCCACATTGAAAATAGAGTATCCTTCCCATGGAGACTCGAGACAATATGGTCTCGAACTCCCTCAAGGATGATCCATCTCGCCTTCGCCACAAACTTCTTCCACTTAGCCAACTCTTCTGCATTAGTTGAAGCTGGCTTTGGGATTTCTTGATCAATGAACTCCTTCAAGCCATTGTCTTCTAATACAGCCTCCATTCTATCTTTCCATGCTATGTAATTCAAGCTACCTTCTAAGGCATACTCGAGTCTCAAGCCATAGAACGCCATTGGCCAACCTTGAAGTATGATATGAATTCGATTTTCACCTGCAACCCCAAACTTCAAACTTCGAATTCCTTTCTCAATATATTGTTCACAGCTCTAATACCATGTAGAAAATTTGTTATAGGTTAACCCGATAATGCAATATAAATCAAAATAGAATACTATAACCTACTTCTACTATCAATTTGCGGAAGCTTAAAGATCAAGCTGAACAATATAACCAGAAGAAGAAGAATCAATGGCACAATACACATGAAAATACTTTGGGGAAAGTCTCAAATAAAACCCCACACTATTGTATTATCATACATGGTGGAAATACATAGGAATTATACAAAGCCTTAGCTTTCACAGCTAGCCAGCTCTCATTACAATCCTCACAGATCTTCACAGGCAATCTTGGCTTATCTCCAGCCTTCCTCTCTGCTCTCCAAGCTCCTATTTCCTTGTGGTGTTCCTTGTGGATGATTAGCCTATTACCAAGTGGAAAAACAAGCCTTCAAAACTACGCAATCCTCAAGGATGAATCCTTGACTGCATGCATGAGTTTTCTCCATGAGAAAACACATGCAACTGATAGTACACTGTCCTTGAACATTAATCTCAACTAGGTCTTTCTCAAAATAGACATGCATGAGTTTCTGATGAGGGAATCTTCAGTTAACTGGAGTAGCACTAGTTGAGTGCATTAATGCAATAGCTGACTGTTAACTCACTATTAGTTCCTCAAACAGTTTGGAACAAATTTAACCAGACTTAACTCAGTAAACTGAGTTAACTGATTACAACTCAAATATAACTCAATCTTATCTCCTTAATTTAAGGGATAACTCTTGCATGACTTCATAAAGACTTCTAACTTAAATTTCTCCAACTAATTAATTTAAAATAAATTAATTATTTTTAAATAGTTGTTAAGACTAAATTCAATTTTAATTCACAATTTAATTCAAGGACAAATTAAATTGGAATATTCTTGTTGCCATATTTCAACAGCTAGTTGTGACTCTTTTAACAAGTGAGAAGGGTGAGATTTTCTACTCTTGGCACAAATTCAACTTGCTACTCATGTGGCTATAAACTTTGGATTATCGTTCCCATTACTTCTCAGCAGTCACTGAGAAATTTGAAATGTTATTGTAGTGCCATAGTGACACTTTCATTTGAAACCATCAACATGATGTTGAGAGCTTCCTCTGGAATATTGTGTAGTATAAATGAGGTATTTGACTTTTTAGGTGAACATTTCACCTTGTCCCTAAAGATGGGTGAAGTGTTCACCCAAAACGTCAAACACATGAGCGATACTATATAGTATTCTAAAAGAATCTCTCAACATTAATATAATTATTATTGGGAAAACCTATATGCTAAAATAGTTTATATCATTATTTCTAATAATTAAAACATATATATTATATTAAACCAATTATAATTTACTAAAAAAAAAAAAGAAACAAAACAAAACCTAGTTGTGGAGAAGGAATTAATTTGCAAGTAGAGGAAGCACACCAATTTTAAAAAAAAATTACAAGCAGGGTATCTAGCGAGGATAATGTCTAGAGGGGGAGGGAGTGGGACTCCTTCCTATAAAAATATGGTAGCAGATAAGGGAAAAGAATTTTGTGGAGGTTTTATAATTTGGGTAAAAGGTTCAGAAGGTACGAGTTAGGGAGTAGGTGGGACTAGTAATCAGGAGTCAATTGGTCAGAAAAGAGGTGAAGGTAGATGCATGAAAAAGGACCAGTCAGATCAACAAAAAAGAACAAATGAGGCCAAAGGGAATGGACCATGTAAGCCCAAAGCAACGGTGATCCCGAAGGTTGTTATTATAGACCCCTAGACCCAAGCATTCAGAGACCACATGTGTATGTATGTTGTCATATGTAAATTCATGGGGTTGTGGCCAACAAAAAATCTATTTGCAATTGGATCAAGTAACACTAGAAGCCACGTGGTGAGATCAACTTACAGCTGGGGTCGAAACGCTTTTTTACCGTGGTGTTTGCAGATCTTGAGGATAAATATTAGGTCTTTGATGGTGGACCTCATTTCTTTGCTTCAATGGGGTTACACATGCATCCCTAGAAGGAGAATTTTACCCCAAAAAAAGAGATGTTCACGAGTGTTCTAGCATGGATTAGGCTTTATTCCATTCCCCTAGATTACTGGTTACCATCGATCCTTGAACTTATTGGTAATAAATTGGGTAAATTTGTGAAGATTTTGGATGCGACTTTGTAGGGAAGGTATACTTCTTATGCAAGGATATGTGTAGAGATGGATGTATCTGGAACTTTACCATAAGATATATGTTTGGAATTCTTGGATGAAATGTGGCTACATTCTATTGATTATGAACATATTCCATTCAAGTGTAGACACTACCACGAGCATGGGCATCTGATAAGGGATTTCCCCCTAAATCAGACAGAGGAGCAGTGCAAGAATGAAGAACCAAAAGATGATGAAGGCTTTGTGAAACCAAATCATAGAGGGTGATCCAATAGGAGACAACAACAGAGAACTCCAGGAGGGAGAAACACCATGAAGAATAGTATATGCATCTTGTCATAATTGACGCTTGAGGAGGGAAGGAACGATGGAGATAAATTGTAAATCAGATTAATAATAGCAAGGAAGTTATTATGGAAGGTCAGGAAAACCCTTGTAAGAGTATGGATATTCTAGATCAGGGGAAATACCTAGAAGGGGATTGTTAAACGGAGGTAAGTGAAGCAGAAACTGAGGACCGTGAACTCCAAGAAATAGTGGAAATGGAAGGAATGGATTTGCAGAGTATGGTGGAATAGTGGAGAAGGCAGGGGTTGGATGCAACTACCTTTGGAATAGGTGGATCATATCCAATATCTTTATCTTATGCAAGAGGACATGAAACTTCTAAGCCTGAAGCGATCACGTGGGGAGATCAATGATATGGGAATCAAGGTGGTCAAATCTCAGCTCCCCTTAATGCCAAAGAAAATCAAGAGGAAAAGGGCAAGAAATTCAAATAGTGTAGCTCTCCAAGAAATTGGAGAAATGTTAATCAATTCAAGTAAGATGAGAGCTCTAAGCTCTCCTCCCAACCCCTCTAGTTAAATATGAAAATAATTACATGGAATGCAAGAGGCATGAATAGCCTCAAAAAACAAACATTTTTAAAGAAGAAGGAATGGAAAATTTGGATTTGATTGAGGCACCAAAAAGTTCAGAATGTAAGCTAGATTGAGGCATATTAAGAAACAACTCAAGAACTGGAATAAATTCGAGTTTGTTAATATCTTTTAGGCAAATAAGGAGTTGGAAATGAAGATAGAGGAATTGCATAAACCGCTAATGGAACAGGGATATATAGAAGAGAAAAGGAAAGAGGAGTTGGAACTATTGAAGAAGTGGGAGGATAGATGCTTGCGGGAGGAGCTATTATGGAAGAAGAAATATAGAATCTTGTAGTTACAAGGAGAGAAAACACAAAGTTCTTCCATAGGTCAACAATAGAACATAGGAATTCAAATAGAATTCTTAGAATAAAGGATGTAGAGGGGCAGGCTTATGAAGCCCATAAGGACATTGAGGATGTTTTGGTGCAACATTTCCAAAAGATTACAAAAGAACCTCAGATCAATAGATCAGCAATGATCTAAAATATCGTTAGTAATATTCTTAGAGTGTTGAAAGAGGAGCATAATCAGAATCTGAACAAACCCATTTCCATGGAGGAGGTTTGTTATGCGGAATTTACGATTGTAGACAAAAGTATCTTCCCTAGTCCTATTGGACTGGTATAGAAAAACAGAAAACAAAGGATATAGAGTTTCCTTCAGATAAATTGAAGAATGGGAAATAGGATTACTTGGATTATATCAAGATTTACTTTCCTCTCGACTTATAAGCTCTAATTGTAGCTCTGATTGCAATAATTAGAACTTGCACATACATTCATAACAAGCCAAAGATCCACAACATATATATAGCATAATTTAGTTACAATATTCAATGGATCAGCAAAGCATTGAAATACTTGAATATAAATGTAACATAACATGTATAAGAAAACAGTATACTCTTTGTATTAATAGAAATAGGAGAGAGTTTATAGCCAAGAATAGGAGCTAATCTTGTAGAAATCTCCCCAAGTTGACTTGTCTTTCCTTGTCGCAAAGCACACCTCAATGTCATCCTAGTGCATGAAGATAATGACTCTCTTAGATTCAAGGCAGCAGCATGAGGGCATGATCTATCTCCAAAAGAAAACCCTGAAGTTGTAGATGGTAGTAAATTTATAGGGGAGGGATGGTAGTTTAGGAATTCCTATCCATTTACAAATCTAGGCATAAGATCCACTTAGGATGGGAGGATGAGCTCAAGGGATAAGAGGTGAAATCTCCAAGGTGGGATTAGATAGTATTCAAGATTATTATCCAAGGTAAATGGTTAAAATGACCCTTGGAATTTTCTGGAAGAGGAAGCTTTGGGATCCTTTTTAATTTTCCCATATATCTAGAATCAGCGCACCTCCAGCAAGGAGAAAGTTGGTGTTGATTAGTGTCGGTGCAGAAAGGAGCAATTAGTTGTTGAACGTAGGTCTCTAAAGGGGCAGGGTGTGTTGGGTCTTAAAAGCTCTGATTTTTGGCAATTAGACCCAAAAAATCAGTTATTTGGAAAGGTCATGCTTATGGCTTTGTGTAGGGATGATGAAAACATGTTCATGGATGGTCATTGATCTGGTTTTTAGGCTTATTAACTAGATGTGAAAAAATGGCATATAATAGATTGCCCCCTAAAGCACAAAGTAAAAAGTGGTAGTTGATGAAAATTTCGGATCAAGAACAATTGGTCATGGTATCTTTGTTGAGGGAGGCATACCCATGCTCAGCACATAAGCTAACATTACATGTACAATGATCAAGAAGTCGCATCCACTGATGTTGAAGTGTGGATCCATGATTAAACGATTGTTTGTATGATCATAGCCATAATGCTTTATAATCTTGCATTAATCTTGAAAACGTGACCCGGATGTATGGAACTAGATCTGGGGTCTTCTATCTCATTCACTTGATCGTCCAATGTACGAGTCTCACCATGCGAATAAAGGAGCTAGAGTTGAACATGGAAGACATCATTTGATTATCGGCCAATGATGTAAGTCTCTAATATTGGTGATAAAAACCACTGATAATGTTAATATCTCTCAAGGTACAATAGTACAATCTGTACGGTGTGAATGAATGAGTTAAAGTTGAACAACACACAAAATCTTTTAGTCAAAGGCCAATGATGAAAATGTGTCGCCGAGAGAAAGGAAATTTTCCATTGATGTATGCAAGTCCCAAGGTACTAAAGAAAGAGTTTCTAGGTCAACTTCTTGGATAATGAGTTGATGTCAATAGGAAGCGACCCATCACAGGAGGGCCTTAATGTATCCCCCATCAATGACATGAAATGGGTATCGTGATTTGAGATAGAATGATGTTGATGCGGAACTGGTTCAGGAACCAAAAAAATTGAATGAAGGCTTAAGAGTATCATATTAGATACCAATTGAATGACTTCTCTTAAAAATATTGGCGTCACTTAATGGAGTTGGTAGCATTGACCCAAAACTGAAAGCAATTGTAAGACCCCTCCTCCCAGGTCCATCTAAGCAACCGACTAGCCAGGGTAAACATGCGATGAGAGAGGTCGCTATAAGGGATTAAACCTCCTTGGTGACCTTAAGGAAATGGAATCGATGGAACATATCAAACAAACCCATCCACAATAGCAACAACACCCTCAGAAGAAATTTCATCCACTTAGACATCCTGTCCATGAGTTCCACTAATGTTTTAAGCCTTTTAACCGCTAATCTCTCTCATGTTATATGCATGAAAATGTCCAGAAGAAAAAGTCGCTCTCACAAGCCTATGTGCTGATCTGAATGGGATCCATAAAGACTATCAAAGAACCATGACTGTATCAGGTCGGGACAAATCTCTAAGAATTCAAAACCGTGATAAAAAACACCCCTGAACCAGTGGAAATGGCAGCCAGCGTGGAATGACGAGGACCTTGGTCAAAGCGCACTGACCGAGGCCCATGGAGACTACGCAAGAGGTCAAAGTAGCCCCTGGGAGCCTCGGATCGGGAAAAGGAGGTGGATTTTGATGCATGATTATCACTAATCGCGCATCGCTAGGAAAACAAGGCCAAGGTGGGGGAAGCCCGAGCACTTGGTCGCGTCGGGAACCAGAGAACCGCGGGCGAAAAGGCAAAAGTGCTAAACGTACAAGGCATGACCCGCACTCTAGAAACCAGTAGTATTGATTGGGGCGCCCTCAAAAGGTAAGAGGTTTTGGATGAGAGTGGAGCGATCCCACTCAACGAGCAACGCGTGGCAAGTGGAGGTGAGAGAAAACTGTCGTTGATCACGCATTATCGGTCAAGCAAGTCAACCACGTGGGACGTGCGTATGGCGTCGGATTTGGAGGCCCCATATCAGATGGTTGAGATCAAGCCCATTGGAGGAAGCGGAAATGACGATGAAATACGCCATATTTTATAAGGTTTTGGAATACATTTGACTAGCACGGTGGAGGAAGAACGCATCCACAACGTAACTAAAGAAACGAACGGACGAAGCAGGTTGGCACTGTTTAGAGGAGGACATGTGGCCACTCCATGAGTGTTCATGCTGACGCCGAACAGGGAACTCCAAGCGCAGCTGCAAAAGGTGAATCGACAGAGGCGGAAGAGGAACCGAACAGGTATCAGCTCAAATGGCTTCAAAGCCATGAATAGCGAAGAAAATACAAAATTCAAGTCGAAGAACAGTCCGAGAGATGAAGAAAGACCAGAATCCCGAGAGGAGGATGGAATACATAGAGAAGAAGGCAGTAAAGCAAAAGCAGAAAGAGACAGAGGGCTGAACTAACCAGCGGCAACGTCGATCACCAGAGGAATCTGTCTGGACTGAGCACTGCATTTGGCTCTTTCCACTGTAGACCAAAAGGTCACAGAGCTGGTAGGAAGAAGAGTTTGTGTACTCCAGAGGCTTGGGGAATCCAAGAACCACCCTGCCAAGCAAAACCTGCTTCAGGAGAACTCACATTGAGTCCCTATATTGTAATTCTCTGCTTAAAGGCACAATAAAATAAGGCCACCACTGAAAGCTGGACCGAAGATGTAGCCCTGGAGAATAGGGTGAACTCCTTATTAAAAATTCTTGTGTCTTTGTGTTTGCTTACTGTATTTCTCTATTGTCTTTCCATTTTATTGTCTGTGTATTGGCAATTTGATCGATCCCTTGCTTCAGTAGCACAGAACGCACACCAGCACATGAGTCTATAATACCTTTAAACAATAAATATTTAACTGATGTCACTCATAGGGTGAATATCAGATCAATTGGTATTAGAGCTCTACGCTGTAAGGTTAGACAAGCTTGTGTTGGTTTAGCTGTTGAATGCTCACAAGATCAAAGCTCAAATTAGTGTTGAGTATGGAGCATGATTGTTTAGAGGTCTTTGTTTCAGTCGAATGTATACCCCAGGAATTTTGTACACCCCTCCATGCAGGATGGTGTGGGGGGGACTTGTCCCCCCTGGCTGGGGAGTCCGGGGGCCAGTGGGTCCCCAGCGGGGGTTTCGGGGGCAGCGCCCCCGAAGCTAAAAATACATGTAAAATTTCCTTGTAAAAGTATAGTAATTTCTAGTCAATCTGGGCCATTCATTAGGCAGATGATCTGACGGTAGAACTTATGTTTAGTTTAGGGTTGTTTGCCCTAGAAGGCAACCCCTCTCTTTGTATGAGGGCATTGTATTGAGGCTGTGTAATAGATGTGTATTCTCCGAGCGAGAAATAGAGAGGTGAGACTGTGAGAGAAAACAGGGGATATTACAACAAATCTGTTGTAGGTTGTGTTTTTTCATTTTGCTGGATAATAGAAAGGAAGGACTGGTTGTTCGGGGTGGATGTAGCCCAATCTGGGTGAACCGTGTATATCTGTGTCTCTCTTGTATTATGCGTTTTCTGTGTTTATATTTCTGCAATATTTTATGTGTTCCATTGCTCTGTAATATATAATTTTCTAGCAATTAGGAGAAGGAGAGTTGGTCGAAACTAGTCCTGAAATTGGGAGAGTATATCCTCGAAAGACAATGTCAGAGGAAGGTTCTATGGGGCCAGACCCTCAATTCATAGAGAGTTTCCTAGCTATAAAGTCTATGGTAGAAGAAATGTATAGGGACTTTAGAAAGCACAAGGATGAAGATTCATCAGGTTCTAAACAAGATAAAGAAGAATATGAGTCTCATTCCCATGACCACTCAAAAGGAAATGGGAAAGAGGAAAGCTTTCTCACACCTCCTAATAGCCCTGTGCATAATAAGAAAGCATCCTTGATTAAGCTAGATGTTATATTTGATTTGCCTATATATGATGGAGAGCTAAATGTTGAAA
The DNA here is from genome assembly GCA_031772625.1 of Pinus tabuliformis. NCBI lineage: Eukaryota > Viridiplantae > Streptophyta > Pinopsida > Pinales > Pinaceae > Pinus > Pinus tabuliformis. The sequence goes on from CM062819.1 coordinate 2,018,104,261, forward strand.
AGTTGGACAATTGGATTAGACAAATTGATGTGTATTGCAGAGTGCAAAACATCAACTCAAACAAGAGTAAAATTCAGTTGGCAAGCCTACACCTAGGAGGCATTGCCTTGGTTTGGTGGGAATGCAGAACCCAAGCTGACATGAAGAAACATGGCAAGACCATCTTTGTCTGGAGTGAATTTGTTGATGCAATCAAAAAGAAGTTATATCCATTGGCCTAGATGCAACAAGCCATGATGAGTTGGCAAACTCTTCGGCAGTTGAAAGGAAAAAGTGTGCAATGGTATACTCAAGAGTTCAGAAAGAGAGCATTGATGTTGGGTATCTCATTAGACTCACCAGAGACTCTTTTGAAGTACATTGGTGGTCTACACAGCTACATGAGGCATACCATCCTCATGTTTAATCCCACTCGTATAGATGAGGTATCTATACAAGCTACTCATCTAGAAGCTAGAGGAAAGAATGGAAATTCAAAAGTTGGGGGACCATCCCAACCCACTGTAAGTAAGAGCAAGGAGAAAAGAAAGCAGAAGTGGAAAGCAAGGAAGGCTAACACTGCACAGAAAGGAAAAGCTTCATGCACTTACTGTAAAAAAGAGGGGCATGATGATGAGCACTGTTGGATTCTGCATCTAGAGCTGAGACCTAAGAAGTCTGAGGGCAAGAAGAAGAAGACTGTTGCATCTATTCAGAAATATTTGGGGTCAGACTCGGGAGATGAAACAATCATTGGAACCACAGGTATAAAAGGTTGTCTGCTTTATAGAATGCTGAAATCAAGAAGCAGGGGCAGGAGTTTCTCGAGAAAGGGTTCATCATGCCTAGCACATCACCATGTGCGTCACCAATCGTTTTGGTGAGAAAGAAAGATGGCTCGTGGGGAATGTGCATTGACTACCGAGCGCTGAATAAGATAACAATCAAAAATCGTTATCCTCTTCCTCGCATAGATGATCTTTTAGATCAATTGAAGGAAGCTGTTTATTTCACCAAGCTAGATTTGCAAAGTGGATACCATCAGGTCAGAGTTGCAAAACAAGATGCATGAAAGATTGCTTTAAAAAAAAAACAGGGATTATATGAGTGGTTGGTTATTCCTTTTGGCTTGACCAATGCTCCTGCTACTTTCATGAGATTAATAAATGAAGTACTCAGACCTTTTCTTGATGATTTTGTTATTGTGTATCTGGATGACATTCTGATTTTTAGTAAAACATGGGAAGAACATTTAAATCATGTTAAGCAGACATTAGATGTTTTAAAAAGAGAAAAACTTTATGATAAACTCTCAAAATGCAAATTTGGCAAAACATCTCTAAATTATTTGGGTCATATAGTAGGGGGTGGTGAATTGAAAATAGATCCCTCTAAAGTGGCAGTCATTGTAAACTGGCCTAAACCCAAGTCTGTTACAAAAGTGAGAAGCTTCTTAGGAGTAGCACAATATTGGAGGAATTTCATTTCTAATTTTTCCTCAATTGTAGCTCCCTTACATGCTTTGACAGGATTGAACAAAGTGTTTCAGTGGGGAGGCAAACATCAGAAAGCCTTCAACACCTTGAAAGAAAATATTAGTACAACACTTGTATTAGCACTGCCAGATCTACAAAGACCATTTGAAATCCAAAAAGATGCCAGTGACTATGCCATGGGAGCGATGTTGACACAGCACGGTAAACCCATATGTTATCATTCTGAGACTTTTAATCCTGCAGTAGTTAACTATCCTACATATGATAAAGAATTGTATGCATTAGTTCAGAGTGTGAAAAAGTGGAAACATTACTTAATGCGCAAAGAGACAGTAATACATACTGATCATCAACCACTTCAATATCTACACTCCCAAACTAAGTTGCAGTAATCAAGACATTACAAATGGATGGGTTTTCTACAAAAGTTTCATCTAGTCATCAGATATAAAAAGGGCATACACAACAAGGTTGCAGACATGTTATCTATACCCATTATAAATGCATCTACCATACTTAAGCATAATTTTGTGCTACATGAAAGCTACAGGGAACAATATGCTCAGGATATTGACTTTAAAGATGTATATGAAACTTTGAGTCAAGGAAAAAGGGTAGAAGAATTGGACTATCATGTGAAGGACCGACTCTTATATCAGTGTGGGAACTCTGCATTCCACAAACAGAGAGAGTAAAGATAATTAGAGAGGCACACACTGCTCTGATATCAGGTCACTTTGGGGTAAGTAAAACAGTTGCACGGCTGCAAAGATTCTGCTATTGGCCGAAAATGAACAAGACAGTTTCTAGATATGTAAGAGGGTGTACTATGTGTGCTAAAAGCAAGCCCAGCAATAGAAAACTAGGCTTGTACACTCCTTTACCAGTTCCTTCTCACCCTTGGAAAAGTGTTTCCATGGATTTTGTTGGAGGACTGCCTAAGTCTAGGAAAGGTCATGATTATTTATATGTGGTTGTGGATAGGTTCAGCAAAATGTATATTTTAATACCTTTTAGTAAACAGATTACAGCTGAACAAACTGCAAAATTGTTCTTTGAACATGTATGGGTTCATTTTGGATTACCCACTTCTATTGTATCTGATCGAGACACACGATTTGTGGGGAAGTTTTGGTCAATTCTGTGGGAACTGATGGACACCCAACTGAAGAAAAGCACAGCTTTTCATCCACAAACCGATGGCCAGACAAAAGTAGTTAACAGGACAGTGATCCAGTTACTCAGGGGATATTGCAACAAACATCCTAAGCTTTGGGATGAACATTTGTGTTATGTGCAGCATGCTCACAACAGAGCCAAACACTCTTCTACACAAAGATCTCCTTTTGAGACCTGTTTTGGTTTCATACCAAGGTCACCTTTGGATTTTGTCTTTGGTAAAGATACCATGGTTGATGGACACGGTGATGTGGACAAGGCCACTAGGTTCATTGAACAGATCCAGGAGATCCACCAGGCAATATAGGAACAGCTGGAAAAGAGCCAAGCCAAATACAAGGCTAGGCATGACAAGCATCGGATGGAGCATAGTTTTCAAGTTAGAGACCAGATCTGGCTACATATCAGCAAGGACAGGATGCAATGTGAAGGTAAAAAGCTAAAGCCTATCAGGTATGGACCTTTTAGGATACTTGAGAAGATTGGTGAAAATGCTTTTCGCCTTAATCTACCAGCTTACATGCACATCTACCCAGTCGTAAATGCAGATTGCTTGAGATTGTTTGAACCTTCACTGATTGAGGATCCTGATGAGCAAAGTCAATTGCCTTCTATTGATGACCTGCTACCTGAATATCTTAATGAATTGCAGGAAGACATAGTCTTGGACAGGAAGGTGAAGACAACGCGCAGAATTGGACTTAAAGGTTGGAAGCCGAGTAGTGCAAAGTGGATTGAGATTGGACAAGTCAAATAGCAGTATCCTCACTTAGTCGATGCTTGAAAGAAAACCAACTTTTGGTGGTCCAAAAGCTTTTTCAATGGGAAGCTTGTGATCCGAATGGGATCCATAAAAACTGTCAAAGAACCATGACTATATCAGGTCGGGACAAATATCTAAGAAGTCAGAACCGTGATAAAAAACACCCATGAACCAGTGGCAATGGCAGCCAGCGTGGAATGACAAGGACCTCCGTCAAAGTGCGCTGACCAAGGCCCATGGAGATAGCGCACGAGGTAAAATTAGCCCCTGGGAACCCCGGATCGGGAAAAGGAGGTGGATTTTGATGCGCGATTAGAGCTTCGTTAGGAAAACAGGGCCAAAGTGGGGGAAGCCCGAGCACTTGGTCACGTCGAGAACCGGAGAAAAATGGGTGAAAAGGCAAAAGCGCTAAACGTACAAGGTGGGACCCACACTCTGGAAACCAAAGGTATTGATCAGGGCACCCTCAAACGGTAAGATGTTTTGGATGAGAGTAGAGCGATCCCACTCAACGAGCAACATGTGGCAAGTGAAGGTGAGAGAAAACCATCGTTGATCACACATTATCGGTCGAGCAAGTCAATCGCACGGGACGTGCGTATGGCATCAGATCTGGAGGCCCCAGATCGGTCGGCTGAGATCAAGCCCGATGGAGGAAGTAGAAGCAACGATGGAATACATTGTGTTTTATAAGGATTTGGAATCCGTTTAACCACCATGGTGGAGGAAGAACGCATCCACGACATAACTGAAGAAACGAATCGAGGAAGTAAGCTGGCGCCATTTAGAGGAGGACACGTGGCCACTCCCTGAGCATTCATGCTGACGCCAAACAGGGAACTCCAAGCACAACTACAGAAGGTGAATCGATAGAGGCGGAAGAGGAACCGAATAGGTATGAGTTCGAATGGCTTCAAAGCCATGAACAACGAGGAAAATACACAAGTCAAGTCCGAGAACAGTCTAAGAGACGAAGAAAGACCAGAATCCCGAGAGGAGGATAGAATACACAGAGAAGAAGGCAGTAAAGCAAAAGCAGAAAGAGACAGAGGGCCAAGCTACCAGCGGCAGCGTCGAGCACCAGAGCTTGAGAGATTCAAGCCATCCCATAGAGGAATATGTCTGGACTGAGCACTACATTTGGCTCGTTCCACTGTAGACCAGAAGGTCACAAAGCTGGTAGGAAGAAGAGTCTATGTACTCCAGAGGCTTGGGGAATCCAAGAACCACCCTGCCAAGCAAAACCTGCTTCAAGAGAACTCACATTGAGTCCCTGTATTGTAATTCTCTGCTTAAAGGCACAATAAAATAAGGCCACCACTAAAAGCTGGACCAGAGATGTAGCCCTGGAGAATAGGGTGAACTCCTTATTAAAAATTCTTGTGTCTTTGTGTTTGCTTACTGTATTTCTCTGCTGTCTTTCCATTTTATTGTCTATGTATTGGCAATCTGATCAATCCATTGCTTCAATGGCACAGAACACACACCATCACATGATTCTGTAATACCTTTAAACAATTAATGTTTAACTGATGTCACTCATAGGGTGAATATAAGATCATGTGCCAATGTCCCTGGACTCTTTTTAGCAGACTTGTTCCAGTTTCCCAAATATTTGAGCCATTTTTCTAGCCCAGAATGTCGGCCTCTGGCCAAAACTTGGTACAACCTCTAGAATCCATCAAAGACATGATGACAAGATAACAAAAATAAACAAAAATAAACCTTAGGACTATGCCTAAGCATCCCTAACTGGGACTGCCATTCTATCAAACACTTGGCATCAATGCAACCTACAAGTCTAGGATACAAGACAGAGCACAAATTACTGAAATAACTTATGAAACATAACCAAAAGGATCACCACCTTCTCCATTGAACTGTTATAACATCAATTATGTCTTGCATCCATCCATTTCACAATTACAATTAAATACATGAAATAACCATGACAAGAACCAGTCATATAACCATTCTTATAACCAACACAAAAACACATAAATATCATAGATATGGCAGCCATAAAATCCATATATAAACAAGTGTAAAAGTAAGAGAACTTAACTTTTATTAATCATAGGAAAATATGACCAGGTTCGAGACTTCCACGTACCACCTGACCATAAACATGGTTGAACCAAATCTCTTTTTCAGCCAGTCACCCTCGTGCCATATTCCAAGCATGAATGTGGGATCTCATAGAACAACCAATCCAAGAACAATCAATGGAATCCAGAGGTTAAACCACCTCCACCCTCACCAACCATGATCACACCAAACGCAGTGCTCTGATCACAACCAAACTGAACTTGGAATGCTATCTGGAATCCATCAATATCCTTGAGGATTTTTCTGTCTCCTTGTCTCCCAGGCTTTACTGCAATCTAATCCTAGATCACTATGCCCTAAATTGAGACTAGTCTCTCAGGATTTACCGCAATCCAAACCCAGATCACTAGGCCCTAAACCGAGACTTCTCCCTCAATCTTTACTATGTATCCTGCCAAAATCGATCAAGGGATTCCTAGGCCTTTGGGAATGAACTTGAGACCACCTCTGCCCTGGATTCTGAAATCAATATGGAAAACCAAAGCAAAAAATAGAGATAAACATCCCAAGATACCATGGCATATGGAAAAAGGCAAGGCTAGGCTGAAAACCACTGTTATAACCCGGCAAAACCATGCCACCAACAACATGAGAACCATGCACCAACATGCAAATCCATGCATGTCCAAACCAGCTAGGAAATCACACATGCAAAAGGTTACCTGCAAGTATTAATGTTGAAATTGCTTGATCCTTCTCTTCTTCCTTGATCCTTGATTTCCTTCCTTTCCCTTTCCTTGCTTTTCCTTCCTTGATCCAAAGCTAGAGTGCTCCAAGAAAACTCTGAGTGGCCAAGGGTGAGAGAGAGAGAGATAATAATGAGAGAGCTTCAAACTTGAATTGACAAAAGGTTACCAACTAATCCTTAGAATCCTTTTTATTAGTGAGGCCTCTATTTTCTTCATTTTCCATTATTTCGCTTCAATTTCCTCCTCACATGAAACATGTGACCTTTCACCTTACTTTTCTCCTAATTTCCCTTATTTTCATATTAAATAAATGTGTCAAAAATGTCTTTTGCCTTTAAATGCCTTTGCCTTAACCTTTGCCAATTTTCCTTAGCCAAAAATACATCCAGTGATGCCCACTAGGATTTCTTTGCCCAACATTCATCTTGGAATAAGTGTCCCTTAATCATGGTCTTATTTTTCCCTTATTAACTTTTATTACATGGAATTTTCACTAGGGTTGTTATAGAACCCTCCCCCTTGGGGAACACCGTCCTCAATGTTAAACCACACCATGACCTCAACAAAACCGTAGAAAAGCAAACATATTTCCCATGGATATTTATAACTTAGCTCATGGTGGTATTTACATCCATATATGTATATGTACATATACAAAAACATATGACAAACATATACCAACATCAAACAAAAACTGCTTTGCCTCAACCGGCAAACAATGAAGGATACAGGGCTTTCATCTGATCCGACATCTCCCATGTAGCTTGTTTAGGCCCAATGTTCTTCCACTACATTTTAACTTTCTCTATGGCTTTGTTCGTGAGCATGAGATGCTTCTGTTGCAATATGCACTAAGGCTTCGGCTAGAACTCTCCTTCTTGCCCCACCTACAATACAGACTAATCAATAACATGATCAACATCCTTTATATACTTCTTAAGTAATGAAATATGAAAAACATCATGGACTTTCACTGTTGGAGGCAGTGAAATTCGATATTCCACTGGTCCAATCCTCTCAAGGATCTCGAAAGGTCTATGTAACGAATAAAATATATATAAATAAATGTAAAATACTGTAAACAGTAATAATCATAAATAATGATTAGTTAAATTAGTAATTAGGCTGAAGAGGCATTTCTAAATGAGACATGACTCTTCATGAAGAGACACTTGCTTGATATATAAGCAAGCCTCTCGTTCTCATTATAAATCATTCTCATTCTTATTCATATATTTAATATAATATTTATATCCTCAATGGATAATTTCATATTCCAAGTCTTTTGGAATAATTAATTTGTAGAAGGAACTTTGTTCACTTCATTTGGTATCAAAGTAGTTCAGTCCTCTAGGTTGCTTAACCGGTGCACAGAGCTCGTTCTCTGATCCAGGTCCTTGGCTATCGAAATTCGTCAACTATGTTGCTGTACAATTGAAGCATTTTGCTCAGAATTTGGGAGTTTCTCCTTTTCTCCGTTTTTCTAGGCCTTTGGCCATTAAAATTAAAATTAAAAGAAAATTCACTAGTTGGAGGGTCTCTAATTTGCTAGTTGACCTTTGGCCATAAAAAAAATTAACCATATATATATATATATATATATATATATATATATATATATATATATATATATATATATATATATATATATATATATATATATATATATATATATATATATATATATAGATATATATAAGTAAATAAATTAAAAAAAGAAGAAGAAGAAAAAGTAAAAATCAAATAAAAATAAAAGAACATAAAAAATCAAATTATTTAAAAAAAAATTAAAATCACTTGGTAGAAGCCCGTGGCTTTAGAAACAGCCCATGGTAATTGCACATGGTATTTTAAAGGTAAAAAAAAAAAAAGGGATACAAAATCTCATACCAAGTGTCAGGCTAGGTAGTAACTCCTCAACCAAAAATTGATTCGTGTTTATTCCTTCAGGTAGGTCTTCATTAAATACATGAGGGAGAGACTGTTCAGTTCATCTCCCGATGACTATTCATATTACTTATTTATCTATTTCCATTATATTCACCCAATCATGAGGATTAGGTGTCAACATTCCCCCCCTTAATCTGAAGGGATGTTGGTGAGTCCAAGCATCATTCTGAATCATTCAATCTTTTCTCTTCCAAGTGCTTTGGTGAAGATGTCTACAATTTGCTCATTAGTGGAACAATGACGGAGATGGATTGTTTTGGCCTCAACATGATGTCGAATCAGATGATATTTAGTATTGATGTGCTTCGTTCGATCATGGAACTTTGGGTTCTTGGCCAACTTTATTGCAGAGGTATTGTCAATCATGAGTGGAGTTGATTGTACTTGTTTTACCTGCAAATCTTCAAGAATTTTCCTTAGCCACACAATTTCTTTGGTTGCTTCAGCTGTTGCCATGTATTCTACTTCTATTGTGGAATCTACTGGAACTAATTGTTTGTGTGATCTCCAGGAGACAGATCCTGATCCAAGACTCATAGCATATCCTGAAGTAGATACCCCAGTTTCTTTGTCTCCATCAAAGTCTGAATCAGAGTATCCAATTAAGCTGAAGTCGTCCACTTGTGTATATTTGATTCCAAAGTCTTGAGTTCCCTTCAAGTACCTTAGAACTCTTTTTGCAGTAGACCAATGTCCTTCACAAGGCTTTTGCATAAACCTGGAGAGGATTCCAACAACAAACAAAATGTCTAGTCTAGTAGTTGTTAGGTAGTTGAGACTTCCTACAAGCTGTCTATACTTTGTTTCATCCTCAAATTCTTTTCCTTCAATAGATGTGAGCTTTAAGTTTTGTTCCATTGGAGTAGTAAGAGGATTGCATTTTGTCATGCCAAACCTGTTCAACAGATCTCCAATGTATTTCTTTTGAGAAAGAAATATGGACTTCGGATGTTGGGTTACTTCAATGCCAAGATAGTAATGAACATAGCCCAAATCAGTCATTTCAAAACTTTTCCCCAATCCCTTGTTTATGGATGCAATGTAGCTTTCATTATTCCCTGTCATCAAAAGATCATCTATATATAACACAAGATATACAACTGTTTTGCCAACTTTCTTGACAAATAAAGTTGCATCATCAAGATCATAATGTTTGAAATTGAGTTTCAGAAGATGCTCAGTTAGTTTTTCATACCAGGCTCGCGGTGCTTGTTTGAGGCCATACAAGGACTTCACCAATTTGCATACTTTATGTACATGTCCTTTCAGAGAAAATCCTTCAGGCTGGGACATAAAAATATTCTCTTTTAGATCTCCATTTAAGAAAGCAGTTTTTACATCTATTTGATGGACTTTCCAACCGTTCTGAGCTGCTAGGGCAAAGAGTGTTCGGATGGTAGCCCATTTTGCTATGGGGGAAAAAATCTCCTCATAATCGACCCCTTCCTTCTCTGTAAAACCTTTTGCCACAAGCCTAGCTTTGTGCTTGTCAAGTGAGCCATCAACTTTATACTTGTTCTTGTATACCCACTTGCAGCCAATTGGTTTGGTTCCTAATGGAGGATCAACCAGCTTCCAAGTGTCGTTCTTTATGAGGGCATCATATTCCTCTTGCATCGCTTCTTTCCATTCATCATGATAAGCAGCTTCTTTGAAGGAAGTTGGTTCAAAATCTGTAGACAAGTTCAATTCACAATCATAAGAAACATCCATATCAACACGTGAATTAGAGTCATCTACATGACCTCCATTTTGCCGGTTTGAATTTTTAGTTCCTATCTTTCCAACTTCATCAGGATGGACACTTTCAAGTGTCTTTGTCAGTCACTTTGGGGGACCTTTCTCAGATGGTCCAGGCTGCTCCGTTGATTGAGTTGGGACTGAATCAAGATTGAGTCTCCCAATTCTATCAATTACATCACTTAAAGCATCATCCGTTGTTGGAGTTTCATGCGGGGGAGAGTGTTCTTCAGAAGAAGATTCCACATGTTGATCTAGTATAGGAATCCCCCCTTCAAGATGTGGAATCTGATTATCAAATTCTTGAAATGATTTTGATTTTTTGAATCTATCCAAGCGATCAAGTTACCGCTCAACAACATTGTCAGTTTTGGGTGATTCAAGAAAATTTACATCTCTAGATACAACAAACTTTTTATTTACTTCATCATAGAGATGGTATGCTTTGGAGGTGTTTGAATACCCTAGGAAGATACACTTGCGACTTCTAGCACCAAGTTTGTTTCTATGTACCTTTGGTATCAAGGCATAACAGGTGGAACCAAAGACCCTAAGATGCTTTACCGAAGGAACATGTCCATACCACATTTCATAAGGAGTCTTGTTTCTAATAGCATTAGATGGACATATATTCTTTATAAATGCAACACATAGAATAGCATCAGCCCAAAACATTATCTTTACATTTTTTAAGAAGAGCATGGATCGTACCATATTTAAGATTGTCCTATTCATTCTTTCAGCTACACCATTCTGTTGGGGATTATAAGGCACAGTTATTTGATGTTTGATCCCATGTTGGCGAAGATAGTTTTCAAATTCATTTGATGTGTATTCTTTTCCATTATCAGTGCGAATAGATCCAATATGAGATTGTGCATCATTTTCATTCCATTTATGAAAATTCTTGAATGTTTGAAAAGCATCAGATTTGTTCTTCAATAAATAAACCCAACATATTCTAGTGCAATCATCAATAAATGTCATCATATATTTATTTCCATTTGCAGAAGGAACAGAAATTGGACCACATAAATCTGAATGAATGAGTTCAAGTTTTCTAAGTGCTCTTGAATGTGAATCATGAAAAGAATGTTTGCTATGCTTTCCTAGGATGCAAGCATCACATTGCTTAAGTTTCCTAAGAATTGTAGGCAAACCAGCAACTCCATTTTTATTCAACAAGCGGAGAGTGTCATAGTTCAAATGTCCAAATATAGCATGCCATAATAAACTTGATGGAAGTGTACCTTCTTCATGATGAGAATTGTATGAGAAATGTTGTGCACAAGCAGAGGTTCCTTGCAGCTTGAGAAGCCTTTCTTCTTCTATTCCCCTCATGACAAGTGAGTGGTCGGATGCTTTTCTTACCTCAAGCTTTCCATCAAACATATGAATGGAGTGACCTTGCTGGCGGATGTGGACCAAGGACAACAAGTTTCTCTTGAGCTATGGGAGATATAGAACATGATGCAGAAGAAAGTCTGGAAGACCAAGTAGTTTAAGCCTGATTGTGCCAAGCCCTGATGGCTTGATTTTTGATTGGTCTACAAAGTATACTGCTCCATCAACATTGTCAGTAAATTCTTCAAAAAAATCTTTTCTATGAGTCATGTGGCAGGTTGCTCTTGAATCAAGCAACCAATCATTTTTCCAAGAAGCAAGTGAAGCATTAAATAAATCTTCATTTACTCCAATATTACATTGTGCCACAACATAGTGAGTGGATTCAGGTGCTTTACCTTTTTTTGTATCATCAGTTTTACCTTTATGTTGGTTTCTTTTCTGCTTAATTTTTTCCCATGGTAGCTTGCATGTAGAGGAATCATGTGATCCATTTCTTTTGCAGTGAATGCAGTGCAAATCTACCTTTTCTCCTTGAGAATGTCTGCCCCCCCTGCCTTTGAAATATCTTCCCCTTCCTCTTCGACCACCTCTTCCTCTTGAAGAATCTTTAGTAGGATGCTTTTCTTTGTGAGCAAGGCACACAACCTCTTCAAAAGATTCAGGGGTTGTCTTCTTTCCAAAAGATTTCTCTCTTTCAGCAAACTTTTTCACAAGAGAGTCAAAGGTGATATCTTTGAGATTTCCATTTGCTTGCAATGACTCAAGATAATTGTAGTAAGTAGGATAAAGTGCCTTGAGAAAAGTGATAAGAGGAATATCCAATTCAACCTTAGTGGATTTGATATCATGCATTATAGACTTTAGTTTAGATGCAAAAGCAAGAGGATCATTATTTTGCAGTTCAAGAGTGAAGAGTTTAATCATGAGTTGAACAACTTCAAGTGCAGAATGTGATTCATAGAGTTCTTTCAACTTTTGTAAGGCTTCAAAGGCAGTTGAATATGACGAAATATGGCGACTCACCTCTTCATTTACAAATGCTGCGATTAATGCATAAGCTTTGCTATTCTTGTTTTCCCAAATGACGAGCTTTTTGTCTGAGGTAGGTTGTACTGGTTCATTGTCTCCGTCTCCGACACACACTCCTTTCCACAACTCATTGAAAATGAGGGTGTGTTTTATCATGCGGGACCATTCAGGATAGTTCTCCTTGCCAGTGAGAACTATTCCCACCATGGATATGTGTTACACTAAAAAATGTCACCTTGACTACTTACAGTTAGTATGGCTCAAATCAACAGTCATGCTACCCTCTTAGGCAAGTCTCATGCCTCTGTTATCCATCTCAAACTCAAAGAAGAGAGAAAGTCTTGTAAAAACTATGTTTATCTCTGGGGTCGCAGGTTCTCTCTAGCCTTACCTGCGGGGACGCTGACCATGTTCACAAAATCTGCGTCCATGGACGCTCTGTATGTTAAGGGACAGGTGCGTCCCTCTGTAAAAGGCAAAATGCGCGAGTTTTATCTTGAAAAAGTTACTTGTGGTTACTTCTAGAACATTCTAGAGGTCGGTTTGATGAAATGGATGCGCCTCCAGTTGGTTCATGTATCTCTATTAAGGGGGAACTTATCCCATCAATAAGGGAGCTATCCCACCCATAGAGGGGGATGATCCCATTGATAGTGGACCTGAATAACCTCTTTACAGCACTATAAATAAAGGCATTGAGCCAGAAGGAGAAGAGGTTGGAGCTATACATTTTCTTTGGGTAAATGCTGCAGGATTTAGGTCTTCCATTAGAGCCTTTGTGAGGAGAGATTGTCTTCACTTGATTCTACTTGGGAGAGGGTGAGCTTTGTCAAAGTAGAGGAAAACCCTTGATGGACCCTGGGAGGAACTTGCACAACACCAAGGCCAGGTTGTAAGAGTTTCTTTGTTTCGTTATTAATACAAACTGGTTTATTTTTCTCAATAGCTTGTGTTAATGAGTTATTTCATGTGTTCCTTGGTCTGCATGTTGAATATATGTTTTATTATATGAAATGCAAGTGCTTGGTAATTGTTTGATTGTTTGTGGTTGCAGGAATTGACTTGAAGGAGGAGCTCATCCGGATCGTCAAGAACGGACTTCAACAACAGCGTTTTGGAATAAGGTAAGCCTAAACACTTGTAGTTTTCATGTTGTAAAAGGTGTATTTAGAGAAAGATCACTCCATTTTGTCTTGTTTGTCATTAGAATGTCTTAGACTTCTAGGAAGGTCAGCTGTGTCCGCACCCTTGACAGATTCCGTGTGACAAATTGGCGACTCCACTGGGGAATCCATTAATGAGAGAGTCTTTTCCTTTATATGAACTTTGCTTTGAGAAAATCATTTTTATTTTCTGGTTTTTGACTGTGAGAATTAGTATTTGGGTGGCTTAGCTTTAGATTTAGTTAGATTTGGTTTTTCTTCATTTTTCCAGAAGGACGCACCCTCTTAGTACTGCACAGTGCGTCTTTGGACGCGCTGTTGCCGTCTGCACAGAGCGGGGCCGCACCTGTGACAACGGGTTGCCTGCGTCTTCCTGTAAAACTTAAGAAAATTCCATTTTTGCTTTAAATTGCTTTTAGATTTTGTTTTTCCTTAGTGTTTTCTGCCCAGATCCTTTAGTACCCTGTCAAGAATTTTCACCTAAACTTGTTTTGTGAGCTTTGAGTGTTTTAGTGGTTTTCAACGAAGTTTAGACCTAGGGTTTGATTTTTGGAAAGGCTTTGTAGTGACTTTGATAGTAGAAAGTTGTCCAGCCTTAGATCTCTCTGGTTAGTCAACCTTCTTAGAAGTCGGGCCTGTCGTAAAGTCTCCTTTTGTGAGCAACTTGCCATTTGAGTTGTTTTGGGTCAAATTTCGAATTACTTGTTTATAAAGTATTGATTTCCATTTTACAAAAAAAAACAAAAAGATTAGAGTTTTGTTTTGGCTAGTTTTTGATTCTGCAATAAGCTAGTCCTTGATTTGATTGTGATCAAGTAAAACACCTTAGAAATAATCATTGTTAGTTTTGGCCTCGTTAAGATTGCTTAGAGTAAATTTGCCTTTAGTTTGCTTATGAGTGCATTTTCATAGATTTTAAGAGTTGTTAAGATTGATTTTTGGTTATATTAGATTTATTTGTTTTATTAAAAGAAAAATACAAAAACATCTTCTTAAAAAGTCTTGTTTCAAGTAGCTTTTTGTTTTCGAAAGAAGAAAAGAGTTTTTTCGTGCATGTAAAGAGAGGTTATGTTTTTATGCTTGGAAAAGACAAACGAATTGTTTCTTTGATTGTCTTCAATTAAGAAGTTGCTTTTATAAAGATTGCATTCTCTCAACTTTTTAGTTAAGCAATTCATCGAAAAAGTAAAGTAGTGGATAAATCATTCTAGGTGCATTTTGTAGTGGTTTCGAGTCGAGTCAACACACCACTGGTTTCACTTCCATCACCTTTTGACTTAAGAAACAACCTTAAAAGTAACGCTTAAATTAAAATCAATCTAGTAATCTTTATTTTTCTAGGGCTCTGAAGCACCAACATAGCTTAGGCTAGGGTCTTGGAGTAGGTGAGTACTTAACTCTCCAAGACTACAAAACCAAACAGATAGTCTATCTTGAGTAGAACAAATCCAATTGTTTCAGTTACATTCTGGGAAAGCTCCTCTTAAAGGAGAAGCACGAGCTCGTGTCCGAACCAGTGAGGGGATCATTCCTCCCTCGTTGGGAACGACGCCAGGCAGTACGTATTACAAACGGTAAACCTCGGATTAACCATTGTCGAGGAGCCAGGGGTCACTTATCGGTAAACCTTGGATTGTTGTCAAGGAGCCGGTAAGGGGATTGGAGCTTGCTACTCTGCCCTTGCGTGCTGTCGGAGTTTAGACTGTTCCCCCAGGTGTAATTGTTGTGATTGGTAACCTTAGTGGCCATAATATCTAGGATTCTACCCAAGGTGACGGTGGAGGGAAGGTCCCACTGTACCTGGAGCAGACGTCGGTTATACTCACTTGGATTTTCTGGGGGGTTCGCTTCACTTCGAGACGGTTAAAGTGGAGGAACTTGGTCCAGTCTATTCATTAAGCAGGTTGCCGGGGTAACTGTTCCACCCACCATTTCTGTACTGAATCCTGCGAGGTTGGGCCTAATCACCAACTAGCGCTTTTGGTCCGGAAGACTACTGTTTGTGTGTGGTTTGACGCTCTAGATTATTTAGGCGTGTGCTTCAAATTTGTTTGCTTCTTTAGAAGACTTTAGGTGGTTTGATTTGAAATTTTTTACTTTGTTTTCGTGTGTTGTAGTTAAAAATCTTTAATTGTGGCGGAATTACCGAGAAGGTCCCGTCGAATTGCGGGCCAGTCTCCTGAAGTTGTTTCTGTGGCCGAATTGTTGAGAAGATCCCGTAGACTTAGGGGATCCCCTCCTCGAGACGACCCAGGTAATTTAGAAGGGTTAAAGGTCCTTGTAACTCCTCCTAGTGGCAGTAGAGTAGGATCACCTGAAGAAGGAGAATCTTCCTTGGTAGTCCATCCAGATTACCAAAGTTTAGAAACAGGTTACAATCCCGAAGCTGTTACAGTTTCCGAGCTTGCTGGTAGTTTTTCATCTGCCAGTGAAACAGGCGAAGAACCTGAAATTTCAGAACCTGTTACTCCAACTCCTAGTGTTCCTGATTCACCAAGAATAGAAAGAATTATCACCGAAAATCTTCCTGTTGGATTAATTGCTATAGAAGAACTTGTTCCAGAGGAAGAAATAGGCGTTTCTGATTCTGAAGATCTAATTACCCTTGATCTAAGGGAGCGTGAATCCATCTTTTACAGTCCTCCTAGAAGTGAATCTTGGTACCTTGCATTAACCAATTTTTTAGACAACTCAGTAGGTTTTTCTACACCTCGTACTCCGGTTCCACCTAGAGGAATTCATTCTCCTGTAAATATGTCTGGTCAGTCATCTGTGTTTTCACAAAGTCCTGAATCATTTTTACATGGCGGTCCTTCTGTTCCTACTGGGTATCAATCACTTTCTGGTACCTTTGCGGGAGCATCTCCTCAACCTGTTGATCATGGGTTATTAGTTGGAAACAGTGGTAATGTACCATTGAGTATAGGTGAAGTTTATATGATGTCAGGTTCAACTCCCATTAACCAACCTCAAGGTGGCCAATTACCGCCTGGGGGGCAACCTTCGTTAATGCCTGGGGGGCAACCTCAAGGTACTTCATTCGTGACTGGGGGGCAACCTCAAGGGTATCAACCCCAAGGGTATCAACCCCAGCCTCAATATGTACCCCAAAGTCAACCTCAGTATCAATATCAACCTCAAGGATGGCAACCTCAAGGATGGCAACCCCAAGGGTATCAACCCCAAGGGTATCAACCTCAAGGATACCAACCTCAAGGTCAAGGTCAACCCCAGTATTCGTATTTACCTCAAGGTTATCAACCTACGGGTCAATACCCTGGTCAAGGTTATCAACCACCTCAAGGGCAATCATATGGGACTGCACCTTACAGTTATCAACCCTATCCTCAATACGGCTATGGATCTCAGTATCCTCAACCTGTTACGAGTCAATACCCTGGAATGTTAACATGGGATCCGTCACAGGGTCAACAGATGTCGCAACCAAGTATACAGTCGGTACCTCAAGCAGGACAACCTGCAGTTCCTGGTCCACCCCAGCAACCGCAACCTGTCCAGTCAAGTGTTCAGACCCCTGTAACTTCTGTAGTTACTCAGCCGCCAATTGCACCTGGTACTCCACCTCACACGGCTGCAGCAACTACCGCTTCATCTACCATGCTTACTTCTGGAGTATCGGCAGCTCCGGTTTCTACTGTCCCTGTAACCACTCCTCAGACATCTGTACCGTTGTCTGGACCCACGGTTCAAACCACAGTCCAGATGCCTGCAGGCCAACCTGGTACAAGTACGGTTGTTACTACTCAACCTCAATTTGTTCAACCTCCGTACCAGGGACAGTATCAACCTGGGCAAGCTGCCCAACAACCGGTTTACCAGTATCAACCGTATCCTGGGTACACTTATCAACCACCTCAGCAACCCCAGTACGGTCCGGTTAATCCTGGTTTTCCAGGAGGATATAATATCCCAAATGCGACTCCTGTTCCTAGTTATCCTGGATATCCTCCTCCTGGGGCTGGTATTGTGACTCAGAGTTTTAGAGATCCTAACCGGCAGTTACCGTTTATTGCAACTTTAGATTTACCCGACTTGACGCGCCTAACGAACGATCCAATTCAATATCTTCAGTTCTGGCCGCCAATGCCAAATAAGTTGCCCAGCGATATACCCAAGTTCGAAGGTAAGTCTGGAGAGGATCCGTCTAATCACGTGATGACTTACCACCTCTGGTGTGCATCAAATTCCATCTCAGATGATTCCATCCGCTTACGTCTTTTCCAGCGTACACTCATTGGTCTCGCAGCCAAGTGGTACATTGAGTTACCACGGGCCTCTTTTTACAACTTTAGCCAGTTAGCTACCTCGTTCTTAACTCATTTTCAGTTACCAGTCAGATACGATAATGGTACAGAATTATTAACTTCGCTAAAACAATCGACATCCACGTACATTTCTGATCACATTCATGAGTGGAGACGTCGAAGGAGATTAGTGAAAGTTTTTATCCCGGACCAAATCTTAGCTGAATGGTTTGTCAAATCATTATTACCAAGAATTACTGAAGATGTAGCTAAGGCCGGAGTAGTTACTGAGGAGCAAGTCATTGCTCAGGCACAATACCTTGACTTAGTTTACACTCAGTCGGGTACGTTACACGAGAAAATTCCGGATCTTCCAAAGTCAAACCAAATCGCTGCTGCTCCTTCGGGATCTCATGCCGCTGATGGTATGATCGGTATCGTGACTACGAAGAGTAAGAAGAAGTCTTCCAAGACCTCCAATACTCCAATTATCACTTTGCCTGATTCTCCGACAGGAGAGTCTTCTCCTCCTGAACTTACCGCCGACATTCACGCTGTAGAGTCATCTACGGCCAAATCCAAAAACGGTGGAAAGAAGAAAGGAAAGAAGAAGGCTAAAGCAGACAAGGCTCCAAAGGAGAAAACGGAAAAGTCGGAAACCAATGACGAAAAACGCAAACCTCGATATCCTTGTCTTATTTGTGAAGAAGATCATTTTACGAGAGACTGCCCTCATCGGGCCGAGGTAGTGAAAATAGTCAAAGGTTCTCCCACTCCTGCTGTGTTAAAAAATCCATTTCCAGAGCAGGAGAATAAGATGATAGGTTCTTCTTCGAATGCCAGTGAAGAACCCATTTTGATGATGTCTCATGTCAGGATTGCGACTCGATCGCAAGATTATGGTAGTAAGGCTCCTGTTGATGGTAAGGAAGCAGAATCTTCTCACTCTAACCCATCAACCTCAGCTCCTGGTTCCGATCCACTACAGATCGAAAAACCTAACCCAGACTTAGTGATTAAGCCGCCCGCCAAGGGTGTACTTCGAAGGTCTGCTTTCAATCCACATGCGAGAGCAGCCCAGAATTACAACATTGTTGAAGACTTAGCTGTTTCACCTTCAGCAATGTCGGCACTCGAAGTGCTGCAATCATGTCCAGCGCAACGAAAATTGCTTTTGTCGGCTATTGGAGCTGTCGATGTTCAGGACCCGAACCTAATGATCTTTGATCTAGAAAGTAGTACACCGCGTCTCCCCCATCAAATGGCTTTCCAAATTCCAGTGATAGTCAAAAACAGGCCTATTCATCGGACTGTGATTGATGAGGGAGCTTCTACGTGTATTATGTCGATTCAATGTTGGAGATCGCTTGGTTCTCCTTCGTTGAACCAATCCCCCACCATCCTTAAGGCCTTTGATGGCCGTGGGTTCCGTCCGTTTGGTATTCTACAAGAATTGCCTATAGGGGTCGAAGGTAAAACCGTTAGTCTGGATGTGGAAGTGGTTGATGCCCCTCTAGACTACAACCTTCTTTTGGGTCGAAGTTGGTCATATGCTATGACAGCGGTCGTTTCATCGGTCTTCAGAGTCATTAAGTTTCCACATAACGGTAAGATCGTGACTATTGATCAGCTGACATACTTTTCATCCGACCCAACCTCTTTAGAAACTATCCAGCATGTTGGTAAAACGACAATCCCTTATAGGGACATTGGTGTAGGTTTAGTTAAGGATTCCGGTTTACTGGGAACTTTTCCTCTCCCTCCACTCAATGCAGACCCTTCGTTTGCAACAATTCATATGATCACGTCAGAAAACATTATTTATGATGATCCTTGGTATGTTCCCTCTGACTCTGAGCTAGACTCACTCGGTGATGTTATGCCGTTGAGTCCGTATGAGATTGCTTATGAAGCTCTTATGTCTTTTACCGACTTTCATTCAACCGAAATCGACCAAATGAATGTGGTCAGTGAAGAGTCACTTTTCACCTCACCCTTAGAACGGATAACGTTTCCCGA
The DNA here is from genome assembly GCA_031772625.1 of Pinus tabuliformis. Classification (NCBI taxonomy): domain Eukaryota; kingdom Viridiplantae; phylum Streptophyta; class Pinopsida; order Pinales; family Pinaceae; genus Pinus; species Pinus tabuliformis. The sequence continues at coordinate 2,018,123,989 of CM062819.1, forward strand.
AGAAGTGTCATCTGACGAACAACTTCGCGAAATCCTAAGTGTAGATGATCTACCATGGGAAGATCTCCATCACAGATCTTCGTTTTTACCTAAGGATGATGCATTTGAAAATGATTTTTCATCTATCTTTACCGCTGAATATGTCAAAGACGCTCAGGATCCAACGAAACATTCTGATTCAGAGCTGAATTTAGGGAATATTTCTCGTACTATTCCCATTGATATTTCAGTGAAGCCCGGAATCGAGGAGAACATTCATATAGGTGCCGCATGTACTGAAGAAGAAATCCAAACTTACAAGGCCCTATTCCAAGAATTCCGCGACGTGTTTGCCTGGTCTTACGAGGAAATGCCGGGAATTGATCCTGCCATTGTTGTTCATGAAATCAAAACCTACCCGGATGCTAAACCCATTCGGCAACGGTTGCGTCAGATTCACCCTCGAAAAGCGGCTGCGATTAAAGCAGAAGTCGAAAAGCTGTTGAAAGCAGGTTTCATTTATCCGATCCCGTTAACGGATTGGGTATCGAATATTGTTCCCGTCAATAAAAAACAAGGAACAATAAGAATCTGTATCGACTATAGGGATATCAATCGAGCTTGTCCAAAAGACAACTATCCTACGCCTTATATCGATCAAATCATTGATGATTGTGCCGGAAGTGAGATGTTTTCCTTCATGGATGGTTTCTCAGGCTATAATCAAATCAATATTCTACCTGCCGATCAACCAAAAACGGCATTCATTTGTCCATGGGGGACATTTGCTTATTGCAAATTACCTTTTGGGCTTAAGAATGCCGGCGCTACTTTTCAACGGGCAATGTCTTATGCATTTCATGACATCAAGCACATTGTGCAACCCTATCTCGATGATTTGCCTGCTCATTCTTTACAACGAGCTGATCACCTTGTCCACCTACGAGCAATCTTTATGAGGTGTAGGCATTATCGAATTCGGTTGAATCCCCACAAGTGTGTTTTCTGTATAGAAACAGGTCGATTGCTGGGATTTGTTGTTTCAAAAGCCGGCATTCGCGTCGATCCCTCGAAAGTCGAGGCTATCATCAAATTGCCTCCTCCTTCGAGTTTGCGCCAACTCCAAAGTTTGCAAGGGAAAGCGAACTTTTTACGCCGATTCATCCCAAACTACGCCGAGGTCACTAAAGGTTTTACACGGTTGTTGAAACAGAACGCACAATTCTTTTGGGACGAGATTGCCCAACAATCTTTTGATGCACTAAAACACGCGTTGACCCATGCACCGTTATTGCATCCTCCCAACTACAACCAGGACTACTTCTTATACCTCGCAGCTTCGCATTCCACCATTGGAATGGTGTTAGTTCAAGAAGATGAATTCAAAGCAGAGCATGTGATATATTATCTTAGTAGAACCTTAAATCCCACTGAGTTAAAATATTCGCATGTGGAGAAATTGGCCCTGGCAGCCGTTCAAGCTGTCCAGCGTTTTCGTCACTACATTCTTCTCCGCAAGACTACAGTTATTTCGGATTGCAACCCTATGATTTATATTTTGACAAAACAACTGCTAGGGGGCAAGTACTCTAAATGGATTGTTATCCTGCAAGAGTTCGACTTGGAGTTCGAGAAGTCCAAGTCTAAGAAATCTTTAGTTTTTGCGGAATTGATGTGTGATTTCCCGAGTGCTGACACAGAGACTGTGGCAGAGGAGTCCATTGTGGACGAATCTTTGTTTCTTATTAGCACTTTAGATCCGTGGTATGGGGATATAATCATCTATCTCCAAACCCAAACCTTTCGGCCTGAAGCTTCCAAGGAAGACCGTCGAAAAATTCGGTTTCGATCCCAGCAATACAGAATTATTGGAGATACACTTTATCGCCGGGGGCAGACTTAGTTTTTCGACGTTGTTTAACTCACGAAGAGGCTGAGAGAGTTTTGAATGATTGTCACTCTGGAGCATGTGGCGGTCATATGTCTGGGTATGCCACAGCTCAGAAGGTGTTGCGCGCTGGCTATTTCTGGCCGTCTATGTTTAAAGATTGTATCCTTGCTGTCAGAACATGCCACAACTGTCAAGTGTTTGATCGAAAGATGCGCGCTCCACCTGCTCCTCTCCACCCTATAATTGCCGCTGGTCCATTCGCCAAATGGGGCATTGACTTTATTACTTGTAACCCTCACTCGGCCGGGGGGCATGCGTATATCATCCTCGCGGTTGATTATTTTACAAAATGGGCCGAGGCGATGCCTACATTCGACGCAAGCGGCAAGACAGCTGCAGTTTTCGTATTCAATCATATCATAACTAGGTTTGGTGTCCCACAAGCAATCATTACTGACCATGGGAGCCATTTTCGAAACGTCATGATGACTGAGCTTACAAGCCAGCTTGGTTTGCGCCACGATAGCTCTACTCCTTATTATCCGCAAGCCAACGGTTTGGTTGAGTCAATCAACAAAGTTCTAGTCATCATGATTCGACGGATCATTGGTATCCATCGAACGAATTGGCATAACATGTTATTTTCGGCGCTATGGGCATATCGAACTTCAGTGAAAAATTCAACAGGTTTCACCCCTTTCCAGCTAGTTTATGGCTTAGAAGCTGTGTTACCTATTGAATGCGAAATCCCATCACTTCAAATGGCTGTCGAATTACTTCCAGCTACTTCCGAAGAGGAGAAACGGTTATTATACTTGGCTAAATTAGATGAGACTCGACGTGACGCTACTTTAGCTATCGAGACTCACGCGAAACGAATGAAAGCTCAGTACGATAAAAATGTAACCCCTCGAAGTTTTTCGGAAGGAGACCTAGTACTATTATATGATCAAGCTAACGATAAGCTAGGTGCCGGAAAATTCGTTCCCATGTGGCATGGGCCCTACATTGTAAAGCGAAAGCTAGCAAAAGGGGCTTATGAGTTAGTTGATTTTGATGGGGACTCTTTGGGTAAACCCAGAAATGGACTTTACCTAAAGAGGTATTATGCTTAAAATGATGGGTATGGAGAAATTTTTAGATAGGTTAGATTTCCTTTCTAGCTAGCAAGTGTGTTAGTTTAGTCAGTGTGCTTAGCTTAGCAAGTGTGGTTTTTCGTCATTATTCTGGCTTATCTTGGTTTTACTCTTGATATTGTAGATGTCGACGCCTCTCCAAACATACATTGGATTTGCTGATGGTGCTTGTCGTAATACACGGAATATCTCTTCCGCAGCTTGGGTTATCTATTCGCCCTCTGACGAGTTAGTTTCTATGCATGGGGTAAGCCTCGGTCAAACAACGAATAACATTGCAGAATACAGTGCAGTGGTTGAATTATTATCCGAATCTATTTCATTTGGAATTCGACGTTTGATAGTGAGGTTAGATTCTGAACTTGTTGTATTACAGCTTAATAGAGTTTATGCCATTAGAAATCCTGTGTTATTAAGGTTGTTTTTGAGAGTGCGTCTCTTGGAACGTGAATTTGATTACATTGAATATCAACATATTCCAAGGTCTTTGAATACATTAGCAGATGCAATTGCTTCTCGAATGTTGGACAGACATTTACGATAATCATGCAAGTAAATTTAAAAACATTTCATCACATATGTTAAACAAGATAAGCCGGTAATAGTGATATATATAGATAGAAGTGTGTCAAAAAATATATACATCGTCTTCGATCATAGGTTTAAAACACCTTATGATCGGCAAAATGATAGTACAAAAAGTCAAAAATGTCACATGTGACTACAAAAGTGACTAGTCAATCACTGGTGGTGCTCTCTGTACGACACCACTGCGCGGGCTACCTTACGCAAAAATCTCCTAAACGGTCCAGGGACCGCGACTACGAAGCGCTGAAGCCTGATAGGAATGTCGTCCATAGTAGTCTCAGGTATATCTGCCGTGAGACGCTCTAGATCATGCTCCAACTCAGCTAGTACTTCTGCTGTCGCATCCTGTGGGGCCGGTACCGGTGCAGCTGGATGTAGTCTATCATAAGGCCGGAGGTTGGCTGGACGCTGTGGACCAACATCTGCATTTTGAAAAAGTTTACTATTAGTTTTGAGACGATATATATAAAAAATACAAAAAATACATAACTAGAAAACTTGTGAAAATAAAAAGTACCTCTGTCGTCCCATTGTTCTCCCTGTGGAAGAACCATGTCCGGATCACCTCTGAAATCCATTCCGGCATACGGAAAGTCCTGTATCACAAAAAGCTGGCCCTCTAACCAGTCAAAATAACTATCTGAGAATCGAACTACTGTCGCGCCCTCGTCAGGATGCCGGGCCATCACCGCAACCCATCGTATCAGCTTTGGCTGCTGAGGACCCAAGATATCAACAGTGAGTTGCTGAGGGATCAGCATTGGAATTCTCTCCAAGGCAAAGCTCACGACTATAGGCCCATATCCAAAAGTCTTTAGTCGTCCGTTCTTTGCCTTGGTCAGTTGGCTCTTCATATGAGCCGACACAGCTTCACACCAGTTGAAAATGGTGCCTTGGTAACAGTCAATTGCCATCCGCATTTGGGATCCGGAAGCAATGTGTAAAGCGGCCGCGCCGCAAATTCTGGTAACCGTGAACGCTATGACTTTGAGTTCCGGTAGAGTGATGTGTTTTATCTCTATGCCTTTTGAATGGTGAGCCCCAGGTGTGCACCAATTCTCGCGGAGACTATCAAGGGATTGGCCACCCGGCCTAGTCCCCGCAAGACTGAGTTGCTCACCTCTGTTTGGCAAGCCAGTGAGAAAGTATACATCCGAGGGCTCTATCTCGAGCTGGTGCCCTCCTATGTAAAAGCATTGTTCTTGTACGTTCCATCGCTCAACCAGCCATTCCAAGAATCTTACCTGGCCCCTCATGCCCGGTATGGTCCAATATTTGTATAATCCGCATGCTCTTAGGGCATCCAGGGAAGGTTGATGATTTATTGCAGCTTCATCTTCCTCTACATGCTCTCTTTCTCTCCAGTCTAACATGATTAATGCCCTGCATATCAAAAATAGCAATTAGAAATTGATTTGGGAATTTTTGGTGGTTTTTTGAGAGAGTTGGGGTTTTGAAATGCGCGTTTCTCGGAGGACGCACCCCGGCTTTGTAGCACAGGGCGCCCGGACGCAGCTGGCCTGAAGGCGGGCTGCGTCTTCCGACCGTTTTCCCGTATGAGAAAAAGTCGGGGGACGCAGGTCACCCGAAGGGCACCTGCGTCCGCCGAGAGGCGCATTCCAAAACCAAAACCCCCCAAAAAATGAAACTAAAACCTAAAAATTGATTCTAAACGGATAGAAATGCAGAGTAGGATGTGTAAAATACCTGGATGAGACGGCGTTCGATTCCAACGGTCAGATTTTCCGCAGCGACCACGGGAAGTTTCTTGTCAAAAGCTCCTTTTTCAACCTCAACAGTGAAACGGTAAAAATGACATGGTAAAAGGTCTTTTTATAGGTTTTTTGGATGAATTAGTTCATTTTTTACCATGAAAAGATGTTTTTGAATGTATTTTTGCCTATTTTAAACAGGTATGAGTAATGTGTCGCTTTTGTGCAGGACAAAGGGATTTCGAGGGAAATTGTAATTTTTCACAAACAAAAATATCAGAGTCATCTTTTAAGCCCTTTTCTGACTCCTAAAACATGAAAAGATCGCCGAGTGTTTCTTTTTCACTCGTTAAAACGGAATTAAAAGACGGTCCCCTTTTAGCTCTTTTCTGACCGCAAAATCAGGAAAAGATTGCCGGGTTTTTGTCGTTTCAAACTCGATAAGGAAATAAAACGACGTGTCCTTGATCGCTTTTTACTTTTCAGGTTAACGACACTATTATGAAAGTACTCCTTGGTCGCAAGATCAAGCGGTTCCCCCAGGTATTATTTTATACTTTTTCGGGCTTGAGGGACACAAATATACGAAAAAGTTCAACGTGGAGTCTCCTTTAGTTTTTTCAGACTCTCTAAAATTGAAAAACGCCGAGTTTCTCCTATACTGGGCTCGTTAAACTTTTACAGTAGAGGACCTGTTCAATTACAAACAGGAACGAACCACTCCTTCCTAGGGTTCGAATTTAAACTAGGTTGGACTCGTCCGAAGGATGAGCTTATAATCAAGCATATGTTATCCTCCTCAAGCTTGTTAAAAATAAAGAGGTACTTGCCAGAAATGGTGGGGGAAAAAAGAGAAGAATGAACCTATTTGTCACCTTTTGTCTCAGAAGAAACTTTATTACCGCTCTTGAACACGACACTTTTCATTCACCTGGGTTGGGAAATCTTTTACCTCACAGTTGACCAAATCACTTTGAAAGTCTTTAACCGGGTTCCAGGGGTTAACTTTGAGTTATACGTCACCAAGCCATCTGTTGTGTCGTTATGTGTTCAAGAGGTCTGCAAGCAAAAACTTTCATCTGCAAAATACTTGTCATCCATTTGACCATCCCTGAGTCAGTCCTTACAGCAACATTTCTTCAACTTGAACAATGATTTCGTGTTGCGGGCTTGCCTGCAACGGGTCGCTTTCTATCGACATCGACACATTATCTAGAAAGATGACTTAGGAATCGACAGTACCTTGAAGTCTGCATGCATCAATGGCAGGTTTCTCGCCTTTGACGTCAGTTTACATCATTGACTTTCGATCAGAGGATTCCGTGAAGTGTTCGACATCAAAACATCTATTCACATTTCACGGGTTGTGCTTGGTACTTTGAGAACCATTGACATTACTGGTGGTTTCTCTCACGCTTGTTAACAGTTTACATCATTGACTGGTAATCAAGTGGTTTCTACCATGTTCGACATCGAATCATTTAATCACATGGCTAGAATCGTACCAATTCGGGAAGTAGAAGTGAAGACCCTGGATCTAGTTTCTACCATCCAGGCTGCGAGGAGTTTTGTATTCATTATCTATGTAGACTAATCATAAACAGATGGCTGCGTCCATACTGTGTCTACAAAAGTCTATAAAAATGATGTACTGCAAGATCATTCCTGTATCAGAATAGTTAGTCCATTAGTTAAAGTTTTGAATCTGAGTATGGGAATGCCTACCTCAGTGATGATATAATCTTATCCATGTATTTTGTGTTGAAAATTGCAGGTTCCAACCAGGCCATCCACAAGGCAATCCTTGAAATGATAAAGCGCTTCACCCTTCCTAGAATTACAAAACCCTATTCTATTCCAGGCTTCGCACTTTAGGGGGCAATCTGTTACACTAAAAAATGTCACCTTGACTACTTACAGTTAGTATGGCTCAAATCAACAGTCATGCTACCCTCTTAGGCAAGTCTCATGCCTCTGTTATCCATCTCAAACTCAAAGAAGAGAGAAAGTCTTGTAAAAACTATGTTTATCTCTGGGGTCGCAGGTTCTCTCTAGCCTTACCTGCGGGGACGCTGACCATGTTCACAAAATCTGCGTCCATGGACGCTCTGTATGTTAAGGGACAGGTGCGTCCCTCTGTAAAAGGCAAAATGCGCGAGTTTTATCTTGAAAAAGTTACTTGTGGTTACTTCTAGAACATTCTAGAGGTCGGTTTGATGAAATGGATGCGCCTCCAGTTGGTTCATGTATCTCTATTAAGGGGGAACTTATCCCATCAATAAGGGAGCTATCCCACCCATAGAGGGGGATGATCCCATTGATAGTGGACCTGAATAACCTCTTTACAGCACTATAAATAAAGGCATTGAGCCAGAAGGAGAAGAGGTTGGAGCTATACATTTTCTTTGGGTAAATGCTGCAAGATTTAGGTCTTCCATTAGAGCCTTTGTGAGGAGAGATTGTCTTCACTTGATTCTACTTGGGAGAGGGTGAGCTTTGTCAAAGTAGAGGAAAACCCTTGATGGACCCTGGGAGGAACTTGCACAACACCAAGGCCAGGTTGTAAGAGTTTCTTTGTTTCGTTATTAATACAAACTGGTTTATTTTTCTCAATAGCTTGTGTTAATGAGTTATTTCATGTGTTCCTTGGTCTGCATGTTGAATATATGTTTTATTATATGAAATGCAAGTGCTTGGTAATTGTTTGATTGTTTGTGGTTGCAGGAATTGACTTGAAGGAGGAGCTCATCCGGATCGTCAAGAACGGACTTCAACAACAGCGTTTTGGAATAAGGTAAGCCTAAACACTTGTAGTTTTCATGTTGTAAAAGGTGTATTTAGAGAAAGATCACTCCATTTTGTCTTGTTTGTCATTAGAATGTCTTAGACTTCTAGGAAGGTCAGCTGTGTCCGCACCCTTGACAGATTCCGTGTGACAATATGATTGAATTCATTCTGTAAAAAAAAAAAAAAAAAAACTTCTGCTGATAGAAAAATACTTCTGCCAATATACAGTAAAATTGTACTTCTGGTGGTAATTTTTACATTTCAAAAGGGCATTCTCTCCATGTACTGTCTTTGTCTTTAATGAAAATATAAAACATAGATCAGCTAGGCATTCTCAAAATATTTCAAATCTCTTCCTCATATACCAATATGGACGCCAATACCTCACGCTACACCTTTATGCAACATATTTCCCTCACCTCGTTGTTTATGCGAGAACTAAATGAAAGGCTCCAACATATTTCTTCCATATACCCCAATGGTAATTTTATATAATGTAATATATGCCCATTAAAAGCTCAACGAATTCATGTGCCTTTATCGTATATGGAAAAGCATCACATATATGGAAAAGCATCACATACCATGTCAAAACTTCTACATCAACCCTTTCACATGTAGAAGCTTTGATTCTCACACGCAGGTTATCAAGCTATGAAGCACGCAGGTGTGCTTTGATTCTCGCACGCAAATGAAGCACGCTATCACGCAATGAAGCACGCAGGTGTGCTTTGATTCTCGCACGCAGGATTACGGTTCCATCTCGAGTAGTTCCCTTGTACACAGCGTCAAATCTTCCCTCACCACGCTTGTTCTTACCATGAAAATTTTTTGTTGCAGCTACCAATGTTTTCATTTCAAACACTATGAAAACATTAGACAGACTAGGAATCGATTGTGAATCTTCTCCAACTTGTGAGTCTTCGCAGGCAAAAAGAAATGATAGATCAACTAAAGTTCGAGCTTGACAAGGAGAGGAACACTTCCGGCATTGTAGCAGAGGAATGTGGCAGCAACATTCAGGTCACTGCGTGGAGCAGCGTTCAGGCTACTGCATGGAGCCAGCGTATGGACAGCGCTTTGTATGCAGCGTATTATGGAGCAGCGTATGGACACCAATGTTTATGGACAATGCTTTGTATGCAACGTATTATGGAGCAGCGTATGGACACCAACGTTTATGGACAATGCTTTGTATGTAGCGCTTTGTATGGATGGCACTTTGTATGGACAACGCTTTTGAATGGAGAGCAGAGGAACAGAATACGAAGTTACAAAGGGCATAAAAGCTAAAAAAATGGAGTTGGCTCTGATACCATGTCAGGCCAGGCAGTAACTCCTCAACCAAAAATTGATTCGTGTTTATTCCTTCAGGTAGGTCTTCATTAAATACATGAGGGAGAGACTGTTCAGTTCATCTCCCGATGACTATTCATATTACTTATTTATCTATTTACATTATATTCACCCAATCATGAGGATTAGGTGCCAACACCAAGTGATATTTAAAACTTTTTACATGGAGAAGCCTGTGGTTTTAGAAACAACCCATGGTAATTTCCCATGGTATTTTAAAAGTAAAAGGAAAAAACAAAAGGGATACAAAATCTCTTTACGTGAAAGGTAAGTTTTACTTTTTACTTAAAAAGTTTGGTGAACATCGTGATGTTCTCATATGAAAAGACGTGACCTTTATATTTATTAAGTGTGGTGAAATCATAAAATAAAAAAAATAAAAAATAATAATAATAATATACAAAGTCCAAATTCAAAAGTCGGGAAGTGCCACATTCAAGTCAAAAGAGGTGAGATATATAGTATATATATTAATTTAATATAAATTTTATATATACATAAAAGGATTATTAAATCAATTACAATATATATATATATATATATATATATATATATATATATATATATAAATCATTTTTTTTTTTTTTTATAATAATATTTTTAATATATAATTATAAATTATATATATTATATAATTTTAATTTATATATATATATATATATATATATATATATATATATATATATATATATATATATATTTAAGAAGCAAAATGGAGACTAGTAATGAAAGATTTCCTGAAATCTTTGGTAAATGTGTTTTTACATTATCTAAATCAAAGGATCGCTTGCAGGAAGAGATATCATGATCTCTATCAGTCTTGCTAAAACAAGTAATTATATTAGTCCTAAATGTGCTAACCAATTGGTGATTCTTGAATCAAATATAGTTGAAACAAATAGCTTTGGCAGATGTAACAAACAATACGATATAAGCAATCTACACCTAAATATTGGAGATTATACTTTTACCTCACAGCTCAACGTGAAAATCTTATGTTTTAACGATAGTGACATTGTTTTGGGATCACCATGGATGAAAACTCTAGGTTCCTTTATTCTAAATACTAAGAAAAATATTTTAACATTTTCTTACAAGAAGAAGAAAATAACACTCCAAGATGTTACATTGAAACCTAATTCAATAACGCTAGAAGATATATCGGATATTTCAAAAGTAATTTCTCAAGAAGGTAAAAAAGTATTACAAAATATGCAAAATGAAATTGACAAAATCACTATTGACAAAAATGAAGAAGTTTCTCGACTTAAAAACCATAGTGAAAAATTATTGACACAAATTAAGAAACTTAAGAAGGATAAGAAGCCATTAGAAAACAAGGTACAACAACTTATCGAGAAGGAAGTATCAAATATAGGAATTCAAGTTGATGACAAAATAACAAATACCGATGTCACAACTCAGGAAGAAGACAAGCAAGTTGAAGAAAAGACACACTTGGATGTTGCAAGTCAAATTATAAATATCCCCAGTGAATGTTCCATAACCAACTCAACAACATCTTCGCCAAAAGAAAATATAAAAATTGCCACACACCCAATAAGGGAAAATCAAACCAGAAAGTTCCCTATTGGCATCCGAATCATGAGAATAGACAAATCAACCACGCTACGTATCGGGACCATTCATACCAAATCAACAAACTGATATTCCAGATAATAGTGATGTAACCTCAATCCAATCTTATGCTAACAAGTCGTTATAAAATTCCTGATCAGAATACTATACAGAAGATTAATCCGGGATGGTTTGATCCCTTCTTAGTGCGACAATTTTGTTTGTCACTAAGAAGATCATATCAGTGTGTATCAACGAAGATGACTGTTCCAAGACAGAAAGATCTTCGAAGCCGAAAAAGAGATCAAGCCTTTTGTCATCGACAAGCTTTGAGGACAAAGCTTTTTGAGGAAGGAGGCAATGTAACGAATAAAATATATATATAAATAAATGTAAAATAATGTAAACAGTAATAATCATAAATAATGATTAGCTAAATTAGTAATTAGGCTGAAGAGGCATGTCTAAATGAGACATGACTCTTCATGAAGAGACACTTGCTTGATATATAAGCAAGTGTCTCGTTCTCATTGTAAATCATTCTCATTCTTATTCATATATTTAATATAATATTTATATCCTCAATGGATAATTTCATATTCCAAGTCTTTTGGAGTAATTAATTTGTAGAAGGAACTTTGTTCGCTTCAGTCTGCAATATTGTGGTGCCAACTTGGCACATGAACCAATCTTCAAAGATATTTTCTTGGGATTGATGCACAAATACACATGCTCTTCAACCTGAAACTCCTTAAATAACCTGTGTTGATCCACATAACTCTTTTTTTTATCTTGTGTTGTCTTTAGATTCTTCTTTATAACCTACATTTCCTACTCCATATCTACCAACATATATGGTCCAATAAGTATCTTGTTCACTCGATCACTCCAGCAGATGGGAGTGTTACAACTCCGCCCATACAATGGCTCGAAAGGACTCATCCTTAATGACTCCTGATAACCATTGTTGTATGTGAACTCAACCAATGGAAGACACTCCTCCCATTTCCTTTGCTGGTGCATCATGTACATCCTCAACATATCCTCCAAGACCTTATTGACCCTCTTTGTTTGTCCATTTGTCTGCAGATGATAAGTTGTACTGAAGGCCAAATATGTACCCAAGCCCACAAATAGCTCCTTCCAAAACTTGGAAGTGAACTTTGCATTCTTTTCTGACACAATCTTCTTTGGAACACCATGCAGTCTCACTATCTCTCCGATGAACACCTATGCTACCTCATTGGCTAAATATGTAGTCTTTACTAGAATGAAGTGAGCTACCTTGCTCAACTTGTCGACCATGACCATAATAGAATCATGTTTCCTCACTGTCCTAGGAACACTTGTAATGAAATCCATGAAAATTACCTCCCATTTCCATTCCAGAATCGCTATAGGTTATAGTAAACCACTTGGATGTTTATATTCCACCTTTACCTGATGACAATCTAAACATCTAGCCACGAACTCTACCACTCCCTTCTTTAGATTCGTCCAATATTAGAACTTCTTTGTCGTCGTCAACGTCTTCTGATATCCTAGATGACTCGAGTATGACTTGGCGTGAAACTCCCTCAAGATAAGCTTCTTAAGCTCACTGAAATTTGGCACATAGATCCTGTCTCTATACCTCACCAAACCATCTATCGTGAGATGATAGTCTGCATCCTTATCGCCTAAACTTGTACCTATACACTATTGTAGCATGTGCATGATCTCCATGTATTTGTGATCTCGTTGTCCTGCTTGCAAGATCCTATCAAGTAACTTTGTCCCATAAGAGCTCATAGTTGTTATATGATTTACCTGTACCTTCCTGCTAAGAGCATCTGCAACCTGGTTCTCCTTCCCATTGATGTATCTGATCTCGAAGTCGAACTCACTAAGGGTAGCCAGCCATCTATCTTTCTTGACATTTAGATTCAATCGATCAAACAAATATCTCAACCCATATGATCACTCATCAATGTAAACCTCCTGCCGAGAAGATAGTGCCTCCACATATTCAATGCATGTATAATCACTGCTAGCTCAAGATCATGTGTCGAATAGTTCTGCTCATGCTCATTTAGTTTCCATGACTCATAGCACACTACATGTCCTTCTTGCATGATAATTCCACCAAGTCCTCTTTTGCAAGCATTTGTACGCACTACAAACTCCTTTTCCGGATCCACAATCTTTAGCATTGGTGCATGTGTCAACAATTTCTTAAGCTACTCAAAACTAGCCTCACATTCTTTTGTCCATTCGAACTTCTTACCTTTTCATTGCAATGATGTGATAGGATATGCAATGCGTGAGAATTTCTTGATGAACCTCTTGTAGTAACATGCCAATCCCATAAATGATCCAAGCTCATCCACATTCTTAGGAGCTACCCACTCCATGATAGCCCTTATCTTTTATGGATCTACTGTTATGTCATCCTTGGAGACAACATGCCCCAAGTAATGTACCTCAGTCTGAAAGAAGTTTCACTTGCTAATTTTAGCATACAATTGATGCTCTATTAGAAATCTCAACATTGTTGTTAAATGCTCGACGTGTTCTTCCTCATTCTTAGAATATACCAGTATGTCATCAATGAATACAATAACAAACTTGTCCATATAAGGACGCAACGCACTATTCATCAAACATGTGAATGTAGCTGGAGCATTATTCAAACCGAATGGAACAACAAAAAACTCATAATGCCCATACCTGGTCCTGAATGCATTCTTGAATATATCCTCTTCCTTGATGTGTACCTGATTGTATCCCGATCTCAAGTTGATGTTAGATAACATTGTTGCTCCCTTCAACTGATCAAACAAATCGTCAATCCCTAGTAATGGGTACCTGTTCTTGATAATTACCTTGTTCATATGCATGTATTCAATGCACAATCTAAGAGTACCATCTTTCTTATTTACGAACAACACCTGTGCACCCCAAGGTGATACACTTGACCTAATGTATCCATTGTCAAGCATCTCCTTTAACTTCAAAATCAACCCTACCAACTTAGGTGTGCTCATCCTGTAAGGTTTTTTCGATGTTGGAGTTGCCCATAGAACCAACTCAATAAAAAATTATACCTCCCTGTGAGGTGGCAACTATGTAATGTCCTCAGGTAACACATCCTGAAACTGCTGCAAAACTGGGTATCTGCTTAACACATCTGCATCCTCGACCTCCTTACCCTTGTCACTAGAAATTTGCACTATAAACATCACACAACCTTTTTGCAACTATGCTTATCCTGTATAGTGGTAACCATCCTCACTAATGTAGGTTTATTCTTCCCTTTCAAAGTCCTCTTTTCCCCACTATCATCCACACACTCAATGGCCTTGTCGAAGCAATCCACTTTGGTTCTGTGAAGGTATAGCCAATCCATACCTAAAATCATATTGTACGATCCCAATGGAAATACATTCAAATGTGATGTTGTAGGCATACCATTTAACTCAAATGCACAAGCTCTCACCCAATGGTGAACTCTCTTCTTCGTACCTGTATCCAACTGTACCAACCAAGATTCTGCATGCACTTCTTTTCTCAAACCACACTTATCCACTAGGTCAAGATTAATATAGCTATAGTTAGATCCAAGATCAATCAAAATAGAAACAACTTGATCACAAATCTTACCATCCATCTCAATGATCGATGCCTGATGATCTGCTTGCATGTTGTCCACAACTGCATAGATTCGAGGAATTCTATGACCAACATCACCAATTGTATGCACCTCCTGAGCACTGTATATCTAGGTTCTACCACCACTCTAATATTGTGGACAATCCCTCTTATGATGATCCTTACCACATATCCAACACTGCAATGGTTCCCTACCACCACCTCTAGCCTACTACTCTCCATGTCCCTTCTCAGCTGTATTGAATCTCTTGTAAGGAACTGCATTTTATTTCTCACTTACATCTTGAGTTCTTCTTCTCTTTGATTGTCATTTCCCTTTAGCTTTCTCATTTCTTTTCAAGTCATGCTTAGGCTCAACTTTGCGCTTCAACTGCTCATAACAATGCTTCAACTTTTGGATGGCCTCCTCCAATGATCTAGGCTCATTAAACTCAATCTGGTCTCTATAGGCAACTGGCAGTCCATTGATGAATCTCTGAACCTTGGCCTTCTCCTCCCTAAGGTAAGGCAAATATCTCAATAGCTCCAAAAAAAATGCTAGTATAATCCCCATCTATCGTAGAACCCATCTGCAACTCATAAAACTCCTTAGCTCTGTCATCATAGTACCTCTCCGATAAGTACTTCTTCTTGAAGAGCCTTTCAAATGCGTGACAAGTCAAATCATCCTCATGTATACCTTTGACATTCTTCACATCTTCTCACCAAATAACTGCTTTGCCTTTGAGACTCAAATTGTTTATCTTTGCTTTCATATTTTTTGAATAATCATGCAATCAGAAGAATTTATTCATACCAAGCAATCATGCCTCTGCATCCTGCGATTTCTTCATTTCTCCATCAAAGGTAGGTGGCTTTGCTTTCTTAAACTCATCTAGAAAGAATCCCCTATCACTCCTCTTACAAGGATGATAATGATTACAATCATGATGCCTACCAGAGCCAGAACTGGAATAGTACCTATGTCTATCACCTCTCCTATCTGAATTTCCAACAGCCTGTCATCTATGATTGTGTTAGATCTATCCAACTTGTGTCTACTAGGAGTCCTACAGCCATATGCTCCATTAGTTTTGTCCTCATATCCATGGTTTCTCTAAAGTGGCCCTTGTCACTGCAATTCTGACAAACTTTGAAGTAGTATAGCATTCACCTATGCTTGTTTCTCTTGTGCCTGCATGATTTTGACATTGTTTGCTTTGTAACTCCTTATTTCTTCCTTCAGGCTTCTCAATGTGTTTTCCAAATAAGAAGAGTGCCCCACACCACACTGCCTATCTGATTCATATGGATATTTTAAGTAGTCTACCACCTTGCTATCCATATGATCTCTTTCCTACAAGGCATACTATGTCAGCTAAACTAAATCACAATAAACCAACGTACCTTATCATAATTCGGGGAGGATACCTTGTCTGCAAGATCATCAAATCAGCATGATACACATATAACATAATCATAATAGCATATGAACATATATCGAATAAGTGCAGCAACGGATAAACATCATTCTAGTTAGGGTCTAGTCATAAATGCAAGGCCATATCAACAATACATGCAATGAGCTCATGCATGACAACAACCATTACTCCATTGTACACATTTCCATTAGAGAAATTTTGAGGTCTAAAATGGGCCTCCTAAGAAAAATGTACAACCATAATAAAATTTTTAATAACCAATATGATTCAACATGATGATGTCAACCATGGGGGATGATTCACCATTTTTGGGGTAAAAAAGTAAAAAAGATTATAAAATAATAAAATAATAAAACTAAATTTTCAACTTGTATCTTCAACCTATCTCCCTAATTTTTTACTCAAATTTTGAGCAGAAGTACTCATTGGATGCAAAATTCAATTCCTTATCCAAGGAGTACCCATGTTGCATACATTTGATGGACCCTGCTATACAAAAAATGAGAAACACATGAAAAATCGTGGTTACAATCACGTTTTTCATGTATTTCTCATTTTTCATGTAGAAGGGTCCATCAAAAGTATGCAACATGGGTACTCCTTGGATGAGGAATCAAATTCTACATCCAAGGAGTATTCGCACTTAAAATTTGAGTAAAACCATAGGGAGATCAGTTGAAAATACGAGTTGAAAAGGTAATTTTTTCTTTTTTCCCTCTAAAATTTGATGATGTAATCTAATCTTATTTTATCATTTCCACTATTATTTTATAATTTCCTTAGGAGACCCATTTTAGATCTCAAAATTCCCCTAATACACATGTAACTATCAACATGCATAAGTAATGCCTACTCAATTACACATATGCATGAATGCATGTAGTTGAGCATAAGAAATCAATTCTTGTAACCAACTTACAAGACTGATACATGTAATCAAACAACCAAGAATGCAACCTAACATACAAGGATGTAATCAAGCTGCATATAATCATGTAACCAGCCATATATTTCTGATGATTCATTCCACAAAATCAACATCAAGTTCCTCATGACAACCTTACTACAATCATGATCAATCATTATGTAATGCAACAAGCACATGGAATGCAAGTGTAAGAGACACACATGCAAATGAGATTAATGCATGACCAACATATTCACCCAAGGAGAGCGCAACCACACTCTGATACCAATATGTAAGACCCCCTCCTCCCAGGTCCACCCAAGCAACCAACCAACTAGGGTAAACATTCAATGAGGGAGGTCACTATAAGGGATTCAACCTCCTTGGTGACCTTCAGAAAATAGAATCGATGGAACATATCAAACAAACCCATCCACATCAGAAACAACACCCTCAGAAGACATGTAAACCACTCAAACATCTTGTCCCTAATTCCCACTAATGTTTTAATCTTTTAACCCTAGGTCTCTCTCATGTTATAGGCATGACAGTGTCCAGAAGCCACATTCGCTCTCACGAGCCTATGTGCCAGTGTCCCTAGACTCTTTTCAACAGCCTTGTGCCAATGTCCCCGAGATTTGAGCCATTTTTCTAGCCCAAAATCTCAACCTATGCCCAGAACTTGTTACAACCTCCAAAATCCATCAAAGACGTGATGATAAGATAAACAAATAAAAAATCAACCTCAGGACTAGGCCTAAGCATCCCTAACCAGGATTGACATTCAATCAAACACTTGGAATCAATGCAACCTACAGGTCTAGGTTACAAGACAGAGCATAAATGACTGAAAGAACTTATGAAACATAACCAGAAGGATCACCACCTTCTCCATTGAACTATTACAACATCAATTAGGTCTTACATCCATCCGTTTCACAATTACAAGTCACTACATGAAATAACCATGACAAGAACCAGTCATATAACCATGCTTATAACCAGCATAAAACCACATAAATATCAGAGATATGATAGCCATCAAATCCATATATAAACAAGTGCAAAAGTAAGAGAACTTAGCTTTTATTAATCATAAGCAAATCTGATCAAGTTCAGTACTTCCATGTACCACCCGGCCATAGACATGGTTGAACCAAATCTCTCTTTCAGTCGGTCACCCCCATGCCATATTCCAAGCATGAATGTGGGATCTCATAGAACAACTGTTGGCTACTTGAATTGTTTATTGATTAAACAGTCGAGTACCACATTAATTTGTCAACCCGGGAAAGTCCTTTTATTTCAAAGGTGACCTCGTACTGTATGTACTTAATTCTAAAAGCATTAAAAGCTGTAGTATACACAATTCTATTTTCTGTCAAACTCCTTACTCTATGTTATAACAGTTAAAGTATATTGCAAAGATAAAATGAAAGCAGTTAACTAAGAATACAAATCTGCAAAGAGAAATAATGGCTGCTCTATTAGCAGAGGATCAGGACCCTATCCTCAGGGTAAGGATGTTCAGCACCTACCCCTGTAACCAGGTTGCTAATACACACTGCAATTCCAAATCACTGGTGAAGTATTCTTTTACAATATCAAGCAATTAACAAAACAGAGTATCAGCAAAAGGAAATTATCAGAGGTAATGCTACAGAATCCAAACAGAGTACCAGCAAAAGGAAATTATCAAACACACTCACACACTAACAGGAAATAAATGGGTGAATCTTGTGAAGAAGGTGGGCCCTGTCCCTCTCACAAGATTCCCCAGAACACAAATGCTGGATTAGATGCTCAGAACAACCTTTTATTCATCTGCCAAAATGTCCAGTTACAATAAAGATTCAGACTTGCTTTTGTTTTTCAAAATTTCCCTTACAACTTGTTTCCTTTTCTCCTCCCCTTTCTAATGTAGATGTCTCCTCTTTATAGAGGATACATCTATTACAATAGACCGTCATAGTTCATTCAGTTAAACCTTTTTGTCAAAAATAAGAAATCCATGCTTGTTACAGGATGTCGTTACAACAGTGTGACGGTGTATTCTTTCTTGGGTCTCTTACTGTTACACAGCTGGTAAACAAAATTCAACCGTCTTCTTGGAATCCTCGTACTATCCTTTGCCGCTTCCCCATTGTTGCTGATTTAGTAAAATCATGTTGTTCCTGGTGTTTTAGCAACTGTAACTGTGTTTTACCCTTTCTGGACAGTTGTTGATCATGCTGTGTCAGCATGGAACTCTGCCGATCTTCTGATAGTTGCTGTTTGTCATTTCTGGTATTCCAGTTGTTGCAAAATAATTTTTTCCCTGCTTTAGATAGTTGTTGTTGCTGGTGTTGCAGCAACTTCGTAGTTGATGTTTCTGGTGTTGCAGCAACTACGTATTTGCTATTTCTGGTGTTGCAGCAACTACGAATTATAATTTCTACATACTTTAGACAGTTCAACGGTTACTTAGCAACTTGGTTAACTTCTCCAAAGATAAGTATAAAGATAACATGAATATGTAATGAATAATTAAACATATAGTAATGCGGAGAGTTACTTCATACCTTGGAATGATTAGGTCATTATATAATCAAAGCTTTCAACTTATGGACTGAAGAGGGTAATATTATAGCAAAAATACAAGGTCAAAAATGGTCAATTTGGAGTCCTAACATCCCCCCCAACTGAAAGGGTTGCATGTCCTCATGCAATGCTTACTTTGAATCTGAGTCAGAGTACTAGGATGAACAGTGTAAATTACCGATACAGTAGCTATGGAAAGTGTTATCAAACTTGTCTCTGAACCCACAGACAGTCTCTAGTTGCCTCCATGCTGCCACCTCTTCCTTTTTGGATGATCCAAATTGACCCTTGTATTGCTGACCAGATAACCATAAGAGGGGAAATTTAAATCTGTAGCCAATCCATTTTTCAGCACATTGTTCCATACATCTAACATAGTAAGGTACCCTTGAAATTGTTGCCTGTAGATTAGGGGGATTGTAGGGATGATACTCCTGCCTTTCCTTGGGACAGTTTTCCCAGAATAGGTTGTTGGCTTTAATAGCCAAAGGTGCCTTTGTTTTCACATAGTGTTGGCAATCTCGCAAGACCACTGCTTGTAGTTGCCTAATGTGATCAGTCATTCCAGGTTCACTTAACATTCTTTGGTGCTGTGCAATGAAAGTAGCTGCATTTTGAGGTTCAGCCCTAATCTAAAGGAGGCAGTTCTGTTCATTATGTTGTGCTGAGATGAAAGCGTTTTGCCAAGTGAGTTGGTTGGCTAGAAAGGAAATGAAAGCTCTGAGTTGTATGTCGCCAACAAGAGGGAGTATATTCATTTTTCTATCTTCAGACATGGCTTCGTTGTGGAGATAAAGCTCACACAACAAATTCTGATCATTCTTGGGTGCCTCTGCAAAGGTTTCAATAAATTGTTCTGATGTAATCACCTGATGAGGTCTACCATATCTAATTGCCTTTATCTATAAGAATGTTAGTCGTTCCCTCAAAAATGCTGCATAGTTGAAAGAGGGTTTTCTTGTAGCAAGTATTCTTTGAACCAACTCAAAAATCTGGGACAGTCTAGCTTTTAGTTCCTTAATTTCTTTGTACTGAGCTCTAGACTGCTCAAGTGCTTCCCAATTCTTATATGCATAATTGAACCAGATTCCCTTTTGCTGTTGGAATGCTTTCCCTTGTGACAGCTCATATTCTCTCCACCATTTTCCTTTTAATTCTTGAAAACTAGCGGTCTCTATGCATGCATCACTGACAGAGGGAGATTCAGTTTGTGTAAAGGCATCAACAAGAATTTTCTGCTCTGGCTGAGGGATTTCTGCCTCTTGGTGGGGATTAATGAGGGGAGGGGGGTTATTTAAGGCAAGGCCTTTATTTATCAATAATTGAGCTAGACGGTGGTGTTTCAAGGAATGGAGCGGACGCTTTGCGTTGACAGTGTAACGTGACATATTTTTAAGACATCCCAATAGATAATATGGCATATTTATCAACTGACCATGCCTCAAGTGATTCAACAAGACGAAATCATGCTGGTAAATTACCTGGTACCGGCCTTCGCACGTCAGGTATTGCTTTACAAACTCAGCAACTTTCGGCCATGGTTGAGGCAGTGATTGAAGTGCTACGCCTTTGCCCTTGGGTTCCACCTGCTCGCCTGGTTGAAGAAAATCCTGCTGCGCATTGAGGATCAGGTGCTTCCTACTGAACCATCGCGTGCCATTAGCTGGTAACCCGGTAACTTGGGCTATGACTTCCTCTATGACTGGAATTTGAACTCCCTGAACGACGGAAAACCCCTCTGTTAAATTGCATGCAAACTCAAGGACTTGCTGTGCGTCGAAATCTGGAAGTCTCCTAAAATAATCTAGCCATCCCGCTTGCAGGAAGATTTGATAGGCCTCGGGATAGAGCTCAAGAAGTGCTGTTGTGCCAGGTTCGTATGTGATGAGATTTCCTCCCATAGCTATTGTTTCAGTGAAAATTCTCAGTACAGAGCCGAGATTCTGAGTTCAGTCCAGAGTAAATCGTTGCAAATGGTAACATGACATGATGAGGTGACTTTTACATATTACCGGGAGAGTTAAGGGCGGCGGCAGTTGGCGTGCTATACAATTATGACAGCGCTTTGGTAACCCCCCCCCCAAAAGCTACGAGTAAGTGATATGATTGGAAGTACAATTATTCGGTAGTCCTATCAATGTCTCCACATTAACTATTATTTAATATCCATGCATAATCATGCGTACCTTTATATTTTACCTTTTTAGTTGCTGCGTCGAAAAGTCTTGTCTTGTCTTTTGCTGGATTCATAATGATTAAAGCGGGTCTAAAAGTATGAGAATACCGACGATTTTTAGTACTGACGGGAAGTAATAGTGGAGGATTGTCATTATATTGTATGGCTAGTTCTTTTGGTAGGAAATGGTATGTTTTATGCAAATAATAATTCATTTCTTGGGAGATGAAGTGGAGAAACTGGTGCTTTTATAAATGAGAGAAATACTGAAAAAGGCATTACGGCATCGGGAAGTGGTGTTACAGCAACGGGAGTTGGTGTTGCAGCAACAAGAGTTGGTGTTGCAGCAACGGGAAATGGTGTTGCAGCAACGGGAGTTGGTGTTGCAGCAACGGGAAATGGTGTTGCAGCAACGGGAAATGGTGTTGCAACAACGGGAGTTGGTGTTGCAGCAACGGGAGTTGGTGTTGCAGCAACGGGGAGTGGTGTTGCAGCAACGAGGAGTGGTGTTGCAGCAACGGAAGCTGATGTTGCAGCACCGGGGTTCCCAAGTCCGCAAAGTGATTCCTTTGAAGCTTTTGTTCTCAGCCATTTTCCAAAGCTAAGATCTGCAAAATAATGAATTGTAATATGGCAACCCTTGGCAGGGATTATTAGTTGAAAAGAATATCTAATCTAAAAAAAAAAAAAAAATGCATAAATGAACAGAAATTTAAGTGCCTTGAGGGACAGCAAGTTCCCCTAGGGAAGCATAGTGTATATCTGCCATGCAAGTAGCTTTAAAATCTTCTTTAGAAACAGGCCGCTGATACAAACGGAGTCGATACCCATTCACTAGTAGGGGTGTTCTGCTATCATCAATCGTTAAAAGTCTGACTGTCCCATTTGGAAAAACAGCATCCACTTCATAAGGCCCTAACCACCTTGTTCTTAACTTACCTTGGAAATTCTCGAAACGGGAGTCATAGAGTAGAACCCAGTTACCTTTCTGGAAATGCTTTTGCTTGATGATCCTGTCATGCCACCTGCTTCTTTGTTGTTGTATCATGGTTGTTTGATGGATGGCATCCAGTCTCTTCTCGTCCAATTCCTGAAGCTGCTGCAACCTGGCTATCTGTGCATCAGTCAAGTCAAGGTTAACAGCTAAAGTAGTTCTTAAAGTTTTGATTTCAAACTCTACAGGGAAAACAACATTTTTTCCAAAAACTAATTCATAAGGTGAAAAGCCCGTAGTATTCCTCCAAGTAGTTCTATAGGCCCATAATGCCTCAGGCAACCTTTGAAACCAGTCCCTTCTATTCTCCTTTATTGTTTTTGTCAAGATGGCGTCTATGACTTTATTGGTGCTTTCTACCTACCCATTTGCCTGGGGGTGATAAGGTGTAGTCATTTTGTGCTTAATATGATATTTCTAAAGTGTATCCTTGAAGCCATGAGAGTTGAAAGGAGGTCCTCCATCCGTGACTAGTTCTCTAGGCAATCCAAACCTAACAAAGATCTCTTCAAATAAAAATGTTAGTACTGCTTCTTCATTAGCTTTAAGGAGTGCCTTAGCTTCTACCCATTTAGTCATATAATTTGTGCATACTAATATGTACACTCTTTGATTGGATGGGGGATTAATGGGACCTATAAAATCTAATGCCCATCTCTCAAAAGGTTCAAGAATTACCTAGGGATTGAGTGGCATTTCATCCCTGTGATTAGGCTGGCCCATTCTTTGACAGCTATCACAGGCCTTCACATATTTCCTTGCATCTTTGAAGAGTGAGGGCCAATAATAACCCATTCTGAGTACCTTGTGTGCTGTTCTTTTGTCTGCAAAATGCCCTCCACAAGGGCCATCGTGACAAGCTTTTAATACATCATAAATTTCATCTTCACCAATGCATCTCCGGATTTCTTGATCGAGTCCTGTGTGGAAAAGACACTCGCTTATCCAGCTGTACCTAGCACTTTACTGGATGATCTTTCTTTTTTCCCTGTGTGATAGGTGCGACGGTAATTTTCCTGCAACTAAATAGTTGGCAATGTCTGCATACCAAGGTGAGTGAGCAGATACTGCAAATAAATATTCATCAGGAAAAGAATCATCTACTGGAATGTTTTCATCAGTTTTTAATCGAGAAAGGAAATCAGCAACTACATTTTCTTTTCTTGGCCTATCTACAATTGTAATGTCAAATTCTTGTAATAATAATAACCATCTAGTAACTCGAGCATTTGTAACTGATTTATTCATTAGATATTTAATGGCCGAGTGATCAGTATGCACAAAAGTAGTGTAGCCAGTAATATAATGTCGAAACTTATTGATAGCATAAATGACTGCTAGGAATTCCTTCTTAGTGACTGTATAATTCAGTTCAGCTGGTGTCATATTCTTACTGATAAAATAAATGGCATAGGGAAGACTATTTTCTTCTTGGCCCAAGACAGCTCCAATTGCAGTATCTGAGGCATCAGAGGATATATGAAAGGGTAGTGCCCAATCAGGTCCTCTCAAAATGGGAGCTGTAGACAACTGATGTTTAAGTTCATTAAATGCTTTTTCACAATCATCAGTCCACTTAAATTCAGCATTTTTTGTTAATAACACAAATAGAGGAGAAGCTATTTTGGAAAAATTCTTGATAAATCTTCTATAGTATCCAGCATGTCATAAAAAGCTTCTTACATCAGTTTGTGTTTTGGGGATAGGGAGGGTTTGAATTACCTATATTTTGGTTGGATCGACTTGAATTCCTAGGAATGAGATGAAGTGACCCAATACAATACCTTGATTCATCATTATATGACATTTTTCAGTGCTTAAGGCAAGGTGTGCTTCTACACATCGCTTAAGTACTTTTTCAAGATTCTGCAGTGCATCCTCAAAAGTCACTCCATAAGGAGTAAAGTCATCCATAAATATTTCTAAGGAATCATTTAGCATATCAGAAAAAATCCCTATCACTGCTCTTTGAAATGTTGCTGGAGCATTACATAGCCCAAATGGAAGGACCTTGTAAGCAAAGGTCCCCCATGGGCTAGTAAACGTGGTCTTGTCCTGGTCTTGGGGTGCAATCTTAATCTGATTATATCCACTAAATCCGTCCAAAAATGAAAAGAATTTCTTACCTGCCAAATTATCTAATACCTGATCAATGAATGGTAAAGGGAAATGGTCTTTCTGGGTGGCTTTATTCAGAGCTCTGTAATCCACACATACTCTCCATTTGCCATTTTTCTTGGGTACAATTACAAGTGGGGAAACCCACTCACTATCAGATATAGGGTATATAAATCCTGCATTCAACAGTTTTTAAAGTTCCTCCTTCACAATTTCCCTTAGATTGGGATTCATCCACTGCTGGGGTTGAGAGACTGGGCGGGATCCTTCTTTAATATAAATGCGGTGGGTGCATAGCTCAGGAGAAATCCCCTTCATGTCTGTATAATCCCATGCAAATGCTTCTTTATTTTCCCGGAGTAACTTTATTAACTGCTGTTTTTCATTATCAGTTAAGTTAGGATTTATATTCAATGTTTTGTCAGGCTCAATTTCTATTGTTGCACTTTTGGAGGAGCTGCCTACTATTGTCTGAGATAAATTTTTAGTTTTCAGGTTCTGCTGAGATTCAGATTCCAAGATTACAGTGAAGTGATTATACATTTCTGGGCTGACCGAAGAAGGTTCATAAATGAAGCTACTGATTAATTCATCTTCGGTAGAGTCTTTGAAAGTTAAAGCTTGTCCGATAGTCAAGATAGGTTAGGTTTCTTCATCCTCATAATCTACCCATACAGAGTTTTCATTATTAATCATGGGTGTAGCATGAGGATAAAGGGTAAGCTGTTTGGTTTCCTGCCCATTAGAGATGGTCATTGATCCTGATCTACAGCTGATGAAAGCATCCGCTGTAGCTAGCCAAGGTCTTCCTAGAATCAGTGGATGACCCCCCAACTTTGTTTTAGTTTGTAACACCACAAAATCAGCTGGGTAATTCCAGGATTCTACAGAAATTATTAGGTCTTCAATGACTCCTTCAGGTTTAATTGTAGAGCGATCAGCCAGCTCTAGAATGGTTGGAGTTTCCCTAATAAAGTTTTTTAACTGCAGCAATTGTGTTGTTTCAAGTGTCATAATGTTTATTGTAGCACCTAAATCTACTAGAACTTTAGAGACAAAAGTTTTTCCAACCTGAACTGTTACTGTAGGGTGACCAGGGTCACCATATTTCACAGGAGGATCTTTTTCTGTCATTAAAGCAGTCAGTTCTCCCATCACATGAACTGTGAGGGGGTCCTTAGCTTTTCTTCCAGGTTTTTTTATGCAGATATCTCTAACAGTCCTAGCATAAATGGGAACATCTCTTAGCGCTTGCAACAATGGAATTTTAACATATAAATTTTGTAGTTCGCCTAAAAGGTTAAAAGCAGGTTGCTCAAGTGTTTTGGTGAGAGCCAGACGTTCAGGGAATGGCGGATCTGCTGTTTGAGCATTGTTGTTAGATGTTGATTCAACTGTTTCAGCATTATTGTTAGCTGGTTTTTCTTTTCCAACTTCCTCTTTATCAAAGTCAGTAATGTCATCAATGATGGGTTCAACAACTCTCCCTGAGCGAAGATGGATATCGTTACATTGCATGGGGGAGACAGGCTGATTTTGAATATCAATTACTTGCAGAGCTTTATTGTTATTTGGGTTGGGGTTGGGTTGCACAGGCAGTTGTGGTCTAATTTCTTGGTTATTCGGAGGAGTATTGGATGGTAAGGAAAGAGACTGTTGATGCTGAGGAAATGGCATATGCTGGTCTGCCCAGTTCGGATTCCATTGATTAAAATACGATTGCTGGGGAGCCCAAGGATTCCATATGGTAGGATCAGGAAAAGGAAGACTTGGTTGCTGCATGGGTAGAAAATTCATCGTATTAAAGGGTGGGTACTGCATTTGGTTCATGGGTGGGTAATTTGTTTGAAAAGGAGAATGATTATTCCAACGACTAAATGTTGTGTTAGAATTCATACCTTGTCTTTGTGGCCATTGCCTCCTCTGTGTCATCAGGTACACTGCTTCAGCCTCTTCTTCAGTTGACTGCAATGCTGCTTTTATTCCAGGCAGAGAGGGGCATTGCTGGGTCTCATGGTCCGTTTCACAAATCGTGCAGATTGGTACCTTATCTAATGGGCATTCCCTGAGTGGGTGTTTTTCTCTGCATTTAGAACAAAAAATAGCTAGGGCAGCTTCTGCTTCTGCCTGTTTCTTTTTTACCTGCAGAGCATCAATTTGTGAAGAAAAAGAGCTTAACATCTCAGTTTTAAATTCTTCCAACAAATTACCTATTTCGGCCCTTGTTTCTCCTCCACTTGCTGACTTCTGGACTCTTGAATATACGTTGTCCCTGCTTTTTGATCTGCTTACTGCTCCTCTTGAACATCTCATGCAGAGGTTGATAATTTCATCAAATGGCTCCTTGGAAATGTCCCCTTTTCCAAGCATATTCAACATGTCCAAGCAGTCATCTCGTACCCCTTTCAGCAGTATTGTTTTCAGAATATCTTTACTCATGGTAGGGTGGTCAGACTGCTGCAGATTATACTGCAGTCTTTCCACAAAGTCCTCCAGATTCTCGTCCTCCTTCTGAACCATTTTAAACAACTCTTCCTTCCTCTCTCTTGTTCGGCATTAATCCTGATATTTGGCCAGAAAGCTTTCTTTCATCTGATCCCAGGTAGTGATTGCCTGAGCTCCTAAGCTCATAAACCACCTTAACGCATTCCCTTTCAGTGTTGCTGGAAACAGTTTTAGTTTCTGATTAGGGCTCACATAATCATAACTCTTACATAGTATATCAAATTCAAAGAGGAATTCATCCGGGTCTTCAGAGGATAACCCATGAAAGTTGGGTAATGCTAAAAGTGGAATGTTCTTCATAGGGGTTGCTCCTCTCGGGAGCTCCCCAATAGGGAACTCCAGGGTAGAGAGTGAGTTTTCCCCCCTTCCTTCTGCTCTGTTATCCTCCATTGGTCTTTTTCTTGAATCGCTTGCTTTATCTTTTGTATCTTCTGTCTCTTCAGGTTCTTCTACCGGTTCCTTAGTGTATTCTGGTACTTCCAGCTTCCTTTCAGGTCCTAGTACTTCCTCCGTCTGTCGATCTGTTTGTGAGGAATACTGGATCCGAGGTCTCCGGGAACTTGTCCTCTATGATGTCTCGGCCTTTGAAATAATTTCGTCAATAAAGGTTTTTCTTCCTCCTTCGCCTTTGCCGCCAGTGAAATTAGGTTTCCTGCGTCCTCTCATGCACCTGTTATTCTTAAAAAGAAATCATTAATGCTTTTAAAATCTCTAGTCGCCTTCCCCGGCAACGGCGCCAAAATGTTGGCTACTTGAATTGTTTATTGATTAAACAGTCAAGTACCACATTAATTTGTCAACCCGGGAAAGTCCTTTTATTTCAAAGGTGACCTCGTACTGTATGTACTTAATTCTAAAAGCATTAAAAGCTGTAGTATACACAATTCTATTTTCTGTCAAACTCCTTACTCTATGTTATAACAGTTAAAGTATATTGCAGAGATAAAATGAAAGCAATTAACTAAGAATACAAATCTGCAAAGAGAAATAATGGCTGCTCTGTTAGCAGAGGATCAGGACCCTATCCTCAGGGTAAGGATGTTCAGCACCTACCCCTGTAACCAGGTTGCTAATACACACTGCAATTCCAAATCACCGGTGAAGTATTCTTTTACAATATCAAACAATTAACAAAACAGAGTATCAGCAAAAGGAAATTATCAGAGGTAATGCTACAGAATCCAAACAAAGTACCAGCAAAAGGAAATTATCAAACACACTCACACACTAACAGGAAATAAATGGGTGAATCTTGTGAAGAAGGTGGGCCCTGTCCCTCTCACAAGATTCCCCAGAACACAAATGCTGGATTAGATGCTCAGAACAACCTTTTATTCATCTGCCAAAATGTCCAGTTACAATAAAGATTCAGACTTGCTTTTGTTTTTCAAAATTTCCCTTACAACTTGTTTCCTTTTCTCCTCCCCTTTCTAATGTAGATGTCTCCTCTTTATAGAGGAGACATCTATTACAATAGACTGTCATAGTTCATTCAGTTAAACCTTTTTGTCAAAAATAAGAAATCCATCCTTGTTACAGGATGCCGTTACAACAGTGTGACGGTGTATTCTTTCTTGGGTCTCTTACTGTTACACAGCTGGTAAACAAACTTCAACCGTCTTCTTGGAATCCTCGTACTATCCTTTGCCACTTCCCCATTGTTGCTGATTTAGTAAACTCATGTTGTTCCTGGTGTTTTAGCAACTGTAACCGTGTTTTACCCTTTCTGGACAGTTGCTGATCGTGTTGTGTCAGCATGGAACTCTGTCGATCTTCTGATAGTTGCTGTTTGTCATTTCCGGTATTC
Source organism: Pinus tabuliformis (assembly GCA_031772625.1). NCBI lineage: Eukaryota > Viridiplantae > Streptophyta > Pinopsida > Pinales > Pinaceae > Pinus > Pinus tabuliformis. Next base: position 2,018,153,175 of record CM062819.1, read on the forward strand.
CAGTTGTTGCAAAATAACGTTTTCCCTGCTTTAGATAGTTGTTGTTGCTAGTGTTGCAGCAACTGCGTAGTTGTTGTTTCTGGTGTTGCAGCAACTACGTAGTTGCTGTTTCTGGTGTTGCATCAACTACGAATTATAATTTCTGCAGACTTTAGACAGTTCAACGGTTACTTAGCAACTTGGTTAACTTCTCCAAAGATAATTATAAAGATAACATGAATATGTAATGAATAATTAAACATATAGTAATGCAGAGAGTTACTTCATACCTTGGAATGATTAGGTCATTATATAATCAAAGATTTCAACTTATGGACTGAAGAGGGTAATATTATAGCAAAAATACAAGGTCAAAAATGGTCAATTTGGAGTCCTAACAACAACCAATCCAAGAAAAATCAAGGGAATCCAAAGGTTAAACCACCTCCACCCTCACCAACTGTGATCACAGCAAACCTAGTGCTTTGATCACAACCGAACCAAACTTGGAATGCCATCCAGAATCCATCACTATCCTTCAGGATTTTTACATCTCCTCATCTCTCAAGATTTACCGCAATCCAATCTCGGATCACTAGGCCCTAAACCGAGATCAATCTCTCAGGCTTTACCACAATCTAAACCTGGATCACTAGGGCCTAAACTAAAACTTCTTCCTCAGGGTTTACCATGTATCCCTCCAAAACCGGTCAAGGGATTCCTAGGCCTTTGGGAATGAACTTGAGACCACCTCCGCCCTGGATTCCGAAATCCATCTGAAAAACCAAATCCCAAAACCGAGATAAACATCCCAATATACCATGACATCTCGAAAAAGGCAAGGCTAGGCTGAAAACCACTGTCATAACCCGACAAAACTATGCAACAGATAATACAAGAACCATACACCAACGTGCAAAGCCATGCATATCCAAACCAACTAGGAAATCACACATGCAAAAGGTTACCTGCAAGTATTCCTATCAAAGTTGCTTAATCATGTTCTTCTTCATTGATCCTTTCTTTCCTTCATTTCCCTTTGCTTGATTTTCCTTCCTTGATCCAAAGCTAGAGTGTTCTGAGAAAACTCTAAGTGAACAAGAGTGAGAGAGAGAGAGAGAATAATGAGAGAGATCCAAACTTGAACTGACAAAAGTTTACCAACTGATCCTCATAAGCCTTTTTATTAATGAGGCCTCTATTTTCTTCATTTTCCATTATTTTCCTTAAATTTCCTCCTCACATGCAACCTGTGACCTTTCACCTTACTTTTCTCCTAATTTCCTTTATTTTCATAAATAATGTGTCAAATATGCCTTTTGCCTTTTAATGCCTTTTCCCTAGCCTTTGCCAAATTTCCTTAGCAAAAACACACATCCAGTGATGTCCACTAGGATATATTTTCCCAACATTTAGCTTGGAATAAGTGTCCCTTAACTATGTCTTATTTTTCCTTTATTAACTCTTATTACATGGAATTTTCACCGGGGTTATTACAACAACAAATTTTATATGGTGTGATGAAACCAAAAACAAGCAGATGTATGAACCCAACAACCAGAGAGATGAAGTGGAAGAGTGTCATGTTCAAGAGCAACTCACTCCCATTAATAGGTAGAGTGCCTTGTTTTCCCAATTTTCCCAACCAATTCTGGTCAATACCTCTTTATTTTTTGACAAGTTTGAGGAGGTTAACATGTGCTTGATTTGTAATTTCATCCTTCGAATGAATCCCTCTAAGCATTTTTAACAAACCCTGACAAGAAGTGGTTTGGTCCCGCCATGTTCAAAGAGTACATCGTTGTTTAATGTTTTTATGAGTCCAACGAATGTCTAACTCAACTCCTTTTTCATGTTTAGAGAGTTTGAAAAAGAGGCAAAAAAAAACTCCAAAGGTTCCTTTTTCGTAAATAGTATCTTAAGTTCGAAAAGGCAGAAAGCAATACTCAGGAGAACCTCTTATCCATGTTCGACTAAGGTATTACTTTTTCATAAATAATTTATCTCATTCCAGAAAAGGGTTAAACTTATACTGAGTAGATATTTTTTTCATTTACTTTAATGAGTTTGAAAAGACAAGTGCTCGACAATATTTTCATATTTTGGGAGTCTAAAAAGAGCTAAAAGAGGACTCCATGGGGTTACTTTTTTTTAATTTTACAGAGCCCAAAAAAGTGATAAAATACTCCTTAGTCAAAATGATTTGTTTCAATTCAGACATCATCAAATCCGTTGATGTGGGAAAAGTTTTCCATCATCACGTTCCTCTATTGCTCAAGGGCTTCTTCGAGCAATATCTTGAAGGGATATCTTTCTCCCTCATCTTTCTTTTCTTCTTCCATGGGAGGCCGTCGGGATTTGTGAGGCTCGTCTTGCAAAGCTTCAATGAGTTTGAGCCCTAACTCCTTATATTGTCACCTCGTTGGGGACAAGCAAAGAAAAATAGAGAAAGAGCAGACCACTCTGATACCACTTATCCAGACTTATGCGGGAATGCAACATAATAGAGATATAAACATAAACACACAGATGCAACAGAAATAAAACTCCATTTCATTAATATTAAAGAATTGAAATATGCTTACATACAGAATGGAAATAAACTATCTCGGGAGATGGTAGCTTATCTCTAAGAAGATATGTGGTGGCTACATGCCTCTGAATTGTGTTACAATGAAGCTCGAAGGCCTATTTATTATTGAGAAACAATGGAAAACCCTAAACAACCAAAAACCTAACCTAGGACATGAAGGGCCAAAATTATGGGCTCCGTTGGGGTAAATTGGTACATCAACTTCCCACGGTCGTAAATTTGCATACAATCTCCATTTGACATGCACGATACCTTGTTAGAAAGATCTATCCGAGGACCATAAATTTAGACTAAAAATGTGATATTAAAAAATTGTTTGCCCATTTTCCAAAGAAACATCATTTAGGGTCCCAAAATGGCTCCGGAAGTTCAAGACCTAAAAAAAAATGCAAAAAATAGTAAATTGTGCTACAATTAAGGAAACTGAAAAAAACTGAAAGAAACAATGGTGGGGGTACAAGTAGACTAGGTGAGTGGCCACCAATATCCACCGATATCAATTAAAGTTGTAATATAAACAAGTTTTGGATCTAAAAAAATTGTGTAATTTGTCGATTCATTCTTGTTACATTTTGCTATGCAAAGTACTTGAAGTTTTGGGTATTTCAGTGTGTTTTTTATTGTGTTTTAGGCATAGACCTGATTCTAAAGTACTAGGAGATAAATCAACATGGTATCAAAGGTACTTTGACGGGACAGTTGAATCAGAGTGTGCACAACAAATAGTTCAAGAGGGAGTTAGTTGATTGTTGTTGAAGGACTAACAACAATGGAAAAGTAGGTTACTAAGACATAGAGGGAGTCAAGGTTGAGAAGGGTTTTATAGGTTTAGAGGGAGAATTTGCAACATAAGAAGAGTGTATGGTCAATGGAGAGTAAGGAGACTTCTACAACTAGAAATAAGGAATCATGGAATGGGTTGATGGCCTATCGTGAGAAGAAGAAGCAGGAGGCTTTTGGTGGAAATAACACTGTTGAGGATAGTGTTGTTCATTCTACAGGGTATGTTTTAGTGGTGGACACCAGAGATTAGGTTAATGATGCTAACGACTTACTTCCCAGTAGTGGAAGTACCTCCCTCGCTAAGAGGAATTATTGAGAAGTATAGCTTGGGAGATACTCCCACAACCCTTGGGGTACTGGGTTTGTGAGTAGTTGACCCACGAAAAAGTGGTTTTGTGGGAAATGTACCCAAGTGTTGGGATTTGGACACATGTTGGTGGGAGAAAGACCTAAAATTAGTAATTGTTTATTCTTATTGTTGTGTGAGGGGTATTTGAAGGACTCAAGGGGAACCTAAAGAAAACAATGAAAAATTATAAATATGGGAGAACTAGATGAGGTATCAACACACAACTAGATAATTCATTATTGTGAGATATCTACCTAGAAGGGAGTTGCATACCTTATGAGGAACCACAGCCTTGGAGATAATTTTTATGATCTAACTTTTTGTGTGATGAATGCTGAGTATTTCTCAGAGAAAAGGTTGTGTTTTCTATAGAGTGTTCCCTAAAAGGGCTTGGTTTAGGCTGAGATTGGGAGGAAAGAAACACATTGATTCTATGTGTGAAGAATCCCTAGCGTAGTTCTATCCAAGCAAGAATAAGCCACTAAATTCTCTGTGTAGGATATATTGATGTTTTTATGCATAAGGAGCGAGGGTCAATTCTTGGAAGAGGCCTAATGTGCCTTAGTGCAGTTTGTCGAGGAGGGTTGCAAGGAATCTAGAATAGTGTTGGAGTTCTGTGGAAAATTTCAACGCTACAGGAGGTTGAAATTATCCTCATTATTGGACAGTGAAGCACGTGTCATCTTTTGCAGAGAGAGGGCAGTGGGAAGTATAGAGGGCTGATATACTAAGGAGATTGAGTGTTGAGGTGTAATCTTGAATTTTTTCCATGAAAGAATGAATTGGGAAACATTGTTTGAGGACAAATGATCAGTGATCTGAAGATAAGCTCATTGATGGTTGCAAACCTCTATTGAAAGCTAATTATACAATGACTTTAGAGCAACATAATCATTTTGAGAAGAAAAATTGTTGAGGTTGAATTGTGCAAGTGTTTTGGAGCAGTAAAACCCTTTTGGGAAACTTGATGTGCATAAGTATTGGAGGAGTAGTAACTTTGTGAGTTGAGGTGGAAAAGGACCTTCCAAGTGTTCAAGACAAGTGGACTGAAAGGGTTGTTGTTAAGCACTTCTTCAGAAAATCAAGCTTGTTCTTGTTCTTGGGAAAATTGATAGTCAAATATTGTTGACTTCAAGCCCTAATTTTCCTTGTATCAAGGCTACGTGTAAGGGCCATTATCCTTGGTATAAGAGCCCCATGTTTTTCATATTAAATCTATAATATAAACAAGTTTTGGGTCTACAAAATAGTGTACTTTTTTTATTCATTGTTTTTACATTTATATGGTGCAAAGTGCTTGAAGTTGTGGGTATTTTAGTGTGTTTGTGATCGTTTTTTAAACATAGACCTCATTCTGAAGTACTAGGAGATAAATCAACAAGAATCAGGATCCAAAGTTCTTCCCCATCAAAAGGCTATAACCATATTTCCAAGGGTTACTTGGCTAGTGGGAAAAGTGAGTGCCCCAAAGCATCAAGAAAGTGTTTTACCATTTAAGTATCATGTGGTGACATGAAGAAATGGTAAATTATACCAGGGTTTCACCATTAGTCAAGGATATTGAACTGGTTCCAAGTGACATCTTGGATAGTTGGTGACTTGGGACTACTCTCGTGTTTACTCCAGTCAAGGAGTACCTGACCATATCCCCAAAGGGTATTTAGCTAGTGGGTGACTAGATCCTTTGTAAAGGGTATTTAACTAGTGCGTAACTAGATCCTTTACATGATGCTAATGCGGGATGATTTCCACATGGTTCTGCAATAGAACATGAAGTGGATGGATACATTAACATAGCAAGCTCATTCAATCTTTTCTTAGTTGCTCAACAAAGTTGGCATATGACGAAGTCAAGGTGAATACCACCCTAGATAAGAGAACGTGTTGACTTTTGGGTAGTTGCAAGAGGTATTCCCCAACTAAACAAGTCATCCTTTGAAAGAAAAAAGAAAACTAAAATTAAATTATTATTTTGGAGCTCATGTAGGCCCCAAAATGACAAGTTGACCCCATAGGTGAAGGGGTGTGACATGTGGTCAAAATTAACCCCACCTTGACTTATATAAATATGAGTGAGACTCATCCACTTTCACTCACTCATCCAACAACAAATTATCTCTTCGTTTGTTCAAAGAGAGAGAGAAGAACAAAATTTGAAGCTTGGCCAAAACTTTGACCAGTGCATGACCATCGTTGATTGAACCTTTTTGTTGAATATTTGACTGAGATTTTGGACAATATTTGACTGAAATTTTTCTGGGAGGTTTTATTGCAATGTGATTGAAATACTTATGGGCAGTTTGACCACATTAATTGTGCCTGCCCTCAATAATTGGTTTTTAAAGGCCAATCAATAATAAAGAAAGTCTTCCTTATGATGTTATGCTCTCATTCATGAGCTAACTTGCTCATCAATAGAAAATGGTGATATTGGTTTGGAAGCGAAGGTGGGTACCATTATAATGCCTAGCCTTATCAGGTGAGCTATTGATGTGGCAACAAAGGTGGGTGCTTTTATAGGGCCTAGAAAGGAAAAGGATAACTAGACTAGTGGAAGATGTTTATACCAGTCATATAAAGGTTTCAAGTACATATTCACCATGATATGTTTATCCACTATTACTAGCGATTCCAAATTATGTTCTCGAGTCTTACCTACCCATACCAAACTAAATAGTAGTTTTATTTGATAGTATTCTATGAAACTAATGCAATTATATGAAGGTAAAGCCTTTTCTTCCTAAAAAATTAAGTTTGTAATTCCTCACTTTAATATGTCTAATATAAATGTTGGGTTTGGTCTTTCCTTCGAAGGTAGGGACAGTTGGTCCTGGTCCTAAGCATGCATAGTGTGTTGATTCACCTGCTATTATTCGACAGAAATTGAACCTACACGTGGGGATTCACAATCCATTCCCTTGGTCTACTTGGCTACGTTCACCCCAGAAAAACAAACCATTTCCTATATTTACAGTTATTTCTTCTAGTTTAATGTATTGGTTGGGCAAAGGGTTGGAGTTTATCAACAGGTATGACCGGCTTGGATGGCATATTTGCACGAGGCTTGGATCGGCTGGTGGGATTTTCCATTCGCAATGAATCATATGTTGGAGCATCATCACCATTTCAAGAAAGAGAGATACAAAAAGGTAGATGCTACTATATACACTTTAACAATGAGGTTGCTCACTCTTTGATCAGTGATTCACCATAGTTAGGCCTGTCCCAGTTCCATTCTTAATATTAGGAAGATTTGATCCTAGTTTAATATGCTCCCAGTGGTTTCAAATTATGTGATTTTTATCCTAGTGAATTGAAAGGATAGCCTCTCCCCAACTCTAACCCTTGCAATAAATGTGGAAATACAAGTTAGTTAAAGCGGCTTAGGGAGGGAAGAGGGAGGTAAGAGAGAGAAGATAGAGTGTGGACATGGCTACTTAGATAGGGAATAAGAATATATTTAGCAACAAAGTGAAAGATATTTTATTTCATCATAACAATGTATCTCTTTTTCCATATAAGAAAATTCTCACAATATATTGAAACATCCATTAAAATAGTCTTGCACAATATGATGAAAGTTAAGAGTTGTCTTGGGGTGGGGGGGATTTATTGTCTATCATTGGCCTCTATGGTAGAATCAGTCGGGGAAGCTTGAGAGACGGTGGTTTACCCTGTGGTGGATGTCATTGGTTCAAGTTCACTTATCTCCAACCCATGATCCTAGCTAATATAATGACCTTTTCTCCCTCTCATCACTCATCTAATCTTATAATTTATTGATGGGTATAAAAAGAGATGAGTTAGCATGCATCCCTTGCTCACTTGCTTGCCAAAGATCCCCACAATAGTAAGGTTTCACGCTTGCTCGATGTTAGGAGAGCAAAGGAAATACAAAAAGATCTATACATATTCTATATATATCTATATATATATATGGCCTATTGGATAGGAAGTCTATAGCTATTTATGCTAGCTCTATATTGCAACAATGCATCTTTTTCATCTAACAACTCTCATAAATACAAGTTACGTTCTCTTTCCTGAATTGAAGAATTACATCTCATATAGCACATGCTCAATGTAAGACATTCACCATACACGGGGATGCCCATTAAAGAAGTGTTATAATGTAATTCGTCAATCATATTTGAAGGTAAAGTAATGAGATGGATAGAGAAAGTAATGAGAACCTGATTCATTCGTTTCGTCAATATTCTATTTGATTGTCCTATTTAGGAGGGATATATACTTCAAGTTGATAGACACTTCAATATTTTCACACTCTCCTTTGCACACCCTTGCTTTTCATTTCACATGGTCTATGACAACGTGAGTCACATAATATATTTTTGTTGTACATATTGGTTGTTGCATCTGCATTACATGTACTACATTTATTCAGCCAAGAGGCTCATTCTACAATCCAATATGAGGGCGATGTGTATTTTCATCCATGCTCAACTTGAGTTTGACACATATCCCTTTAAAAAATAATTTAAATGAAAAAAAAAAATTAGCTATAATAAAAACATAAATTATTATACCTAATTCAAGTAATAAATAAAATGTTTCAATGTCTATGTTAAATAAAATAATTTTATATAAAGTAATTAAAATTAAAAAAACAAACAAACAAACTTATATTTCCCTTATAAATATTCCAATATAGAACTTAAATAGTGTTTGAATGTCCATATTAACTAATATATTTCAATATGAACTCTCTCCCTCTCTGTGTGTGTGTGTATGTGTGTAGATATAGATATATATGTTTGCGTTAATGTTTAACTTAGTAAAATATTGTAATGTTCAAAAGGGAAAAATAATTTAGTTACTTCTTAATAACTGGAAAATGTGTAATTCATTCAATTTTTAATATAAAATATTAATATTAATAAATTATTAAAATATACAATTTCCACAATGAAAAATTACACATAATCTATATTATTATTATTATTAGTAGTAGTAGTAGTAGTAGTAGTAGTAGTAGTAGTAGTAGTATTATGATCCAATTTTAAGGTCATGGCCAAGCCAGAGACCAATTTGGTGTATCAAACCCCCTTGTTTGTGGGATAATGGACCCACCTCCGCACAACGATTTTACTAAGTCTACGAAGGTATACATACTCTACCCCCCTCTGGTTTTGAACCTATGACCTCTTAGGAGGAAACACATGCTCTTAACCATTAGGCCCACTATATAGAGAGACAAAACCCCTATAGATTATCTTAATCATTGATTTATCAAGCACTAAAAGGGATTAAATCTCTTGATGTGTAAATCTTTTTTTAATTTTTGCATTCTAAAACGAGGTTTTCATATAATGAGATTTGATCTCTCGACTTTTGGTAGATCCATGGTTAAAATGGATCTATACTTGTTATATTTTAGTATATTTCATAACATGTTTCAAAAAGAAGTGTAAAGTGATCATGGATTAACTTGGTTGGATTGACTTGGCCTATTGTTGATATTTTTCAATGCATTTGACCTCCAACACTTAGTCCAGTCTTTGAGAATCATCTTTGTCTACCTCTTTTGTATCTTTCCTGACCTAGCGAGTTAACCCTCGTGGACCTCCCCTCACTATTTGGGGAAGAACCAGAATGGACAAGAAACCTTACACTCCTTTTGGCCAGGCTTGAGGGAATAAAAGAGTATCACGTACCTAAGCTAGCTCTGCGAGTTCAAGAAAATAGAAAGTGAAAACCTGGACAAATTTTTGCCATGGTGAACTAAAGGGTGAGTAATAAATCATGAGAAGGTGCATGAATGAAATGAAATGGTTTTTAATGATGTCCACGAGACCTCACGGTCTAAGGGAGCATATTTTTGGCAATTAACACACTCCCAGAGGCACACACCGATGCACATGTCCTAGCTACAAGTGGATATGCTTGCTCTGTAGCTGGGACCTCCTTTCGATCTGGAAGGAAGGATCAGGGGAAAAATGTTGGTGGATTTATCACTTGATCTTATACATAGAGTGGAATCGAAAGTCGACCTCTCTGCTTAAACTAGGTTACGATTTTTTCATCTTTCGTCTAAGCTGGGGAACTGAGAGAAAGGGGTTCTTATATAAGCACACCTTAGCCTTTTAATAAAGAGGTTCCTTTCATCAGGTTTCTATAGTGTGGTGGGCATATCGAGAGATTTAGCTGCTAGCAGGGCTCCTAAGAGACTCAGGGTTTGTGCGTAAGGAACTTTAGTTGCTCGACCACAAGGGAGAGGGTAAGCAAGTGAACTATGGACCCGAGGATCAATCCCAAATAGCCAGACAGTGGATTTTGTAGGGTCAGTGGAATTTTTAGAAAGAATGCTCTCAATCGATCCCAAAAGAGTAGAGAAATGGCTCACTCGAGAAATAAAAGGTAGGAGAATCTCAAGTTTCTAAAGACAAATGTGTTATATTGCTAGTTTGGAGATCAAGATGATAGATTAGATTTTAGGGATGGAAAGTGGCCTTGTAATACAAGAAAGACCAATGTGTGGGGTAGGTTGACCAAATCTTTTTTGGGTTGTCTGACCGAGTTTTCTGGGCAACATTGAACCATTTTTTCTGGGCAGCAATGAGCTAGTTTTTATGGGAATTTGTTTGAGATTTTTTTGTCTATTTGATTAGAGTTAGCCAATTCTTGTAGAAGCCCAAATTCAAATTGTACTTTTGTTAAATTCAACAATTTCTCGTACAAAATATTGTTGGGTTTTCTCCCCAAATTTCAGTGTCTAGTGTGCATGGTTTTTCTACTTTCATTTTTTGTATTATATTGCATTTAGTTGAATTCTCTGAAGTGAAATTTATTTCTTAATGATAGTCTAGAATATGCTAAAGTAATATCATATGTCATTGGAAGTAATTATGAGTTGCAAAAAATTGTATTTGTGTAAATTAGCACTAGAAAATCAACAATTGAAACTCAGGTCCATTGACAATGTTGCAATCTTCTACCATTTGTGTAATGTTGTAGTCTTCTGCCATTTGTGAGGGTATCTACACCCTTGTGAAAACAAGTCCACTCCATTCTATTATTTCATCGAGTATTGCGTCATAGATATGACACAAATTCAAACCTACAAACCTTGATTTCAACTTGTAAACCTTGCATCCCATCCCAAATTTGACCAAACTCTGAATTTCATTTTGAAAACACTAGATTTTAGAGAATGATAGTATATATGGACGTGTTGAAGGGAACTCCAAATATTCAAAGCTCAATCCAGTGGATAAATTACAAAATTATATTGTACCACACATGGCTTATCATTATGACCAACAGAGTCAGGTGTTTGGAAATCCAATTAAATGACATTGAAATGGAAATTGTAGGATTCATATGAAATAATATGGCTTCAGTTCATCATACGAATGTTAAATTGTGGATGTAATCCTTATTTATATTTAAGATTTTTCGTTGCATTATTGTTATTTAATATTTTTCGTTCCAGTTTGGCTTCATGAAGTGGCATATTGTTATCCATAGTTGTGTTGGATCAATATCCAGTTCAAGACTAAGCTACAATGCATTTATTTTGATGGATACACACACTCATGAAAACTATATTTGGAAGAATGAATGTGACTTTAAATTCGTTGGTTTTGATATAGAATACATGGAAGGCACCTTAAAAAAGGGATATGGTGATCTTTTATAGAATTAAAAATCTTCGTATCCTTTTTCAAATTTGTTAATTACATATCATATATGTGTAGGTATATGAAAAGAAATTTTGGGATAGGCTTTCTAAATGCAAATTATTTTGGAGAAATTAGCAGGGGTCCTATGAGGGGATCCTATAGAGCAACTACTAGGTTAAGTGGCAACAATGGATTGATAGCCCACTATCACCTTAGCTAAATCTCCCTGCTCTTTACGGAATTCGACCAATGCGAGGAGTCTCGATATGAAAGGAATCACTAGGAGAGATAGATCATTGATAATATGCAGAGTGATTCCTAAAGCTTATTCATGAGAGAGGCTTATATATTTGGCTTACTTGCTTTGGAAGCAAGGTGATTGGCTCTCTAAGAAGGGTTGAGGGGATACCTAGATCTAGGTTTGGAGAATAGCCCTTGACAAGAGGTATCCTAGACCTAAGGATCCTAAAGGAGAAATAGTTTTTATGTAATCCTTGTGGAAATTGAGTCACAAAGTTGTGGGACCACAAAGAACCCAAGTGGACCCAAACTAGGTCAAAGGTGTAGAGTTGATCAACAATAAATGGAATTGACCAGGTTAGTGAGAAGAAAACCCCAGCGCAGTATTGGGCCAACTTTCAAGGGTTTTTGATGGCTGCAAATTATTTCATATGATTCCCTAGGATACCTTTAGGGTTAGGCTTAGAGTTAGAAGAAAGGAAGAAAATATGGGTTATTTTGACCACCAAAGGGATGCAAGGATTGGTTCCTTGCTTCTTGGGCCTAATGGAGTCAAGATACACTTAGATCAAGAATTTTCATATGCTAAGGAGTCCTAGATAACTTTCGCTAGCCCTTCTAAGTGAAGAAAAAAGGTCATTTAGGGATTTATACTTCGATTTGCAAGGAGATGAAGTTTCAAGGCTTGTTAACATTTCTAGGGTGCCTCTAAGAACATTCTCTCTCTCTCTCTCTCTCTCTCTCTCTCTCTCTCTCTCTCTCTCTCTCTCTCTCTCTCATGCAATGAATCAAATATTCAATGCTTAGGAAGAATTTTGCATTATTTAGGGACCATACAAGAACAATGATAAAATTTGCATGCATTAGACAAGTAAGAAAAAAAAAATAGAATTAAATTTCACTTACAAGAGAGACAATAATATATCCATTCATAATCTTCGCATAGAAATAAGCTCCAACGACAATAGCTAAAATCCAAGCATCATATTGCATCAAGAAACTCCAAAATTTCGTCCAAGAGAGCAAGTGCAAAAATCTCAAGAGATACTAATCCAATCCAAGTGATGATGAGAGGAATGAATGATTCTCTCATCGATTTATATAATCCAAAAGGGGGTTTGAATAGCCTAAATGGCCTAATTAAGCCCCAATTAATAAAATAATGTACAATAATAACATGACTTGGTGACAATCCTACCAAGATAACTCAATAATATAAAGAGAAGTCCCTCAGGAGGGAAAAATAGTATATACAATGAGTTGTTGGGACATTGAGGAGGCATATTGGAGTCCAAAGTTTGGCAATATGCTAGCATAGGCTCCAAACATAGTGATCAAGGGGGCGGCCCCTTGATATCCAAGAAAATGCAATCTGGTGTCCCCAAATGGGTGTGGGGACACAATGACATCCTCATGAGTCTCCGATTGAATCAATGGTGCTTTTGTATTATCAATGAGGGCTAGAATGATGACATAATCCCTCCCTCTATCTCCCATGGTGAGACATATTCTCATTTGAGTCCTAGAACATCTACCAAGTGTGAAGTCAGTTGGGCATGGTGGTCTAGGTGCATCATCCTCATCCAAAAAGGTGGAACGTAAGCAATCAACGAATGGTGTAGAGGAATCCATGAAGTGGTAATCTACTTTCTGCTACAGTGGGGGGCCATGGCTCTCAACGCTCATCTTACAAGTGCCAATATGACCCTCTGGAGGGCTTGGACCCCCTATAGGGAAACCAAACCCGAAATGGAGACCCAACTGCAATCTTGTATAAGAGCCAATGTGTCTCCTCGCATTCCAGTACAAAAAATAATTAAATTAATTGATTAAAAGAGCTTACAAATGATGGAAAACAAGTGGACACTTCATAAAAGGGTTAACCAAGGACTCTATTAGGTGGTTTCAGCCTTTAAATGGGGTGACATGTCCATGTTACATCCATTAAGTGGCAGGTTGGAATGTGATATAATGATGGAATGGAGTGGGGATTAGGGGAAGGCTCCAAGCCACATGCCATAGTACAAGGATAGATACAATAGGGAAAGCCCACACTTGGGTATATGAGTGTAAGAGGGAGCAATCATGGTACATGAGTTACCTCGACCTTTGTTTTTCCACCCTTCTTCATATGCATTTTTCCTGTGATTGATTTTTCTTCACAATTGCTCAGGGCTCCAAGGGATGAGAGCATGATGTGTAGGATATAACAGTGATTACCCCCTTAAGGTGGGGCAGTTCATCGCCCATTAGGGGTTAGGAAAATCATGGGTTCCTTAATGATGAAAAGGGTCAATATGAGGGACCCTAGGAACTAGGGTGATGACCATAATGATATGCGTAGAGCTCATGTTCGGCTTTTTCCCACATGCTAAATATGTATTTGTTGAAAATAGCAACAAGAAATGCTAAAAATAGAAATTCTATAAATAGAATTGCTATAGATAGCATTTCAGGTACCAGTGTTGAAAATAGCAACAAGGAATGATAAAATAGAAATGCTATAAATAGCATTTCAGGATATGTTCCAATTTTAATTAGTCCCTAAATTAAAATTGAGAATTAAAATTTGAATTTAGTCTCAGTAATTGTTTTAAAAATAATTAATTAATTCATCTTGAGTTAATTAGTTGGAGAAAATCAAACATGAAGTCTTTGTGAAGACATGCAATAGTTATCCCTTTGATTGAGGAAGTTATCCCTTAATTAAGGAGATAAGAATGAGTTGTATTTGAGTTGTAATTAGTTCGCTCAGTTAACTGAGTTAAGTCCAGTTAAATTAGTTCCAAACAGTTTGTGGAACTAATTGTGAGTTCAGTCAGTTAATGCATGCATGCATGCAACTAGTGTTCTCTAGATAACTAAATGTTCTCTCATAAATAACTCATGCATGTCAGTTTAGAGAAAGACCTAATTGAGATTAAAGACAGGGACATTGTACTATCAGTTGGAGGATTTTTCCTATAAAGGAAACTCATCCATGCAGAAGTAATCATCTCCTTCAGGATTGCGCAGTTACTTTTGAGTTTGGTGAGTTGTGCGAGAGGTGAATTCACACAGGTTGTAGCTAGAGGACCCGACAGAAACTGCGCAAAGAAATAGGAGGCTTGGAGGACTGAAGGAAGGCATATGTTGTGTCTATTCAGTCTATGAGCAACATTGAGGGATTGTATTGAGAGCTGGATAGCTTGTGAGCTAAAGCTTTGTGTAATCCAGACCTATTTCCACTTGTATGATAATACAGAGATCGGGGTTTTTAGATGAGGCTTTCCCTAGAGTATTCTTCTGTGTTCATGTGTGATTGATTTCTCATTCTCTATTATATGTGTTCTATTTGATCTTGCTCAAAATCAATTAAGCTTCCACAAGTTTGTTTGTAGAAGTAGATCAGGTGATCTACAGTGGAAAATTCTACATGGTATCGGAGCAAAGGTGATTGAAGTAGTGAATAGTATATGCAGAAGAAAATTCGAAGTAAAAAAAAAAAAAAAAGAATTGGGCCGCAAGTTTTTAGAGCAAATCTGAAATTTTTTGTGCAAAATTTTCAAAAAAAAATAGTAGATCTGGATTTCTTGCGGAAAAAGACCCAAATTTCAAAAAAAAATTGGCTAAATCGGAGTTCGGATGAGGGAGATATCACTGATTTAAAATCAGCTCTTTTTCCAGAAAATTTCATGATGGTAGGAAAGATGAAATAGA
The DNA here is from genome assembly GCA_031772625.1 of Pinus tabuliformis. NCBI lineage: Eukaryota > Viridiplantae > Streptophyta > Pinopsida > Pinales > Pinaceae > Pinus > Pinus tabuliformis. The sequence goes on from CM062819.1 coordinate 2,018,168,461, forward strand.
TTGGTGTGTTAGCCAAGAATCTGTATGCTCTTGAGGTTCAAGATGCATGCAAAGCCTTGAGAAGCAAGGCAAAGGTTAGAGACTTGGTGGTTGAGAGGGAGAGTAAATTACCTCTCAACATGCAGTCCAAGAAGAATTCTCAGAAAATTGTGGAGGATCCACAATTGGAGATGCTAAGGGGAGACCGAGTGGAGGCATCCATGCATGCAGAGACCTTTAGTAGGGGGGAATTTCGAGCCAAGTGGGTAGAGGGATCACATGCAGCCATACATCCAGGTGTGAGGTGGGGCGATGTGAAGTGATAGTCCCAAGAAGGCTAAAATAGGGGAAGGATCCTTGAGGTACCCAGCCTCTTTAATTAGACCTTGCTATGGGAGCCCCGACAAGGAGTAGCAGGACTGGCTAAGTGGGTAGAGACAGATGTGGATGGAGCGGAAAAGGAAGCTTCAGCATCATAGGGTGTTTCTAGCCCAACAGGGAGGTCAGTTGGGAGATTAGTTACTTACTTCTCAGTAACTAAGTTGCAGTGCAATAGTGGGCAGCACGATGTAACATGATGAGAGGAGATTCAGTGCAGATGCAGTACTGGGAGACAGGACCAGTAGCAGCACGGATGCAACAGGAGGAACTAAAAATAGTGATTACCACCTTAAGGTGGGGCAGTTCATCGCCCACTAGGGGTTAGGAAAATCATGGGTTCCTTGATGATGAAAAGGGTCAATATGAGGGACCCTAGGAACCAGGGTGATGACCATAATGATATGGGTAGAGCTCATGTTCGATTTTTTCCCACATGCTAAATATGTAATTCCCTGCCTTTTTTTCATTCTATGGTACATTTCCTATTGAGAATGGCCAAAATATGTTTTTTATTTCCTTTTTAGTTGCAGAAACCTTCGGGCATCATTCCAGGCCCGACCCAAGGTGTGGACAAGGGGAGGGGGAAGCTAACTCCTTGTGGACCCAATGGAAAAATGTGGACCCCGATGGGAAAAGTGATGAATGGGATTATAATAAGTGGAGGGGAGGTGATGTATATGGTGTCGGGAAGCGGTACCACTCAACCGAAATCGGGTTTTCCAATGTAGTGTCATCCCTAAATCTAGTAGCCATTAAAGGAGATCCCACTGGACTAGGATACAAGGTTAACAATCAAATTGGGCAAAGGAGAAAAGAGTATTGACCTAGCCCACTCTTTCCATCGAATCCTACTACTAATAGATCCATATTTAAACAGGAACGCAAAAAATTACATATATAACCATAAATACAAAGATGCAGTAAAAACAACACTTCATTTATTTAATATCAAATACTGAAATATGCTTACAAACAGAATGGAAATGAGACTAACTCGGGCGATGGTAGCTTATCTCTGAGAAGATATGTGGCGGTTACAGGCCTCTGAATTATGTTACAATGAAGCTCAAAGGCCTATTTATTATTGAGAAACAATGGAAAACCCTAAACATCCAAAAACCTACCACTAGGAGATGAAGGGCCAAACTATGGGCCCCGTTTGTTACATCAACTTCCCGGGGTTGTAACTTTGGCATATGATCTTCTTTTGAGGTGCAAAATACCTCATTAGAAACATCTATCCAAGTATTACAACTTTGAATAACCAACATTGGTCCATAATCAACGTTGGTCTCAGTTTTCTTGAAAAACGTCGTTTAGGGCCTCAAAACAGCTCCGGAAGTTCAGGACCTGAAAACCACCAAAAATAGTAAATTGTGCTACAAATAAGGAAACTAAAAAACTGAAAGAAACAATGGTGGGGGTCCAAGTGGAATAGGTGGGTGGCCACCAATATCCACCTGGATCATTCCTCCCCCCTTAGGAAGCAATGGTCGCCATTACGTTGAGTTCCTCCATGAGATGAGGAAACTTTTGCTGAACTTGGTCCTTGATGAGCCACTTGCCCTGGTGAAGGAGTTGGCCTGCTTTGACAACTCGATATAGTTAGATCCTTTGTTGTCGGGTGTTCTTGATCTGTGTGTCCATGATCCAATCAGTTGTGGCTTGTTCCATGCAATCTAGATTTAACTCTATAGGTGTGAGTTGTTTTGCAATGTCTGATGTGTCCAGCAATGGTTGGAAGTATAGTCGAAGGCAGTCCACATTGAAAACTCAGTGCAGGCCAAGGAATGGGGGAATGTTGAGTTCAAATGCATTGTCTCCCACAACATTGGTAATTGTGTAAGGACCATATCAAAGTGCTATGAGTTTCTGATAGGCTCTGGTAAGGTGTTCCTTCTGCAAATACAACCAGACTTTGTCGCCCACCTGAAACTTGTGTGGCACCCGATGTTGATCATGTCGCTGCTTGTACTTGGCATTTGATTTCTCTAGAATGTCATGGAACTTCTAGTGGGTAAGTTGGATGTTCTCAATGAAGTTGTTTGCCTTATCGGCTTCATATTCGACATGATTTGAATCTACCTGAGTAGCTACAAATGGTATGGCCACATCAATGGGACATAGTGGTTGGAATCCCAAGCCCACCTGAAAAGTGTTGTGGCAAGTCGAGCTGTGGAAAGCTCGGTTATAGCTGTGCTGGACATAGTGGAGGCTCTCATCCCATGTGTGTGTATGCTTTGAGTTGTACATGTGCAGAATGTGTACGATCATCTTGGTGAAGACCTTTGTCTGGCCATCAATTTGGGGATGGAAAATTGTGGACTTAGTGAGCTTGGTGTCTAGCATTGACTAGAGACTAGACCAAAATGTACTAAGGAACTTTTTGTCATGATCTAAGATGATAGACTATGGGATCCCAAAGTGTACCCGCACTCGTTCCAAGAAGAGTTTAGCAGTAGCTTCTGCTATGATATTCTTCTTGTAGGCTGCCATAATGGCCATCTTCAAGAATTTGCTGATGACCACAAAAACACATTCATTTCCATGCTTAGTAGTAGGAAGGCCCAACATGTAATCCATGGAGATGGATTCCCAAGGTCGACTAGGGGTAGGCAGTGGAGTATAGAGGCCTTGCTTCTTGATGGTCAATTTGGCAATGGCGCGGGTAGTGCATGATCTGATGTACTTCCGGACATCCTGTCGAAGATTTGGCTAATAGAAATACTTTTGCATTACTGCCACTATTTTCTTGACCCCAAAATGCCTAGCGGCCCGACTGTAGTGCGCTTCCCAAATCATCTTGGCTCACTCGCTTAAAGGAACAAAAATGTGTCCCAGGTGGCATAGCAGGGCATCCTGGAGGGGAAATCTGGAACTTGTTGACCCTCCAAGAGCGTCTGGTATGTGTGGCTGAATTCTGGGTCGCTTTGTAGAGAAGTGGCCAATCAAAAGTCTCATGCCAACAAGAGTTGAACACGGTGGTTAATGCCATGATCGGTGGTCGACTAGGGCAGTCTACAACATTATTGGTGCTACCCTTCTTATACTTGATATTCAAATGAATTGTTGCAGGTATGTGGATCACTTCTGATGGCAATCATTCTACAAATTCCCTTGTGTCTGTATGAACTGCATGGGTCGGTGATCTATGTGGATGATTGTTTCCTTCCCCAAAATGTAATGCTTTCACTGTCAGCAGGCTTGCACAATGGAATACATCTCTTTGTCATAAGTGGGATACTTTCAGATTGTGTATGAAAGTGTCTCACTGTGATATGCCACTGGATGCCCCTGCTGAGTAAGGACTGACCCAATAGCATAGTCAGAGGCATTTGTCTCGATCTAAAATTGTTTTTGCAAGTCTGGTAAAGTGAGCACTAGTGCAAAGCAAAGGGAATGTTTCAACTCTATGAATGCCTTTTGTTGAGATTCAGACCAAAAGAATTTTTCTTTCGCTCCTCCCTTGGTGACTTGACTCAAGGGACAAGTGAAATGAGAGAATCCCAACATGAACCTGTGATGGAAATTGGCAAGACCTAGAAAGATACAAGCTCTGTCAGAGTGGTTGGGGCTGGCCAATCCCGAATGACTTAGATCTTGGTTGGATCCACATGCACCCCTCGTTAATCAATAATGTATCCTAGATACTGAACCTGTGTCATGCCAAAAGTGCATTTCTCCAAATTGGCACATAGCTTGTGTTGTCGTAGTGTTTGGAGAAGCTGTCGGATGTGGTGGAGGTGCTCTTCCCAACTCTAGCTAAAGATCAGGATGTCATCCAAGTATACCACTACAAATAAGTTGGTGAATGGCTGCAAGATGTCATCCATCAGCCTCATGAAGATTGCAAGAGCATTCGTCAACCCAAAAGGCATAACCAACCATTTGAAAAGGCCCTCCTTGGCTTTGAAGGCAATCTTCCACACATCGGAGGGTTCAATTGGTACCTAGTGATATCTGTACTTTAAGTCGATCTTGCTGAAATATTTTGACCCCTTGAGTTGTTCCAGAAGGTCATCAACCCGTGGGATCGGTTACCTATTCCGGACAGTGATCTTGTTCAATGCCTAATAGTCAATACAGAGTCTCCAAGTCTCGTCCTTCTTCTGTACCAACATGATCGGGCTCCCATAAGGCAATGAACTCAGTGGGATGTGACCTTTCTATGGAAGCTCCTGAATCTACCCAAAATTGATCGCAGATATATTGGTCCATTAGGAAATGACACACCTGGGGTCAAATCAATGGATTGCTTGACCTGACAATGCAAAGGCACCCCTGCGGGGGAGGTGAAGATGTCCTCGTACTCCTCCATGACCTTGTCCATCTATTGTTTTCGTGCGAAGTGGCCCTGTCTGGAGGTTGTGGCCACCATCTTCTTCTTTCCTTGAGGACGTATCATCAGGAAAACAAATTTCTCGGTTTTGGAAATGAGCTTACTACATTGTTTTACAGTAACCAAAGAGAATCATGGTGGTAGGTGGTGCTACCTCCGGTATTCTATACAACTTATTTGCCAAAGTAACAATAACAACGCGAGGCCTTGACTCATACACAACATGTCGCTCCCAAAATTATTTTTTGCCTAATAATAGATCACAAACATCAAGAGGAGCAACGTCACATAATACCTCATCCACGAAGGGCTTGATGTTGTATGGAAGACGACATTGTTGGCTCACGTGAAGATCCTGTCCTTGGTGAAGACACCCGATAGTGCACAGTTGTGGGTGTGTTGTGGTCAGTAAGCCCAGCCGCTTCATGACCTCTGCCGAAATGAGGTTCCTTTGTCTCCTGCTATCGACAATGAACTGTAGCAGGGAACCCTTTACCCACATCTCGAAGTGGAAGAGGCGCTCCTCCTCCTCTGGATCTTTGGGTTCCTCCTTCTGGATCTTCGTGGTGGAAACGATGGCGTTGGGCTCCGTGTCGATAATATGCTTCCCTTTTTCATTCCCCTTGTCAGGTTCTGACTCAGAGTCGGAACATGCATCTGATTCCAAAGCCTTCAGCTCAGCCACCAGTGACTGCTTGGCCCGACACTCACTTGTGTTGTGAGTGGAGATCTTATGGAACTCGCACCACTTTCTTGTGTCCTTATTTGGCTTCATGGTGTTGTTCTTTGCTTGCAGCTTTGGCAAGTTTTCCTAGGCTGCCCCGCCTTGGCTTTGTCCTTTTTTCTATGGTTTGGGGGCACCTTTCCCTTGCTTTAGATTCACAGATCCAAAGTCGCTTCTTCTGTTTAAACCTATGCTTGATCTTGATGGTGTATCGTTACGTCGTGCCAAGAGAGGAGATGTCCAAGAACTCCATCTCGTCCTAGATGTACCTGTGTAGGCAGCCACAGTACTTGAGTACCAAATGTTTCTCAAAATCCTTGATACCCAACTTTGTGTGAATGGTATGAAAAACATTGGTAAACTCTGGCACATCTTGATCCCTTCCCTACTGCAGCATTGTCCACTTTATGTATTTATCCTCATAGCTCCTAACAGGGTAGTACTGCTCCTTGATGGCATCCCAGAATGAATTCCAAGTGGGTGCGACTGAAAAAAGTGAGGTCGTAATTTCATCCTTCTGCTCACAGTAGGTTTCCCACCAGTTCTTGATGTGGGGGGCAGCTTTGAGAAGAGCAAAAGTAATATTTTCTCAGCTGGAAAATTCATGAACAGAAAAGTATCCTTCTAGCAGATTTAATCATTTATCTACGACATCTGCATCTCTTTGGCCCTCAAATATGGGAATTTCAAAGTTTACTTGTACCTTAAAAGGAGTGGAGCCTCCAGAGTGGCTACTGGATGTGGATGCACCGTTGGTGGGTAACCATTGAAAGATCTAGATAAAGTTATCCATCATCGCATTCCTTTGTTTCTTGAGGGCCTCCTCGAGCAATATTTTGATAGGATCTCCTGCCCCCTCGTCTTTCTTTTCTTCCCCCATGGGTGGTCATTGGGGTTTGTGAGGTTGATCTTGCAAAGGTTCAACCATATCGATCCCTAACTCCTTATATCCTGACCTCGTTAGGGACATGCAAAGAAAATAGAGAAAGAGAAGGCCGCTCTAATACCACTGATCCATATTTAAATAGGAACGCAACAAATTACAGATATAACCATAAATACAAAGATGTAGTAGAAATAATGCTTCATTTCATTAATATCAAATAATGAAATATGCTTACAAACAGAATGGAAATAAGACTAGCTCGGTTGATGGTAGCTTATCTCTGAGAAGAGATGTGGCGGCTACATGCCTCTGAAGTGTGTTACAATGAGGCTCAAAGGCCTATTTATTATTGAGAAACAATGGAAAACCCTAAACATCCAAAAACCTAACCCTAGGAGATGAAGCCCCAAACTATGGGCCCCGTTTAGGTAAATTGGTACATCAACTTCCCGAGGTTGTAACTTTGGCATATGATCTCTATTTGACGTGCACAATACATCTTTAGAAATACCTATCTGAGGACTACAACTTTTGAATGACCAACATCAATATGCAACCTATGTTGGTCCCAGTTTTCCCAAAAAAAACATCGTTTAAGGCCTCAAAATGACTCCATAAGTTCAAGACCCGAAAAACTGCGAAAAATAGTAAATTGTGCTACAAATAAGGAAACTGAAAAACTGAAAGAAACAATGGTGGGGGTCTAAGAGGAATAGGCAGGTGGCCACCAATATCCACCTGGATCACTAATCCGTGCCCGAAAGTTTCCATGATAAGTAAACAAAAATACCTAACTACATAATGAAAAGTCATACTTTCAGTGTTGGAGGGCCCACCTTCAAATATATGATCATAACAGATGGGCGAGGGACCACATAGTTAGCTCAGGTGGTAGAGATAATGGCACATTGAGTTATCTGGTGGCTACAAGGGGTTGTTATATGTTGATTGAGGATCATCTAGAAGAAAAAATTTCTCCTATGTATACCGCCCACGGATGGTGGGTAACAAACCCCTATAAGGAAAGGAATTTGGGGCCATAGCGCTCTCTTGTCATGAGAGAGTAATGGTCTAAACCCATGTAAAAATGGTTGATATTCCACCTATTACAAATCTATCTTATCAAGGATGAATCAAGGCAAAAAAATTAGTGCTTTAATGGCCCCAAAATTCCTTATATATGTGCTTTTGTGGCATACCAGTAACCAACATCATTGATCACTTGCATAGCCTTTTCTATCATACATTAGGCAAGTTCATAAAAAATAAGCTTATGCATGGATGCAATAAACTGCTTGTGAATCTTTGTGGAGTGGATCATAAAGAGATGTTCCCACAAAACCTGACAGTAGACATGGATTAGTGCTCCATTGGGTTGTAATTGTTGGCCCATTCCTAGAAAATTGTTTACTACACAAGTGGTGTCCAATAGACAAGAGGACATAAATAATGTTAGAGGAATGCCCAAGGATGCATATTTTTCCCTAGAAATGGCTTGGTCCATTAATGTCAAAAATATGGAGGCCCCATTGAATATTGGCCTACTTTAAGTGACTTGATGGATCAAAGGAAACTCAGATTCTTTACACTTTGTTGCATACTCTTCTGCATACAATATATTGATCAAAGGAATTATGATTTTGTATGGCATTTTTAAGTGCTTTGTGGGATAAAATCCCATTATTTTTTCCTTGAACACTTCAAGATTGATCCACGAGCTCTTGGGGAGGTCACAATACTTCAAGGAATGTTGTAGAATCCACTCCTTCAGGAGATCAATGGTCAATTGGGGAAATGATTCAGGGACGAAATGAGGTGATAACTTTCCCAAGAGCATTCAACTAATGTGCTCTCAATATTTTCTTAACAGATTATCCATGAAATGACTGCAAGGGAGTATTGCATGCCTAGTTACAACCTTGTGTAACCCTTATTCCTTAATTTCTTAGTGCATGAAAAAGTCTGGGTTTACCTCCCCAAGGAAAATAAGGAGATATAAGTAGGTTTTCTCATTGAACATATGATATAGCTCACTCCATTTTTAAGTGGTTCCCACATCCATACTACATGGAGTGTCTCCATACATAGGTTTAAGGGTGTCATCTTTTCCTTGTCTAGGCTTAGTTCAATCATTTGTTATTTTTGTTTTCTTTATTTCTTTGATGCCATATCTAGATCCTATCATTCATCCATTTCAACGTCATATCACATTAGTGGAGCTAGAAGCAAAATCAAAATAAATTATCAGTTTTGGTGAAAGATTTTTTCTTTAAAAAAAAGATAGAGAAATCATGATGTCCACAAAACTAGTTTTAGGACCCTTTTTTTGGTGTTGGGTAATCTGGGGGCACCCAAATGCTTCTATGAGAAATTCTATTTTGTGGTCATTTGTTGAGATTTTTGATCGAACATTATTAGGCTTTGATTTGAAAATAGTGATAAGTGATGAGAAAAACCTATGTTTAGAAGGAAGAAAGAATTTGAATGACAAAATTAGGGCCTGCTAAATTTCAAGTTGCCTTTGACAATTGAGTTAAGGGATGTCAAAGGTAAGTTCTAATGAATTAATCTCATATTCATAATCAATTTTCATTTTTGTTTGGTTGGCCTAGTTGTACCATGAGATGACTTAAATTGGATGTGAACTTTTATTATGAATTGTTGATTGACAACCTTCTCGTGAATTTCTTAGCAATCCCTCTTTGTCACTCTCAAATTCACTATGTTCTAATATCTTCTGTTTAGGTGAAAACATATCTAAATATCATGTGAAGTCTTTCCAAAAAACAGAAAGAATAATTATCTAATGAAATGTTAAACCACAATTCCTTGGCATTGAGAAGGGGAAGAAAAATAGAGGCAATTTAATCTTAGGAATGCCTTATAAGATGGAAGGATTTCTTTGTTTGCAGTGGTTTGGAATTGAGGCGTTAAATTCCCTTGAAAAATCTGTGGTTATGATAATTTCCTCAGTGAAAGTTAAAAAAAAGTATTCTTTTATTTTATTTTGTATTTTATTTTGTTTGTATAGTCATGCTAAAGCTAGAGTGTTCATTTTATATTTTCTTTTGTTTGTATAGTCATATTAAAGTGAGAGTGTTCAGGTGTGATGTGAAATCCTTTATTGATATGGTGACACCCCAAAGATGAATGAAATTTGGAAGAAATTATAAAAATAAAATCAGTTGGGAGGAGCATGGATTACCTTGTTAAAAATATAATAGCTAATAGTAGGTAAGAGGGTATGGAAACAATAAAATGTGCCCTCTTCAACCACTTCTAAAAACAGGAGTATCATAATGCCACTTATGCTCAATTATTTGCTATCGTGCTCCAATATTGTTAGCAAAATGGAAAGTGAAGTAAAAGACAGTTAGTCCTTTTATAAAATGATGGACCCTTTCTTTAACCCTTTTACCCTTTTAAAATAAGTCGAATGAAGAATGGGATGCTATGACAACTTGAGAAAATTTTTTCAATCGCAACTTGTTACACTCTCAAGTTTTATTGCAATCTAAAAGACTTTACATCTAGTATACCTCACATTGTGAGAATTTTCCACTTTGAGAAATGATATTGTTGTATTCCAACTTTGCGGTTTTCAATAGCTTTGATGTGTGGCAACTTACAACTTTTGAACGCCGCAACATATCACATATTCCTAATCTTTTCAAACCTGTGATGTACATGGAAGTCCCAAAAATTTTGAAGTTACAATACATCGCAAAATTGAAAGTTTTTTTAGGGCTACAACATAGCATAATTTTGTAAATTTTTTAAGTTGCAATACTTCGTACTTTAAGAATTTGTTGAAAATAAAGTTAGTGAAAAGCAAAGCCGTCTAAAGGATAAAAGAACAATTCAAAAGTTGGTGGAATCTTGGAAAAGTTAGAAAACAAAAATTTATCAATGTCGAAATATGAAAATCGGAAAGGATGATTTTCTTGGATTTACATAAAAGAAAAGATGTCGTCTCTTGAGGTCACAATTTTGTCTGGAAAATCATTTTTCACCGAAATTTGGCTTTTTTTTCTCAAAAAGTCTAGTCATAGGAGTGTTTAAATTGTTTTTTTGATGGTGGAATTGGATTTAACACCATCAAAAACCCTAGGGGCAAACAAAATCTTGAAGCTTGATAGTTGTAAACCAGGTTTCCCAAAATTTTTGCCAGAGTTTTGTCAAAATCTTGCCAGAATTTCCACTATTTTCTGGGCAAAATTGTGGCCTTGTTAGACTACTCTAAAAGAAAAAAGAAAGAGAAAGTATATATATATATATATATATATATATATAGTGTTAAACACACATGTAGAAGACAAAATATGAAAGATAAAACATGAATTTCATGTATTATTCACATTGATATATATTGTTAAACACACATGTAGAAGACAGAATATGAAAGATACAACATGAACTTCATTTATTATTCACATTGATGTACATTTATAATGCATTGACATGACTCTTGGATTCATCTTCCAAGGTCTCTTGGACTCTCTTTAATTGCTTAACTTCCACACCATAACCCTTAGCGGATTAGGTGTCCAACATCCCCCCCTTAATCTGAAATGGTATATATGAATTCCAAGAAGAGAGCTATAATACAAAATACAATAATGCATGACAACAATACGTTGAACGAGCTCTTTGAAATGAAGGTATAAGGTGGGAGAACTCGAGGTCTCAACTGATGGTGGTTTAAGGATGACCACCAACACTCGAACACTTAGTGCAATTCTCTGAACTCTTCTAAATATGGAAATAAGTTGAGGTCTTCTGCTAGAGGAACTGCTCCTTAATGCTTTGAAGAGGGATACCTTCAACCTGGAAGAAGGGAGGTCTACAACCTGTCGTGGTTTAAGGAAGGTCGCCAACCAAAGGAACACTTACTGCGATTTTCGGAACTCTTCCAAATCTGGCAAGAAGTTGAAGTCTTATGTTAGAGGAAGTGTCCTTAATGCTTTGGATAGGGAGACCTTCAACCTAGAAAAGAGAGGTATGCAACCTTTGGTGGTTTAAGGAAGACCACCAACCAAAGGCATGCTTATGGGCTTTTGTGTCTCTAGATACAACTTTGAATCTAGGTATGGTTGTCTATGGCTATAGACTCAGGAAGCAGGTTTAAATTGTGGCTCAAGCTCACTTAATGTGGCTTTGAAACTTGTAGATTACCATCAATTCCCCCTCTATCAAATACAAGGTGAGAAGATGAAGAGATCTCAACTGCAAGAATTTTCAATATTCAAGAAGAAATCTTTTGATATGAGCGAAATATCTTCTTGGTTGTGGAAGCCCATTGCCAATAAGCAATTCATCCAATGTCAATCTTTGTTCTTGCAGGAGGTTTGTTTTTGAATCATTTATTTGAAGAATGAGTGTGTTGACTGCAACAATTGCACAGGTGAAGATCAAAACAATGATCTTTCACATGGCCAACTCGGTCACAGTCTTGGAATTCAATAATTTTTTGTTGTTGTGGAAGAGAAGCAGGAACGAGTGAAAATGAACTATCATGCAAAAACCCAACACTATGAAACTGGATGGGCTTGGAGTAGTTTGGAGTGCGAAGAGAACATCCTTATCATATCCAAGACCTATTTTATGCTTGTTGTCAACAAGCTCTTCCCAAGGTTTGATGATAGGCTTAAGAAGTGCACACTGATCATCTGCATCTTCATGCAAATCTACTCCTTCATTGGGCACTAGATCTGAATCAATCTCAACTTCATATTCTTCCTGCTGATGGGAGGCTGTCTCAATATTGAACAGAGGATTGTTCTAAACAGAAAACGATATAGATGAACTCTTCTATTGGAGGTCATCTCATTGTAGTTGTGACTCAAGCTGCAAAAAATCAATATTTTCTTATGCATTTTGCAGGAAGTTTTTATGTTAAAAAGAGCACTTTTGTTGATTTCTACCATCCCATCAACAATTGAATGTATTAGACTATTCAGTAATTCTAATATGTCACTCATTTGATCCATTTTACAACAATTGAAGAAGAGAAATGGTGTTGGCTTCAATAGAATATTGCATTACCTTCACCTTCGATTGGACTCTTGACCATTCCAATTCTATATATGAAGAAAAACAAATTTGAGTGAACCTTAAAAAAAAATTGAGGTTCGAATTTTGGCGAGCCTTAAAAAAAATTGAGGTTCAGCGAACCTCACAACCACTGACCAAGTCCATAGATCAAAACTCATAATCTCATGTCACAACTCAAGCTTGTAATTTATCCTTACAGTTTCCATGTCCATAATAACATTTTTTTATGTTTATTGATGTTGATTTCTTACTATTTTATCCTATAATTTATTATTACCTAATGATAAACCTCATTCGAACCTCATCACAAAATTTGAAATCAAACCGAACCTAATCATTACTAAACCCAAATTCAAATCAAACTGTATGATAATCATTATCATATTCCCACACTAATCTATCATTACCGTATTCCAATTTTTATTTCAATATTATAAAACATAACTCTTACCTCTAAAATACTAATATATTGATAGTAATAATAATGTTACTGTCATATTCTCACAATAATCAACATTACAATATTCCAATTAATTTTTATGTCAATATCATAAACATAATTCTAACCTCTAAATTTCTAAAATACTTAGACACTGATAGTAATAATGTTAGTATCATATTGTGACAATATAAATTAGATGGATGTCGTTGAGGTCGACAACTTTCCCAACATCGACCCGAAGAGTTGATTGCAATGGCAGTGGCACAGTCATGGAAGGAAAAAAATGTTTTATTGTTGGGTGTTACTCTGTAATGGCGGTGGCACGGTCATGTCAGCAGAAAAAGATTACATTGTTCATCGGGCTCACGCGATGGATTACCACTAGCACTGTTGAGACTAATGCAACCTATGCCCGTGGTAACAACGATATCAGAACACTATGTAGGCGGGGCCAATTCAAAGAGGCCCTGCACATTTTACAGCATGAAAACCAGCATGTGGACTGTCCTACTTATACCGCTCTACTGAATGTTTGTATAAACAATAAAATGCCATCAGAAGCCAAACTCGTCCATGCCCACATCACTGAAACGGGATTACAGCTGGACATCATTTTAGCAAACACTCTGGTCAATATGTATGCCAAAGGTGGGTGTTTGATGGAGGCGCGCAGAGCTCTGGATCAAATACCCGAAAGAAACGTAGTTTCATGGACTGTTGTGATTGCAGCTTATGCTAGACATGGGAAAGCCCAAGAAGCCATGGGATTATATCATGAAATGCAACATAAAGGCATCCAACCCAATCAATTTACTTTTGCCAGTGTTCTTCCAGCTTGTGCAAGCCTTGGTATTCTTCAGAAAGGCAAGGAGGTTCATGAAGATATAATGAAAAGTGGGTTTCAATCTGATGTCTTTGTGGGGAGCGCACTTGTAGATATGTACATTAAATGTGGCAGTATGGAAAAAGCACGCCAAGTGTTTGATAAAATGCCTGAACGAAATGTGGTCTCATGGACTGCCATGATCATGGGATATATTCAAAATGGAGATGTTGATGAAGCTACGAAGCTGTTTCACAGAATGCCAGAGAGAGATGTTATATCGTGGAGTGCATTAGTTACCGGTTATTCAAGAATTGGGCGGTTCAGTGAAGCACTGGAACTCTTTAGACAAATGCGATTGACAGGAGTGAGCCCAGTTCCGGATAACTTCGCCTGTATTCTTCCAGCATGTGCCAATTTGGCATCTTTAGAACATGGTAAAACGATCCACAGTGACATAATTAAGGGTGGATTTGAAACCAGTCTGTTTGTGGGGAATGCCCTTGTAGACATGTATGCTAAATGTGGAAGCATTGAGGAAGCACTCAATGTGTTTGAAGAAATGCCTCACCGGGATGTGGTTTCATGGACTGCAATGATAGTTGGATATGCAATGCATGGGTTTGGCAAAAAGGCCCTACAGCTTTTTGAACAAATGCAAAACTCTGGCACAAAACCAGACCGTGTCACCTTCGTTGCTGTTCTGTCGGCCTGTTGCCATGCAGGCCTACTGGATGATGGCTTGCGTTGTTTTCATTCCATGAGTAGAAAGCATCATATCACACCAGTAATGGAACACTATTGCTGTGTGGTGGATCTACTCGGCCGTGCTGGGTGTCTTGATAAAGCACAAGAGTTCATCAACAAAATGCCAATAAGACCAAATTCCGCTGTGTGGGGATCCTTGCTTGGTGCATGTAGAATGTACAACAATGTAGATCTAGGAGAATATGTGGCATATCGTCTTTTTGAGTTGGATCCTGAATGTCCTGCACCATATGTGGTGCTATCAAACATCTATGCAGCCACTGGCAGGTGGGATGGCATTGAAAAGGTAAGACAAATGATGAAGGACAGAAAGGTTAAGAATAAACCAGGCTGCAGCTGGATTGAAGTTAATAAGCAGGTCCATAGTTTCGTTATTGGCAACAAATCGCATCCACAAGCAGAGTTAATTTATGCAGAACTGGATAGGTTGTCTGGGCAGATAAAGGAGGCAGGCTACGTGCAGGACACGAGATTTGTGTTGAATGCTGTGGAAGAGGAGCAGAAGCAGCAGTTTCTTTGCCACCACAGTGAGAAATTGGCCATTGCATATGGACTTATTAACACTCCAAGTGGGGTAACTATCCGGGTTATCAAAAATCTCCGAATGTGCGGTGATTGCCACTCTGCCACCAAGTTCATTGCAAAAGTTGTTGAACGAGAAATTATTGTAAGGGATGCCAATCGTTTCCATCATTTCAACAATGGACAATGTTCTTGTGGAGATTATTGGTGATCCTAGAACTAACTTCTAATCTTTACCTTCTTGTGTAGTCTAGCGTTTGGAAATATGGTTTACCTATTTTTGTCTACATAAGAGTTAATGTGTGATATGATAGTATACAAAAACCTAAAAGTAAGAAGGATAAACATATGCAGAGTACATATCTGCCTTGGGAGATGCATCTCGTCTATGAGGTGACATAAGTTCAAATATATAACAAATTTTGATTTGAAAACTATGTTTCACCTAGGTTCAAGGATATTATTGGATGTGAGCACAAATTTCTGGGACGGCTTGAGAGAACCCAACAGGGATGGCAGGTTCTAGGACATAGGGAACCCTATATATAGAAATTATCAACGAGTCATGATTAATCACAAATAAATTCAAAGGAACATCCAATTATGATATCTGAAACTCAAATAGGTGAATCCATATATCCATATATGATCCATGATGCATCACATAGCTATATATACATTCCACAGAATTTGTATAGTCTTAGATACCCGAATGATCGATGATCATATATGCTACAAGTTAAGGACGAATATGGGGTTTGAAACGGATACGGCAAATTTTCAAAAATCTAGATACAATACGGAAGAAAACGACACACACACATATATATAACAAAATAAGAATTTCATATTACCATTCATTTTATAGAATCTAGATTCTATATCTAAAAATATATAATCAGTTATCATCATCAATAATTTAGCATAAACAAATCATCATCAATAATTCAGCATGAACATTGTCATCATCATTAATGATTATTATAACGTTCATGATTCAACATATCATCAAGTCTTTGTTTCAAATTTCAATCATTAACATAACAACATCATCACCAAAATTAATAATGCACACTACATAGTACAAAGTACAAAATGAACTATGACTTTCAGTGTACTATCATTTGGCATATTATGGTATTCAATGTGCATTGTTCAAAATTTTAAAACACCATCATAAATTACATTTACATATCATCACAATGACTTCATCTGTGTCATTAAGAAAAACATCCTCATCACTGAGTGGTAACATTGCTGCCATGCCCACTTAAAAATCCAACTATTGATGCCTCCTCATCAAACAAAGTCATATGAGATTTAGCATTCAACATCATATCCAAGTCAAACAACTCTAGTTCCATATCCCATAGTTTGATGGGCCCAAATTTGTATTCGTCACTCTTGTGTTATAGTAGGCGAAGGTTCAAATGAACATACACTAGTTCATCGGCCTTCTTGGAGCCCAATCTGTTTTGCTTCACCGAATGGATGAAGTCATATGTACTCTAGTTCCTTTCTGTTGAAGAGGAACTAACAACTTGTGACAAGATTTTGATGGTCAATTTTTGGATATGTGGAAGTTCCCCACCTTAATAGTTCCACCAAACAATTGGACTTAATTTAGTCTTGTCCAACATACAATCAATATCAGCACCCAAACTCTTTGATCCCACAAAATGAACAAACTTTGAACGAATCTTAATCCCAATTTCAAGATCTACAAAAATATTTCTAGAAGCTTTTTTAAATCATTGTGAGACTTTTGGGTCTTTGTTTGGTGCGGTTCAAATTGGATCACTTAGCAACTCTAGATAATAATATTTTGGATTCACTACATAAGTCAAAAGGTGCAATGCGATGGTCATCTTGTTCCACCTTTTGATCAATATATCTTTTACTTTTTTGTAAAAAGATTTCATCGGGGTCCTTCTCCTTAGCATTTATAATCACCCTTATCTTCTCTATCATGGAATCAATGCCCTCATACACCTCTCCCAAATTAGGCATATATGTGTCAAACCTACGGAGCAAATCCAAAATTAGCTTAGTAAATACCAAGAGGTACTCCACCCTATCCCACCATTCATCATCAACAACCAACCTTTTCACTGTTTATTCTCTTTCAAATTGGGATTGCCTCCATTGATTCCAAAGAGAACTGCATACCATTGATTGTAATGTTTCTTTCACCTGCATAAGTCTTGTTAAGACTATGATGTGAGAAGCAAAACGAATCTTGGCAACTTGCAAGTGCCAATGTTTCAATAAATTAAAAGTCATAATTGATTGAATAGTGAATACCTATTATGATTCGCGAATAATGACATTTGAGAATCCAATTTACATATTTGAATTTAGAGTCATAGAAATTATAATTTATGAAATAAACTTTGAAGTTTATGTACCTTAAGGAGCTCCAACTTTGCAAACTCCCTATACATGCCTTGGGACATGTGGTGGTTTGTGATGAAGGCTTGAATTTCTTTTGCCTCTTCAAAAATAACTCAAATCCACTCAATTTGTTTCCATGTCTTGCTCAACATGAGGTTCAATGAACGTACAACACAAGGGGTCCAAAAGATGTGATGATATTTGCCTTCAGTAATTAGGCCTGCTACTCTACACACCATTGCATTGTCAGTTATTACATGGATAACATTTTTTGTCCCTGCTAATTCAATTGCTTCAATCAAGATGTCAACAATGAATTAGGAATTTTCAACGACCCTTCACAATCCACTGCCTTCAAAAACATTGCCCCCTTTGGGCTTTGAGCAATCACATTGATCAAAAGCATATTCCTTTGATCTTTCCATCCGCGGCATTCTTCTGTAATCCGCGGCATTCTTCTGTAATCCAGCACTGTGTGGAGCCCCGCTTCAAAGGAACTGCACTGATCATGATTTAGAGAAGTGCAACAATAGCGAGCAGACCGTGTGTTGGTGGGAAACGTGGAGAGCGGGATTTGGATTGTGGAGAGCTGGATTTGGATTTGGATGTCCAATTGGGTTTGGAAGGGTAACCGGAGCATTAAATCTGAGCAGGCGATTGAGAGAAAATTCTCAGAGAGTACTCACACGCGGATCTGAAGTATTTCCTATCTTCTGCGCTGGGGATCTGGTGTATAGTATTTCTGCGTTGCGGGACAGGATTTTCGATCTACCGTTCCGGGTTCCACTTTGAGGCGATCTACTATTTTCGAGAGTGAATAAGTTTGTTTGCACATTTTGGATTCTAGATCTAATCTTCTGTGGCTAGATCTAGATCTAAGCGGCTAGGTTCTAGATCTAATCTTCTGCAGCGAGATTTAAATCTAATCTTATCTTCTACTTTATTTCTTTGCGGCTGGGTTCTACAAATATGGCTCTCAGCTTCGCGAAAATAGCTGCTGGCTCATCCGCTTCTGGAGGGCAAGCTCCTGCCCATATCGTCAGTGAAGCCCCAGCTCCCACTGTCCAGGTGGTCCAGGCCTCACTCGATGAGGCTTTGAAGTTTTCCGAAAGTGCCCTAATTTGCCGGTTCAATGGTTTTTGGCCGCGACTTACAGCTCTCCACAACTGGATCTCGGAGGTATGGAAGCCTGTCATTTCTGATGAAATTAATATCTACCCCTGTGCTAGGGGTTTCTTTATAGTAGATTTTGAAAATCCTGAAAGCAGACAATGTATTCTAGATTCCGACCCTTGGTTTTGGGAAAAATCAGGCCTATTCATGAAGCCATGGAACCCATCATTCGATCCCTCTACAGCAGTCATAACTTCAACACCAGTTTGGGTGAGATTGCCAAGCCTACCTTTGCATCTTTGGAATCTCTCGTCGCTAAAAGCCATTGGAGATGCAATTGGGAAATTTTACTGCAGGTGCCCAGAAACAGAGGAATATGCAAGAACCACCTATGCACGCATCTGTGTGGAAATGGATTTCAGCGCCGGATTCCCAGCTGAAATAAACCTAACAAGTAAAGACTATGTATGGAACCAGAAACTCGATTACGAAAGTGTCCTCTTCAGATGTCGATCCTGCTTTGAGACAGGGCATCTAGTCAAAAATTGCCCAAAAGCCTCCCAGAAAAATTCTGCTAGAAACAACCACCACAGATCTACATGGTGGGAAGGAGCACAAAAAGAACACTACACTGTCATCAAAGAAGAATACTCTGGAGAAAACTCTGAATCACAAGAAATCGGGCAAGAAAGAAACAACTCTCAAGACAGGCAGGGAGAAAGCCCCGCCCAACAAATCAACAATTATGAGGATTCGACCGCACAAAATAAGTCTTCATTTAACAACAAAGCAGATCTCCTAGACCAAACTTCTTCTCCGACTATCTTCAAAAGGACGAACACAATAGATCACGAAGCTAAAACACCAATGTCCCAAGAACCAGAAGAGATGAAGGGGATGCAAGATAAAGGAAGTTGGAAGACCGTAGAGAAAAATAAGAAAGCTACAACACCAATCTCGCCAAGAAAGACGAGGAGCCAGATAATTAAAAACTAAGAAAGTTATAGGTCCGATAGACCAATTTGGTCTCAGTGGACGTTAACCACCATCATCATCATCATAAATGATGGACACCCTTGAAATGCACCATGAATTACGAAATAGGGCTTAATTTAGCCTCCAAATTTAACTTCTCAACACTCAACATTGTAGTGTGGAACTTCCCATATCCAGGGCTCTTGTACCCTTTTTGGGCTTCATTCATTACTTTGATCATCTTTTCCCAGTAAGGAGACCGCACAAGGTTAAAGGGAATGCCATTTGCATAAATGCATTGACCTATAGTTGCTTTTGTGGTCCCTCGAGCATCGTTATTAAAACTCTTCCAAGCGGTCCCAAATTAGACCGCTTTGAACTAGGGTTGCCAATTCCATAAGAAGGAAGTAGAGGCTTTGATGAAGATGCTCCCAACCTTGTTGATTGTTTGAAATGAGAAACATGTTTTGCCTCATTTTCTTTAGCATTAACCTCGTCTTGTTCTTTTTTATATTTTGCAAGTTTTTCCTTCCTTAAACCATTTCCATTTGTCTCATTCCCTTTAGGTGGGCTAGTGCATATTCGAACCCCATTTCCTTTTAACCCAAGTAAATGTGCTTTAACCTAGATGTATGATCCCTTATACTCCTTTTTACACTCATTACAAACCCGTGCCAATGATCCCCTTCCTTGGATCTTCCCAACAACTTTTACATTTTTCCAAAGTGGTGACTTTGAATCAACTTTAGGGGCAGATTCAATTTAATGTTCCTTTGTCTCACGAATGGCTAAACTTGAAGTTGTATGATGATGATGTAGATGAAACTGCAAAATAAAATTGACCAAATCAAACTCAAAGAATTTTATAAAATTGACAAATTCAAATTTCAAACAGAAAAACAAATTAAACAAAATTGAACAAAAAATTGAACACTTCAATAACGAAAAAAAATAAAAAATAAAAAATAAAATAAAATTAAGTTTTAACCAAGCATAAGAAATCATTATAGCTGGTTGGTACTAAAAAATATATTGTGATAAAAGCAAATGGAATTACAGGATTTCATTAAAATTCTCATACATATCTTCTCTCTGTCAAGCAAGCACTTGTTCTATGAGTCACTCAGATTCATTATAAGCAATCATGTTTTCTCTTTCAAATACCACCCTAGCTCTAAGTTTTCAAGTTTCATGGCTTCAAGGTGACATGGTAGTGGACAAACATCTCAACAACATTGCATAGATGGGTTACATGCTCTCTACTATTCATTTGGGAGGCATCCAAACTTGTTGTTAAAGAATGGGAAAAATTCTTTTGCATTCCTTTGATAGTTGAAAAAGAGGAACTTAACGCTCAGGCTTTCAACTTTGAAGAAAATACATAATTAGAAGTAGAAGGCAGATGTAAGCTTAACAATTGTCTTCGAACATGTTTAACTTTGAACTTTGAACATGTATAGGGTTGCTAAGTATGCAATTTGTGTTTAGCAAGGCTTAAGAGTTACAGCCACAATGTGATGAGAAAGCCATTATCAAAAAGTACACTTTGTTACCAATGATCCATGTCACCCAAGCGACGGTAGGCAGCAATAGAGTGGGCTAGCCACTAAACTAGCAGTGAAGCTTGTACAGTGTAAAGAAACTAATGGCCGCTAATGCCATGTCTAAGGTCCAGACTCCAAATCAATATAATATGTAATAACTTGGAAAATATCTTTGCATGACCAAGTTGGAGCCTGACAGCCTTCACGTGAAAATCAAAGTTGTTTCATTTCAAAAGAAATCCATAAAATTTGTGATGAGTAAACAATTTTCTTGACATTATGATTCTCTAAACTAATGGTCAATAAGTCATATGAGAGTTGAGACATGGCTAGCCACTAAACTAATGGTCGCTAAATAAATCAAGCTCCATTATGTTGAATATGAAAACCAAATCCACAAATAACCAAATAAAAAGACCAATAACATGAAGTTGGCCTTTGGAGGTTGGTCATCAAAGTTTGCAAGTAGAAACCTCGAAGAGATGTGTACTACATTGATGGACTAGTAGTGGTCTCCAACTTCCAACGATTCCAACGACTCCAAGCAGCCACAGGCTAGCAACGACTCATCACTCCTCCTGGCTCTAACAGTGGTTGCAGTCTAGACTCTTAAGCAATGACATCAAGCTCCAATAGCAACTCCTCCAGCTCTCGAATCTCAAGCAGTGACCAGTGACGACTCCTGCCTCCAAGCTCAAGAGTGGTAGCACTAGTTTAGCAAATGAAATGATTCGATGAAGAGCAGCAACATGAGTAAAAAGTTAAAACCTAAAGTCTAAAACGTGGTGATTTTAAACCAAGGGAACCATTAAAAGTTAAATTTGTTCTTGGTGTGGGTCTTTTTGCGTGATTTTTTCCCATCGTGTGTCCTTTTGCATGGATTTGTTCCTAGCGTGGGGTTTTTTGCAAGGCTCTATTTCAGGTTTTACACTTCGTCCTACTACAACTCGGACTTGCAATTTCGTCTTCCTTCTACAGCACCAGAAACCCTAGATCTTCGCACATGTGAGAGAGATAGAGCCCAAAAACAAGAAACTTCGTCCTTCTTCCTTCTCCAAGACCTTTTCTCTTCTTTTCTGCTTCTCCCAGCTTCAGATTGAACTCTTTCTAGTAGATTGAACTTGTGTGAGTGAGTGAGTCCCAAATGAGGTCGAACTGCTCCTTTATGTAGCCTTTTCAAGGGGTCGAATTCCCTCCTTTAGTCTGACTTCATGTTCCCAGGGGTGACTTGTACTCTTGTAGCTTCCAAGACTTTCTAGACTCAAAAATAATTCTTTTTACAACATATTTTTCCCATAAGGGTCTTATAAACATGATGTTGACTCCTTTGACTCTTGACAATAAATTCTAAGACCTAACAAACCCTAGAAGCACGAAGAATGTGCTTTTAGCTATAAGACCATCAATAATGAGCATGAAACCCATGCTTTAATAATAATAACTTTTCTTTTTCTTTTATTGTTTGTTACATAGGATACATATTGAAATGAGTACAACAATTATGAAGACCGAAACTAGTTACATTTCTCAACACTCCCTCTTAACTAGGGAGGTATTGATAATTGTACAACCAGTGAAACTTCATATCTCAACATAAAGAGTTCTTACAAGAAGAGTTAGATTGATAAGCCATAAAGTAAGCATCATCATCATGACCAACAATGTCCTAGAGGCCTAACTGGACAAGCTCTACTTTAATTAAGAGCATTATATTGGGAGGCTTTATGTGTGATACCGCACTACCTCTACAAGGTACATACCCCATGTGGATGTCTACAAGTTATGTCCTTTTAGGACTAATCTTATCTTGGATCTCCAATCCTAAGTCCTCAAACAATATCAGTCATCTTCAACCACTCTTCTCTTGGATACTTGTAACATCATCAAAGAGTGTTGGTCCCTTTCCTTTCTTGGATGTTATACTCTTAATGAAATCACAGATGCTTACCCAATCCTCTGTCATTCTTTCTTCATCACCTGAAGAGGAGAATGCACATGTGATGTCCAACATCACTCCCTTTCAAACCGAGAGGACATTCTTATTCTCCTTTAGTCTTGAGAATAGAACCTTGCACTTATACAAGGAGACTCCTTTGCTCCCTCTCAAAATTAGAGGAGATCTAGACTTCCTTTCTATTTGGGAAGTCACCATCACAAGCCTTACAACTTGTCTTCATAAGAGTATCATCTACTAGTTCTCCATAATTTCATGGCTCCCTCTTTCAACTGCACCATCGAGCTTTCTTTCTTTCAAGGTATCATGGAACCACCTTCTCTCTTCAATCTTGTGACAAGTTCCAAGCCAATCTTCTTTCTTTTCACTTTCTTCTTTGATATGAAGGCATTACATTGAGCCTTTCCAACCTTCTTGAAAGTGATCTTCCTTTAACCTTCAAGTTATCTTCTCGTATTGCTACATTTTAATCCCAAGATGTCCATATCTTGACTTCACATTTGTCAGGTACCAGATATCAAGCTTCCCTCAATATCCTTCATCCATATAGTTCAACTGCCATCATATATTCCTACAACATCTTCCAAGTAAAAAAATAATATGTTAACCAGATAACCAACAATAATGAAAATCAAACTTACCTCATCATGATGACCTTCTCGTTCCATCAACATCCTCATCAACCATCTCCACTTGAAACTTTCTTCATGCATCAGAGTGCCCAAGGATCAAAATTTGTTACCAAGTTACAACTTTTCTTTCAGAGAATATATTGGATGTTAATCATTTATATATATTCTAGAGAAACTCTTAAATTCTTTACACGTCCTTAAGTAAGTCAAAACTTATTATTTTCAAGTATCATATATCCATATACCTAAGCATATTTTATGACCAACTTTCTTTTCCACAAGATTATACACGCGAATCTTATCCAAAGTTTTATATCAAGCAATCATTCATATGCTTTCATTTAATCATCTAGTTACATATCTCACAAAGAGCTTGCATACTGACCTGTTGCATTCCTTCATCCCTTTACCAATATTGATTCCACATTACATGGAATGTCTACTAACCTTGTTATGATGCTTTTCCCAAATACCTTCGAAAATGATGGCCTTCCCTGAATCGTGATGATTCATCTAAGCAGGATGAAAACCTCTAACATAATGTTAGACAATACATGGATGAACATTATGCGAAAATGGTCTATCTATCCATCTATCTAGATGATCTCTACAAAGTAACTTAACTATGTAAATTCTATACTACTATCATATGCTTTTTTCTATGATGCCATGCAAAACATCCTATCCTAAAAGAAATATTAGTCTTCATAAGAACTTGACAATCGGTGAACCCTCTTTAGCAGTAAAGAACATTCACTTCTTCCTTCTTTGCCTTCTTCTCAAGATCTCCCACTACCTTGGCTACATGAGCTTCACTCCATTCCTTTCTCTTGATGTTATACTTGTTTGGACAGTCCCTCTTAAAGTGTCAAAATTCATTGCATCCAAAACACTGCACTTTGGACATGTCATTCTTCTTGGACTTGCCAAACTTTCCCTTCTTCAGCTTCTTGAATCGGGCTAGAAAAGCTTGAGATTGCTCATCTGATCCAATACCATCCTTGACCTTGATCCTTGATTCTTCCTATATGCACTGCGCACAAAACTCATCGAAGGGAGTTGAATCATTCTTGTAGTAGATGCATGTTGCAAAGTTGCTCCATTCTAGTGGCAATGCATTTAGTACATAGATAGTTACTTAGGAATCAATGATTGGTTCCCCAAGTCCTTGAAAATGGTCTCTTAGTTGAGAGACTATCATGAGAAAATATGCCACATCCTCATCCTTTGATTTCTTCATTCTATATAACTTGTTCCGCAAAGACATATTTTGTCCTGTTACTTACAGAGAACAAATTCACTAGCTTGCCATACATGGCCTTGGAAGTCTTCAAATTTGCAACAAATGGAACAAGAGAATCCTTAATTGATTCAACAATGATCATTTGATCCCTTAATTCCCATTTCTTGTTCTTTGCTAGTTCTTGTGTCTTATCTTTCTCAATTTCCCCAGTAACATATTCCATTATTTCTTGTTCTGTGAGTATCAAGTCAATTCTTTTCTTCCATGCTTGATAGTTTGATGACCCAACAAGCTTAATTCTCTCCTTGCATAAAGAACCCATATGAATTTAAGATCCAAGCATGCTGTAATAATATGTTACTTACTTGAGATCAATATTCTCCTTGATGATGTCTTCAACCTTCTTTGATGCCTTCAAGATTCTTGAAGCGTCTTCAATAATGTCTTTGGAAGATGTCTCCCGGAATTCTTCCAATATCCTTGATTTCTTCTTCAAAGAAGCCTTCCAAATAAATCTTCTTTCAGAGAGAGAGATCAACAATCTACTTGAAGTCTTCCTTAGATGCAAGCTTGATGTAGACTTGATCTCCTTGTAGAAACCCTCCTGCTAGGTCTTCTACCAATGAGTCTTCTTCTTTAGCCTTTTCTCAAGAGTTTCCTTTTCCCTTCCCCTTGTCAAGTAACTCCTCCTATTGTGCTTCCAGTTGTCTTCATTATCCACCTTAGCTTTGATTCCATGTTCGAAAATCGATATTGGCCGCTATTAATCTTATTTTCCTTAACCTTAATATTTGCTTGTGAACTTATTAGCTTTCTTGTGTTCTTTTAGTTATATCTTTCATCAAATAAATATCAAGAACATAAACTAAAAAAATAGAGGACACAAATATTATGCTCTCTGCGAGGGAAAAACCCCTCCAAGGGGAAAACTCGAAAACTCTTCTCTTCTTAGAATTTACTTCAAATGAGATATAAAGATCCATACCCTAAAACAGTCCTTCTCCTAGTACCAAGTCGACCCTTCCTCAATTCCCTCCTTTATTTTGCACCAACCAGCTTCAATACTGCAACTTCGACTTACCAGCTTCAATACTGCAACTCATCTAGCAACTTCAACCATGCAACTTCGTCCTTGCAGCTTCTCTAGAAACCCTAATCCAACCTCCTCCTAGGACCTTCCTAGAGCAAGACAACTCTCCAAGGTCAACGAGGTCAATATATGGTTTTCTCCCTTCCAGCTACAAGATTCTTCACTTTGCCCCACTGCAACTCAAACCTACAATTTCAACCTCCTTTTGCAACACCAGAAATCCTAGATATTCGCACGTGTGAGAGAGATAGAGCCCAAAAACAAGAAACTTTGTCTTTTTTCCTTCTCCGAGACCTTTTCTCCTCTTCTCTGCTTCTCCCAACTTCAGATCGAACTCTTTCTAGTATATTGAACTTGTGAGTGAGTGAGTCCCAAAAGAGGTCCAATTTCTCCCTTATATAGCCTTCTCAAGGGGTCGATTCTCTCCTTCAAGCCAACTTGATGTTCCCAAGGCTAACTTGTACTCTTGTAGCTTCCAGGACTTTTTAGACTCAAAAATATTTCTTTGTACAAATATGTTTTGCCGGGAAGATTTTTACAAACATGATGTTGACTCATTTGACTCGTGACAATAAATCCTAAGACATAACAAAACCTAGAAGCATGAAGAACATACTTTTACTTAGGAGGCCATCAGTAATGAGCATGAAACCCATGTTTTAATAATAATAACTTTTCTTTTTCTTTCTTATTTATTGCATAGGATACATATAGAAATGAGTACAACAACTGTGAAGACTGAACCTAGTTACATTTCGCAACATCCTCCACCACCCAATGAGTTGGCCCTCCCTAGATTCCATTGTTTTCAAGAGGGCACTAAGAATTGCAAATGAAAGAAACTACTAGTGAATGATTTTGATTTCTTCAACTATGAAAATATTTGTAGTATTAGCTATGAAACCCTCCTTCGACACTTAATCATCCACAATAATTTCTCTCACATAAGATTGATCTTATCAAAATCAAACCGATGATCGAACCGGAAAACTTTGTGGACAGGGAACCAGTTGGAACTGGTAAAAAAACCAGACCAAAAAACCAATTTACCAAAAACACAAAAAATATTTGTATTTTAAATAAAAACATATATATTCTTGTGCATCCATATGAATCCAAACCATTTATATACAAATATGCAAAGGTCTCATTTGTATAACAAGCAATAGTGCATACAAACAAAATAGCACTTAGCGCAAAACACATCAAAAAACGAGCTGTAGAAGGCCTCTATAGTCCAAAATAGAATGATAGTATGATACTACAGTCTACAATACTACAATTATAGCCTAC
This sequence comes from Pinus tabuliformis, assembly GCA_031772625.1. Classification (NCBI taxonomy): domain Eukaryota; kingdom Viridiplantae; phylum Streptophyta; class Pinopsida; order Pinales; family Pinaceae; genus Pinus; species Pinus tabuliformis. Next base: position 2,018,195,617 of record CM062819.1, read on the forward strand.
AAGTGCTAAATGTCATCATCAAATTCATTGTCCTAATCCTCCACATCCTCATTTGCAAAATGAGTAGCATCCAAGTCTTACGGCTTGATTCCCCTGGCCCTGAAGTTGCTACTGGTACTTCTGGTATATCTTTCTCTGCAACCTATAGTGGTGGGTCCAAGTCCAACCAAGAAAGGTATTCATTGTCAAATGTTGGTGCCTGACTCTCCACAACCCATTCTGACGTTAGACCAAAGTTAGCCAAGATAATGTTGCTTGATTCAAGGGTTTTGTTTAGCAATTGGATGTGCCTCAACCTAAGGTTGTATTGAACAAAATTCATGTCATTCAATCGCTTTTGATCCAAACGGTTCCTCTTGTTAGTGTGTATACACTCAAACACACTCCAATTCCATTCAAGAATTTCAGGAGACTCAAATGAATAGTGTGATCGAAAGAGATGGCTGGGTGTGTTTAAATAAGTTTAGGGGGCGACTAGGGAAAAATTAGAAACTAGGAATAAAAAATATAAATAAATAAATAAACTTTTTTTTTCCTAGGTTGTGTGGGTACGAGTTGTATGGACCGGTCCAGATAGGCCTGTTGGGAATGGTTTTGGGCCAAAAATGGTCAGACTGACCAGTTCCACCGATTCCAATCCAGTTCTGATAACATTGCATAAGATTAAAGGTTATAGGTGTAGAATTTCTTGTAGATTCACAAGCTCGTGCAATTTACTAAAGCACAAGACAAGAATCTACTTCTACTTTCAACCAGCGGAAGCCAATAGATCGATGAAAACAATATGAACAAGAAGAAGACAAATCAATGGCACATAACATAATAAGTTTTCCTGGGGAAAGCCACAGCTCAAAACCCCGCCTATCTGTATTGCATTAAATCAGAAATATGAGTGAAGATACAAAGTTTGTTCCCACAAGAAAAATTCCGCACAAGTATGCTCAACTCTCTACCTCACAAGCTAGCTCAAGCCAAACCTTAGCCTCTTATGCTGCTCTCCAAGCCCCTATTTCCTTGTGCAATTCGTAGGATGAATAACCTATAGCAATCCAAACATAGATCCTTCTCTGATTGTATGAATGATATTTACAACTCAGTAAATCATGCCACTGATAGTACATTGTCCCTTCACTCTAGTATCAACTGGGTCTTTCTCTGAACTGACATTGTTGTGGGGAAAAGTATCCGACTCGGATGACCCTATCCCTACTCTAAAGGTGACAGTCTTTAGCAACAACTGAAAGTAAAGCTTTAATGTTTTCCTTTATGAAAGTACAGAGAGAAGGAAGAAAAGATTAACCAACCGGTGTCTTTCGCTTTTGTCGATCCTTATCCTCTCTCTTTGTCTCTTGTTCCCAGCTCCTTGCTCCTTTTGCCGGTCCAGCTACACACAGATCCTGCACAACAGAGAGAAGAAAACTACAAGATACATGTACTCATAACTGATGCATGGATTAGAGTGAATCAAATATACAAGTAAATACAATACATCAATGCAATACGAGTATATAGGAGAACATTCAAAGCTTTATTGATAAAAGTAACAGGGTTCTGAGAAGGTTACAACCATCAATGGCTCCAATCCAGCAGCACCTCCCCAGCAGCAAGAAGTCTCCTCTTCACCTCTGGAAAAACAATCACCCAATAGCTCTAACTGTAAACCAACAGCACTTCCTTACTTTGCACAAAATTCCAGCCTCCTTAGACCTCATAGAAGAGCTCTATATATAGGAGAGAAGAAGAAAGGATGAGTCAGCTTGAGACTGACATAAAGCTGCCTTGTGTCCTCTCCCTCTTCAGTTAAACTTCAGTTCTTGAGTCCACTTGGAGATCCTTGCTTACACATGGAGATCAAGTACCTCTTACTCATCACAGGGCGAATCCCTTGAACCAAGTGTCAGTTTGGAAGCTTCCTGGGCAATTGACACCTTGCAGAATCACTGTGCCACTTGGCCAATCTCGCCCAGCGCAGGTAGCCTTCATTAGATTTGACTTTCAGCGCAGGTACAAGGAGGAGCAGTTGCATTCCAGCGCAGATGCTCAGTGGAGCAGCTGACATGATCCAAAAATAGCCTGTTTTTGAGTGTTTTCAGGTGGAGAACTGATGGGAAGTGCTGTGGTTTGCTGACCTTGTTCTTCTAGGGGTAAGAACAACATGTTTAGGGACTGAGGATCCCTGTAATTATCGACATTTCATGCTCCATGTTACGAGGCACAAAAATGTCTATAACAGTTGCCCCCTAAAGTATGAGGCCGTTTATCGGGTGAAATGCTTTATCCAGAGGGTCCGAAGTTCATTCAAGTGCTGAGAGGTGCCCTGTAATACAATACAATACAATACATTATTTTTCATTCTGTTTTCATGATCTAGCTGAGGCGGGCATTCCCATGCTCAGCTTTATAAATACATTTTGGTACATAGAACAGACGATCGTCTGATGGTAGACTGATAATTTTCTGCTGAAATTATCATCCTTTGAGTAGGATGATCATCTGCTGCAATGATGTACATGACAAATGCTTTTATATTTCCTGAATATGTATCGCAGCCCGGATGGATGAAACTAGATCCGGGGTCTTCAAACTCGTTCGACCTTCACTCTAAGTACAAGTCGATCCATGTGAGAATTTCGCTGAAGTCGAACATGGAAAGACATCGCTTGATTACCGGTCAATGATGAAAACCGTTAACAAGCGCGAGAGGAATCACCGATAATGATAATGACCCTCAAGGTACTGCAGTACAATTCACGTGGCGTGAATAAAGGACTTGGCGTCGAACGCCACGCAAAATCTTCTGGTCGAAGGTCATTGACGTATACCTGTCGCCGGAAGTGAGAAACTTGCCATTGAGGCATGCAAGCTTCAAAGTACTGATGGGGTTGTTCCTAGATCAACTTCTTGGATAATGAGCTGAAGTCGACAAGAAGCGATCCGTCAAAGGAGGGCCTTAATGAATCCCACATCAATGACACGGAACGGAGCTAGTGATTTTAGTGGAGGTGAAAACAAACTGTGATATATGATTCAGGGTGGCGATCATGAATGGATGAAGGATAATGTATGGCAGTGGATGGGACACGGTTGACACTTTCAGAATGACCCCTCTTGAACATATAACGACACTGATGCGATGGATCGGTAGCATTACCCCAAATGTGGATGGTTTGGCGAAGACCATGGTGATGAGACCGGTGAATGAAACAACCCAACCCGATGTGGAACGGAGGAAAAGTGTCATGTTCAAGAGTGACTTGCTACCATTAAGCTTTGATGTTCTCCCAATTTTTCCCCAGTCATTTCTGACCAGTACCTCTTTATTTTTGTCAAGCTTGAGGAGGATAACATATGCTTGTTCTATAACCTGCCCTTCGGGCAAGCCCATCGCTATGATTTAACGAGCTTAGCGATAGGGAAACTCGTTCTCGTCTAAAGACAAGTTTGTCGCTATTTAATCATTTTAACGAGTCTAACGACAATGAAAACTCGGTCCTTTTCATTTTTAGAGAGTCTGAAAAGGTACAGAAAGTTAACTCCATAATTCCTTTTTCGTCATCTAATCCCTTAAGTCCGAAAAAGTATAAAACAATACAGAAGGGATGAGTTTTCGATTGCTTTAACGAGCCGAACAAAACAAGCGCTCGATCTTTTTGTGCAATAATCCCTCAGGTCCAAAAAGATTAAAATCTAGAGGAGGGATAGCGTTCCGGTCGTTTAACGAGCTGGAAGGCCAAAACTCGGCAAACTTTTCATATTTTACGAGTCAGTGAAAAGAGCTCAAAGAAGACTCGTCTTTTGAGGAACGAGTGATAAACAGGGATAGCAGCAGATTCCAGTTACAAATTGGAATTTTCCAATCACGGCAGTGTCACAAGGATGGCTAGGTGAAATCACTCTTCGCAGCTGTTTCTCAAAAGAGGTAAACACACAAATGGAGGTGAATGATCGGCCAAATGAACAGTGGAGGTGACGGTGCACAAACACGACCAAGGGCTTTTATGGCTGATGAATTTTCGATCTCAAAAGGGTATTTACCGGTTCATTTTTTCTGAATGAGCTTGAACTCTAAAGGAAAGCCTGCTCATGAACTTATGTTTATTTTTTTAACGAGCATGAACTATGCGCTAAAACTGCTCGGATCTTGCGTTTATTTTTTAACGAGCATGAACTATGTGCTAAAACTGCTCGATATACCAGTCATAATAAGAACGCCTCCTGTGAGATAGCTATTTTTTAAGGAGCTTTATCTCACGAAGCTATGCTCCAATTTTGGCAAGTTTTTACCTTTGCCCCACAGGCTTTCTTCATGTAAGGTCGGAAACGGCTAATCCTACGAGTTTAAAGGGTTAGACCTACGGGTTTAAAGGGAGGACCTAAAAATTTAAAAAATAAATAGTCGTCCCTTGCTTACATTCCAAAAGTTTGCATGCCCCCAGGCGTAGGACAGAATTTCGAGGCTGCCCCTCCTCTCCCCTACTTCTACTTTTCTTTGGGTGTTCACAGTTACTTGTCATCTTGCCAATCTAATGTTAACGATACTAGTCTTCTCGTTATTTTAAGGGGTCTTACGCGGTACTTGTCTTCCCGTCGGCCCAACTTTTAACGAATAGCTATTTGTGACAAGAGAAGAACACTACTCAAAGACAAAACATTGGTATTATTGAGGGAGGCTTGCCTCTTTCTTATTATCCGAAGAGGGTTCTATTCGCTGCCGCAAATCAATCTCTTTCTTCGGCGGTGTCTATCATTGGGTTGTCCAAAGATGGTTACCCTCTGTCACAACAACATAGTCCCCTTCTTTGCAGGCTGCCCCTGCTTATCCTTCAAAACATATGTTTTAATGGGCGAGGCTTGAATTCAAAGATGGCTACTACTTGTCGCAATAAAGGGAATTCCTACTTGGGCAGTGCCCACCTATTTAGACAAAGGTGAATGACTCTTTTGTCAAACACATAACTTTAACAAAAGAATACTATTCCAGAACAACCCCTCTTCCATCCACGGACGGGGTACGGACTAGTCATATTCTTCTGCGGAAATTCTACTTTATACCCAGGGTTTCTTCTGCCCGAAGCAGACCAGGGTGCATGCCCCCTGGGTTCCAGTCTTTCTTTCCGAATCACTCGCACTCATCGGGAAGGAGGACTGGGGGCGGAGGCGAATCTTGAGTGAACAGACCATTTAGGAATGGTATTTGACTATTTGCGATGCGAGATCCCGGAAACGAAAGTTGGTCTACGAGCTTGACCATCCTTCCTTCGTGTGGAAAACACATTACTCTAGAGAGTGAGGAGACTATCGCTCCCATGCAATAAATATAGTCCCGCCCAAGGAGTAGGTTATAATCCAAGGGTCCTTGGACGACCATCACGTTCAAATTAACGGTCTTCCCTTTCAATGTAACAGGCACATTGGGGAGGATTCCTAATGGTCGACTGGTTCCTTTATCAAAACCTGAGAGATTTCTTAACTCAGGTAAAAGCGCCGGGGAACCCAGTGCTTTCCAAGCAACAGAGGAAAGGATACTCACAGACGCCCCTTCATCAATGATAGTACCAGCCATGATCATTCTATAGATCTGGACAATGATTCTGAATGGTACACTGGCTGGTAACCGGGGTCTGCCTAGTTGATTCCAATCAAAGGATACAACCAGGTTGCTTGGTGGTGGGACCAAATATACAGCCGGATATGACCCTGATGATGTTCCTTCCTGCGATAAAGGAATGGGCGCATTGCCCTGACGCTCATCAGAGTCGGTGCTGATGAAAAGAACCTGGATGGTGTCATCCTTATTCTCTTCAGTGAGGGTGTCGCATGAAGATGACTCTTCGGCGACGGTGTCATTCGAAGATGAAACTTCTGAAGGTAGAACCGGGTCAACTGCCGTATCGACCTTTGGACTTTCGTCCGGTCTGGATTCAGTAGGTTCATTTTCAGTGACTGACGCTTCAGCTGACCACTTGAGCGGACCAGCTGGATTTTCAACTATCGAGGGATTAGGCACGAGTTTTTGGTATCCAGGAGGAAGTCGTAACGGTGATACCGGACGATCTTCCAAAAATCTCTTCGCCTCATCTAAGAATGGACATCGGTGAATGGCGTGATCGCCTTCACACAACATACAGGGTGATCTTGGTCTCCCTTTTCGTCCTTCACTCTCGCTGGTTGATGGACTGCAATCAACATGACTACCAGAGGTTGATGCTACCGGATTGTGCAACCTGGGGGACCAGTCCCTTAGTATCCGGGGAATACAAGGACAATCACGATGGAAGTGGGTCCCTTTGCAAATGACACATGGCGATTTAGGCCCGGTCGGTGCAGTGTGTGGGTTTTTGTCAGCTGCCTTTTGCTTGCCCCCAGTCGCCTTCGCCATAGGCCCCTTCTGCTTCTTTTCTCTCTTCTTCTTTTCTTTCTTCTCCTTGGGAGGCTGACTTTTGCCAGCTCCACGTTGCGAAGAGGAAGGATCAGAGGAAGTATTGTAAGAAGTGGAAGGCTGGTGGGTAGTTCTAGACTGCTCTGACTGTTGATTCGACTGCTCAGGATTAGTGGCGATCTGGACTACATTAGTTGAAAAGAGCCATACAGGTAGGCCAATTGTCAATCCTGGAAGTGACAATGTTGCCATATGAGGCGCACCAACATCTCCCCAAGAGGAGAAGGGATTTGGACTTCCGCCAAGGTTGCCTCCTTGGTTGGTGGGCTCCATACTTTTCAACTGAAAGATCAACGTGGGAATAACAGGTGATTATGTTCCGCTTAAAATAAATTTTATTAACGACGCTTTTTAGACACAAACTTGCTTTTTCATGTTTTAAGAGTCGAGAAAAAGCTAAAGATGACTCTAGTCGCCTTCGATGTATTAACGAGCCCGAAGTGACAAATGCTCGGTTGGACTTTTTCAGTTATAGAGTTTGAAAAAGGCCAAAAGAAACTGCTCTGGAGATCTAGGCAGAGGGTGTGCCAAACCTTTCGCGAAACCACAGAATACGTTTTACGGTACGGGTGGTCGATCTTCGTGAATGTTGTGTTCACTGCATCGCGATCAGTAGGGCGGCCGACACGGCTTCCTAAGGATAAAGGATAAATGCCTATAGGGGTCTCCCAATATACGCGACGGTACGCGGGAGCACAAGTCCGTATTAGTGCCACCAACTCTCAGGAGGAATCACCCACCTTCGTAGAGATCGACAGTCACTATGTTTAACGACGCCGGAACACGTCTCTACCTAGACCTCTAGATGTTTGTGTTATGTTACAAAGCGTTGTTATGTAAATTGGGTTTATTTTAATGTTGATCTTGCTTAGCAGTTTGCCTTTAAGGATCACCACGAGATGTATATATACAACTTCCTAAATGCAATCTAAGATGAGAAGCAAAACTTTTCAATCTTTCAACTTTGAAAACCTTAATCTACTGAGGGAAAAGAAAGACACAACTTTTCACACAGATCATAGAACACACACTAAAATGCAAATTTTCCTAAATCGTCAAGCACACAGTCAAATGCAAAATGCACAATGCAGATATTTCTTTTCGTTATCCTTAATGTTGATGTAAGACAAAAAGGAAACTGTTGTATAACTTTGAATCTAATTTCGAGCGAAAGTAAACAAGCTTGTCCAAAATCAAAAGACACCTTAAGATCGACTTGTTTAGACACTGGAAATGTATAGATTCAAACCATAAAATGAAAAACAAACAAACTCAAACAGCCATGAACAGTAATAAAACTAGCTCTTAAGATCACAAAGACACTTTTTACAGTTCAGGATCTAAGAGGCCACAACTATACTGGTTCGCTTTTCACAATGGGAAACTGTAACTGAAGCAAGAAATACTGAAAGAACAATCACAGTTTCATCACACAACTGAGGCGGAATAATGTCAAGGAAAGTTGGTTTACAGCAAGTACAAATGACAAGCAATCAGCAGCAAAATAACAGTGAAAACAGGGCTAAGACACAGTGGGAAACCTCAGGAAGACATAGCCTAACTGGATCAGCGCAGGCTCTGGTCTGTCAAATTGACTCTCAGCGCAGTTCCCGAAGGGAGTACCTGCGCTGGAATGCAGACTGCCTGTGGACAGCCTGCACTGAGACACGAGAGTTGCGTTTACAAGGATTTCCGGGTCATAAAAAGCTCAAAAATTCACTGTTTTTGCTAAAATAAAAAGCTATAGGTCAAGTACAAGCTAAGGGATGATCAAGAGGATGAAAAGCTATCACAAAGAGTACAAGAGTCTTTTGTAGATCAGCTCTTCAAATCATGAATCTGCTCAAAAATGAGCAAGAGTAGCAGCCCCTCTACTTCGCTTTTGATATAGTCAAAAGCTTTTCGATTTGGTACTCTTTGGTTCAGGAAATGAATAGCAAAGATACTACAAACACCAACAAGATACTAGGTTCCCCAGTGGAGTCGCCAGTTTGTTGTGGGGAAAAGTATCCGACTCGGATGACCCTATCCCTACTCTAAAGGTGACAGTCTTTAGCAACAACTGAAAGTAAAGCTTTAATGTTTTCCTTTATGAAAGTACAGAGAGAAGGAAGAAAAGATTAACCAACCGGTGTCTTTCGCTTTTGTCGATCCTTATCCTCTCTCTTTGTCTCTTGTTCCCAGCTCCTTGCTCCTTTTGCCGGTCCAGCTACACACAGATCCTGCACAACAGAGAGAAGAAAACTACAAGATACATGTACTCATAACCGATGCATGGATTAGAGTGAATCAAATATACAAGTAAATACAATACATCAATGCAATACGAGTATATAGGAGAACATTCAAAGCTTTATTGATAAAAGTAACAGGGTTCTGAGAAGGTTACAACCATCAATGGCTCCAATCCAGCAGCACCTCCCCAGCAGCAAGAAGTCTCCTCTTCACCTCTGGAAAAACAATCACCCAATAGCTCTAACTGTAAACCAACAGCACTTCCTTACTTTGCACAAAATTCCGGCCTCCTTAGACCTCATAGAAGAGCTCTATATATAGGAGAGAAGAAGAAAGGATGAGTCAGCTTGAGACTGACATAAAGCTGCCTTGTGTCCTCTCCCTCTTCAGTTAAACTTCAGTTCTTGAGTCCACTTGGAGATCCTTGCTTACACATGGAGATCAAGTACCTCTTACTCATCACAGGGTGAATCCCTTGAACCAAGTGTCAGTTTGGAAGCTTCCTGGGCAATTGACACCTTGCAGAATCACTGTGCCACTTGGCCAATCTCGCCCAGCGCAGGTAGCCTTCATTAGATTTGACTTTCAGCGCAGGTACAAGGAGGAGCAGTTGCATTCCAGCGCAGATGCTCAGTGGAGCAGCTGACATGATCCAAAAATAGCCTGTTTTTGAGTGTTTTCAGGTGGAGAACTGATGGGAAGTGCTGTGGTTTGCTGACCTTGTTCTTCTAGGGGTAAGAACAACATGTTTAGGGACTGAGGATCCCTGTAATTATCGACATTTCATGCTCCATGTTACGAGGCACAAAAATGTCTATAACAGACATGCATGAGTTTCTCATGAGGTAATATTCAATTAACTGGAGTAACACTTGTGGATGCACCAACTGACTGTTAGTCCTCTATTAGTTCCACAAACAGTTAGAATTAATTTAACTGACCATAACTCAGTAAACTAAGTTATATAATTACAACTCAATCTAAACTCATACTGAACCCCTAAAATTTAGGGAGAACCAAATACAGAAAGACTTTCAACTCAAAATTCCTACGCTAATTAAGTTAACTAAACTTAATTAACTATTTACATGTTGCTAAGAGAATAGAATTCGATTTTAATTCTCAGTTTAATTCAAGGACAAATTAAATTGGAATTTCTTGTTGTCATTTCTTAACAATAGGAAACCATGTGTAATGACATGTTGATAAGGTCCGACCTCCTTTGAATAATAGATCAAATTTCTTATGCATATAATTCTAGTTGAAGATCTCTCTCATGAATCATAATGCTTAGCTCCACCCAAGATGTTGAGAAATATCTTATAAATCTTTTGAAAAATTATATTAAGGGATCTAAAAAATTAGACGAAATTCTCAATTTTCAAAGATCTACCCTCATCAAGACTGGTTTGGGCTATGAAGGAGAGATAAACACAAAGAAACTTGAAGACAAAGAACTAATCAACTTCATTGACGCACTCAAAGGACGTAATAATAGTAATGATAACAATCAACAATAACAAGTGAATGACAACAAGGCAATAAAAGACATTGATGGTGAAATTTGACAATAACAAGGAGAAGAAAATGACAACAATGCAATAAGGGACAGTAATAAAATTCAACAACAGCACAGGAGGGAAAATTATAGCAATTTGAATAGCCAAAGAGATCAAGCAATAAATCAACAAAAGTCTCATATCCCTCAACAAGAAAGCCATCAAAGAATCAAAAGACCATATCCTCAAAGGAGAATTGCACCTAGGTACCAAAATGTCTTCTATTGTTATTGTTATTCATGTATGAATTGTGGTCTTAAGGTTGTAAAATGTAAAGCTTATCTCAGAATAATCAGATCAACCTTAAAGGAAATGAATCCTTTCAGTCTACAAGAAACAGAGATATCATATTTATAAATCCACATAGGAATGATCCCATAAACAACAATCCTTTTACTCCTTTATTTGATTATATTGAATGCTATCATTGTCATAAATATGGACATAAAGAAACAGATTGTAAAATCAACAAAATCATATCAATTTCTAAGATCAAGCAAACAAAATAAGAACCTAAAACATGGATGAAGAAAAATGCAAAAGGAGAAAATGGATGTGGTATTGTCTTATATGCTCAAAAACATTACATTCATTGGTATGTGGAGAGCATATGTTTCAAACATATCACTGATGACAAGAGTAAATCCTTATCACTAAAAGAACATAAGATAGGTTGAGTTTTACCTTTATAATGATGCTTCAGGAAAAATCAAGGGAAAAGGCATAGTTAGCTTGGACAATGGAAGAGGCAAGGCTAAGAATGTTATTTTTAGATGGACACAATTTGTTCAGTGTGATTCAAATGTGCGACCAAAGGTATGATGTAACTTTTCACTCCAAAGGTTGTGAGATAAAGTCAGCAAACACAGGCACGGTAGTAGCAAAGGATGTGAGAACTTCAAATAATGTGCACATACTCAAAGAAGAAAACGAGAAGTGTTATATGGGGAAGTTTGATGAGTGTTAGTTTCGGCAAAGAAGATTGGGACACCTAAACTTTGATCATATAGTGAACTCAACAAAAAGAAAGTTGTAAGGGACTTGCAAAAGATTTCAAATCCAAGCAACACAATTTGTAAATCCCGTTAAATTGGTAAAAAAATTCGAGTACAATTTAAGACCAAAGAAAACTCATCAACCAAACCTCTACAGTTGGTTCATACAAATTTATGTGGACCTTTATGAACTAAAACCCATAGTGGAGAACGACATCTTGTTAGAAAATTTAAAGTGACAGGTTATTATACTTATTTTTCTTAAACTTGATAGTGCTTGTGGGTGTTATCTTCATTATTTTCCTTAGTTAGATCTTCCATCAAACAATATCAAGAACAATAACAGTAACAAAAAGAGGACATAGCAAGGGTGTGGGGGGGAGGGGGCAGGGGGGTATTTTATTGCACAAATATGACAATCATTTTTACAGAATACAGATGGGCTTGGGGGTTGGAACTAATAATTTTTTTGAACTTATCGCCCTTATACATTTGCTCCATTTTGCACTGGCACATAATTGCAGACAACTTTAAATATTTGGGGATTCTAAAATCATTATAAATTGGTTCAATAATACATTTGCATGTCATGTGCACTCTCTCAAGAATATATTGGATGAAGCCATGCTTTTAAAATCTCATTTTGATTATATTTCTTGTCAACACATTTATAGGGAGTGCAATCAGGTTGCCGACCATTTATCAAAGGAGGCCAAGGTCCAGCCCAGGGGGTTATCGCTAATACAAGAGAAGCAGGATGCAGAATGTTTTCAATACTATCACATGCCTTATATTGATCAGTTATATCAGCGGGCCGATAAGCCCTAATCTGCAGTTTATTTTGCAATTTCTATCAGTATTTTGTTTATATATATTGTATATATCCTTTTTATGAAAAGTCACAATATACCCCTTACGAGTAATTTTGTACAGACATATATTTTGATGGCTACGGCCCAACTTACTGCATATTCCTTCCAGACATCTACAACATGTAATTTTCTTGACTAATAGAAAAATGCAATTTTTCCCCGGGGAAAAAAACAAAAAGAGGACATAAATATAGGCTCTCAACCAAGGTGAAAACTTGAAAACTCTTCTCTTCTTAGAATTTGGTTCAAATGAGATACAAAGACCCAATCCCTGGACCAAGTCCTTCTCCCAGTACCAAATCGTCCCTTTCTTGAGTCCTTCCTTTATTATGCACCAAATTGTTACACCCTACAACTTTGACTTGTCAGCTACAACACTGCTACTCGACCTGCAATTTCGACCCTGCAATTTCGACCTCCAACTTCAGCGCTGCACCTCTTGGAGAAACCCTAGTTTGACCTCCTTCTGGGACCTTCTAAGAGCAAGATAGCTCTTCTTAAGGTCAATGAGGTCTGGACAGAGTTTCCTTCCTTTCAGCTACCATTTTTTTCACTTCGTGCTACTACTACTCGACCCTTCAACTTTGGCCTCTTCCTGCAATCTAGAAACCCTATAATTTCACACGAGTGAGAGAGATAGAGCCCAAAAACCAAGAAATTTCTTCCTTCTTCTTTCTTCTTGACCTTCACTCCCCTTCTTGCAACTACCAAACTATAGATCAAACTTTTTCTTGTAGATCGAACTTGTGAGTGAATGTGTCTCCAAATGAAGTTGAACTATTATATATATATATCCTTCTTAAGGGGTTGAATTCCCTCCTTTAGGTTGATTTGAGGATCTCTTATGAAACTAGCTCACAAAAAGATAGAAAATATAGATAAACGCCTTCAAAATAAGCCTCATCAAGGCGGCAACCTCCTTTACATTACACAAATGAACAATTCTTAAATGATACAAATGACAAGACCTCCTTTCTATACATAGGAGTCTAAGGGTTCATAGTATAATCAGAGCCCACATAACAATAATAATGTAAGGGCATAATAATAACAATAGTGGGCTTCTATGGAGCACAATAATAACAATAGGGGGACTACATGGGCACAACAATATAATAAGGGGGTTGTACTAATAACAATAAGGGGTTACACTAGTAGTATAGGGACCTAACATGCCCCTCTCCTTCAAAAAGTGTTGTCCTCAACACTTGAGTAGTTCTTGATGCTTCTGTATAAAATTATTATCCTCCCATGTGGAATATTCAACGGGTAAGTTCTTCCACTTGATGAGATACTCTGAAATTGATCGATTTCGTAGCTATCGGGTTCTTGTTTCTATGACTACTCAGATTCCAATATGATTTTTCCTTCCTTGTCAAGTTCTCGCAATATTGTTTGAACTGGGATCTTCTGCAACTTTTGAATGAGTAGCCACACTTCTTCATCCTTCTTCCATTCATCCCTTGCTTCGTTTACCCAATCTGGTTGGATAATAGAAATATCACAAAACAATGCTTCCACAACATCATCCTTTCTTGAGAATTCATCTGCAACAACATTTTGTTTCCCCTTTTTGTAGATGATTTCAAAGTCATAACCCAACATATTTGTCATCCATTTTTTCTGTTCTTCTAAAGATAATCTTTGTTCGAAAAAGTATTTAAGACTACCATGATCCATTTTTACCTTGAAGTGTCTTTCCATTAGGTAAGGACGCCATTTCTTAAGCGCGTGTATTATTGCCAACATTTCCTTCTCATAAATAGCTTGTTTGAGATGTAGCCGTAAAAATACCCAATTGCCTACATCAAAACTTCTTTCACTGCAATGTTGATCTTCCTGTTGTTTCATTCGATTCTACACCAAAGTGGCATTATTCTTTAAAAGTTGGAGAACTTGTTGTTGATGCTCGATGTGATCTTTCACTTCTTGAATCTTTTTCTTCTTGATATGTCCTTCTATATTGAGAGTTTGAGGAGTGTTAATTTCTTCCAATGCATTACAAGATATGGTCGGATTCATTTCTTGATGCTCGATGTGATCTTTCACTTCTTGAACATTTTTCTTCTTGATATGTCCTTCTATCTTGATAGTTTGAGGAGTGGTAATTCCGTCCACTGCATTACAAGATATGGTCGGATTCATTTCTTCTTTTTCGATGTGTTCTTTCACTTCTTGAACCTTTTTCTTCTTGATATGTCCTTCTATCTTGAGATTTTGAGGAGTGGTAATTCTTGCCAATCCTTTAAAAGATATGGTCAGATTCATTTCTTCTTTCTCTGGGGTTGGTTCCTGATGTATATCCTCTTCTTTTGATGTTTCTTGATCCTTTTCTTCCTCCTCTTCACAATCTATGTAAAATAATTTCTTCTCAGCACACTTATGACCTTTAGTGTATTTGCTATCACAAATGTAACAAAGCCCTTTTCTCTTTTTTCTTCCAATTGTTGTGGTGTAAACCATGTAGGTTGTGGAAGGCTAGGAGAAAAAACACTTCCATAATTATAGTCGTGAGTGGTGGGATTCCTTGTTTCCATAATTTCTCTTTCAATTTTTCTTTCCAACTTGAATGCCTTCTCCAATTAATTAGGTTCCCAAAGACAAACCTCATGTTGAATGTTATCCTTTAAAGTGCCTATGAATAAATCAATCCTTTGCTTCTCTGGAATATCATTTACCCTTATATTCAATTTTTGAAAGTCCTTAACGTGCTCTGCCATTGAACCCTTTTGTTTGAGATTTATCAATTGGCTAAAGAAGGTGTTTCTCTTTGTATACTCATAATGTGCTATCATTTCCTCTGTGAGAATTGACCAGGTGACAAGTGTTTTACGAGAACAAAAATTGATTCAATTCTAAATATAAAGATGCAATATGTACCTTTTGTAACAGATGTACCTCATTTAAATCAAAATATTGCTCCATCTGTAGTATCCAATTTAATGGATCCTTGCCATCAAACTTCCTCATATCGCCTTTTCTTGATTTTAGGAGCTCGATCTTGAAATGAATGTAACTCTGTAATTTCAGATCTCCAAGTTATGAAATTTCATCCTACAATAGCCCTCTGAGTCCTCTTTCTAACCCCGCAAGTCTGATCAATATTAGATTCTGCAAGGAAGAGCTATGTCAAATCTCCCATAATGACCTGATTATAGACTGATTTAGTAGAGCGAACTTATACGAAGTTCCACGAGTCACTTTTTCAACCTTAGGCCCTGAAACCGATACACAGAAAAATATAGTCCACCTTCTTTCTGTAACCTCTTAATAAATTTCAATATGATGCGCAAAGAGAAAGTTATGACGATTTTCCCAAGGTCACCTATTTGGGATGTAATTCGAAAGCCTGCAAAATCCCTAAATGTCTTGGACTGTATCTCCGAAACTATAACAAAACAAGATCTGAAATTTGGGTGTGAGCTTCACCAAGTTTTTGTCTCAAATGGATCTTAATTTCAGAGTCTGAAACGTTGTAGAAAAATAATTATAGCGAAAATTCAGCGATGACCTGTTTGAGATGGAATTATGAAACTTGCAAAAACCCTAACTTCCTCAGATCATATCTCCAAAAATATAGCGAGAAAAAATCTAAAATTTGGAACCATGTTTTAGAGAGATGTCCTCTCAAATGGATTTGTTTTTTAGCTTCTAAAACGTCACAGAACAAACGTTATAGTGAAAATTCCACAATGACCTGTTTGGAGCAGCAAAACCCTAGAATCCAAAGCTCTGATACAAAATATTATGAAACTAGCTCACAAAAAGATAGAAAGATAGATAAATGCCTTCAAAATAAGCATCTTTGATGGGGAAACCTCCTTTACATTACACAAATGAACAATTCTTAGATGATACAAATAACAAGACCTCCTTTCTATCTATAGGAGTCTAAGGGGTCATAATATAATCAGAGCTGACATAACAATAATAATGTAAGGGCACAATAATAACAATAGTGGGCTTCTATGGGGCACAATAATAACAATATGGGGACTAAATGGGCTCAACAATATCATAAGGGGGTTGTACTAATAACAATAAGGGGTTACACTAGTAGTATAGGGACCTAACAAGATCCGAGGGCCGAGTTGTACTCTTGGAGATTCCCGGACTTTCTAAACTAAAAAATAGTTCTTTTTACAATTGCAAATTTCCCAGAAGGGCCTTATACACATGATGTTGACTACTTTGACTCATGATAATAAATCTTGAAACCTAAAAAACCCTAGAAGCACAAATAAGATGCTTTTACTTAAAAGATCGTTAATAATGAGCATGAAACCAATGTTTTAATAGTAGCAATTTTTCTTTTTCTTTTTCTTTTGTGTTACATAGAATACATATTGAAATGAGCACAACAATTATGAAGACCGAAACTAGTTACATTTCTCAACACTCCCTCTTAACTAGGGAGGTATTCATAGTTGTACAACCAATACAACATCATATCTCAAACTGAAGAGTTCTCAAGAAGAGTCGGATTGATATGTCCTTCTATATTGAAAGTTTGAGGGGTGGTAAGTTCTTTCAATGCATTACAAGATATGGTCAGATTCACTTCTTGATGCTCGATGTGATCTTTCACTTCTTGAACATTTTTCATTTGATATGTCCTTCTATATTGATAGTTTGAGGAGTGGTAATTCCATCCATTGCATTACAAGATATGGTCGGATTCATTTCTTCTTTCTCGATGTGTTCTTTCACTTCTTGAACCTTTTTCTTCTTGATATGCCCTTCTATCTTGGGAGTTTGAGTGGTAATTCTTGCCAATCCCTTACAAGATATGGTCAGATTCATTTCTTCTTTCTCTGGGGTTGGTTCCTGGTGTATATCCTATTCTTTTGATGTTTCTTGATCCTTTTCTTCCTCCTCTTCACAATCTATGTAAAATAATTTCTTCTCAGCACACTTATGACTTTTAGTGTATTTGCTATCACAAATGTAACAAAGCCCTTTTTCTCTTTTTTCTTCAAATTGTTGTGGTATAAACCATGTAGGTTGTGGAAGGCTAGGAGAAAAAACACTTCCATAATTATAGTCATGAGTGGTGGGATTCCTTGTTTCCATAATTTCTCTTTCAATTTTTCTTGCCAACTTGAATGCCTTCTCCAATGAATCAGGTTCCCAAAGAGGAACCTCATGTTGAATGTTATCCTTTAAAGTCCCTATGAAGAAATCAATCCTTTGCTTCTCTGGAATATCATTTACCCTTATATTCAATTTTTGAAAGTCCTTAACGTGCTCTGTCATTGAACCCTTTTGTTTGAGATTTATCAATTGGTTAAAGAAGGTGTTTCTCTTTGTATACTCATAATGTGCTATCATTTCCTCTGTGAGAATTGACCAGGTGACAAGTGTTTTACGAGAACAAAAATTGATTCAGTTCTAAATATAAAAATGCAATATGTACCTTTTGTAACAGATGTACCTCATTTAAATCAAAATATTTCTCCATCTGTAGTATCCAATTTAATGGATCCTTGCCATCAAACTTCCTCATATCGCCTTTTCTTGATTTTAGGAGCTCGATCTTGAAATGAATGTAACTCTGTAATTTCAAATCTCCAAGTTCTGAAATTTCATCCTGCAATAGCCCTCTAAGTCCTATTTCTAACCCCGCAAGTCTGATCAATATTAGATTATGCAAGGAAGAGTTATGTCAAATCTCCCACAATGACCTAATTACAGACTGGTTTAGTAAAGCGAACTTGTACGAAGTGCCACGAGTCACTTTTTCAACCTTAGGACCTAAAACCGATACACAGAAAACTACAATCTGCCTTCTTTCTGTAACCTCTTAATAAATTTCAATCTAATGCACAAATAGAAAGTTATGACGATTTTCCCAAGGTCACCTATTTGGGATGTAATTCGGGAGCCTGCAGAATCCCTAAATGTCTTGGACTGTATCTCCGAAACTATAAAAAAACAAGATCTGAATTTGGGTGCGAGCTTCACCAAGTTTTTGTCTTAATGTCACCTTCTGTCTTCTTTCTATAACATCTTAAGAAATTTCAATCTGATGCGCAAAGAGAAAGTTATGACGATTTTCCCAAGGTCACCTATTTGGGATGTAATTCGGGAGCCTGTAGAATCCCTAAATGTCTTGGACTATGTTTCCAAAACTATAACAAAACAAGATCTAAAATTTGGGTGTGAGCTTCACCAAGTTTTAATTTTAGAGTCTAAAACGTTGTAGAAAAATAATTATAGAGAAAATTCAACGATGACCTATTTGAGATGGAATTATGAAGCTTGCAAAAACCCTAACTTCCTCAAATCATATCTCCGAAAACATAGCGAGACAATATCTGAAATTTGGACCCATGGTTTAGAGAGATTTCCTCTCAAATGGATTTGTTTTTTATCTTCTGAAATGTCGCAGAACAAACGTTACAACGAAAATTCCACAATGACTTGTTTGGAGCAGCAAAACCCTAGAATCCAAAGCTCTGATACCAAATATTATGAAACCAGCTCACAAAAAGATATAAAGATAGATAAACGCCTTTAAAATAAGCATATCTGAGGGGGAAACCTCCTTTACATTACACAAATGAAAAATTCTTAGATGTTACAAATGACAAGACCTCCTTTCTATATATAGGAGTCTAAGGGGTCATAATATAATTAGAGCTGACATAACAATAATAATGTAAGGGCACAATAATAACAATAGTGGGCTTCTATGAGGCACAATAATAACAATATGGGGACAACATGGGCACAAGAATATAATAAGGGGGTTGTACTAATAACAATAAGGGGTTACACTAGTAGTATAGGGACCTAATAGGATCCGAGGGCCGAGTTGTACTCTTGGATATTCCTGGACTTTCTAGACTAAAAAATAGTTCTTTTTACAATTACAAATTTCCCGGAAGGGCCTTATAAACATGATGTTGACTACATTGACTCATGATAATTAATCTTAAAACCTAAAAAACCCTAGAAGCACGAAGAAGATGCTTTTACCTAAAAGATTGTTAATAATGAGCATGAAACCAATGTTTTAGAGTAGAAATTTTTCTTTTTCCTTTTCTTGTGTGTTACATAGAATACATATTGAAATGAGCACAACAATTATGAAGATTGAAACTAGTTACATTTCTCAACACTCCCTCTTAAATAGGGAGGTATTCTTAGTTGTACAACCAGTACAACATCATATCTCAAACTGAAGAGTTCTCAAGAAGAGTTGGATTGATAAGCCATATTGTAAGCATCATCATTACAACCAACATTGTCCTTGAGGCCTAACTCGACAAGCTCTTCTTTATTCAATAGCATTATGTTGTGAGGCTTTATGTGTGGTAGCGCACTACCTCTCTAAGGTACATACCCCATCTGGATTTCCATAAGGTATGACCTTTTATGACTATTCTTATCTTGGATCTCCATACCTGAGTCCTTAAAGAATATCAGTCCTCTTCCACCACTCTTCTCTTGGATTCTTGTCCCATCCTCAAAGAGTGTCAATCCTTTCCTTTCTTGGATGTTATATCCTCAAGGAAACCATAGATGCTTATCCAATCCTCTGTCATTCTCTCTTCGTCACCCGAATAGGAGAATGCACATGCAATGTTCATCATCATTCCCTCTTAACTAGAGAGTAAATCCCTATTCTCCCTTAATATTGAGAATAAAACCTTGCTCCTTATTCATGGAGACTCCTTTTTCTCCCTCTCAAACTAGAGGATATTATTTCCTTCCAATAATGGAAGCTAGCATCACAAGCCTCAATACTTGTCTACATGAGAGAACCATCTACCTGATCTTCATATCCACATGGCTCTCTCTTTCTTTTGTATCACTTGCTTTCTTCTGAGGTATCATGGAGCCATTCCCACTCTTTCATTCTTGTGATAGGATCTATTTCATCTTACTTGCTCATCACTTTCTTCTTCAATCATGAAGGCATTGCATTGAACCTTCTCGACCTTCAATCTAGTCATGAAAGTGATCTTCCTAGACCTTCAGGTTATCTTATTGTACAGATACTCTTTCAATCCCAAGATGGACTCATATTGACTTTATAGTTGCTAGGTACCAGACATTGAGCTCTCAACATCCTTCATATAGTTGAACTTGCCCCAATGGTAATCATGTATTCTTGCAATATTCTTTTCCCTGTAGCCAAAAATAATATTTTAGCTAGATAACCAAACAATAAATGAAATAGACTTACCTCACCATGGTGAACTTCTCGTACCATGAACATCCATATTGACCATCTCCACTTGATATTTTCTTCATGCATCAGAATGCCCAAGGATTGAACTTGATTACCAAGTTAAAAATTTTATTCTCGAGATTATACTTGGATGTTCAATTATCATCTTACTTATTCTATAGAAAGTATTAATCTTGTATACATTCTTAAGTAAGTCAAATTCTATTTTTTTTCCTGCATCATTAATACTTAAGCATATCTTTATAACCAATTTCATCTCATAAGATTGTTGCACATGTGAATCTTATCTAAAGTTTACTTTTCATACATTCCTATGCTTTCATCCAATCATTTAGGTATCCATATATCTCACAAAAGGTTTGCATCTTGACCCATTGCAACCCTTCATCCATTTTTTCCAGTATGTTTCCACATTACATAGAATACATATTGTTTTTGTCCTGATGATTTTTTCAAGGACTTTCCAAAATGATGGTCCTTCCTGGATCACGATGATACATTTAGAAAAATGATAACCTCTAACATAATGTTAGATAATATCTTGGATGAACAATATCCAAAATGGTCTAACACTATATCCTAGATTATCTTCTATCAAGCAACTTAATAAATTCCAAACATGCTACTATCATATGCTTCTATCTTATGATGCTTATGAAAAACATATCATCTAAAAATTCAACATTCATAAATAACCTAGAAGTCAATGAACCTTCTTTCAGTAGTAAATATCCTTCACTTCTTCCTTCTTTTCCTTCTTCTCAAGTTCTCCCACTACTTCAGCTACATGAGCTTCACTCCTATCCATTCTCTTATTGTTCTGTTTATTTGGACAGTCCCTCTTGAAGTGTACAAACTCATTGCACTTAAAGCATTACACCTTGGACATATATTTCTTCTTGGACTTGCCAAAAATTCCTTTCTTCATCTTCTTGACTCAGGATAGAAAGGCTTAAGACTTCTCATTTGATCCAACATCATCCTTGACCCTGATCCTTGATTATTCCAATATGTATTGTGCCCACAACTCATCAAAGGGATTTGAATCCTTCTTGGAGTAGACACTTGTTGCAATGTTGCTCCATTATGGTGGCAATGCATTTAGAACGAATATGGTCACCTCATAATCAGTGATTGGTTCCCCAAATCCTTGCAAATGGTCTCTTAGCTGAGAGATTCTCATGAGGAAGGATGTCATAGCCTCATCCTTCTATTTCTTCATTCTATATTCTTTGTTTCATAATGACATCTTTTGAACTGTTGTACTTACATAGTACAAATTCAGAATATTTCCGTACATGGTTTTAGAAGTCTTCATATTTGCAACAAATGAAACAAGAGAATCCTTAATTGATTCAAATATGATCCTTTGAGCTCTCACTTCCCCTTCCTTTTACCTTGCTATTTCTTGTGTCTTATCTTTCTTAGCTTCAGTAACTTCTCCAGTAACATATCCCATTACATCTTGCTTTGTGAGTATCAAGTTAATCCTTTTCTTCCATGCTAGATAGTTTAAAGCGCCAATGAGAATATTGCTCTCCTTCAAAAAGAACCTGCATGACTTGAAGATTCAACCATTATGAGATAGTGTGATACTTACTTGAATAATATCTCCAGCCTTCTTGATCTCTTCAAGACCTTTGGAGAGTTCTTGATGATTCCCTTGAAATATGTTCCCTACGATTCCTCCACCAACAACTTCCAAGATTTATGTCTTGCAAATAGACTTCCTTTTTGCAAGCTCAATACCCTCCTTACGAAATGAATGTAGTTTTGATCTTCTTCAATGTAGAAACCTTAGATTAGAAAGGTCTTCTACTAATGAACTTTTAACTAGATTCCTTCAAGAGAAAATCTTGTTCTTTTAGGACTTGAGAGCTTCTTATCCCTTTATCAACAATTCTTTCTCATGTCCTTTCGGATGCCTTCCTTGCTCACCTTAGTTCTGATACCATGTTAGAAAATGTAAAGTGGCAGCTTCTTATACTTATTTTTCTCAACCTTGATAGTGTCTGTGAGTCTTTAGTTATCTTATTTATGTTCCTTAATTAGAAATTTCATCAAACAATATCAAGAACAATAACAGTAACAAAAATAGGACACAGATATAGGCCCTCAGCTAGGGCAAAACCCCTCCAAGGGAAAAAAAAAACTAGGGAACTCTTCTCTTCTAACAATTTTCTTAAAATGAGATACAAAGACCCAATCCCTAGACCAAGGCCTTCTCCAAGTACTAAGTCGGTCCTTTCTTCAGTCCTTCCTTTATTTTGCACCAAACTACTACGCCTTGCAACTTCAACCTACCAGCTACAACACTGCTACTCAACCTACAAATTTGACCCTGCAATTTCGACTTGGAACTTCGACCTTGTAGCTCCTAAAGAAGCCATAGTTTGACCTCCTTTTAGGACATTCCAATAGTAAGACGGCTCTTCCTAAGGTCAGCGAGGTCTAGACAAAGTTTCCTTCCTTCCAACCACTAGTTTTTTCACTTCGTCCTACTGTAACTTTGGCCTTTTCTTGCAATCAGGAAACCCTAGAATTTTGCATGTGTGAAATAGATAGGCCACAAGCAAAGAAATTTCGCCCTTCTTCCTTCTTCTTGACCATCACTCTCCTTCTTGTAGCTACCCAAGTATAGATCAAACTCTTTCTTGTATATAGAACTTGTGAGCGAATGTGTCTCGAAATGAAGTCGAATTGCTCTTTATATAGCCTTCCCAAGGGGTTGAATTCCCTCCTTTAGGACGACTTGAGGATCCCAGGGCCGACCTGTACTCTTGGAGATTCCATGACTTTCTAGACTCAAAAATAATTTTTTTTACAATTACAAATAGCCTAAAAGGGTCTTATAAGTATGGACTCATGAAATTAAATCATAAAACCTAAAAAACCATGGAAGCATGAACAACATGCTTTTACCTACAATATCATCAATAATGAGCATGAAACCCATGCTTTAATAATAATATATTTTCTTTTTTTTCTTGTTTATTACATACGATACATAGTGAAATGAGTACAACAATTATGAAGACCGAAACTAGTTACATTTCTCAACATATCTTATGTTGATTATTGATGATTATACAGGATTGACTTGCATTGTGTTTTTAAAGGAGAAATATGAAGATTTGATAAATTTAAAGTCTTCAAAGCCCTTGTAGAAAACCAAATTGATTGTAAATTGAAATTCCTAAGTTCTAAAAGAGGTGGGGAGTTTACCTCTAGTGAGTTTGATGATTTTCGTGAAGAACATGGAATAAGAAGATAATTCTCAATTGCAAATACCCCATAGCAAAATGGTATGGTGGAGAGGCAAAACAAATAAGTGTGTCAATTGGCTAGAGAAATGTTGGAAGAAAAAAACATTCCAAATACCTTTTGCATTGAAGTTGTTCATACAAAAGTTCATATTTTAAATAAATCACACCTTGGGCCAAGTAGACTCCATACGAGTCATGGCCTGGAAAACCAACCTTAGTCAAGCACTTCAAAGTTTTCGACAGCATGTGCTACATCAAGATCAGTGATCACAATTTGGGTAAGTTTAATGCCATAGTTGATGAGGGAATATTTCTAGTATGTTCAACTAATGTTAAATTTTAAATACCAAGCAGATTTATTTTCTCATGACAATTTATTGTATCCTCAACAATTTATTTATTTACCCAAATAAATATTGAATCAACAAAAAATAAAATCACTAATATTTTTAACTTTTAGAATTAAATATATGCAGCGGACATAAACCAAAGCGATCAATCACACATTGCAAAATAAAATCACCCACAATGATTCTCCATCATTTAATTGTCTGGAAAATCTGGGTTTTTTGCCCCACAGATATACAAGGAGAAATACAAAACCCTAGAACCTGTATCACAGCTCCCTCGGAATGAATTCATACCAAGGAACTCGGCCTCTAGAAAATTAGCCTCCAGATGAAATCATCCTGGAGAGCTCAGCCCAAATACTCAGTGAGCAACCCAACCTACAACCTCCTTGCATTAGGGGAATTTTGAGGTCTAAAATGGGCCTCCTAAGAAAATAATAAAATGATAGCTAAACCAATAAAATAATATTTATGAATTTTCAATTCACTTTTTGCACCACAGTCCATGTAACCATGATTAAATTCAATTGAAAAGTTCTACCAAAAAATTAATAAAAAAAATTGTATTGACATGACTATAAATAAGAATGAGTTTTTCAAGAAAAATACATTATCATTGAAAAACTTAAAATAACTTAAATTATCATTTGTCCTTTGCATTTAAATAACTTAAAATAAATTATAAGTATAAATTCATAAAATTTTAATTGTATAATATGCTATTAATTAAAATTCATATTATTTAAATTATACAATTAAATTATATAATGGAGTTGTCTTTAGTGTGACTTTTTGGACTTTCTAATGCCGAAATCCAATGGAAAATTTTGAAGTAAAATCTTGATTTGTGCTATTTAAACTGGTTTTTTTATTGTATTTGTGGATTCAACACCCTCACAAACCCCTAGGGCACTTGGATTGTGTAGGGGTTACCCATCAAACTTGTGATGTTGTTGAAGGCCCCGAAAATCGGGTTGACAACAAGGGGGATACCCACCCGGTCCGGACCTTGGTTGGCAGCTCCTTATCCGTTTGGTATAGCGGGTCCAACTGGGGATAATGGGACCAATTTCCCAATCTATGGGTGTGTGTGTGTAGAATTGGATGTTGCTGATCTAACAGTTCCTATCTAAGCTATTCTAATTCAAACTTTAATCTAATTCTATGCTATTGTAATCTAATAAAAACAGCACATCTAATCTATGCTAACCCGGGATGTAATTCTTCTATTATGCGATCTAAAGAGATTTCAAATAACAACTGGTAATAAAGATCATTCAGCGATTATAAGAAAGGAAATCAATTAAGATGAACTATTTCGCATAAAAAGTTAGGCAAAACAGTTGTGAACAGCATATCGCATAATAAGCTATTCATACATTAAACATAAATAAATAGCTACCACCATACAAAAGTGCCAAATGGTAACTCAAGAATTCATGCAATAACATATAAACAACTAAAAACTGTATATCACTTTAACATATAAGCATAAATGGTCAAGAGATAAAAGTACCATTTATGACTGGTCCTACTCATAAGCTTCAAGTAATAATGAGCTATCTCTCCTTGCTCTAACATCTACTAAGAGTATAGAAGTGCAACATCAGTAGCAGATATCAAATGCAAACATCAACAAATCTTGATCCATTCATTCACCAAAACCTCCTCTGAGGGTGCAAAAGTGCATGTTCTCAAGACAAGTTTTTGATAAATTTATGGACCCTTCTCTAAATGCATGAGAAGGGTTTAAATACTACTAACTAAATAACTTAATTACACAGATTCAAGATACGGTTTAAATGACCGCCCTTTTTCTAAGCAAAACTATTTCTAAAAATTAAATCTAATATCTAACTATTTCTGCATTTGCTCCTTAATGTTGCGAGCATTCAATATTTGCCTGGGTAGAGTCGGCTGACTGTCTTCCGCTTTTGGTTGAGCTAAGCAAACAGAAATGGCAAGAGTTGGCACCATCTTTTCAGCAAAATAGAAGATATACTTGAGAATCATCCTCTGGCTATGTGGATTTACTGTGTATGCTCAGTAATAATCCAAATTTCACTTGGTTAATCCTCAAATTGCCTCTGCCTTTGCTTTCTTGCGTTTTCTGGGCTTATGAGTGACTGAGCAGTTAGGGACTTTGCTTTTTGAGCAATTTTCTCAGCGATGCGTGATTAGTGCTAGGCGCTAATCGCGCATCGGAAACTGCCTCCGTTCTTTGATCCGTTCATTTCTGGTGCGTTTTTCGCCTTTAGCGCCTTTTCCTTCATCGGGTATAAGCTTCAAAATTTTGTAAACATACTGCTTTCGTGAGCTTCTGACCTTGAGCGTTAAATCGCCTGTTGATATCAGCATTGTTCAACTACTCATTCAACCATGGATCTAACTGACAGATCTGTAATGGATAGCTCAGCAGCACTCTGGAATTTGCGGCTCTATTGCATGCGGTATCCGTTCATGAGGGCATTTCTTCTCTGTTTCTGAGTATTGGAGCTTTACCCTTTTCCTTAATTGCTTCCTGCATATTGCTTCATGTTATTTCTGTTTTTTGTTCCTGCAGTTCACACATGAGGAGAGAGTAATGATAATAAAATTTGACAAGAAAGCTCTGAGTTCTACGAATGTACAAAAACATGCCACCTGACGTGAACTAACTCTTCGAAAAACACAAAATTGTCTTTCATTAACACTTGGCGTATCATTCATTAATTTCCATTAAAGCGTGTATCCAGTTTTTGGTTTATGGACAGCTTTTCTTGAATGTTGAGCTGGGGAAAATTTGCGATGGACAATTTCTGCGACTCGCATCGCAGCATCGCATCATCGCAGTATCGCGTTATCGCATTTTCATCAAGATGTGTTATCGCAAGGTTGCCCGATCATGTTTATCGCAGAATCGCAGATTGCTGTATCGCGCGATCGCAAGATCGCAGATCGTTGTATCGCGTTATCACGAGATCGCAGATTGTTACAATCATTAAATGGTTGTGTTTTTTATGCGATATTGCGATATGTGATATCGCATATCGGCCATCAGCGATTTTTTAAGGTTTTTGAATATGAGCGTTTCTTAATGCATGCGATGCGATGGAATTCGCGTCGCACTCCCGCAGTTTATCATTTTACTCATAAGGAAATGTCCTATCTTCTTCACGCGATGCGATGTTTTCTTAAGGAGTAGAATACATGAGTTTTAGTGGAATTTTTTGAATTTTTTTACTAAGGGTCCCCACTTACCTAGTGTTATTGCTAATACTAAATAAGAAGGGCGGTTGTTGGTGGCCACAACAATTGGTGATTCACTTGGAAGAACCAGTTATCTCTGTTTTTCTATTGAATTTTTCAAACTTCCAAAACAGAAAAATTTTCAGAAAATTAAACTTTGTTATGGAAAGATAGAGTACATTATGCTTTAAACTGTCAATGATATTTTGTTTCAACCTCTTTCTATTCTAATTATTTTCTTCCTCAGGCTAGTCCTTGCATTTACATCAGCCATTACTTGGCCTTGTAAAGATAAAATAAAGTCTCCTCTATAAACCAGTTTTAAATATGCTCATTTGTCGTAGGTAGAGCCTCTGCTGCCAGCAGGCGTTTATAGCCTCGACAGGGTTACCTGTTACCCAGCAATGATCCTGTATCCTACTGAAGGTGACCTACAACTTTTCACAGAAAAATCCATATCCACACTTATTGCTTTGATTTTCTTTTTATTCTTAAAGAACAATGTCTTGGTTTGGTAGCCAAATTATGACACAGTTACTCACTTGATTTATAACTTTGTTGAACAAGCTGGCTCGTGATGAGACCCCTTGTCTTTTGATTGCAACAATCTTGAGTCATTACCCTGTTGTGGTGGACAGTATTGGCAAAGTCAGCAAGTCATCATATATGTGATCATGATAAGCCGGCTCGTGATGAGACCTCTTATTCTTCAAGACATGGTGTATCCTTGGATTATTCCTCTGAAAGCTGCGATTTCCTTAGCAGGGAGGAAGTCATTGTTTCCTTAAGATAGCTCTGGATGACAATAATAGAGTTTTTGGAAACAGTTGTTCTACAGAGAATCTTTATTTTGTTATTGATAGCTTTCATTGTGCTGAGATAAAACAATTT
Source organism: Pinus tabuliformis (assembly GCA_031772625.1). Classification (NCBI taxonomy): domain Eukaryota; kingdom Viridiplantae; phylum Streptophyta; class Pinopsida; order Pinales; family Pinaceae; genus Pinus; species Pinus tabuliformis. The sequence goes on from CM062819.1 coordinate 2,018,223,652, forward strand.
CTTTACTAAAGGTTGCTTTCATCAAAATTTTTGAAGTTGAAACTAGTATCATATCTAGGCTAAAGTTTTTAACTATATCTGTCAATAATAAAGATCAATTTTTCAAAAGATTTGCTATTTATACAAGCGAAGAGTTCAAAACCTGAAAGAGAATTGGTGTCTTTTTCGTAAATACCTAATGTAACCACTTACAACTAGTTTTATTATGAAAAGAAAAAATATTCTACAAAAATAGAAGAATAATCTTCTATGGAAAATATTTCTTGAGAATTTGTCCATTAACAGGCAAAGGATCCCTCTTACCTGCTAAATCCTGTAACACAAATGTTGGACCTATGACTTCAACAATCTGAAAAGGACCAAGCCACATCCTTTGAAATTTTGTATGTTTTCCCTTTTCTTCATGAGCCTTGTCCCACTTTAAAACTAAATCTCCCATCTGGAAATCTTTTATGGTCATTATGTTTGAATCAAAAGAGGATTTTACTAGCGCTTGATGATGAGCATGTGTTTTCTTGGCTTGTTCTTGTTGTTCTTCTAATTTAATTATTTCCATTTGTCTCAGCTGTAAGGAGGAAGTGGGTACTTCATCAATGTATTGTACTAAAGACAAAGAGGGAATGGCTAAGTGAGTCGGAAGAACCACTTCTTTCCCATAAACTAAATTAAAGGGAGAAGTGTCGATTGAAGCTTTTTGCGTTATCCTATTTACCCATAAAGCATATATCAAAGCCTTGTGCCAATTCTTTTGATTCTGGTCAACTGTTCTTTTAATAATCCTGATTAGATTTTTATTTGTTGACTTAGCTAACCCATTACCTTGTGGATAGTAATTGGCTGAATATTTAAGTTTGAATCCCCTTTTAAGTGCAAATTCAGTCATTGCATTTCCTGAAAAGTATGATGCATTATCAAACATTAAAGCGGATGGCAATCCAAACCTGTGATTATAAATTGATCTATGAACTCAATAATATTTTCAGAATTAGCTGTCTTGAGCAGAACTGCTTCTACCCATTTAGTAAAATAATCAGTTGCCGTGAGGATATATCTATGCTGCTTAGAAGAGTGAGGAACGATCTCACCTATTATGTCCAAGCCCCACTGACTGAAAGGTTGCTCGATGTTTACCAGCTGTAGTGGCAGGGATGGCTTCTTTTGTCTTCCAGCAGTAGTTTGGCAGACTTGACATCTTCTCACGTAACTGTGTGAGTCTTTGAACAGCGTGGGCCAGTAATATCCTGCGCGTAAAATTTTATGTGCAGTAGCATCTCCAACATAGTGTCTACCTTCTGGCCCATCGTGGAGTTCCTGCAAAACTTTTTCAGCTTCAGTTTTCTCAAGACAGCTAAGAAGAACAGAATCATAATTTTTTCTAAAAAGAATATCATTTATGAGTTGATATTGTTTAGCTTTCAATCTTAGAGCTCTTTTCTTAGTATGATCAAGGTGTGAAGGAGCATACCCGTTCTTAAGATAATAAATGATATCAACATATAATGATTCTGCATCGTTTAGGCTTACCTCACACATTTGTACCTCTTCAGATGGAATTTCAGAAATTTGTGATGCTCTGGCCAGTATTTTGCAGAAGCCTTGACCTCTTACAATGTTTGCTAGTTTGATCTCAAGGTCATATTCTTGTAAGGCAGTAACCCAATTGGCCCTTTTCTCACCGACATCCTTCTGTACTAGAAGATTCCTTACCGCTAGAAATGGTACTGTGATCTTAGTATGGGTTTTAAGTAGGAAAGGTCTGAAGTATTTGACCGCTTTGAAAACAGCATAAGCCTGTTTCTCCACGTCTAAATAATTGAGTTCAGCACCCTGTAAATTTGAGCTAAAAAACACAATTGGAGCTTCCACTTTTTCTTGATTCGCTTGAGTTAGAATTGCAACATATGACTTATCTGAGGCAAATGTGTATAAAATAAAAGACTCTGAAAAATTCGGGGTTGCTAAAGATGGAGCATTAATAATAGCTTGCTTGATCAAGTTGAATGCTTCATGTTCATCTTGACCCCATTTAAAATTTGAATTATTTTTAATCATGGTTTGCAAAGGAGACACGATTCGTGAAAAATATGGAACGAATCTCTTTACAAAATTGATTTGACCAAGGAAAGATTGCATGGCTTTTTTGTTATGAGGTAGGGATATTTCAGAAATTTCTTTGATTCTGTCGAGATCAATGTGAATACCGGATTTTGACACTATGAATCCTAGAAGTTTCCATTCACTTAGTGTGAAAAAAGATTTCTTTGGGTTAAGTGAAATTCCATACCTTAAACACCATTGAAATATTTGTTTCAGGTCTTTGAGATGGTCGCTTCGCTTCTTCGAGTACACTGTTATATCATCCAAATAAATTACTACAGATTTATTGACTAAACCTTTGAATGTGATGTCCATGGCTCTCTGAAATGTGGCACCAGCATTAATCAAACCAAATGGCATCTTCTGATATGCGTATGTGCCCCATTTAGTTCTGAATGTGGTTTTCAACTGATCATCAGGATGTACCAACACTTGATTGTATCCTGAAAATCCATCCAAGAAAGACATTCATTCTGAGCTCGCCACTGCCTGCAGTATCTGCTCCATAGGTGGAAGAGGAAAATTGTCTTTTTGACAGGTTTTGTAAAGGTTCCGAAAGTCAATGCAAATCCTAATATCTCCGTTTTTATTTCTAACGGGTACCATATTGGAGACCCATTTGGAATGTCTGACGGGAAAGATTATCCTGGCTTTCAGTAACTTATTGAGCTCAGTTTTTATCTGATTTTCTAAATTGGGGTGCATCTTTCTCAGATTTTGTTGGACAAATTTTTCGTTATCGATCATGGGAATAGTATGCTGGATGATAGAAGTGTCGTATGTTTTCAGCTCATCATAATTCCAGGCAAAAACATTTTTATATTGTCTCAAAAGACGAATATACGCTAGTTTCTCTTCGGGGGCTAGGTCGAGGCCTAGATTAATGTTTTGTGGTTTAGCATCGGTCCCTAGGTTTACTAATTCGTAGTTCAAGGTTGAACTGTAGAGTTTTGAATTGGTAGACCTCTAAAACCGATCTTTCAAATCGTATAAGTCTTCTAACTTGACCACCGACTTAGCTATAGCATTATTAGTGCTATTTTGTTGCAATTGTCGATCGTGCTGGTCTTCGTCAATTATTTGATTGGAGTAGGATCCTTCATACGTGAGGAAATTTACGATATCAGGATCATCATTGAATACTCTCCAATTTGTGATGTTGTTAGGAATGGACGGTCTAAAGATTAATTCTATTGAGAATCTATCTGGACTAAAATCTTCGGAGGGAATAAGCTTAGAGGCTACGTTAGCCAAAAGGTCTGCACTTGCGTTTTGGAGTCTGGGAATTGAAGAAATATTAAACGCTATGAAATTCTCAGTCAGATCTTGTACTAAAGATTGATAGTGTTTTAAGTGACCTGATAAGTAATGTATAGTGTTACGTACCTGTTTAACCACAATCTCAGAGTCTCCAAAAACTTGAAGATACTTGACATCTAACCCGATTTCTTTGTACAGGCCTTGAACCAAAGCCTCGTATTCTGTTGTATTGTTTGTGCAATCAAATTCGATTCTGCATGTGAGCATGATTTTATCTCCTTCTGGGCTAATTAGAATGCATCCTGCTCCTGCTCCTTTGTTAGATCTAGAGCCATCAAAAAATAATTTCCAAAACAAAGATTTATTTACTGGTTTATCTAAAAAATTAATACATTTCGAACTATCAGTTCGAGAAAAATTTTCGACTTGGGACAAAACAGAGTGTTCTAAATAGGGTGATGCATGAGCATTGAAATTGCCGAGGAAAGAATCTACCAAGTAATTGCCAATGATGCTGCTGTTATACGCTACTGGTTCATTTTCTCCCTCTAACTCCGTTACTATGTACTTCTAGTGTAACTCTCGTTCAACTTTTATTTGATTCGGTTTACCGTTGTAGGGCAGCCACATATGCGACCAGTCGGTTGCGAAGTATCCATGGAGTTTTTCTGACCAATCCCTGCTAAGAATTAAGCCATAGAATTCTGGGATATCAGCAACTAGAATGTCAATAACCTGACATACCTTCGGGTTGGATGACAATCTTATGGTTACTTGATTTAGTTCGCCAATCACTTCGACTTGAGATCGATCTAGCTGAACTATGCGCACTGCGGATTTCTGTGGTTGAACATTTAATTTGGAACATATAGATTTGGGTAAAATATTTGATGAAGCACCGGAATCTACCAAACAATTGTGCACATTTTTATTGAATATTTCATAAGTAAGGAGAAATGGGGGAGTGTGAGATCTTGATCTTCCTCCAATCAAGGCGATGTCATTTGGATCAATCTTACTGATCGCGTTAGTTGGAGGTCTTCCCATGTTGTGGGAAGCTTGAGAGAGTACAGCGGTAGGCAAAGGTGCAACTGGCACGGCATGTAATTCTTTCATCATTATCTTCTGTTGATGTTTCAACTTGCTCAGTTCGTAAAGGGTGATATTAGCCCTAGTCTTCTTCATGTCAGCAATAATATTGTACTCCATTTCATCCGACACTATCAGTGTTTTAGATGGAGTTGTTTCATCTGCTTGGACTGGGCTAGTTTGAGTCGCTTTAGATGTTGTTTTCTTTGTCGCGACTTTATCCTTTGTTGCAGAGCTTGCGCTCTTCTGCTTAGGGGTAGTTTGGGGAGGATCAAACTGATTTTTGCTTCGTGTGCTAACTGGAAATACTTCTTGATCTTCTTCTTGTGGGAGGATGAAATCCCACATTCCTTGTAATTCCACAACTTCTTCGTCATCGATCTGCCCTTCAGTGGCAATTTCCTCTTCCTCTTCCTCGGATTCAGCATTTGAAATGGCATTAGGTGGCTTTGCATCCGTTGAAGGACCTCTTTTAAAAGCTCTGTAGGGATTTTTCAAAGAAGTTTCTGCTACTTGCTTTTTTATGTCGACCATCTCATTGGACATGGTCTTTAGAACTTTCTGCAATCCTTCCAAATCAAAAGGATCTTTTGCTTATTTCTTCTTGGAGTCTTCCTTGAAGGTGACTTTTTTGGACTTACGTTCCTCTATCGCGGATCTCTTTTCCAGGGCTATTATTTGTTTCTCTACTGCTATTGCCTCTTTCATGTTATCAGCTAAGTTTATTTTATTTGCCATGTCCACGAAGATGGCTATGTTCGATGGTAGAGTGGTAATATACCATTCACATCGTACTTCTTCGCTGGGCTGGGAAGCAGTAGGAATTTTGTTGAAAATTTTGTTGAACCGTAAATTGAAATCCTTGATAGGCTCTCTAGCTTCAGCTTTAAGATTGGATAGGTCATTGATTAACATTGTCGTTGATCTGTCATCACCAAACTTGGTTAGGAATTGGTCCTGGAAGATGTCCCAACTTGTGATGGATCCGGAGGGTAATGAAAAGTACCATGACCCGGCTATCCCTTGCAGTGTATAGGGAAAAAGCCAAACAACAACATCTTCATTAGTAACTCCATTAAGATTAATGGAAAGCATGAAGTTGTTTATGTGCTCTTCTGCCAGCATGCCTGCCTCGGGATTGAATTTAAACAGCCATTTCTTAGGATGGGCCGGTATTTGACTCAAGGGTGCAGGCATTAAGATTGCCCCAGGGTTGTTCCATGGAGACTGGGCCATTGTTGAACTGCTAACAGAGGAAAGTGCAGAAGATGATCCCTGTGGCTGGGAGGATGAGGATACTACGATTGTAGATGATTGAAGAGGGGTTGTGGGAGTTCCAGTGGACAGATGGATGATGATCTGGAGTGGAGGTGTGGATGGTTGACTTCGTGGTGAAGTAGTTGAGATGGATGATGCAGACGAAAGAGTCTCACTGTCAGACTCCTGTGGTGATTTCCTCGCTCTTTTCCTGGTGGGAAGAGGTAATTCGGTTGGCTAGACGCCAAAATTTTCACTCTTTAGCCTGGTCAGGGGATGAGCGGGATTGTACTGCGAAGTCACGCTGCCTTGAGATTTATCAGACCTCTGAGGAGAGATGGAAAATCGCTGAAGTTTGTGAATCAGGGATTCGACTTCAGGAGGTTCAATGGTAGATTGGTTTGAAATATCAGGGTGTGTAACAGCGGTTGATACTCAAGCGACTTCTGATTCCGGATTTAAATGTAATGGGGAAGTCGGGGGAGATGATGAGGGCGATTTACTCTCAGAATGGTATTCAGATTTTGATTTACTTGCCATTCATAGTTCAGGCCCTCCTTCTAGCGCCAAATATGTTGAAGGCTCCGAAAAGCGGGTCGACAACAAGGGGGATACCCGCCCGGCCCGGAACTTGGTTGGCAGCTCCTTATCTGTTTGGTATAGCGGGTCCAACTGGGGATAATGGGACCAGTTTCCCAATCTATGGGTGTGTGTGTGTAGAATTGGATGTTGCTGATCTAACAGTTCCTATCTAAGCTATTCTAATTCAAACTTTAATCTAATTCTATGCTATTGTAATCTAATAAAAACAACACATCTAATCTATGCTAACCCGGGATGTAATTCTTCTATTATGCGATCTAAAGAGATTTCAAATAACAACTGGTAATAAATATCATTCAGCGATTATAAGAAAGGAAATCAATTAAGATGAACTATTTCGCATAAAAAGTTAGGCAAAACAATTGTGAACAACATATCGCATAGTAAGATATTCATACATTAAACATAAATAAATAGCTACCACCGTACAAAAGTGCCAAATGGTAACTCAAGCATTCATGCAATAACATATAAACAACTAAAAACTGTATATCACTTTAACATATAAGCAGAAATGGTCAAGAGATAAAAGTACCATTTATGACTGGTCCTACTCATAAGCTTCAAGTAATAATGATTTATCTCTCCTTGCTCTAACATCTACTAAGAGTACAGAAGTGCAACATCAGTAGCAGATATCAAATGCAAACATCAACAAATCTTGATCCATTCATTCACCAAAACCTCCTCTGAGGGTGCAAAAGTGCATGTTCTCAGGACAATTTTTTGATAAATTTCTGGACCCTTCTCTAAATGCATGAGAAGGGTTTAAATACTACTAACTAAATAACTTAATTACACAGATTCAGGATACGGTTTAAATGACCGCCCTTTTTCTAAGCAAAACTATTTCTAAAAATTAAATCTAATATCTAACGATTTCTACATTTGCTCCTTAATGTTGCAAGCATTCAATATTTGCCTGGGTAGAGTCGGCTGACTGTCTTCCGCTTTTGTTTGAGCTAAGAAAACAAAAATGGCAAGAGCTGGCACCATCTTTTCAGCAAAATAGAAGATATACTTGAGAATCATCTAGCTATGTGGATTTACTGTGTATGCTCAGTAATAATCCAAATTTCACTTGGTTAATCCTCAAATTGCCTCTGCCTTTGCTTTCTTGCGTTTTCTGGGCTTATGAGTGACTGAGCAGTTAGGGACTTTGCTTTTTGAGCAATTTTCTCAGCGATGCGCGATTAGCGCTAGGCGCTAATCACGCATCGGAAACTGCCTCCGTTCTTTGATCCGGGCCTTTCTGGTGCGTTTTTCGCCTTTAGCGCCTTTTCCTTCACCGGGTATAAGCTTTAAAATTTTGTAAACATACTGCTTTCGTGAGCTTCTGACCTTGAGCGTTAAATCGCCTGTTGATATCAGCATTGTTCAACTACTCATTCAACCATGGCTCTGATTGACAGATCTGTAATGGATAGCTCAGCAGCGCTCTGGAATTTGCGGCTCTGTTGCATGCGGTATCCGTTCATGAGGGCATTTCTTCTCTGTTTCCGAGTATTGGAGCTTTACCCTTTTCCTTAATTGCTTCCTGCACATTGCTTCATGTTATTTCTGTTTTTTGTTCCTACAGTTCACACATGAGGAGAGAGTAATGATAATAAAAATTGACAAGAAAGCTCTGAGTTCTACGGATGTACAAAAACATGCCACCTGACGTGAACTAACTCTTCGAAAAACACAAAACTGTCTTTCATTAACACTTGGCGTATCATTCATTAATTTCCATTAAAGCGCGTATCCAGTTTTTGGTTTATGGACAGCTTTTCTTGAATGTTGAGCCGGGGAAAATTTGCGATGGACAATTTCTGCGATTCGCATCGCATCATCGCAGTATCGCGTTATCGCATTTTCATCAAGATGTGTTATCGCAGGGTTGCCCGATCACGTTTATCGCAGAATCGCAGATTGTTGTATCGCGCGATCGCAAGATCGCAGATCGCAGTATCGCGTTATCGCAAGATCGCAGATTGTTACAATCGTTAAATGGTTATGTGTTTTTTTATGCGATATCACATATCGGCCATCGACGATTTTTTAAGGTTTTCGAATATGAGCGTTTCTTAATGCATGCGATGCGATGGAATTCGCGTCGCACTCTCGCAGTTTATCATTTTACTCATAAGGAAATGTCCTATCTTCTTCGTGCGATGCGATGTTTTCTTAAAGAGTAGAATACATGAGTTTTAGTGGAATTTTTTGAATTTTTTTACTAAGGGTCCCAACTTACCTAGTGTTATTGCTAATACTAAATAAGAAGGGGAGTTGTTGGTGGCCACAACAGATTCCAATAAATTCCTGCCAGATTTTAGAGAAATTAGACCGGAAAAGCTTCCAAAAATTCGCACTAAAGACAATTCCTTATATAATAACATGTATTTAATTTACTATATAAAAATCAAATAATATGATATAATAAATGTAATATATTCTTTCACTCGTTTAAATTTAATATGTGTGTGTGTGTGAGAAAATCAATATTATTGATTTTTTAAGATAAACATCACAACACAATTTGCATATTATTTTATAATTTCAAGTTAAATATAAGTGAATTTGTAGAACCAATAATTATATTCAATTTTTAATCATCAAATATTTTAATAAAATGATTATTGTTATTAACATAATAAAAATTTACTAGTTTCTACTTTGGAAAAACAATATATTTTTTTAATAATCTTTACAACATTGATTGTTTAAAAATGTTATACTAACATAATTTTACATATTATTAAATAACTTGAAATTACCCAGAATTTGTAAAATCAATATTTAAAAATGAACCATAAATCATACAAACTAATATAACTTTTTTCTTTAATTTTAATATTCTTGTATTGCTATTAATACTATAATGATATTATTCATAAATTTGATTTATCCTAAAATTATAAGGTTACATTTTTACGTCGAAGGCGTTTTCTTTATGGACTTCCATGTCCAAACACAGTTCCCTAGATCAAATCAGTAAGCTTTAATTTCTTTGTTCAGTCCAATAGTATTTGACCATGTGGCTCGTCCTTAAAACACAACCAGATCGTTGATGCTCTTCCATTTCGAAATGCTCGTCGAGATATCATCGTTGATTTGTTTTTTTATATGTACTACGATACGACAATACTACATCTAGAGAGGAGCCATGTGAACCCAATAAACGAAACCCATTTCAACGTCTGCCTATTGGGTGTTTCATGGGCACAGAACATCTTGTTCAACAGCATTAAGAGCAGTAATCAATACTTTGCGGCGGGTTTCTTCCTCAACACGACTCTCGCTCCACTTTTGTACAACCTATTCCCATAGTTGTTTAGTGGCAAGCAGAGATTTATGAGACTGTCAAGGCTTGACAATGTTTGCAGAGGAATCATGCCCAAAAAATTCATATTGGTCAAGTCCATAGAACTCGTCAAGTACAGAGAACTCGTTCTGTTGAATTCGTTGCACAGGACTTTGGTCTAGCCGCAGAAGTTGGCGGCGTCAGACTCGGTCCACCTAGCCAAAGGCGTCGTCAGGGTCTGACATGGCGGACTTGAATGCAAGCAAAATCTCTACTAGTCATTAATGGCAGTAGAAAGCGTGAACAGATCTAGAATAGCAATCACGAGAAGGGATGAGATTCGAAACTTAACATTCGTAGTTTTGTCTGTGAGTGTTGAGTAGTAGTAGCACCAGTTTTGTGGGTGTTTCAAGGTAGAGGGGAGTATTTTTATATTTGTTTTGTCTCTTATCAGATTTTGGTGAATCCCTGTTGCCATGAACATGAAAAAAAACCAGAACATTCAAAAATTAATCAAGGAAAAGGAAATTGTTCAAGATCAAGCTATTGAAAATAATGTTGAATTGATTTCAAATGTACTTTCGAATACAACATGATAATGACTTTGGCCATTTAGGTAATTAGTAACATATGATGATGTTTATGTGCATTGAGGCAAGGATTAGCTGAGTAGATGGGTGATTTTAATAACATAATTGTAATAGAGGAAGATGTTTATATGCCTCTGGCAGCAATAAATAATTATGCTTGACATCTACCTGGCTATAGAAATCAATTTTTTAACATTACTCCTCTGTTATCAATTAAATTTTAAAATTAAGTTAAATTTCAATGGCTTTAATATACATTAATTCATCTATCATACAGTTAATTTACAAATATACCTTCGAAATGCAATATCCAAAGGTACAACAACTACACATCAAACATGAGCGAGCATTTTGTTTGAGTCATGAGACTATAGTGCAGTCAATTCGTCATTCAAAAATTGAATGCACACTGCCATTAATAGGATAGATGAAGGATTTTGACAGATAATTAAGATTATTAAAAATATTGGTCCATGAAAAATTTTGGGTTTGGAAATGAAGTCATTGATATATTTCCAGCTTGGCAAAGAGTAAAAAATAAAGATAAAGGGTTAACTATTAATAAACAAAGAATAAAATAAAATCCAACAAAAACCATTTGGCTAGGGAAAATATGTCACTTATTTGTTAAATTTCCTATAATCAACAAAATCAAACTGCATGAAGCTTCCATGGGTACACAAAGACTTTTGCACTTGTAAAACAAATGCAGAAAGTTTATCTGCCTTGAAATAACAATTAAGTTTCCATCCCATATTTGATTTTATAAAATGTGTGGAAATTTTGAATTGTTATTTTGATTTTTGTAATTTAAAAAACATATTTTCTTATTGATTACATCCATAGATGTTCCTTTGCAAGGCTGGGTTGGGTAGATCAATCTAATCACAGAGGCTTATTTTTGTTTGTCGCATTGCTTGATAGTTTCTCATTACTTGATTTTTACGTCGATAGTCATTCCTTTGTTTGTCTCATTGGTTGATAGTTTCTCTTTGCTCGATTTTTATGTTGATAGTCGTTCCTCTGCAAGGTTGGGTTGGAGCGACGGTTCATGTTTGTCTTCTTCTCTCATTGGAAGGACGACCTGCATCAAGTTTAGGTTCGAAGGCTCTGCTAACCTCCACAGAATTCTGCAACAAGCAATGTTTCACAACCTCAGCTTCTCCCTTTATAGCATTACTGATATACAAAAGCATGCCCCTTCCTTTCTTCACCTTGGATTTTTTCATTTTTTCCTTTTAAGCTCTAGGAGGTCCGGATTTCGATCTCCACTGCATCATTTTCTTGCAACAATTCCTCCAAGCATTGTGAAGAAGAATGTCGGGATAAAACCCCAGGAAAAAACAACATCCAAGGCTCCCAACAATCTCCCAAGAGCCTAGCCAAGTCCATGAGCTCTACCCCACCGAACGCAGAGCCCAATCCTCTTGAGAAAGAAGATTCAAAGTCGTTTCTCATCATTGGAACTCCAAAATCTGAATAGAAAGTCGTAGACCCATTTCAAGATTTGAACGAGCCTAGTGTCAAGGCCAAAGCAGAGAAAGAAATTCATATAGAAGATGCCAATTACGAGGAGAAAGGTAGGGTTATCATTTTGTTGTTTTTTTAGTAACATTTCAATATGATGTTTTCTTGGGAACGCATAGCGAGCTCGAGGCTCCACTACATAACATGGACTTCTTTTAGAGTTGACTTTTTTGCCACCATTGCACTATGCTCAGTCTTGAAATTTATCATTTGGGTCAAGGAAACCAATATTCTTCCATAGTAGAAAACTACCCCAAACCCTTTTAAATTTATCATTTGGGTCAAGCAAACCACAATGGGCATGAAACTCTAGTGAATTCCTTTTTAGCTTATTGATCTTGTTTAGTTTTCTTGTATTTTTTATTTCTTTATTTACTGTTGGATTTTTTCTATGGTATAATGCATTCTGTGAGGTGGTTCCAATTAGATACAAGTCTTGAATCACTATACAAAAATGAGTTGTAGATGTTTATGTTTGTTTTAAGAAATATTTATTGTGATTTATGTCTTGGGGTTTCAGAATCCACTGAGGATACTAATAAGCCCTCTATAGAAGGTTGCGAGGAGGGCATAAAGGGAATAGACTTGGAGAAAAAGGAAATCAATATTGTAATGGATGAAGCACAAGATAATGAGGGTAGGGATAATGGGCACCAAGATGAATCAACTAAAAATAATGTAATCATTGGTAAGCCGAGCCAAGGAAATGAAGCTATTGAAGGAGAAGAATGTCGTGAAGAGTGCATAGAGGGAGACGGAGGCGATGACCAAAATGATATGGAAATTATTACCATGGTCAAGGAGTAGATAAAGCAGAAAGAGTTTGCGTGTGTTTTTCCTTTTCAGAAAAAAGATAATTTCGCTTTTGATGATCGTAGTCAGAAGTTTTTCAGATAATCATCACTAAATTATAGATCAATTATAGTGGCACAATGTACCCTATGTTAATTGGGAACAAATAATTATTTGATGGCTTGATCCGAGTGTCCAGCACCACTGGAATATAAATAAATTGCACTTCGACAATGTAGATCTATGTCAGTTGGAAGCAAATAAATATTTTATGGCATAAGCTAGGGGTGCCACACCTAGTGTAAGTTTATTTTATATGAAAGACACCTGCACAAGACACACCAAAACGACAACTTATGCAGATATGGATGTGCTTCAGGAGCTACGTTGAAAAAATTGAGAACATCTCTTAAGTTAGATGTTTGAATTTTTTTAAATGGTTGACTCAATCCCTTGCTCTTTCAATTTTTTTATTTTTATTTTTTTGGTTTATGTTTACGCATACAAAATAAATGGAACGACCAAGTCAAAATAAATGGAGAGACTACATTATCCATGGCCACTACATTGTACCCCTCTTCATATCCTTCCCATGCCCAATTATATGTATGTAGATCAGAGCCCCTCGGCGTAGGGGTCGCAAAAAATCTCCATATTGGAATTGTTTCAACCAATTTTAGGGCACCGAACAATATACTATGAATAAACACCCAAAATCCAATGAATTTTCATTGGTGACAAAACCCTACAATATCCCCCATAACAACCAATCGAGTGGCCAAAACTTAAGATAATCCGGTGCTTGCATGTTAGGGATTGATCCTTACACCTATGCTTATTTTTTGCATAATATCTTTGAGTTTAAGATTTACTTCTTCTTCACCCTCCACGCAAAGAAAGATAGAGACAACAAAGTTGAGATGAAATGAGTCAGAGCCACAAGGGAGGAGAGAAAAAAACAGCAAAGTTAAGCCAAAATGGAAGATAGTCGCAAACATGGATAGTAGAAAACAAAATGCTTGGCTTTTTGAGCTTTTGACATTCCTTTGCACCTCTCGGTGCAATTGCTAGTTATTTATTTTGATTTCATATGTATAATATATATGTATAGATATTAACTTTTAATTAATTTAAAATTGTAATATTAAATAAAATGAGATGAATATATAATTTAAAAATAAATATATGAAAATATACAAATATAATATTTATTGAAAAGTGTGTAAATACATGAAGATTGTATTGGGATATGAATTGTTTTTTTCAAAAAATATGAAATGATAATACTAATATTTTATTTAAAAAGTGTGAGATGACGTTTATTATGAAAACTTTACTTTATGACTTTAAAATTACTTAGAGCACTACCATGGTTAACCATGAATTTTTATCCACCATTGAGAATGTGACAAGTAAGTACCTTTAACTCAAGCAATGCCACCTCAACTATTGGGGACAATGTCATCCCCTAAAATGTGATTGGTTCTCATAAAGTGAATTTTGACTGTACATTTTCCTTAGGAGGCCCATTTTAGACCTCAAAATTCCCCTAATGCATGCCACTGATGCACATTAGGGAAAACTCGACCCTCTAACAACTCGACCTCCTTCAAATGAAATCAATCTCCCTCTGGTAGCTTGGCCCTGTAACCTCCTCCTACTCAGCCCACCTACATTTTCCCCAATCCACTCGCACTTCTCTTTCTCTGCGCTCCTAGTCCACAAAGCCACTTACACATAGATAAAATTGTTTTCTTTGAATGATGACTCTCTCACACAACTTGTGTTGTCACCTTCTCGTTAAGCTCCCTCTAAAATCTTCATTAAGTCCAAATACGTAACCCTAATCTCCCTTCTAGTGCCATATTGGAGATCAACAGCTGAGATTATTTCTAAGTCACTTAAATAATTAAATTATTTATTCTTATAAAATGACTTAATTGTCCACAATAATTAATTGACTTTAATTATTATACTATTCCTAAGTTATGTTGGAAATATTGAGAGGGGGGTGAATCAGTATTTCTCTTCAATTAGTATATTTTTAACTTTCAGAGCATTATATTCATTAAATTATCATCACATCACATGAACAATAAACAACGTCATTCAAGAATGCACAAACATCAAGACAATAGACAGCAGATTTTAGGTGGAAACCCTTCCAGGAGGAAAACCACTAAATGCTTCTTAATATTTGTCTTCAATAATTTAAATCAATTAGGAAGCTCCAACTGAAGGAGGCTCCAACCCCCTAGTTTACAGTATTCGACCTAAAGAACGTCCCAATGCCTTCGTTTACTAGCTCCAACTAGAAGAACGCTCCAATGCCCCGGTTTACAGGCTCCAACTTGAAGGATGCTCCAACACCTTATTTACCAACTGCAACTGGAAGGACTCTCTAACGCCCTGTGCAGGTTCAAACCTACCCTAGCACCACCTTGCCACCCTAATCAGTCGGCAGACCATGTTTCACAATTTTCAGACTGGATCCACCTATGCTCAATATCAATACAAAAGAACCTATAATACAATATTTGGTCAATCAAATCTGCTTATTTTCAGTCTTCCCATCAAACCTTAGTGTCAATCAAATTTGTTTCGACACCAACCTTAGCTTGACAACCTCAACATCTTTATCATATCTCTACTCTTGTCAACAATATTCTCATGTCAAATCCTAGCAGCAATCATTGTAACCATCATACATGGAAACAACCTCTCTTAATTCTTTCCATACAATGAATATCAATGATTGGCCATTATCTCTTTACAAACCTTGGTAAACATTATCAAGTATATGAACAATAGTGCATGAGACCATAACTATGCACAACATCAACGAAAAATCTATGTTGCAAAACTTCTAGAGATAATCCTTACAACAGCAGAGATAGCAGCACATACCATATATACTAACCAACTCTTTGTCAACTCTATAGTTAAATCATGACAAGGTAGAGCTTATGTAGACAACATCTTAAACTAGCAACATATTGTCTTAGATATACATGGGCAACAATGTACTTAGGACACATCATAGTAATGCTTGTACACAATATTGCCATGACCTTAATTTCACAAATCAATTGTTGCACTTTAGATCTCTATCAAATTCACATTGCTTTATTGATTGTACCAGCATGATTTAAAAAATGTTGTAGCAATACCCACTACATCATTCACGGATCTAGTTGATAACCAGACGTTTCAAACCCTAACAATACAACTCTTTCTCAACATCCAATCAACTTAACCTCATCAAACATTCATGATTCTACAAATGCTTTGACAGTGTATGCCAATATATAGGAATATGAGCACATTTTTTATGCTTGTAAATATATGGAAACCATACAAGTCCTTATTCCGTTATATTAAGATCTTCCTTCAAATTCATTAACACATCAACAACGACATGTGCAGGATTCTATGACAAAATTGGTAATTGTTGGATATTGTGACTAGATTCGATCTTCATAATGACCTATTTGTAATCATGACATTATATACTTTGTATAAATAAATAAAAGAAAATTCTTATTTTTTGTAAAGAATGGGTTTCATGCTCTATTCTAGATCAAAATCATTTTCTTCGTGCTTCTAGGTCTTTCTAGGTATTTCTAGGACAAAGAAGAATTTATTTCATGTACTATAGGCCCATTTGGATTCATTATAACAAAGGAAAATATTTATTTTGTCAAGTAAAAGTCATTTATTCCTCCAAGACCAAGTCATCCCTTGTCAAGGACAAGTCGGCCTAAGGGAGCGGTATTCAACCCCTCAAGAAGGTTATAAATACAAGGAGCTTGACCTCACTTAGCACACTCACTCATCATCAAGTTCAATCTACAATAGCGAAGGAGAAGAAGAGTTGGAAGGATGAAGAAAGGAAGAAAATAAGTTGAAGTTTCTTGGGGTCATCTCTATCTCTCTCCACACATGCCAAGTTATGGTTTTGTTGCTGCCAGTTTCAGGAGGCCGAAATTTTGAGGTGTAATTGCAGAGCCAAAATTTGGGACGAAGTTGCAGTAGGTCGAAGTTTGGAAGCTACCTTGAAGAAGACCTTGTTGGGGGGCTGACTTGGTGTTGGGGAGGATATTGGGCTTTGGTCTTTGGGTCTTGGAAGTCTCATTGTAAGAATATTATATAAGAAGAGAAGCATTCTTTCTGGGTTTTCCCCTTGGAGGGGTTTTGCCTTGGCTTGGAGCCTATATCTTGTGTACTTTGTCTTGTTGTGATCTTCATTGTTTTCGTAATTGCTTGATGAACAAGAACTAATAAAAATAATAAAAGGCCAACATATATCACAAGTAATTATTAAGTTAAGGAAAATAATATAATACATAAGTCTCTTGATTTTCCAACATGGTATCAGAGCTAGGGTACAAGAAGGAGATTGAGGATCACATCCTTGTTCGCACTGTGGCAAGAGTTATAAAGAATGGTTTCAAGTTTGTTAGGAATCTCGCAACATCTATCAAGGATTTCATATTGAAGATCATCTCCAAGCTAGCAAAGGAAGTAATAGATGGAATTTTGGTCTCTTCTTTATCCAACACTTTCAAAGGATGAGAATGTATGGGTTATTAATAGTGATGCTTCCAGACACATGATGGAAGAATGCAATAAACTTTTGACCTTGTTAAAAGGAACCTCCTCCCATTCAATCAAACATGGAGGCAAGAAGAGCTATTCAATGAAAGGGATTGGATCTACTTCATTGGAGCTTGAATCTAATGGAATTATTCACCTCAACAATATTCTATATGTTCCAGGTTCGAAGGAAAACTCACTTTCTATTTCTTATCTAGAGGATAAGGGTGATATAATTACTTTTGTTGATGGTAAGGGTTTGGTTTGGGTGTTGATAATTCTAGGGTGATTGGGATTCATGAGGTGACATTATATAGACTTTTTACACCTCTATCTCAAGCCCTAGTCCACTTGGATGTAAGCCCTTTCGAACTATGGCATAAAATCTATGGACACCTTCACTATAATATTTTGACATCTCTAAGTCAAATGGTCAATGGTGTCCCTGAATTAAAGGAATATCATTAAGGGGCCTATAAGGGATGTGTTCTAGGCAAGAACGTGAAGAAACCATTTGCAAGAAGTGATACTAGATCTAAGGAAGTTTTAGATATCATACACTCAGATGTATGTGGACCTATAGCAGTAAAGTCTCTTGGTGGACATCAATATTATGTGACCTTCATTAATGATTTCTCAAGAAAAACTTGGGTATACCTCCTCAAGAATAAGGAAGAGGTATTTGAAAAGTTTCAAAAATTCAAGAATGAAGTGGAGAATCTAACTGAGAGAAAGATCAAGACTCTAAGGTCTAACAATGGTGGACAATACAACTCCAAAGAACTCATAGATTTTTGCAAGGAAGCTGGGACTAAGAGGTACCTCATTGTCCCTTATACTCCTGAACAAAATGATGTGGTCGAAAGGAAAAATAAAATAATTGAAGAATTTTTCGAGCCCTACTACATGATCAAGATATCCCTCAATTCCTATGGGGAGAATCATGAGTGACAATTGTTTACTTGCAGAACTGAAGTCCTCACAAGATTCTCAACAACATAACTCTGGAAGAAGCATTTACAGAAAAGAAGCCAAGTGTGGATCATCTTTGAATATTTGGGTGTCCTGTGTATATACATATACCCAAGGACAAGAGAAAGAAGTTGGATCCTACCAGTCTAAAGGGCATATTTTTTGGGTATAGTGCTTCATCTAAGGCATACAGAATCTATATTAAGGAATATTTTCAAATTGAAGTAAGCAGGGATGTCAGCTTTCATGAAATTATAGCTTACAGGAAATTGAAATATGTTCCAGTCGAGTATGATGAAGAAGAGATGCCTATCTTTGAGGATATCGCAAGGGACAATGATGGTCAAGATCAAACATCTAATCAAGAATATGTTGAAGGTCCAAGTGACCATGTGCAACAAGTAATTGTTCCAGAAAATCGAAAAAGGCATGCTTGGTTAAGAGCTATTGTACAAGAAGCAGAAGGACACACAACTAAGGGGGCCTTCAGAGAAAGTAAAAGATTGAAAAGGTATTATGGGTATGACGCATATATGAAAAAGATAATTGAAGTGGAACCTTCCTCCTATGAATATGAAACTAAACATCAAAGGTGGAGGAATGTGATGCGAGAAGAATACCAGTCAATCATGAAAATTGATATCTGGGAAATTGTCCCTAGGCCAAGTGACAAATCTATAGTCACTTCAAAATGGATTTACAAGATAAAGCACGTTGTGGATGGGAGAATTGATAAATACAAAGAAAGGAGGCTTCTCACAGAAAGAAGGTATTGATTACGAAGAAACCTTTGCTCCTACAGCTAAATATACAACAATAAGATCACTTGTTTCTTTGGCTTCTACTATGGGATGGAATATCCATCAAATGGATGTTAAGACAATTTTTATGAATGGGACCATTGATGAAGAGGTTTACATTGAGCAGCCTCAAGGATTTGAAATAAACCAGATGGAGTCTCGTGTTTGCGGGCTGAAGAAAGATCTATATGGCTTAAAGCAAGCACCTAGAGCTTGGAATGCAAGAATGGATGCATACCTATTGAGACTTGGTTTTACCAAGAGTTCTGCAGATCCTAAACTATACATCAGGGTGGTCCAGGGTGCATCAATCATCATACTCTTGTATGTGGATGATCTACTTGTCACAGATGTAGAGCATTGAATTCAGGAATGCAAGAAGTAGTTAGCAGTCGAGTTTGATATGAAGGATCTTGGGATTATGGACTACTACTTGGGACTAGAAGTTAGGTAGAAGCTAGTTGAATATATATCTTGGTCAAGGTAAATATGTAATAAAGATTATTTATAAATTTGGCATGGAAAACAAGCCTATAACGACTCCTATGATTACCAATCTAAAGAAGTTGAGGAGTTTAGATTGTAGTCTGATGGATCCTACTTGCTACATACAGTTGATTGGGTCCTTAATGTATCTGGTAAATACAAGGCCTGACATTTGTTTTGCAATGAATTTCCTCAATCAGTTTCAAATGGAGCCAAAACATGATCATTGGATTGCAGCTAAGCATATCCTAAGGTATTTGTGTGGAACCATACACCATTGCCTCTGGTATACTGGTAATGAAATCCAACTCATGGGAGATATAGATTCAGATTGGGGTGGCAGTGAGACAGATGGAAGAAGCACAATAGGTGGATGCTTCAGCCTAGGATCTTTTGTGGTCTCATGGATGAGCAGAAAGCATGATACAATTTATTTTAGTGTTGAAGTTGAATATGTTGTTGTAAGCAAAGTCTCTTGGTATGCAGTTTGGCTCAAGAAGTTACTATTAGATTTGTTTGAAGGACCACTTAGCCCTACACAAATACATTGTGATAATGAAAGTTTCATAAGATTGATGGAAGTCCCTGTGTTTCATGCTAGGACAGAGCATATAAATAATAAGTACCACTACGTCAAAAGATTGGTATGAGATTCGGTTGTGGAGCTGCATTATCTACCTATAGATGAATAGGTATCAGATATTATGACCAAATTGATATCGAACAAGAAGCTTGAGTACCTGAGAGGTAAGCTTGGTTTGGTGGACATATCTTCCCTAATTGAGAGGTAGTGATGTTGGATAGTTCTTGTATTTATGGGTCATGCACTAAACTAGGACTAATAGTCGTAAGTCTTAATGAAGGATATAAAGAAAGAATGTAGTCTGGAGGAATGGATAAGCATCTAATATAGGAACTTATTATGGATTGTAGAATCCAAGAAAATAATTTTTTGATCAATACTATTTAAGGATGAGGTAGGGCATCCAAGATAAGAGTAGTCGAAGAGGACTGATATTCTTTGAGGATTCGGGATTGGAAATCCAAGATAAAAATAGTCCTAAAAGGACATATCCGATGAACATCTGGATGGGGTATTTGCCTTATAGGTAGTGTGGAAACTCACATAATGCCTCCCAGCATAATGTTCTCAAATGAAGATGAGATTGTCTAGTTAAGGCCTTCAAGGACAATGTTGGTAATGGTATATATGCTTGACAAAGATGGCTTATCAATCTGACTCTTCTTATGAGAATGCTTCAAGGATGAGATTCCTTGTACCATGTGATGGGATTATGAATACCTCCCTAGTTAAGAGGGAGTGTTGGAAATTGTAACTAGGTTCGGTCTTCATAATGACCTATTTGTAATCATGACATTATATACTTTGTATAAAGAAAGAAAAGAAAATTCTTATTTTTTGTGAAGCATGGGTTTCATGCTCTAGTCTAGGTCAAAAGCATGTTCTTCGTACTTCTAGGTCTTTCTGAACAAATAAGAACTTAGGTCATGTATTATAGTCCCATTTGGACTCATTGTAACAAAGGAAAATATTTATTTTTTCAAGAAAAAATCATTTATTCCTCCAAGACCAAGTCGGCCCCAGTCAAGGACAAGTCAGCCTAAGGTAGGGATATTCGACCCCTCAAGAAGGCTATAAACGCGAGCTTGACCTTATTTGGCACACTCACTTTCATCAAGTTCGATCTATAATAGCGAAGGAGAAGGAGTGTTGGAAAGATGAAGAAAGGAAGAAAATAATTCAAAGTTTCTTGGGATCGTCTCTCTCTCTCTCCACACGTGCAAAGTTAGGGTTTTGGTGTTGCCACTTGCAGGAGGCAAAAATTCGAAGGTGTAGTTTCAAGGTAAAATATGGGATGAAGTTGCAGTAGGTCGAAGTTTGGAAGTTTCCTTGAAGAAGACATTGTTGGGGACCTAAATTAGTTTTGGGGAGGATATTAGGCTTTGGTCTTTGGGTCTTGGAAGTCTCATTGTAAGAAGATCCTATAAGAAGAGAAGCATTCTTTTTGGGTTTTCCCCTTGGAGGGTTTTTGCCTTAGATTGGAGCCTTTATCTTGTGTACTTTGTCTTGTTGTGATGTTCATCATTTTGGTAATTTCTTGGTGAACAAGAACTAATAAAATTAATAAAAGGCCAACATATATCACAAGTAATTATCAAGTTAAGGAAAATTGTCTATAATACATAAGTCTCCTTATTTTCCAACAGTAACACGTGAAACCTGTAAAGCAGTCTCCTTGTTCTAATGCTAAATATATTCCTTCCTCGCAATGATTAGACCTTCCAAACCTTACACAGTAAAACCCTTAGCAAACTTCTTCTAGCAACATGACTTTGTCTTGAAAATGTATTGTCATTGATTTGTTTGCAGTGATATGATGCCCTTGTCCTGAAGAAGAATTCACTCTTGTACATATTCCTTACTACTATGATTTGAATCAAGCTTCATCACTACTTTATCCATACCTCTAGATATACCATAGAAAGACTTTTGCAATTTCAAGTTACCAATTTATACCACAAACACCCTTGAGCATTAGTGGGTCTTCAATGCATGAATAGGCCTCAATAATAACACAAGTTCGTCATAGTTCCTCATATTTTATATGAGAGTAGATTTCTCCTAGCTTCAGTATTCTATGAATGCCATAGATCAATCTTACAGGCAGAATTCTCAGTGCTGAAATATTTGCAAAATGACCTCAGATCTAATCATGTATGAAAACAAAGAATTGTTTCTTGCAAACCACTTTCAAAACCTTGGACACAAATTAGAATTTTTCAAAAACCTTCTAGGAGATTTCACATGAGTTCTACTTCAAATGCACCCACAGATCTTGTTTTAATTTTCTCTAAATGCCTTAACTTCATAACGGTTCAGCCTTCTATTAGGGTTTAGAATGATTCTAATAGGTATGCAAGGTAATTAGTGAAAGAGCCGAAATAGGGTTGCATAACAATAACCTTAGCTTGAAAGAGTGAAGCCTGAATGGTTCACAAACTCTTCATGGATTTCAGAGCTCGGATCTGGTTAGGGCATACAAAAGTCATGCATTCAATTCAGATTGTTTAAGGATAGGGTCGTAGTTCTTAGTCCACTCAATCTGCTAGAAGAAGAATTGTGAATTAGGGCTTCAAAATATCAAACAATCACATAATTGTCCACTGTAATCTGACCACTACTTTATGATTCGAGTTACTTCACTTGACCTTCAAAATTTTACCATCATCCAAAACATTCTTCACTCTTTGACATGTTGTACTAATGCATGGAGCTAGAAGCAGACTATAAAATAGGGCGGAAATGCATCCTCGAGAGGGCTTTAGACACATCTTGGTTCAGTGCAAAAGGAATTCAATGCTAATTCCCATCTCGCATACTCTTATTGATAATGATCATCGTTTGTCTTAGAAATTTGTGTTATAGGAGACCGAATATCACAGATAGGAGGATCAGTCCAAAATGCCATAGATCTTCCTTTAAAGAGAGGCCTAAATACATGTGCCAATAAGCCTTTCCCAAATAGAAAATAACCCTCAAATAACTCAGATATTTTCTTCAAAATGGTCTTCAAGAATATGGTACAAATTTTCCCTAAATGGTTGAATACTCACAGTAAAGAGTCAATGCCTAACGAATCCCTTAGACAAAGATACACGGAGAAAAACCTTCACATATTACTTCAAATCTAGTGCTCTAGCATCACAAAATTTTGGTTTTGTCTAAAGAGTGGCCATAAAGATCCCAACAAAAAACCTTAGACAAACAAACTATAGAAAAAGTGCAATCCTTCGACCTTTTTCAAGATGTTCAAGACAACCCTAGCCACAAAGATTAATCACATAGATATAGCTATATATTCTTGTTATTTGAAGGAGATCAATCACCAATATATAATAGAGGGTTGGGATGTTAGAGGGTCGAATTAACCATCAATGAAGGGGACCAAAATTTGATTTAAAATTTGAATATTAGAGATTTTTTGCTCTCTAATTTTGGACCATAAAATTTGAATTTTTCTTTTGACTTTCCCTCCAAGATTTGGACTAAAGTATATTTGAATATACAAATAGATTTTATTTTGGCTTCAAAAAATAAATTGTAACCCCTTCAACAAGGCATCCTTCTTTTCCTAATTAAATTTTCTATAGTCTAGCCAATAATATTCTGCCACGTCATCTCCCCTTTGGGGATTTTGACTACAGGATGGGGTTACCATCTTTGATTAGGCATATCTCTCAAATCATGAGGAGTCTCAAAGCATGTTATATATCATTGGAATCAGCACAACAAGGAGCATTAACCATTGATGGTCTTGTGAGCAAATACATTGATCTTAAAGCTCAAAATATTCAATAAGTGCGGGAATTATAGGGCTTCATGTTGTTCGTAGCTTCCACTAGTGTAATCCACAAGGAATATTGAGATCATTCATGAACAGATGTTGGCATTAATGACAACGGATGTTGGAATTAATGAAAACACCATTAAACAAGTTAGATTTAGGAAAGAAGGCATGAATCACTTACTCCACCAAGCAAGAATGTAGAAGAGGAAAATAATGTCTTCCACATGCTAAGACTCCAAGCCTATGCAGAAGACCTTCCAAAGCTACCACTCTCTTCAACACTCCCTCCTAGCAAGGAAGGGATTCTCCACTACCCCCAACTGATCTCAGTACTACACAAACTTTGCTTTCACTAGAGTCTTAGTGAGAACATTTTCCACCTACTCCTCTGTAAAAATGCACTACAATATCACAACACCCCTTTGGACCTTTTCTCTAATGAAGTGATATCTGATCTTGATATGATTTGACCAATCATGAAACACAATATTCTAAGATAGCTTAATGAAACTCTAATTATCACAGTGGATCGTTGTTGCCCCCATCTGCAGATCAAATATCCCTACAAGCATCTTGCATAGCCACACTGCCTCACAAATCACCATACTCGTTTCCATGTACTCTGCCTCTACTAAACTGAGTGTAATGATTATTTCTTCTTTCTGAACCATGAGACCATGGTTGATCCCAAGCTAAATCAACATCCAGATCCCTCAACAAGTACATAGTACAAGTTGGAATATTCTTCACTTTTAGTGAAGACCAAATCAAGAAGATATCCATTGATCCTGACAAACCATGCATGTAGAGATTTCTTTAGCCCATAAAGGGCCTTCTTCAACCTACATACATGGGAATGTCTCCTATGCACCTCAAAACCCTAAGGTTGATCAATATACACCTCCTACTCAATTACTCCATTGAGGAAAGAACTCTTCACATCCATTTAATGTATCCTCCACCCGATCTCTGAAGAAATGGAAATAATTTCTCTAATGGATGCATATCTGGTGATGGGTGTGAATGTCTCCTCGTAATCCACTCCCTCCTTATGGGAGAACCATCTCGCCATGAACCTCACTTTATAATTCTCGATGTTGCCACCAACTACATGTTTGATCATATAGATTCATTAAGAAGTGACCTCATACTTTCCCTCTGGCCTTGACACGATGTCCCATACATGAATTCTCTTATGGAGCTATACTCCTATATCATGGCATCACTCCAAACCTTCTCATCTATAGCCACCTAAAAATTGAAAGGCTTAGATTTATTGACATTGCTCGTTAATGCCAAATAATTGGAAAATATCATTGGTGGTAGAATGTTTGTTCTACCTAAAGGTGTTGTTAGGAGCCTCCACATGCTCCTCAGTATCCCTCAAGATATTCTCGACCCATCTTAACCTCTTTATGGTAGAGCTCAAAGGAATATTTAACTCCTCCTCCATATCTATTCATTGTGTCCCTATTATTGTTGGTATGTGTTCAACCTTAGGAGCCTCTCACTCTCGATCCTATATTGTTGCTAGCTCCTTCTCATGAGATCTCAAAAGGGTCCTACCTTTATCCAATTTGACATTCCGACTCAAGATAACCTTCCTCTATCCTGGAATGTAGACTTGGTAGGCCTTTGAGACCTCACTGTAGCCCACAAATATTCCCCTCTCAGATAAGGGATTTAGTTTAGTCCCTTTCTTTCTAGGAATATGGACATATACTGGACTATTGAATATGTGCAAATGACTCACATCTGGTTTCACTCCTATAAAAAGCTCCTCAGGAGTCATGTCCTCCAATACCTTGTGAGGACTCTTGTTCTACATGTACAAATTTTTATTGCATGCCTCCATCCACAAAAACATAGGCAACTCTTGATCATAGATCATTGCCCTCGTTCCCTCCATGATGGTCCTATTTTTCCTCTTGGAAACCCCATTATGTTAAGCATTGTAACGTACTTGTTGCCACACAATCTAGAAGGGGTCCTAAGAGGGAAACCTAAGGGACAACTACTAGACCAAATGACAACAATGGGATAAAGACACATTGTGACCTCAGTCAGTGTCCCCTATTCTTTACGGACTTTCACGGATGGGAGGTGATTTTTTATGCAAACTTGAAGGTGAAGGAAAAATTACAAGTAAATTTTATGTATCTTAGGCAATGGATCACTTTGCAAAACACATAAAATAATGGTTTTTAAACTTAGTTAACAACATAAACAGAGACAAATATACCATATCAGAAACACATAACAGCAAAAATGATAAAGTAGTTCACCCCTCTCCTGGGCTACATCTCCTAGTCCAGCTTCCAATGTTGGGTATCTTTCATTAAGTGCTCAAATTTATGTTTACCTGGATTTACAATGCTTGAAATGTGAAAATTATGTCTCCAATGGATTCATAATAGTCAAAAACCCCTAGCTGGGCTCTTCTTGGGCTCAATTTGGCCAAAAAATGAAGAAGTTATGCTCTCTAGAAGTTTTCCCTGCTAGTTCTTCTCTACAAACTGGATTGAATTGCTATCCATCCTATGAATTCCACCTTTCTAGGGCATGCCAAGTGATAATTTCGCCTGGCACTGACCAAATTCACGCTGAATTGGGTGCAAAATGTCACTCTGTTTAAATGCCCTATAAGGCCTATGGCGGAAAACCTGGGCCACATGGGGCCATGCGCCAGGGGGTTGAGGCTAATTGCTCTCCCCCATCTGCAGAGCCCCCTGGATCTTTGGGAATGGTTCCATGAGCACCATAAAGCTGGTGTTTATGCCTATTTCTCCGCGCTCGACCGTCAATCTCTCTGTTGCGATGGCACTGATCATATGTGGGTGCCACGACCGTGGGTTGGTCCCCATGCTTCTGCCCCCCATCTGTTGGTGTGGGTCTGGTGGTTCATAACTTTGGGTGCCATAACCTTGGGCCAAGGCTAAGTCCAGACCCTTGTCTCCTGCTAACTACAGTCCCATGGCAGTACGGTGACCGGGGGATAGGGCTTAGCCCCGACCTCGTCCCCCAACATTGAACTGTGGAAACTTTAAATACATATTTGTCACTATACAGGTTAAGTTCCACATATGCCCTAGCGGTAATGTGATGTATTGTTTCTCCACAAGTCTCACGTATGAATCCGGTCAGGCCTCTGGCCAACCCTTGCCAAATTTTATTTGACCCCGAGGTGCCACATGGCAGCCCATGACTGGGCCATGTGGTATCCCATATTTGGTCCACATACAAACTCAACCACCAACCAAAACACCACATATTCAAACCAATACAAAGATGCCAAGTGGAAACCTGCCATTGGCCCAACAAACACAGTCATCTTGTCCAATCAACCTGCCCAATCAACGTACGGACTGCCCAGTCAACGTACGGACTGCCTAGTCAGTAGTCCTGCATCCAACCTGCAATTTTTTTACCTGTTTGGAAAAATGATCAGAACGTGATATCAGGATCATATGATATCGGTTTTGGGTGATTCAAGTTGCATTGGATTTAGTTCGTCGAGATCTATGCGTTGGTACAATTTTCGAGCACTTTGGAACACTTTGAATTTTGAGCACTTCACTGATCCCTTGGATCGCTCCTCCCCACTAGAAGCTTTTAAATCTCCAAAAGACTACTTTCAGTCAACAAAAAAATGAGGGTATAGTTACCTCACCCTTCCAATCTCAATCCATTTGGATTTTCTTGGATTTGTGCCTTTGAGTCCCACATGAAGGTACACCACATTCCCTCATTTTGAAGTTCTCGTGTTTCTGTCAAGGATAGTGTCTTGTTGTAGTTCTTCAAGAAATTCAAGAGAGAAATCTTCTATTTAAGGAATAGGAACATGCTCTCCTTGATCATCAATAAAAGGAGGCTCGTATACTCTCAAATTATCAACATTAACAATTGCATACATTTGCATATATGGAGGAAAATCCAACCGAAAGGCATTACTACCAATCTTTTCTAGAATCTTAAAAGGTCCATACCTTATTGGTTTCAATTTTTTACCTTCTCCTTTAAGCCTCTCCTTGCTAATGTAAAGCCAAACTTCATCTCCAACCATCTGATGCACCAATTGAACTTTTTCAATGAATCGCTTGGCCTTATCAATGTCACGGTGACCATCAATAGCAACATCTTTCCCAAAGATAAAATCTAAAGGATATTTTGGTAAGTATCAACAGCATGCCTCAAGTGGAGATGTTTGAGTCAATGAATGCTTTCCCCAGTTATAAGCATGTTGAATGTAGTGTTACTGTTCATCCCAAAGCTTAGGATGTTTGTTGCAATAAACACGAAGAAGATGTACTATCATTATGTTTACCACTTTTTTCTGACCATCGGTTTGTGGATGGAATATTGTGCTCTTTTTCAACTTGGTGTCCATGAATCCCCATAAGCTTAACCAAAATTTCCCGACAAATCGAGAATCTCGATTAGAAATAATAGATTTGGGCAACCCAAAATGTACACATACATTTTGAAAGAACATTTGTGGAGTCCGTTCAGTTGTAACCTACTTCTTACAAGGCATCAAAATACACATCTTGCTTAAATGATCCACCACAACATAAATATAATCATGATTTTTTTTAGACATAGGCAGTTCTCCTACAAAGTCCATAGAAACACTTTCCCAAGGACGAGAAGGAACTGGAAGTGGAGTATACATTCCTAACATTCTATTGCTAGGCTTACTTTAGCACATAAAGAATGTCCTCTTACATATCGTGACACACTTTCATTCATACAAGGCCAATAACAATACCTTTGTAATTGTGTCATCGTCTTGCCTACACCAAAATGGCCAGCAATAAGAGAAGTATGTGCTTCCCTTATGATGTTGACTCACCCTGTGGAATGCATAGCTTTCCAAGATGATACAAAAGTTTTTCATGAACATGGTAATCTAATTCCTCTACTTGGTTACCTTGACACAAAGTTTCATATACATCTTTAAAATCGTCATCTAAAGCATACTATTCAACATAGCTCTCATGCATGATAGAATTATGCTTAAGAATAACTGAAGCACTAACAATTGGTCTAGAAAGCATGTCAGCAACTTTGTTATTGATACTTTGCTTATACCTTATCACCAAGTGGAATTGTTGCAAGGAACCCATCCATCTGAAATGCCTCACTTGTTGTAGCTTGGTTTGTGATTGCAAGTATTGCAATGGTTGATGATCAGTATGAATGGCAGTTTCCTTTCCCATCAAATAGTGTTTCCATTTTTTCACACTTTGCATCAAGGCATACAGTTCTTTGTCATATGTAGGATAGTTAACTACTGCACCATTAAAAGTTTCGGAATGGTAACATATGGGCTTACCATGTTGCATTAAGACCGCTCCCATTGCATATTCAATTGCATCTGTTTGTATCTCAAATGGTTTTCTTAAATGAGGAAGCGAAATTACTAGAGTTGTATTGATTCTCTCTTTCAATGCATCGAAGGCTTTATGTTGCTTTCCTCCCTACTGAAAAACTTGTTTCACACTTGTCAATGCATGTAATGGAGCTGCAATTGAAGAAAAGTTAGAAATATAGTTTCTCCAATATAGAGTTGCTCCCAAAAAGCTCCTAACCTCTATTACATTATTGGGTATTCCAATCTACAATGACTTTTACCTTTGAGGGATCTATATTAAATTCACCCCCTCCAACAATATGTCCCAAATACACTAACGAGGTCTTTCCAAATTCACATTTAGACATATTTAAAAACAACTTTTCTTTCTTCAAGACATCTAAGACTTGCCTAACATGCCTGACATGTTCTTCACGGGTTTTACTGAAAATCAATATGTCATCTAAGTAGACAATCACAAAGTCATCAATAAATCGTCTTAAGACATCATTCATAACTCTCATGAATGTTGCAGGAGCATTACAAAGCCCAAATGGCATAACCAACCATTCAAACAAACCTTTCTTTGTTTTGAAAGTTGTCTTCCATATGTCTCCTTCAGCAATCCTAATCTGATGATAGCCACTTCTCAATTCCAACTTAGTGAAATACACAACATATTTCAACTGATCAAGTAAATCATCAATTTGGGAAGAGGGTAACGATTATTTATCGTAATATTTTTCAAGGCTTTGAAATCCACAAACATGCGCCATGTACCATCTTTCTTTGGTACTAAAACAATTGGTGACATGCATGGCGATGTGCTTGGTCTGATGACCCCTTTATCAAGCAATTCTTGGATTTGTCTCTTGATTTCTTCATTCTCCATGATTGACATCCTGTACATGCCAATGTTTGGAAGAGGACAATATTGCTACAATTGGATCTCATGTTGGATTCCTATTTTAGGAGGCAATCCTTTGGGTTCCTGAAACATCTCATCGTAGGTGTTAACAACCTCAAACAAATCAGATTTTAATCTTGCATCACATCCTTGGAAGGCTTCATTTTCAACACTCTTTTGCTTTGGTCATCAAGAGTACAAAATTCTTGTTAGGATATTCCGACACATAGGAAATAGTTAAGTACAACTTGGTCTAGTATAGAGTTAGGTATAGAGTTAGGTAAAGTGTGTTTCTTTACCTTTTACATTTTGTAACTTACAATCCGACAGTCACGATATGTAGTGATCCGATGGTTCATTCTCTCCTCGGTATTACCGACACTTGATCCATGGCTTGACACCCGATTGGTCCATGATTTCTATTTAAAGCACATGGAGGGTCATTTGTAGGGTAATCCATGCATGAGAGAACCTTATGTAAATTTTCATTATTTTATTAATAAATTGCCTGAAGTGGCCGCGTTGGCTCAGGCCGTGGACTGTTTCCCTCTTTGAGGGTTTTAACCACTTCAAAAATACTGGTGTATTGATCTGTGATCTGGTTATGAGCGGTGTCCTTTGGTGTTCTGTCTGAGGAACTTACCCTGTAAATTCCTACATGGTATCAGAGCTATTTGAGGGCCGCGTCCGTTGGTGATCAAAATCTGAAGCCGGTAGAACTCCATCCGACTGCCGTTTCCTAGATCTGTTGTTTCTGACTACTTTCGGGCCGAGAGGACTGCTCTGTTGTTTTGGGAGCATCTGTTCCAGTGAGGAACCCCTTTTGTTTCACGCGAAAAGGTTTTCGGTAGCCCTAGCTGCGTCATTTTTAAGATCTGGAGGTATACAGTGTTTATTTGCAGTTTATAGTTATTTTCTCTCTATTTATTTCGGTTTCGGTTTATTTACCTTTTTTTTATTACCGGATCTATACCTTTCATTTCTGCGTATGCTCTTTGCCCTGCGACTCTGTCCGATCTGGGCAAATTAGAAACAAAAAGGAAGGATTTTTCTCATGCGTATGCTCTTTTCCCTGCGCCTTAGGGTGATCTTGGAAAATCAAAAACATTGAGCAAAATATTTAGTTTCCGGCTAAAGCTAACTTTGAGCGCAAGGTTCATTTTTGAAAATATTTAGTTTTTCGGCTAAAGCTAACTTCGAGCCGTAAGGTTCGTTTTCTTTGCATGTCCGTGTTGGGCTTTGTGTTTTTTGTTTTGTAGGGAAAAAGAGCTTTCTCAAAGCAAGCACGCAACCCAAAGCATCACCCCCCCCCCCCCCCCCTCTCTCTCTCTCTCTCTCTCATTTTTTGTATAGCTCAATTGGTTCAAAGCTATTTTAAGCTCTCTCTCTCTCTCTCTCATTTTTTGTATAGCTCAATTGGTTCAAAGCTATTTTAAGAGAGTAGAGGTCTTGGGTTCAAATCTCCATTTTTTTGGGGGCGGATTTTTTCATTTCCGCACATTCCCGCACTTCGTCAGCGACTTCATCAACTTTTTTTTCAAAAAGCCATAACTTCTTCATCCGGAAGCCGTTTTCAGAGCTGTTTTTTTTAAACCAGCCTAATTTTTCGAGATCTATCCATTGGAACACTTAGTTTCAGCATATTTAGCTTCAGTTTCCGTTGAAATGGAAAGTCAATACCAAGTTACCCTTGACAGCACCAACTACTTCCAATGGTTGTCCTACATTGAGGATTTTCTTAGAAGTAAAGGTCTCTACAGAATAGCCTCAGGCCAAGAAAAGAAACCGAAGGATGAAGATAAGGCTGCTAAATGGGAAAATAGGCAAGATCAAGCACGTGGATTGATAGGGATGTCTATTTCTCCATATCTTAGATTCCATATTGCAGAACTTGATACTCCTGATGAAGCAATGAAACAAATCAATAAAGTTTTTGGGATTAAAAATGAACTTAGAGCCCATCAACTTGAAAATGAGTTGCTTACATTGGACCCTAATAATTTTTCTTGCATTGAAGATTTCTTGTCCAAGTTCAAGACCCTTAGATATCTCTTGCAAGGTGTTAAGGTTAAGAAAGAAGATAGTAACCTTATCTATTCCATTCTTAGTAAGTTGGGACCAGCCTACTCTGTGTTTGTTTCCACCTTCCACTCTATAAGAGAAGCCTTCATTTCTCAAGGAACAGACTACAAGTCCCCTTCCTTTGACTCTTTTTGTGATTCTTTAATAAGAGAACAAGAAAAACTCTTACACCTTGGTCTTCTTAATCTTGGAAACTCTTCCAAGAAAGTATTAGCCGCCTAGCAGCAACCAAATTCAAAGAATCCTAAGAAGTCATATCCTAAAAAGAATGGTCCTAAACCAAACAAGGGTCCTAAGCAATCTCAGCCTCAAAATGAAAAATCATTTCAGCAAAATGACAAGACAAATAAAAACAAATGGAAGAAGACTGATAGACATTGCAACTTTTGTAATCGAGATGGTCACTTAGAATCCAAATGCTTTAAGAATATGGAAGCCTTGGAAGCAGCGATGAAGAAACATAACATCCATTTGGAGCATTCTTCACCTTCAACTTCATCTTCAGGAATGGCACTTTCTGCATGTGGTTGTTAATCATCTCGGTCTGGTTATGCATTAAATGTATCTTCTTCTTCTCATTCTCAGGAGTGGCTCATTGATTTTGGAGCTTCTTATCACATGGCCAAAAACAAAGCCATGTTCTCTCCTTTAAATGATTGTAACACCAAAAATATATATGTTGGTGATGATAGATCTCTTAGTGTTGTAGGGACTGGAACTGTTCATCTAGACAATGGTCAGTTTAATGATGTATTATGTGTTCCAACCTTATCCTGCAACCTTCTATCTGTATATCAGATAACTCATTCAGGTGAAGGTAAAATCGTTGAATTTTCACCTCATGATGTTGTAATCAAGGACTTAAGAGATCCTAAACAGATTTTGGCTACTGGCATTGCTGATGATTCTACAAGGTTGTATAAGTTTCACAACTTTGGGTCATCAAATCTTCCCTCAGTATTTGTTGCTCATAACGATGAAGTGAACAAACTTTGGCATGAGCGATTTGGTCACTTAAACTATCGCTCCCTTCAGCATCTATGTAAAGAAAATATGGTGACAGGTCTTCCTATGGTATCTTGCAGAGATGGTGTTTGTTCCGGATGTGTACTCGGAAAACATCATCGGGACAGTTTTGAAAAACGTGCCTCTTGGCACGCCTCAGCCCCTTTACAGCTTGTGCATAGTGATTTATGTGGTCCACTTCCTGTTGTTTCATTCTCTGGCTGCAAGTATTTCTTAACTTTCATTGATGATTTCTCTAGACGCACTTGGGTATACTTCTTAAAACTCAAGAGTGAAGTATTTAACACATTTTTGGCCTTCAAAGCCTTTGTTGAAAAACAATCTGGACATCAAATTCTTAAGCTAAGATCTGATAATGGCGGAGAATATGTTAAAAACACATTCATCAACTTTTGCACTGAGAATGGAATTCAAATGCAACATACTGTTCCATATACTCCACAACAAAATGGTGTAGCTGAAAGGAAGAATCGCACCTTAAAGGAAATGGCTAATTGTATGCTACAATCTAAAGGACTTGGTCTTAGTTTTTGGGCAGAAGCAATTAACTGTGCAAATTACATAATAAATCGCACTCCTACTAAGGCTTTAAAGAATATCACTCCAGAAGAAGCATGGAGCTCAATCAAACCAGATGTAAGTCACTTTCGTGTTTTTGGAAGTGAAGCGTGGGCCCATATTCCAGATGAAAAGCATAAAGCTTTAGAACCTAAGAGTGAAAAATGTCCTTTTGTTGGATATTTTGAAGATGTCAAAGGCTATAGACTTATTCCATTTAAGTCCAAAAATGTTATCATTAGAAGAGATGTAAAATTTGATGAAAATATATCGGCCTGCGAGCCTAGTCCGGCGGATGTGCAACCTCTCCCTATCTCTTCTACTTTTGAAAACATTCCTTCTTCAGATGATGAAAGTGAGGATGACAATCCTCCCCCACCATCTCAGGATCCTCCTTCAGCTCCTCAGCTTCCAAAATGGGTTCGTGCTACTCGAGATGCAGCAGGTGATCTTGTCGGTGATCCTACAGATCAGCGACGCACACATTCTCAGTTTGACAAAGCCTCTTCTTTACTGGCTCAAGCTCCAGTAAATTATGATCCTGACACCTTTGCAGAAGCTTCAGGCCATCCAGATTGGGAAGCAGCTATGAATGAAGAATATCATTCATTATTGGCAAATTATACATGGGATCTTGTTCCTCTACCAAAGGGACGAAAACTTGTTAGATGCAAATGGGTTTACAGAACCAAGTATGGACCAGATGGGAAAGTTGATAAACATAAAGCTCGTCTTGTTGCTAAAGGTTTTTCATAGGTTGAAGGCATTGACTACACTGAAACCTTCTCCCCTGTTGCCAAAATGAACTCTATCCGCCTTGTTCTTTCCCTTGCTGCCTCGTTCAAATGGGAAGTCCATCAGATGGATGTTAAATCTGCCTTCTTGCATGGGGACTTGCATGAAGAAATCTACATGGGACAACCCATTGGCTTCATAAAAACATAATACAGCCTTGTATGTCGGCTTAAGAAATCTCTTTATGGTCTCAAGCAAGCTCCTCGAGCTTGGTATGCCAAAATGGATAGCTTTCTTTTAGACTCTGGCTTTTCTAGGTGTCATTCTGACAATACTGTCTACACCAAGAAAGTGGGCAAGTCTCTTATCATTCTTGTTCTTTATGTTGATGATCTTATCCTTACCGGTAGTGATCCCAACCTTATAAACCATGTGAAGTCCAGCCTTAAAAAGAAATTTGAAATGACAGACTTAGGACACTTACATTATTTTCTCGATCTTCAAGTCTTGCAATCCAAGGAGGGTATTTCCCTTTCCCAGTCCAAGTATGCCTGTGATATTCTACGTCATTTTCACATGGAAGACTGTAAGCTAGCCCCTTCTCCCTTCCAGTCTGGAGTCAAACTTTCAATCACTTGTACTTCTCCTGAAGTTGATGCTACCTTATACCGTCAACTTGTAGGAAAACTTTTGTATCTAACCCATACTCGTCCTGACCTTTCCTTTGCTGTTGGCCTTGTTGCTCTGTTTATGCAAAACCCACGTGAAAGTCATTGGAAAGCAGCTAAAAGAATACTTCGTTATGTTCGAGGGACAGTTCAGTTTGGGATTCATTACAGTGCCGAAGCATCTCCTCTATTGGTTGGTTTCACTGATTCCGATTGGGCTGGTGACCCTGATGATTGGAAGTCTACTGCAAGTTATGTGTTCACTCTTGGTTCAGGACCTATTACATGGGCTTGCAAGAAACAAGGTGTCATTTCTCTTTCTTCAGCAGAAGCAGAATATCGTGGTGCCGTAGAAGCTAGTAAGGAAGCCTTGTGGCTTCGTCAGATCCTGTCAGAGTTTGGCTTTCAGCAGCAGCATCCGACTACACTTTGGTGTGATAATCAAAGTGCCATTCAGCTATGCAAAGATCCAATCCAACATCAGCACAGCAAACACATTGAACTACCCATGCACTTCATCAGAAAGCTCATTCATGACCATGTTCTTGAAGTGCAATATTGTTCAACAGATGATCAAGTTGCAGACATCTTTACAAAGGCTCTCACAGAGGCGAAGTTCACTAAACTTCGATTTATGGTTGGAGTTCAGGAAGTTGTCACTAAGGGGGGATAGGCTATAGTGCCTCCTTCCTTCTCCTATTGTGTCATATTTGTAAATCCTTCAATCCTATCCCAATTTGTTCTTAAGGGGGGATGTTAGGATATTCCGACACATAGGAAATAGTTAAGTACAACTTGGTCTAGTATAGAGTTAGGTAAAGTGTGTTTCTTTACCTTGTACATTTTGTAACTTACAATCTGACGGTCACGATATGTAGTGATCCGACGATTCATTCTCTCCTTGGTATTACCGACACTTGATCCGTGGCTTGACACCCGATTGGTCCATGATTTCTATTTAAAGCGCATGGAGGGTCATTTGTAGGGTAATCCGTGCATGAGAGAAGCTTATGTAAATTTTCATTCTTTTATTAATAAATTGCCTGAAGTGGCCGCGTTGGCTCAGACCGTGGACTGTTTCCCTCTTTGAGGATTTAACCACGTCAAAAATACTAGTGTATTGATCTGCGATCTGGTTGTGAGCGGTGTCCTTTGGTGTTCTGTCTGAGGAACTTACCCTGTAAATTCCTACAATTCTTACTAGCATTAACAAGCCTCTTCATTTGTCCAGCATTCACAAGTGATAAATTCAACTTCTTTCTATGTGCTCTAACAATGTACTCAATCCCATATTTAAACAAGTGATATTTGTTCTCATGGCGATGAAATATGGCTCTCCTATCATATAGATATGGGCTTCCCAAAACAATACCACATATGTCAAGTGGAATAACGTCAAGCTCTACCTCATCTATAAAGTTTGTAGTGATGGAAAATATCAGTTTACATCTTTTTGTCACATACAATTTTGCATTGTCACATATCCAACCTAAAGGATAAGGTTTAGGATGAGGAGTGGTTTCCAAATTTAATTCCTTAACAATGTCTTCTGAAATAATGTTTTCTTGTGATCCACTATCAAACAATGTATCTATCTTGGTATGTTTTTAAATGACCCTAATGTGGAAAAGGTCTATTCTTTCTTTTTCATGTTGGGTTTCATTGAAACTACTTGAAGAAATCATACTTAAAATAGAGTCCTTACCTTTAAATCCCATGCCTATTATCTTTGTTTCATCCCCAGAATCGGATCCTAAATCATGTTGTGTAGTTGCAATAGTCTTTTGCTTCCCTTTTTTGTTAAACTTTTTGGGTCTCAATTTAGGATGAAGTTTCCAACAATGGTCTTCATCATGGCCTTATTTTGAACAATGTTTACATGTGAGTTTTTTCCTTCCTCTTTCAGGACTGAAGCATTCTTCCTCCCTTTTCCTTTGAATTTTCCCTTTCCTTTGTCTCCACTCTTGAATTGCTTTTTGCTTCCCTCTTGAGGAAAATTCTTCCCTCTTTCTTCTAAATGAGTTGCATGTACACAAACTTCGTCTAGTTTTGTAGGTTTAAACATGAGAATTGTGTGTCTCAAATAACTATACAACCCTCCAATGTATTTGAGTAGAGTGTCTTGAGAGGATAAATCTATACCCAAAAACAAAGCTCTTTTCCTAAATACTTGAGCATCGCTTTGCACATTTTGACTCTTAGCTTGCCTAAAGTTTTTCCAATCCATTATATCTTTTGCATGTATGATAATGGATAAAATTGTCTTCTTATTGCAACAACAAAATCATTACAAGAGGATAAAACCTTACCATTTTTCTTCATTTCCTCTTGAGTTTTGGCCTCCTACCAAATAAGTGCTACACTTTCCAACCTAAGAGAAGCAGGTTTAATTTTGGTCTCATCATCCTTGATCCTTTGTATCTTGCAATACACTTCAATCTGATGAACCCAATTATCCAATTTCTCAGCATTTACATCTCCGTTGTACATAGGAAATTCAAACTTTATGTCAAGCTTTAATAAAGGAGTTTTACCATGTCCCTTTGGAGAATTTGGAGGTGCTTGTGAAAGGGTAGAAGAAGTAGAAGAAGATGAGGATGAAGACGAGGATGAGGATGGAGGTGAAGGTGAAGGTGGTATATTGTCACTATTTCCTCCATTCCCTTTTGGAGGTTTGTATCATTTTCCTCCATATTCTTTTGGAGGTTTGGAGATCTCTCCTTGCAACCTTGAGTTCCTCTCCTCATAAAGAACTTTTACCATTCCATACATTTCAAAGAAAGCTTTTTTGAAAGTTCTTTCATCTTCAGACATCCCTTCAGGACCTTCTACATGTGCCATGATTGGTGAAGCTTGAGGTATGTGTGTTCTCCTTGAAACAATGTGAGACCTTGTCTCCACAAGTTCTCCTTCCCCTCTTTTAAGTGTTAACCTTGTAAGCATCAGAAAACACTTTCAAATAAAATCAAACCTTCAAAATAACCTTGAGTTCTGATACCAAACTAATATGTTATGCAAACTTGAAGGTGTTAAAGAGAGATTCCATACAGGCTGGCAGAATTTTATGCTAGTGGAAAAACCTGTGAACAATTTATGAAACCAACATTTCGGACTAGCTAGGTGAGTCCATCATCAGGGCAATGAGATCTGTATTTTGAGAAGAGAGAGTCGAGAAAATTATGAAGCTATTAATAGTTGTTTAGAAAGATATTTGATATCTTTTTGCTTATAATGTCGGCCTGATTGATTTATAATTATTAATTAATTAATTATATATATATATATATATATATATATATATATATATATATATATATATATATATATATATATATATAAAATTATTTAATAAATTTTATTTAAGTATTTGTTTAATATTATTATTATGATTTAAATTTTAGGTTTTAATGATTGAATAAATCTGAACGTATTTGTTTGCTATATATATTACATTATTTTATGTGTTAATCTATTTATTTGTATTATATTATTTAATTTAATAAATAAATAAATGATATACAATTAAATTAAATAATATAATACAAATAAATAGATTAACACATAAAATAATGTAATATATATAGCAAACAAATACGTTCAGATTTATTCAATCATTAAAACCTAAAATTTAAATCATAATAATAATAGTAAACAAATACTTAAATAAAATTTATTAAATAATTTAATATATAAAATAAAATAAAAAATCAATTAATTAATTAATTAATAATTATAAATCAATCAGGCCGACATTATAAGCAAAAAGTTATCAAATATCTTTCTAAAAAATTATTAATAGCTTCATAATTTTCTCGACTCTCTCTTCTCAAAATACAGATCTCATTGCCCTGATGATGGACTCACCTAGCTAGTCCGAAACGTTGGTTTCATAAATTGTTCACAGGTTTTTCCACTAGCATAAAAAACTTGAAGGTGATGAAAAACTTGCAAGTAAAATTTGAAGTATTTTAGGAAATGGATCATTTTGCAAAACACATAAAATAATGGTTTTTAAAATTAGTTAACAACATAAACAGAGACAAATATACCATATCAAAAACACATAACAGCAAAAATGATAAAGGAGTTCACCCCTCTCCTAGGCTACATCTCCTGGTCCAACTTCCAATGTTGGGTCTCTTTCATTAAGTGCTCATAATTGTGTTTACATGGATTTACAGTATTCAGAATGTAAAAATTATGTCTCCAATGGCTTCAGAACAGTAAAAAACCCGCAGCTAGGCTCTTCATGGGCTCAATTTGGCCAAAAACTGAAGAAGTTATGCTTTCTAGAAGTTTTCCCTACTAATTGCTCTACAAAGTGGACTAGACTGCTATCCATCCTACGAATTCCACCTTTCCAGGGTGCGTCGAGAGACAATTTTGCCCGGCGCTAGTGAAATTCACGTTGAATTGGGTGCAAATGTTGCTCCATTTAAATTTCCTATAATGCCTATGGCGAAAAACCTAGGCCACATGGGGCCATGTGCCTGAGGGCTGGGGCTAATCGCTCACCCCCGTTGGCATAGCCCCCTGTCTCTTCAGGAACAGTTCCATGAGTGCCATAAAATCGGGGTTTATGCATATTTCTCTGCACCTGACCGTTGATCTCTTCGCTGCAATGGCACTGGTCATATGTGGGTGTCGCGACCATGGGTTGGTCTCCATGCTTCTACGCCCTATTTGTTGGCACTGGTCCGGTGGTTCATAACTTTGGGTGTCGAAACCTTGGGTTGGGGCTAAGCCTAAGCCCTCGGCTCCTACTTCATGCGATCCCGTGGTGGTAAGGTGACTGGGGGCCAAGTCTTAGCCCCGGTGATCCAGGGGGATCTCGCCATATTAGTGGCACAAGTTCACCATTAGTGTTCAGTGTAATTCAGTTCCGTGTTGTCGTCAGCATTCAATTCAGTTTCGATAGTGTTGTTTATGAATCAGGTTGTTCAGGTAATGTTTATGGTTTTCATGGTAATGGGTTTGTACCTGGCTGTCGACATGTGTTTGTTGTCAGTTCTACCAGGATTTGGGTCGACGACATGTGTTTGTCGTTCACCTCGCAGGATTTGGGTGTTGTCGTCCACTCGCAGGTTTTGTTGTCGATGGGTTCGTCGTCATGTGACAAATGTTTTGAATGTCACTTTGCAACATTTAGTTGTAAAGAGGTCTTCTTAGTTGATGTAAAAATCCTAATGACTAAACCTAAACCTAATGTAAAGCCTATGCTAAATCCATGTATCAAACCTAACCTAAATACCCAAACTCTAGTCCTAAAAACTCATCAAAAAATACATTACCAACCTATGTATTCAATACATAAAACCCTTTGTATAGCTCTCTGCATATGTTATTACAAAAAAAAACATTATAAATTAAAATGCACAGGCCCTAACCACCACCCTAACTGCAGTGGAACCGCAAAGGGGACATGCCACATGTGAACATGTTGTGTAAAGAGCATCAGGTTAGCGTTAAGCCGCCAGTACCCAACCGCGCGTGGTTCTTACCACAGTGTTTGCATGTGACCGGAGATAGGGTTAGTGGAGTCAGCAAGCGGAGGTTTAGCCGCAGCAAGAACTGTCGGCAAAGACTGTTACATGTGAATGCTCGATCCCGGAGCCGCTGAGCCTTTATAGCCGAACTGTCGGAGGTGGAAGCCTGCGATTATACCACGGCTAGTCACATGCAACCCCAACCACCTTTGCCCGGTTAACCTGACCACAAACGGTTATGTGGTTATTATAATGTTATTTTTGGGTTTTTTGAACAATTTTGTTAAAACAACTAATGCGACCACCATGCCAACTTATCCTATGTGGCATTAAACAACTAGATCGAGATCAAAACCTCATCCTAAAGCAACCAATTCATTCTGAAATCAGCCAAAGGTGGTTTTGATGTACCTGTCGACCTTTAAAAGGCAATTTTTCTTCATTGAAGGAGGAAAGAGTGGTTTTGGTTTTTGTATGCAGATTCTGGATGTCATAGGCAGTTTTGTTTTCAGTGTAATAGGAGCATCCTGAGTCGGAATTGGGAACCATGACAGGCATTGGAAAGATAGTTCAAAGAGCTTTATTTTGACAGTGATCAGAAGTGCCTTCGTGCACATTCAGTCTGGTCTATTCTCTGTGTAATCTAACTCCTTGGTTTCAATCCTAATAAAGCGGTCACCCATCTTGAAAGCAGACCCAGAGACGTAGTCCATCAGGGACAAACTCCGTAATCAACTTTGTTGTCTGGTATTGTTGTGTTTTTACTGTTTTCACTTCCGTTATGAATCTTTCTTATGTTTAATCAGTTGTCGTAAAGTCTTCTTGTCAAGCAGTTTTCCTCGATTTCTGCACTTTCAGCTAACATTCAAATCATTAATGGCTAATAAATTCTATATTAGTTTTAGTCTATGATCATTTCAGATCATATAATTTGGTATCAGAGCAGGTTGCGTTGTAGAAATTTCCATTAAATGTTAACCAGGTCAAAGTTGCAATGAGGAGAAGGAATCCTTTAGCAGATTGATCCAGAGATTGGAAAGCGACAAGTCATTCATAAGTCGACCATGACAAGATCTGATGCAGGTGAAAACACTAAAACTAAGATGAGTGATGAACAGTTTCAGCAAGCATTCTTGACTATGCAGCAGATGTTGGGAGAACTCTACAAAGATAAGAAGGCGATAGATGCAGCTTCTTCTTCAAAGACATTAAATAAGGACAAAGGTAAAGGCAAGGCTGATAAACCACCCTCACCTCCATCATCTCCATCATCTCCAACATCATCTTCTTCTTCTTCTTCTTCCAGTACAGAATATGAAACAAATAAGAAACCTAAGAAAACATCTCTTTTGAAACTTTATGTGAAATTTGAGTTACCTATATATGATGGCAAAATGAATCCTGAAAAGTTAGATAACTGGATTAAGCAGTTAGAAGTGTATTGTCGCATTCAGAACATTTCTAACGATAAAATAAAAATTCAGTTAGGTACACTTAGAATGGGGGGAACAGCTTTAATTCGGTGGGAAAGTAAAACTCAGATAGATGTAAAGCGTAAAGGAAAAGTCATCTCTTCATGGTCTAAGTTTTTAAAAGCTCTTAGGAGACAATTATATCCTTTAGGATACATGCAGCAAGTTGTTACTGATTGGCAACATTTGAGGCAAGGTAAAGGGAAAAGTGTTCAGGAATTTACTCAGGAATTCAGAAAGAAAGCATTGGCACTTTGTATTTCATTGGATACACGTGAAACTTTATTAAAATACATCAGCAGTTTACATTCATATTTGCAGCATACATTATTGATGTTTAATCCTGATGATTTTGATGAAGTGTGTGTTCAAGCCATACATATTGAATCAGGTGGCAGACCATTCAAGTTTTCATCACAATCATCCAAAGAGTTGGAAATCAAAGATTCCAATGACAGTAAGGGGAAGAATAATTCGAAGAGAAAGAAATCAGTGATAGCTCAGAAGGAAAGACCTACTTGTTCTCATTGCCAGAGAATCGGTCATGATGAATCGAAGTGTTGGAAACTTCATCCAAAACTTAAGCCCAAAAAGTTCCTTAAGGAGAAGGATGAAAAGAAGGCAATTGCAGTAGTCCAGCAAGATCTAGGTTCAGATTCAAGTGATGAAAGGAGGATAATTGCCATGGTTAAGACACGTAAAACTTCTGACATTGGTTCAAGTTTGAATATTATTGCATCTTCATCAAACATAAATCCTTCAAATGAGGATAAAAGAGTTGAATTGTTTAACATAAGGATAACTTCTAAGCATACAAAGATAGATACAATGTTTGACAGTGGATCACAGGCCAATCTAATATCTAAGTATTTAGTTAAAAGTTTGGGTTTGGAAACACAGAATCATCCAAGACCTTACCCATTAGGATGGCTAAATAAATCAACTCAGATAAAAGTCACCAAACAGTGTCGATTAAGATTTGCCATTACAGCTAATTACATTGATGAAGTGGAATTAGATGTGGTTCCAGTAGACATATGTGGAGCTGTCTTAGGAATTCCTTATCTTTATGACCATGATGCAGTATTTTATAGGAGAGAACATAAATATCACCTTAAGAAAGATAGGGTTCAATTTATTGTCAGGGCACATCAAAGTAAAAATCATTTGAATATTAATGTTAAGTAGATGAAGCGATTAATAAGTTCAAATAAGAGATTTGTAATCATGTGTGTAAAGGAACAACATAAACATGATGTTTGTTCAGATTATGAGACTCAGCTTAAAGATGGTTTGATTAAAGAGATAGAAACTATTCCAGTTCTATGTAAAACCAAACATCTTACTCATAAGCGGGGAATACAACATGAATTACAGTTTGTGCCTAAAGCTCCTCTTCCTAATGTTAGAATGAATCCATTCAATTCAGGTTTGGAAATTAACAGTTGCAGGGATACAGGTCAGTATTGGGGAAAGTCAATGTTAAATTTCTCTTATATTGTGTTGCCATTTCATGTTTGAAATAGTTTGGAAACCTCTTTTCAAGTGGAGAGGAAACCTATTTTTTTTCATATCAAAGCCTTTTCTAAAGAAATTTCAAAGTATCTAAGGGAAACTTATGCATCAGGGGAAAGTGCTAATAAATGGAAACAACATTTAATGAATAAGGAAAAAGTGATTCAAACAAATCAACAGCTAATTCAATACTTTCAAAGACAAACTAAGTTGCAGCAATTCTCACCTTACAGTTTGATGGGTTCATGGCAGCAAGTTCACTTAGTAATCAGGAATCAAGAAAGTATGTTAAATCAAGTAGCTGATTTGATGTCAAGAATATCTTTGATTTTCTATGTCATTCCGCAAAATAGATTGTTAATACATGTTGATGGTATTGAACAATATCCTATAAAGATTGTTTTCAAAGATGATTATGAATCACTAACTCATGGTATTTCGTGGAAAGAAATCAATTGCCATGTTCATAACATGTTGTTTGCCCATCATCACAAGTTGTTCATACTGCAGATGGATGGAACAGGTCACCGATTCAAAATGTGCCATGATCAGCATCATCAGGGTCATCACTTCCAGGTGATTGATCGAATGTATTGGTACATCATCAGGTCAATGTGGAAAGAGAGGGAGTTCTACCCTCATCGACTATTTGTTTAGTCAAACTTTTGTGGTCCAAAAGCTTTCAAGTGGAGAGGATTGATCCAGGAGGATCTCGTCAGATCAGTTGCACAGGTTCACCGTCAGTGTTCAGTGTCATTCAATTCCGTGTCGTCATCAGCATTCGGTTTAGTTTCGACAGCGTTGGTTATGAATCAGGGTGTTCAGGTAATGTTTATGGTTTTCATGGTAATGGGTTTGTACATGGCTGTTTACATGTGTTTTTCGTCAGTTCCACCAGGATTTGGGTCGACGACATGTGTTTATCATTCACCTCGCAGGATTTGGGTGTTGTCGTCCACTCACAGGTTTTGTTGTCGATGGGTTCGTCGTCATGTGACAAATGTTTTGAATGTCACTTGCGACATTTATTTGTAAAGATGTCTTCTTAGTTGACGTAAAACTTCTAATGACTAAACCTAAACCTAATGCAAAGCCTATGCTAAATCC
This sequence comes from Pinus tabuliformis, assembly GCA_031772625.1. Classification (NCBI taxonomy): domain Eukaryota; kingdom Viridiplantae; phylum Streptophyta; class Pinopsida; order Pinales; family Pinaceae; genus Pinus; species Pinus tabuliformis. Next base: position 2,018,268,286 of record CM062819.1, read on the forward strand.
ATGTATCAAACCTAACCTAAATACCCAAACTCTAGTTCTAAAAACTCATCAAACATTACATTACTAACCTTTGTATTCAATACATAAAACCATTTGTATAGCTCTCAGCATATGTTATTACAAACAAAAACATTATAAACTAAAATGCGCAGGCCCTAACCACCACCCTAACCCCAGTGGAACCGTGAAGGGGATAGACCACATGTGAACATGCTGTGTAAAGACTGTCGGGTTAGCATTAAGCCACCAGTACCCAACCGTGAGGGGTTCTTATCACGGTGTTTGCATGTGACCAGAGATAGGGTTAGCGGAGTTAGCAAGCGGACATTTAGCCACAGCAAGAACAATTGGCAAAGGCTGTTACATGTGAACGCTCGATCCCGAAACCGTCTGAGCCTTTATAGCTGAACCGCCAAAGGTGGAAGCCTGCGGTTAGACTGAGGCTGGTCACACGTAACCCCAACCACCTCCACCTGGTTAACCTGACCGCAAATGGTTATGTGGTTATTATAATGTTATTTTTGGGTTTTTTGAACAGTTTTTTTGAAACAACTAATGCGACCACCATGCCAACTTATCCTATGTGGCATTAAACAACTAGACCGAGCTCAAAACCTCATCCAAAAGCAACCAATTCATCCTAAAATCAGCCAAAGGTGTTTTTGATGTACCTGCAAACCTTTAAAAGGCAGTTTTTCTTCATTGAAGGAGGAGAGAGTGGTTTTGGTTTTTGTATGCAGATTATGGAGGTCATAGGCGGTTTTGTTTTCAGTGTAACAGGAGCATCTGGAGTCGGAATTGGGAACCGTGATAGACATTGGAAAGCTTGTTCAGAGAGCTTACTTTTGGTAGTGATCATAAGTGCATGCATGCACATTCAATCTAGTATATTCTTTGTGTAATCAAACTTTTTGGTTTCAATCCTAATAAAGCGGTCGCCCATCTTGAAAGCGGACCCAGAGATGTATTCCATCAGGGACGAACTCCGTAATCAACTTTGTTGTCTGGTATCGCTATGTTTTTACTATTTTCACTTCTGTTATGCATCTTTCTTATGTTTAATCAGCTGTCGTAAAGTCTTCTTCTCAAGCAGTTTTCCTTGATTTCCGCACTTTCAGTTAACATTCAAATCATTAATGGCTAATCAATTCTACATTAGTTTTAGTCTATGATCATTTCAGATCACCCGGACCCATCCCCCAACATTGAACTACAAAAAATTTAAATACATATTTGCTACTATGCATGTTAAGTTCCACCTATGCCCTAGCGGTAAGGCATTGTATTATTGCTCCATAGGTCTCGTGATCGAATCTGGTCGGGCCTTTAGGCCACCCTTGCCAAATTTTATTTGACCTTAGTGTGCCACGTGGAATCCCACCATTGGTCCACATACACACTCAACCACCAATCAAAACACAGCCAATTCAAACCAATACAAAGAGGCCAAGTGGTAGCCTACCATTGGCCCAAGAAACACAGTCAACATGTCCAGTCACCCTGCCCAATAAGCACTCATGTATCCAACCTACAATTTTTTTACTTGTTTGGAAAAATGATCAGAACTTGATATCAGGAGCATACAATATTAGTTTTAAGTGATTCAAGTTGTTTTGTATTCAGGTTTTTGAGATCTACACTCTCGTATAAGTTTCGAGCACTTTTGAACACTTTGAATTTTGAGCACTTTACTGATACCTTAGATCAGGAGGAGTCATGGTCTAAAGGAATCACTTATAATGATGGAGTTAATTATAAGGTATTAAGTGATTCCCAAATCCCATTCAAGGAGGGGCTCAATTAGGTCTCAATGCTTCAAGAGAATCCAAAATATCTCCAAGAAAGACCTAGGAGGAAGGCCTAGACCTAGGGTAAAGATATTCAATGATAATGAGTGTGCTTAGGGTCAAGGCTTCCAATGTGATGTAGGACCTCTTTAGAAGAATTATAAGATGATTTTTCACTTAAAAGAGGAAATTCACTTCATTAGAGAGGCCTAGAAAGAAGCCTATATGAGCCCTAGGGTTTATGGGTGAATGTGGGAGGACCTTCTCCATTTTGTTCTCTGGGTCAAGATAGGTAGGAAATAGGGTCTAGAATTATCAATTTCTTTGAGCGTTATGTGCATAGACACTTAATGAGACCACCCAACCTAAGACGTTCAAGATAGGCTTTCAAAGTCACAGCAAAGGCACAAGTTCTCTTGAAACCTAACCTTGGGAATTGCACCAAACTTGGATATTCACTAGAGGAAACACCAACGCAAATTCTTGTCCAAATAGATTTGAAATATTCCACCTCTAAGGAATTTTGAAAGGAGCCCTAGTTGGCCATCTAGGAAAGGGTTAGAAATTTTTGGTAGAGAGGGGTGACCACCAATTTTACTTGGTTCAATGCCTAATCCTTGGGCTATGGAGTTTATGACGATTCGAAATTCTACCAAAATTGTCTTCAAGGAGGCTAAATTGTGATGCCGTATCAACCACTCTTTAAAATTTACCCACCCAAGAGCTATGGAGATTCATGGAAGCAAATGAATTTCAATCCACTAGGAACATTCATCTACTTGTTATGCAATGAATAAAGAAATCTTTACAATAATATTCAATGAATTAGGGCACAAAAGATCTATCTATTTGCAATAATTCCACACATTAGACATCGTATTAAGAAATTCTTCAACCAATATCACTTACAAGATAACAAGAGATATATCCAATCATATATGAAGAAGTAGCTCCAAGAAAGAATGTAAATTTCAGCTTCCAAATATATCGAAATGCATCAAAAGATCTCCAACAGTCATCCAAAAAAAAGTGTAAAGTTCATACGAAAGAATAGATCTAAGAGATGATAATGATGCTCTCACAAATGAGAGTCATCTTTATTTATATGATCCTCCTACTAATTCAAATTAGCCTAATAGCCCCTACAATTATAAAATAATGTGAAAATAGCATGTCCTTGGTGACAAGCCCACCAAGTAGCTCATAAAGTGATGAAGAAGCCATCCATAAGTGAGTCAAAATAATGAAACCATGGTGTAGAAGGGTCATTGGAAGACCGAAGTGAGTCCTCAAGGTGCCATGATAAGGATGAGGGTTCCATGAATGATGGACAAGGGTTGGCCCCTTAATCTTTGTGCAAATGATCATGTGGTGCTCCAAAGTGGCTTTGGGGCACAAGAAATGGTCTCATGGGTCTCTTAACGAAAAATAAGCCTGTAGACTGCTCCAAATGAGTGCACAGAAGATGGTGCTTTCCCTCCCATGTCTCGAGGATGATATAAATTTCCGTTGGGCCTCATATCAGCAACCAAACCTGATATATACTTCTAATATGGTTGGGGGTACTACTGGTCCAAGTGCATCATCTTGCATATAATGTGGGGCAATGAAAAATATGTTGAATATGTTGAGGGCGCCCATAAGATAAGAAATTTCTAAATCACATAATGGAGTCCCATGACTCCCAACGCATCCCCTATAAGCGTCAATATGATCCTCTAATGGGCTTGGGCCCCAGTTAAGTTGCCCATTCCATGATAAAACCACCTGCCAATTATGCCTAAGATCCAATGCATCTCCTCAACTTCAGATACAATAATTCATTAGTTCATCTAAATTAAACAAACTTGTTAGTAAAGAGCATAAATGAGACTTCATAATGGGTTTCCCTTCCAAATTTTTGGTTTTGAGCACGTAATGTCGTTACCTCCCTTAGTAGGAATTGTTAATAAACAACCCTATTACGTGTTCCTAACCCCTAAAGGGAAAAACATGTCCAAGGTACATCCTTCAAATGGTAGGTGTGATGTGGATAGTGATGAGGTGGATTGGAACACAAGGGTCTCAAGGCCAAATGCCATGGACTCAAGGGTGGTAATGATGAGGGATGTCCACATATTTGGGTGTATGAATGTAGGAAGGCGAAATCGTGGTACATAACTTACCCTGACCTTCATTTTTCTACCCTTCTTAATTTGTCGTTGGGATTTTATTGACTTTTCTTTGGATTTACTCCTCAGGGCTCCAAGGGATGAGAGCATGATGTGTATGATATAACAATTACTACCCCCTTAAGGTGGGGCAGTTCATCACCCACCGGGGTTTGGGGCATGCATGGGTTCCTTAATGATGCAGGGGACACTCATAGGGGCCCTAAGAACTAGGGTGATGGTCATAATGATAAAGGGTAGAGCTCATGCTTGGATTTTTCCCACATGCTAAATTTTATTGTCCCAGCCATCTTGCATTTTATGGTATTATTTCCTTTTGTATGTGGCCATTATATGCTTTTATATTGTTTTTTTTAGTTGCATCAACCTCTGGGGAACTGTTCTAAGCCCGACCCAGACATGTGGACAATGGAGGGGGAGTACCAGAGCCTTATCGACCAAGTGGTCATGTGGAGCCAGAGAGGGAAGATGATGAAATATGGTTTGTTATGTGCGGAGGGGAACAAATAATGTGGATAAATAATGTGGATAGGGAAAATAGGACCACGCTACCAAAACTGAGGTTTCCCAAGTAGTTCTCATCCTGAAGATATAAGCTAATAAGGGAGATTTCACAAGACTATGGTTGAGGATTAACCCCTTGTTGTCGCCTGAATTGTACAGGAACCACGACAACCGCTCAGGGCGGGGGTTGTCACTCTGATCCCGACCCACTCCGTTCTAGTTGTCTCCTAACAGTAGGCTATGGGGGGTAGTCCCTATGGAATGAGGTGAAGGAAAACAAGTTGGAAACCAACTTTTTTGGGAGACACGGATGAGTGGAGTAATTACTTGGTTAAATTTAGCAAGATTAATGATTAGATTAGATTTTAAGTATGATTGCAGTGCCTTAATGGAGTCACAATTCTTGCTTATAGTAATTTCAAACCAAGTGACTAGATGAACACTCGTTGCTTGAATGATTAATTATCCTATATGATGTGCAAGTCCTAAGATCTATGTGAGATGCAATGATATTTTTTTATTTTTATTATATGCCTAGTCTAAGTATGGTCTTCCCTTAACTATTTTGAAGTTGGGCTCCAAGGTAGGTTGTGGAAAGGAGACCAACAAGAATCAGGCTAGGGCCTGATTAATGATACCTTCTGTGTGCTCCTATAACCCGATGCCTCCGTCGCTGCAGAGACTATGGCTCTAACGATGGAAAATTCACCTTGTTAACCACCGAAGAGTTGTCAAACCCCTCAAGCTAGGTGAGAAGGGTTTCCCTAGATTTCTATCAACCTATGTAGGTTTTAATCCCATATAGAAATTACCTGCATACAAGTTCTAAAACACAGAAAATAAACAATGCGAGATCATAACACATAAAACACATATACACAGAGATTTTCCCCTGGATCCCAAAACTGGGACTACCATCTTGATTTTTCATTATGTTACTTTCAATGTTACAATACATATTTATACATGCCGAAGCATCCAATACCATGGACCGAAAACCATCGCGTCCCAAACCATGGACCAAAAACCATCACGTCCAAAATCATGTGCGAAAATCATGCACAAAACCATAGGTAGGTCCGCCCAACCTAACATAGGGTCCAAAACCAAAAAAATTCGGGGCGTTGCCCCAGACCCCATAGAGTGGGGTTACCTGCACCCCTCAAACCCCCTTGTGACTCCCCCCGCTACGCAATCGGCGCAACGAATGGGGGGCTCTGCCCCCAGTTAACTACGTGGGCTAGTCATGGAAAGAATATAACACAGCCCAACATTCTCCCACTTGTTGTTTTCTTTCCACAGGGGGCCACAAGAGAGCTTAGTCATTTATCCAGCCCTGCAATGCCCATTGTTTCTCTACACTAAGAGAACTTCTCAGAGCTCACAAATTTTTTCAATGCATCTGCAGTATTCTTCAAAGTGTCCACCTTTACCAGCAACACCTTTTTTTCTTCTATCATATCCCTCATAGAGTGATACTGAACATCAATGTGCTTTGTCTTTGAATGATATGCAGGGTTCTTTGCCAAGAAAATTGCACTTTGGCTGTCACAGTCTATCCTTATAGCTCACTATACTAACCCCATACTTGAACACAATCTCTACAACCAAACTGCTTCCTTGCTTGCATGAGTGGCTGCCATGTATTATGCCTCTGTAGTTGATAGTGCCACTACAGATTGTTTCTTACTCATCCAACTGACTGCACCTCCAAATAGGCTAAACACATACCCACTTGTAGATCTTCTCTGATCCAGATCTCCAGCCCAGTCTGCATCAACAAAGCCATGAATATCCAACACTCTGTCCAATCCTGGTCTTCCTTGGTAGCACAAACCATAATCACTAGTGCCACGCAAATACCTAAAACCCGCTTCACTATTATCTAGTGCTCCTTCCCTGGTTTTGACATAAACCTGCTCAATACTCCCACTGCATGTGCAATGTCTGGTCTAGTACAGACCATCGCATACATCAGGCTACCAACTACACTTGCATATGGAACACAGGACATGTCCTCTTCCTCTTCTTGTGTCTTGGGACACTGTTCAGCAGATAACTTTACACCTACAGGAATAGGAACCTTCACCGGTTTACTATCCTACATATTAAACCTCTACAATATTGTCTCGACATACTTCCTCTGGTTTAACCAGAGCTTCCTCTTTGTCCTATCTCTTTTAATTTCCATGCCCAAAATATAGTTTGCAGCACCAAGATATTTCATGTCGAATTTGGAGGACAAATGGGTCTTCAAATCCTGGATAATTTCTTTGTCATTTCCAACCAGCAACATATCATCCACATACAAGACTAGATAAATAACACGGTCACCAATTAATTTAAAGTACACACAATGATATTATTTTCTTATGGTGAAGCCAAGTCCTCGTATAAATGTATCAAATTTCTGATACCACATCCTTGGTGACTGTTTTAACCCATACAAAGACTTCTTTAACTTGCATACTAGTTCTTTCTTACCCTTCACCGCAAAGCCTTCAGGTTGCTTCATGTAGATCTCCTCTTCCAGAACCCCGTGAAGAAATGTTGTCTTCACATCCATTTGTTTTACCTCAAAATCAAAAGCAGCAGCAACAGATAAAAGTAATCTAATAGAAGTTACCTTGGTAACAAGAGAAAAAATGTCACCAAAATCAATTCTCGACACCTGAGAATAACCTTTTGCTACCAACCGAGCTTTGTATTTCTCCACCTTTCCTTCTGCATTTGTCTTCTTCTTGAACACCCATTTGCTGCCAATGGGTTTCCTTCCAGCCGACAACTCCACCAAATCCCAAGCCTCATTTTTGTGCAAAGATGCCATTTCATCATTTATGGCCTCTTTCCAGAGTTTGTCGTCCTCTGAATCTACTGCTTCCTTCACAGTTCTGGGATCATCGTCAATAATAGATAAAGCAAAATTTGAACAGAAAATAGATGGACTATACCTTTTTGGCTGCCTTCTTTCTCGAACTAATCTTCTCACACCCGGAGTTTGTGGCTCTTCATCTTCTGATTCGTCCTCCTTAAGCTCAAACTCTATCTTCTCAGGTTCCTTTGGTTGGACTTCATGTTTAATAACATCTTTTACCTCTCTGAATACCACATCTCGGCTGTACACAACCTTCCTTGTTATTGGGTTCCAAAGCTTATAACCCTTTAGACCATCCTTATACCTAATAAAGATGCACTTTTCAGATTTACTATCCAACTTGGTTCGTTTCTCCTTTGGAACATGTACATATGCATCACATCCAAAAACCCATAGATGTGTAAGAGAGGGTTTCTTACCAGTCCATACCTCTTGTGGAATCTTATCCTCCAACGCTGATGAAGGTGATTTGTTGACTAGGTAACATGTTGTCTCCACTGCCTCTGCCCAGAATTCTTGTCCTAACCCAGCACCATTGAGCATGCTTCTTGCCCTTTCCATCAACGTCTTGTTCATTCTTTCTGCAACTCCATTTTTTTGAGGTGTATATGGAGTAGTCTTCTGCCATGCTATACCACACGTCTTACAGAATTCTTCAAATTCCTTACTGCAAAACTCTCCACCATTGTCTGTCCTCAACACCTCTATTTTCTTCTCTGTCTGGTTTTCCACCAGAGCCTAAATTCTTTAAACCTATCAAAGACTTTAGATTTCTTCTTAAGGAAATATATCCATGTATTCCTTGAGAAGTCATATATAAATGATACATATTACACAGACTTACCCAATGATGGAACCTTCACAGGTCCAAACACATCATTGTGCACAAGTTCTAATATATGTTTTGTCATTTTACCACCAGAGGGGAAACACACTCGATTCAGCTTCCCATATACACAGTTTTCACAGAAATCAAAATCCAGAGAGCTATTACTCATACCTTTACCATGAAGTATTCGAAGGCCCTTCTCTCTAATATTTCCAAGCCTTTGATGTCACAGCATGGTCTTCTCTCTAGAGACCATTAGATTTTCTGCTCCACTTTCAGGAACCACAGAACTGTTGCACCCATCAACAACAGTGCTACCTTACAGCTTGTACAGAGTTCCAATTCAAACTCCTCGCATCAATACCAGTGCCCCCTGAACCATCTTGCAGGTATCCTTCTCGAACACTGTTTTTACACCTGCATCATCTAGCTTGCCTATAGAAATCAGATTTCTGGCCAATGTAGGAATATGTAGAACACTTGAAAGTGTTCTAACCCTTCCACCTTGCAACTTCAACTTTACTTTTCTGCGACCAACGATTCTAGCCTTCCTATCATCCCTTAAGAAGACATCACCACCATCATTTTTCTCATACTCACAGAACCACTCTCTATGGGGATTGAAGTGAAAGGATGCACCTGAGTCAATCAACCATGCCCCATGATCTACATGTGTACTTGAAGAAGCCAAGTACACATCCCCACCTTCATCTGAGGTGGTTTTCACCTCTGCAAAAGGAGCATCATCAGATCTCTTTCCTTTATCAGGAGCTTTAGATTTACAGTCCATTTTGTAGTGCCCTTCCTTTTCGCATTTCCAACACACCACCTTTATAGGTTTTCCTGGAGATTTAGATCTCCCTCTAGATTTAGATCTCCCACTCGATCACTTATTTTTGTTTCTGTTCGGGGATCGTCCTCGTACAAACAAGGCATCACCATTCTAGCTCTCCATATTTTTTTGTCTCATCTCCTCCGTCAGCAAGGATGAGACTATTTCATCAAACTGCAAGGCAATGGTATTGCTACCTATTGCAATAACTAGACTATCCCACGAATCTGGTAGAGAACACAATAAACTGATGCACTTATCTTCATCTGACTTACCATAATATTAAATGCGTTCAGATGCTCTGTCACCGAGTCTCCATCTTTCATCCTCAGGTTATACAGCTTTTTCCGCGAGAACAGTTTATTCACCAGAGACTTAGATTGGTACAAAGTCCCTAACTTGTCCCACAAAGCCTTTGTCGTAGCTTCCCCTGATACATTCAGCAATACAGAAACACACAATCGTATTGTGCTCTTTGCCTTCCGATCCAACTTCTTCCATTCTTCATCGGACACTCTCGTTGGTTTAGTACCCAGATCTACCATGATCCACTAATCTTTATCCACCAACAAATCCTCCATCTTGAGTTTCCACAACTCAAAACTTTGACCATTAAATTTCTCGATCTCTATCTTTCCACTACTCGCCATCTTCTTTCACCACCAAAATCGATCTCGCAGATCTCCCACTGAACAGGGTCTACCACAGGCCCAAGAAAAACCCGTTAGCAATAAAGGCGTCCCCTTAAAGCTAAAATAGCTCTGATACCAAATGTAGGTTTTAACCCTGTACAGATATTACCTGCATACGAATTCTAAAACACAAAAAATAAACAATGCGAGAGCATAACACATCAAACACATATACATAGAGATTTTCCCCTGGATCCCAAAACCGCGACTACCAGCTTGATTTTTCATTATGTTCCTTTCAATGTCACAATACATATTTATACATGCCGAAGCATCCAATACCATTGACCGAAAACCATCGCGTCCAAAACCATGGACCAAAAACCATCGCGTCCAAAACCATGTGCAAAAATCATGCACAAAACCATAGGTAGGTCCGCCCAACCTAACATAGGGTCCAAAACCAAAATTTTCTGGGGCACCATAGAGTGGGGTTACCTACACCCCTCAAACCCCCTTGTGACTCCCCCCACTACGCAATCGGCGCAACGAAGGGGGGGCTCTGCCCCCCAGTTAACTATGTGGGCTAGTCGTGGAAAGAATATAACACAACCTAACAACCTAGCCTATGCTAGGAGGTAAGTTTTAAAGCAAGCTATATCTAGGATGCTTATGCAAGAGATTATGAGTGAGATTATCTTAAATTAATATTGTTTATGTTACTTAAGTACATAGTGTGGATTAGCTTATAGCGAGAGTACTTAACAATGATGAGATGACAATCTTGAACAAGATAAATTGCTTTAGAGACACAAATGCAAAAACTTCAACAAATTCTCACAAGATGTAAAATGTCAATTTTTCAACAATGTTTGATACCACTTTAAGATAAACTAATCACCATTCAAGATAGCCCAATGAAAACTTAGATGCCAATATTTAGAGTGATTACCAAAGACAAAGATGTCAATTAGATTCCAATTATCACAAGATCATATATATAGCTTAAATGTAGGAATGCTTTAGGTGCCAAATTCTAGAAATTTTACAAACATAGAGTAAACTACACAAGTGTTAGATCTCAACAGTAGTACTTCAGAAAAATTCAGCGCTTATTAATGTTATGACAAGAGTAGAAAAACCACTCTAAATTATAAAATTTGCCCAACATATGAAGTACAAAACTTTCCAATGACCAGCAAAAGCAAATTTATGTATCTAGCTTACTTTATGAAGATGTATTGAATAAATTTTCATCCCTGTAATAAATTATTACAGCAGTAAATTTACCCACAGATCAACAAGATAATGCAGTTACAATCAATGCCAAAATTGCCTAGAAATAGGAAAATTTACCGGAAACTGAAAATTTCAAGTTTTAGACCCTTATTAAGTGTATGCTTCAAAAATTTCAGATCTGAAAACTTTAGTTATGTAGTAAATTCCAGCAAGCATAAAAGTTAGATCTAGGCTAGATCTAGAATGCCCAAGTAGCCAAAATTTATGAAAATTAAGATTTTACAATTTTAAACAATTTTGACCATGTAGCATGTGATTTTAGGGCTTAATTGTTATTAATTTTACTGTTGCAATAAATCAGAGATAAAACTAGGGTTTATAGGTCAAACCTTAGGCCCAAGACCTTGATAATCCCTTGGTCAAATTTTTTTGAAACTTTGGGATCAAGCTACAACCTGAAAAATAGAATTTTTGAGCCTCAAAACCTGCAAAACCACCAAGTATTTAGTGTTGAAAAATCAAAGGAGGGTTTTAGGGTAGATTAGGGCAAAAGAGGCCAAGGAAGGCGGGTGTTTGGGGATAAGGAGGCTAGAAAGGTAGATCGTGGGTCAACAAGACTAGATGAGGCCACAAGAAGGGAAAGTTGAAGGAGGAGGAGCCTCAAAGGCTTGACACAAGGGAAAAAGGGCTAAAATGCTAGGGCTTAAGGGCAAAAAATCCCACAAAAAGCCTAGAAGGTTGTCGTCTAGGGTAAAGGAAGAAGGTTGAGGCCTCTTCGGCCCATCGCTAGACCTAAAAAGGCCTAATACCCTTGACACAGGGCCAAATAGGGAAGGTTGAGACCCCTAAACATGGAAAAATTTAGGGTTTAATATTCGCAGGTGGGCTAATTTTCCATGATTTTTCCAAAAAAAAGTTTCTCCAATTTCCATTTTTTGGAAAAATGATTCGCCCAAATTTTACAATTTAAAATTATTTTACCTTAAAAAAATCGCCAACATTATATAGAGACTATATATAAAATCATTTTAAATTTGAATAATTTATAAATATATCAATAAAAAAATTATAGTTTGTATATTAGGGATTAGTGAGATTCGTCAATGTTTTTAAGCTTCAAGATAATTTTCCATCCTTAAAATTTTCCTTGCCCCTAAAGGCTACGGCCAGCCCTAAAAGGGCCTAAAAATATGGCGTTGGGAGCTCTACGGGTGACGATGGCCAAGAGAACGCTGACATTGGGCTTGGAGGGTCAGATTTGGTCCCAGGGAGGCCAAAATATGAAACCCTTGTCTCAAAAAAATTTCCTTCTTCAGATATGAATTTTGCTACAAAATCTCCAATGAATGGCCCTGCAAAATTGTCTAGAGACTAGATCTTGCCTTTAGGGGCCTAGATCTAGCTCTTCTTCCACTTGATCCCTTGATCCAACCTACAAAAATGAAAATAAGACACCCAAACCCCAAATATATACAGAATACTAAAAATACCCAAAACCCGAGTTAGAAAAAATAATTTACAGGTTAGATCTACAAACTTATTCACAAGATCTACAAATATACAAGGGTTTTAAAAATTTTAATTTTTTGAGAAAAACATTTTTATGGAGTTTTTTTATTTCTTTGAAGAATGGCTAAAATTATTTTAGAAACCCCAATGTATACTATAGCCTTAGCGAAGATTTAATCCACCATATAAATATTTGAAATCCAAGCAACAGTGATTCTTGCCCAAGGTTGTGAACTTGGAGGCGAGGGACAGAAGTACCTGCAAGCACTATGAATTTATCTCAAAATAATTTGTCAGATCACATGGGGAATCAAACCACCTAATATTAGCCCAAATCTGTCAATAGTATGGTTCTATCTTCATCTAATGAAAAAACAAATCTTAATAATATTCAACACAACATAGATATGCATGTAGTCAACACATACCACAAATTAATAAGCAATAACACCTTGAATTGCACCCCAAATTCTTTATTATGATTGAAAAATAGTTCTTAGTGGGACAATAGTTACAGAGTTGCTTCAATGGAAATTTTCTAGCTAGAGATCAAGATGCTAGAGACTCAAATGAATCTCTAATTTATAGATTTATCCTCCAAGTGGAAAAATAACAGCTAGTTTCTTTGATCTTTGTCAAAATAATCTCGATCGTTGATAAACACTTCAAGATCTTTTAATCCTGGCCCTTGATTTTTATTTTTGAGGAATTTTTATTTTTTCATTTAATTCCATTTTTATTAGCTCAAAATTAATTATTTTGAGCTAATTTCCTCAAAAAAATTGACTTTGACTTAAGTGCCAAGGTCCAAGGGTCCAAATTTTCTTGAAATATACAATATTCCCTTGGTGGAGGACCTTTAAAAATTTATTCCTTTAGGACCCACGAATTTTTCCACTTGGAGAATTATTTTTCCTAAGACAATTTAATTTTGACTCTATTAATTAATTTTCTAGCTTAGGATTTAATTTTATTTTGCCAATAAAAATAATTAATTTACATATGAGGGGATTTAATTAATTTTCCACCCAATTTAATTTTGACCCTATTAATTAATTTTCTAGCTTAGGATTTAATTTTATTTTGCCAATAAAAATAATTAATTTACATATGAGGGGATTTAATTAATTTTTCACCCTCTAATACATAAGATTTTATATTTTCAGCCCTCAAATGGGGAATACACATTAGGCGTAGACCCTCAAGACACATAACCCATCTATGACACAATATGATCTAGTATGTTATCACTCCAAAATTTCTCTTGAGTTGTTAGGAAAGAAATGATAGAGGTAACCACAAACCTACTTTGGAGATTAGGATCTAGCCTTCCTAATGCTCAGAGAGGGCTCCCTCTTTATGATTTAACTTAGTTTAGTTAATTGATTTTAGGCTAGTTATGATTGTACTTGGGTTTTGGTTTTGATTTGGTGGTGGGATCACTTATTTACATGGACATAGGGATGTCTTTTACCATTGGGCTATGGGGCCAAATGTCAAGCAAACAAGGACTAGATCAAGTTCTAAAAATAGTGTCTATAGGGCAAGGTAGTTGAGTAATTTCAGGTCTTAAGGCTTGATGGTGAAGTTGATTTTAATCGGATCCAAGGAGTAATTAAGGGTTCCTTAGGTCGGATAATGAAGGAAGTGAAAGAGGTCGATCGGGATGGGAGCGCAATTAAGGATTCTCAGATCCGGATATCAGAAGAAAACATGGAAATGATTAACTGTTCAAGACATAGTGTACTTAAACAAATTCTGAAATAAATTTCCAGTTAATTCATTCACTTTAGATGACATGCAAGTTTGTGAAATACATAAGAAGATAACAAATTTGACAAAATAAAATACTTCATTTTAATAGTTCAACACATGAATCCTGTAATGGAATCTCTTTATTACTCAGTCCAGTCTGCTGACTTGAAAAATTGGTACAATAACCCTTAGGTTTCAAATCAATACAAGTATAGAAATGTATAGCAATCCACACCCAATACTTCAAATTATGAAGTATTTAGACAAAAATAGTTTACAAAATATCCCAAACTGTCTTGGGAATTAATCTAGGAGAAAGAAATATCTTCATGCAAGAAGATATAGACAGATGTTCAACTGTTGTATGTTGTCCCTGTTTATTTGGTTGTGATGTCTTTATGCTTTGATATTTTGTTGTTTATTCTCTGCCTTGATATTGGTCTTCATGCTGACTGTTCTTTTTACTTTGCCCTTTTTCAACTGATACACTTCACCTGATACTCTTTCACCTGGCTGGGTTGTTACTGATGTCAAACATGTTGCTAATGTAGATGTTGTGGTAGTTGGTAGTGTTGTAGCCAGTGGAGCTGCAATGAAGTTGCCAAGGTGGATGGTACTGCTATAGTGACTGTTGGAATGAAAGTGGCAGTGGAAATCTCAAGGCTAGCCTGTTTCAACTGTATTAAGTTGTCCAACTCCTTCTCCATTTCTTTCAATTGGTCATTAAGTTGTAAAACAAGGTCCATCATTTCCTCCTGATGTGTTTGGCTTTCTAAGACCTCTTTTGTCTATGGGCACTCTTAATGAGGCAGTTTCAATTGCTTTCTGAGAGCAACAATATCCTCATTCTTTTTCTTTATCAACTTCTCTACAGCCTTGACATCATTGGGATCATGTCCAAGATCAATTACCAAGTCTTCTAGTGACTTGATTCTGTTTTCCTTGGCCTGTGAGGAGGCCTTTTCCATCTTGTATTGTGCAGTGATATTATCCAATGAATTTTGAAGTTTGTGTGCAGTCATAGCTTTACTGGTCATGGTGGATAGCTTGTTTATGAAACTCAATTTGGTCAATGGGGTGAACATCCCTGGCCAAAACCTCAAAATCTATTTTCCTATAGTCTATTGATGATCTTGGCTGCTGGACTGTAGGCTACATGAATGTCATCTTCATTTTCCCTATTTTGATGCCAAAGGTTGACATTAACCTATTTTGATTTGTAGGTGTCTGCTTGAAGTATTGGGCATAAGTCTTAGCCTTCAATGTCTCATTCCTCAACTAAATTTCCTTGTCCCTCTCCTTAATATCTTTCTCTTTATCCACAGGCTTGGTGAATGAAGATACCTCAACGCTTAGTTGTCTCTCAATAAGTTGGGTGTTTGAGGTAGAAGGCTGGTGTGTTTCTTCTAAAGTTGTTGTGCCTTTGCTCCTTTCCACCATTGTGTTAGTGTCAGTGATTTCCACTATTCCAATGGTGTCTTCCTGTTCAGTTACAGGATTAAGCTTGGGCCTCTTCCTGTAACTGATCTCAAATTGTTCATCTGTGGTTTCCATGGCTAAACTAGAACCTTCTT
Organism: Pinus tabuliformis; assembly: GCA_031772625.1. Taxonomy (NCBI): domain Eukaryota; kingdom Viridiplantae; phylum Streptophyta; class Pinopsida; order Pinales; family Pinaceae; genus Pinus; species Pinus tabuliformis. Next base: position 2,018,283,993 of record CM062819.1, read on the forward strand.
CCCTGGTTCTCTTTGCATTTTTGTCTTCATTTGTTGGAGTCTGTAAAAGAGGAGGAATATTCATTGGTTCTCCTAGGGCTGGAACCTACAGAAAGGAACTAGTGTCAATCTTCTTTTCCACATCAATTAATGTATTCTCCACATCAACTACAGTATTGTCCATGTCTATCAAAGTGTTTTCCAACCATTCAGACTGGTTGGAAAATCTCTCAATGTCTGGCCTGGGATGATGTATGAAAGGGCCCAATTTGACTTTGAGCCTTAGTTTATTTATGACTCCATGAGGGTCATATTACCACATAAAATTGTTCTTAAATTTCATCTGCTGTAGAATCTTATCTGCCTTTGGTCTAGATTCCCTATTATTACAAATAAAGGGGCCCAATTGGTTTTTCATTTTGAATTGATTCTTCTTTTTGGCTGCCAAGAAGTTAACTTCATCAGAGTTTATAATCTGCCTAAAGTACTCTAATGCAAATAACCTCATGGGGAGGTATTTGGGTAGTTTGTAGGGAGCTAGTTGGAATCCATATATCCTTATTTCTGTGTGGTGCTGGTATAAATACCAGTCTCCCACTTTACTATTCTTTGCCAACTGTAAAACCCTTTTAATTTCCTGAATGATCCTGGGATGATAGCTACTAGTTAGCATGTTTACAACGCGATGAACAAATGATCAATGAAGTTTTTGTAAGTAAATACAGTGGAGTACTTTTGGATCAATGGTGTCCAATAGATGACTGATCTTGGATTACCTTTGGTGTCTAACTTTTGGATGTTGACAGGGAATTTGTCTGACTAGTAGTACAAGAACATATGAAATAAAACTGAAGAATACTTGAAAACTCTCTCATTAGGTAGTCTGATGAATTGTTCATGCATTCTATATGCTATGAACTGAGCATAGTTATACATTACAGAAGGAGGCTTACCTGGGAAAAATATAGAAAGGAAAGAAAGTAAAACCTCATCCACATGCTCATCTGTGGTGTACCCTAAAATGCAAGAGAGCATGGTAATAATTTGCCTGCCTCTCTTAGAAAAAATGGTGGCAGCATATGGAGGACTATCTGTTGGAGTATGACACTCTTCAATGATGAAAGTTTGAATAATCTGAGCTTTCTTGGGTATGTCTAACTTGGTATAGAGGTCAAACAAGCCTTCAATAGAAAGTGGGGTCTCATTTGGGCTTGGTTGGACTTGCAGCATTTGATTAATGGATTCTGCTATAATGGTGAACAAAACTTGTTGGTCATGGGTGACAATGGCTCTTTGGCTGGGAATGTAGCAAGCTTGGCAAAAGTGGATGATTTCTGGGAATGGGTGTACTTTTGGGAACAAGTACTTGGGAAAATTGGACTCCCAAAGGTGAATGTCATCATTCTGGTTTAAAAACTTGTCTTTACTCTAGCAGTGGAGTTTTAGTAGGTAGGCAGGGGAAGCAATGTCCTTAATTTGGAAGTCTCTGTCTGCTAATGCAAGGTGGTCAATATCCAAGTGAGGGGTTTGCAGAGGTCTTACATCCAGAGAGGTTTGGGAAGCCATAATTGGGTTTACTGAATTGAATTAGGCTTTCAGTGGTTTCAGGAGTGAGGTTTAGAAGCTCTGGAACAATGGGAGGGTAATTATATTCTGTGAAAAAGGGTTTGGGGTGTACAGTAGGTTTCTTTTCAATTCAGGAAGGTTTCTTAATTAATTTAATTAATTAACCATTCAATTATAACTGTGTGTTTTTCAAATTCAAGGGTCGTTCTGGTTTTTTCCAAGAATACCTGGAAATTGGTGATTTGGCGTGCAGACTGGGTTCTGTGGTAGCTGCAGAGGGTACTGAGGCTTGAACTGGTTATATGCTGCTTCAATTTGGTGTCCGCAGCGTCTTTGGGTGGTAAAAATGGATGAATCGGTCATTTAGAGGTTCAGGGTGTCGCAACTGGTTTAGCAAAGGTTTACAGTGAAAACGAATGAAAAGAGCGAATTGGGGCTTTTTCGTCCTTTTAACCGATAACGGTCACATTTTGGCGCGAAAATTATTAAATGAACAGTGGGCAGTTTTCAGTTTAGGCAGGGAGGTGGTTTTGTGCACCATCGCACCGCTTTTGGATGATGGGTGGTATTTCTCGCGAGCACGTGCTGTAACTAGGTGCCACCACGTAACAGAATAGTGCCAAACCAAAACCTCAAATCTTGCATTCTCCCGGGCCGTTAACAGTCGAATAATGAATCTGCGCGATATCATTGTACACCGTTGGATCTAGGGGTGGGAGATCGGAGGGATATCACACAGTTGAGTTGCACGAATGGAGTCAGGCAAGTGTTTGGCGGAGCCCGAGGTTTAATTACAAAGGATTGTAATTAATTAACCAATAATGTCGAGGTTTTCAATATAATCAAATGGTTAATAAAGGTGGGACCATGGGTTATATGGTGGGGTTTTTTAACTGCACCAAGGGTTGGTGGGTTAAAAAGGGTGTCGAGAAATATAAAGTGGGGACATTAATTACATAATGCAGGGGCATATGAAATAAAAACTTAGGATAAAGGGTTTTTATGGGTTTTTAAGGGGGGAAAGGGGAATTAATAAGAGGGAAAAAGTGATATTTGTAATGGTGAATGGGTTTCACACTAGGGAAAGGGGTAAAAGGTCAAAATGAGGGGGAATGTTAATTATAAGTAATGGAGGGATAATGGGGGAAATCAGCAAATTAGTATGAGGGGGTGTAGTGAAATGAGGGGAAATTAGTAAACAAACTTAGTGAATATCCTTCCTTTTTCTCAACTCCTCCTGCACGTGAAACATAGGATTAAACATGATAAATGTGCTTTTGACTTAGCAACCTTGTGCACTTTGCAAAACTTCTTCTACCTACCCTTTATTTACCTAACATGTTTTCTTCATTTTAATGGGTGCATTTGAGCTTGCTGACCCTTTATTTCCTTTTCTTTTGATACGAAAACTATCTAATTCTAACCCTATAACTTCCAATGGCTCATATTAAACTGATGAGCTCATTCTTATTCTCTACCTAACTACTGATGTGCAAAGGTTCTACAGTTTGACTAGATATTTATTCTCTATCTATCAACATGAATTTTAAAGCATGAATGATTCAAGATTAAGCTATTTGACCATCATGGATTGTGGCATTTTGAAAAGATGCACACAATCTTATCTGACAAGTAAAGCAAAAGGAGTGGCATTTGAATTTGCACACTTTCATGATCTATTTCGTTTTTGCTTTTGGGGTTCATATTTTTTACTTTTTTGATCTTTTTTCTTTCTTTTTGTTCTTTGATTATTCTTTTAGGACATACCCTCTTTACATATTTTTATTTTTTAGTATGGAAAACATTTTGCAGAAAGCAAAAATATGTACAATATTACAAGACTAACCATAGCCAATTCAAAATTATGAATCCTATTATTATAGGACACTAACATAGTACAAAGTGATTTGTAATAAAATAATTAAGCCAACTAGCTTAAATTATTCCCAAATCACTTTTACATCAGACTCGACTAAAAACACTAGGACTCACCTAAGATTCCGACAATAAATTTCACCCTAAATTTGGGGTTTAAGCTAGAGGGAAAAAACTCTTCTAATTAGTTGTGTCTAGAAACACAGGTAATCAACGAGGTTAAAAAACCTCCTAGGATGAAATTCGTCATCAAAATTATAGGCTTACCTAGGTTGTTACATATACTCAAGGTCTTACTAGGATCATTTACATCATACAACTTGTAGAATGTGTTTACAATGACATGTAAACTGCTAATAGATGACTCGATCATGTTGAAAAAATGGGCACTTCCGCTTCCTTGGAACTTTGACAAAATGTGTTCAACATCTAGATCCATATGGGGACACGTTGTCTTTTTGAAGTAATGTGAGAACCTCATAATCATGTATCCAAGAAAACATAAGTTCATAAAATAGATATACATTCAACATTGAAATCATCATGCATATATAGAAAATATCGTTGGAATAGAAAATATACTCTAACAAACTGAAATATAAAAGACATAATATAAAAACATGAAATAAAAACTATCAAATGACATGAAATAAAAGGGGAATAGGGTTAGAGATACTATACAAAAATATGCCCTATACCATTAGTCACATCGATGAGGCATGGTTTCAGGCATCTGTCCACTGACTGGAAGATCAATGGGTTGCTTCTTAGATGTCATGTGTTGAAATTTGACCCTCTTAGGTCGGTGCAACTGCTCATCCTTGTGTTGCATATTTCTATAAATATGGAATATTCTCCTTTTTCTGCTTAGCGGAGGGGATGGGTGGTGGAAAAAGTGACAAACTGGCTGGATGAATTCTGACTCAAAGTGAGGTGGATGCTCCTGTGGCACAACTTGTTCCCCATTCTCCAACTTCTTCGGGACTTCTACGTGGTATCTTATTTCCACTTCTCTGTACAACTTGACCATGCCACTTGCCGATGTTGGAATAGTAGCATAAGATGAATCCATCTAAATGTACCCACCCAAATATGTTGCAAACTTCTGGGAGAGGAGCATTCTCCATACATCTGGCACATCAATGACTATTATATCCATGGTAATGATTTTGTACGAATAATTGGCTATGGAAACCTATAAATCTTTAACCACACCAAGGACTTCAACATTTCTAGAGTCCATTGAACAAATGTTATGGTATGGTCTAGAAATCCTTAAGTTTAATTGTTCCATGACCTTCTTGGTCATAACATTCCTGGATGCACCAGAATCTAGCATGCAATTGTGAAGCAATCTGTCATTTATGTCCAAAGTAAGCAAGAACGACTCATGATTTTCATTAGTCATATAACAATTGATATCCTTTAACTTAATTTCTTCATTCTGATGGTTATTTTCGTCATCTTTCTGTTGAATAATATCCAAAACCTTGAAGAAATATGCCCTTTGAGAAGGAATTTTTAACAGTTCAAGTACTAGAACCGACATCTTGATGTTATTTATCCATGCTGCATGATATACTTTTAAAGCAAGTTTATATCTTTCTAAAGGAACTTGCTTATCTTGACTTTGTCCTTTACCTTTTCTTTGATAAGTGTAACCTTTACTTTTAGCAAGCTCTAAAAAAAATTCTTGCAATGGTTTTTCACCATATGTTTAAGTAATGGGGTCATTTTTTGTTGAAAATAGCAACAAGAAATGCTAAAATTAGCACTTCTATAAAGAACATTTCGGGATACATTCCAATTTTAGTTAGTCCCTAAATTAAAATTGAGAATTAAAATTCGAATTTGATCTTAGCAGTTGTTTGTAAAATAATTAATTAATTCATATTGAGTTAATTAGATGTAGAAAATCAAACATGAAGTCTATGCGAAGACATGCAACAGTTTCTCCATTGATTGAGGAAGTTATCCCTTGATTAAAGGAGATCAGGATGAGTTGTACTTTGAGTTGTAATTAGTTAGCTCAGTTAACTAAGTTAAGTCTAGTTAGATTAGTTCAAATAGTTTGTTGAACTAATTGTGAGTTCAGTTAGTTAATGCATGCATGCATGTAACTGCTGCACTTCAGATAACTGAATATTCTCTCATAAATAACTCATGCATGTCAGTTCAGACAGAGACCCAGTTGAGATCAGATGATGGGACAATGTACTATCAGTGGCAGGAATATTCCATGGAGGATATCTCTTGCATGCAGAAGGAATTCATTCCTTGGAGATTCCGCAGTTACTTTTGGTTTTGATGAGTGTGTGATGAGGCCAATTCACACAGGTGGAAGCATTGGACCCCAAGGAAAACTGCGCAAGGAAATAGGAGGCTTAGAGGGCTGAGGGAAGACAAATCTTGTGTCTATTCAGTCTGTGATCTGTATTGTTCGATTGTATTGAGAGCAGGATAGCTTGTGAGCTGATTCTTTGTGTAATTTGAACATATTTCCACTTGTATGATAATACAGAGATCGGGGTTTTTAGCCGAGGCTTTCCCCAGAGTATTCTTCTATGTTCATGTGTGATTGCTTTCTCATTCTCAGTTACATGTGTTCTATTTGATCTTGCTCAAATTCGATTAAGCTTCCGCAAGTTTGTTGTAGAAGTAGATCTTGCATTTTTCTTTAGTATATTGCATAATCTATTGATCTACAGTGGGAATTTCTACATTTTCTTCATCGAAAGTATTAATGGCGAAGGATGAAGAAATCATGTTTGTACATCGGCTTTCCTTAGAGTCTTCTTGATCTTATTTATTATTTTGTTGATTCTTATTTTCTCAAAAGATTCTTATAGCAAATGCACACATAATTTCTTCATGGAGACTCTCACAAGGTCTGCAGAAAGGGACAGCCTCATCAACCATGTTGGTAGACTCGAGCGGTGCATGGGGCATCTGATCACTCAGGGGATTACTTCTTTGCCATGAATTATTATTATTACTCATGTTAGTGTTGTTATTCCTAGGTGGCACATTCTGCATTTGCATTCTTTCTATTTGTATCAACTGATTGTGAATTTTAATTATTTGTTTGGCATGTTCAATCTTCATTTCTCTTACCAATCAGGTTAATTCCTTGACAGTTTCAGATTCTTCCTCTTTAACTTCTTTTCCTTTAGACCTAAGTTGGACTCTTTCATAACTAGGGATTTCTAACTTACCAGAGGCTTTCTTATCCTTTTCCAATTCCTCGGACATGCTTTGGGAAATTGCTAGAGTGTTTCTATGAGCACGCCTAATTTCATATTGGATTTCCATGGGATAAGCTTCAAGGTATTGTTCTAGAATAGTCTTGTTGATAGGCTTGTAATCCTGAGTCATATCCCTTAGAATCTTATTGAATCTTTAGTTAAATTCTTCCACCATTTCATTTTCTTTTTTGTTAATGGTATTGAATTCTTTAACCAAATATTTATCTTCTCTTTTGTCCCCATATTTATCTCTGAAAGCATCAAGGAGAGTCTTCAAATAATGGAAAGTATTAGCAGCCCTATCTTGAAACCAGTCCAGGGCATCATCTTCTAAAGAAAGCACAAATAACTTCATTTTAACATCTTCATGATCATAATCATTAGCATGAGAAAATATGTGGATGAAGTTGTTTAATTTTTTTATATGTGCTTCGGCATTTATAGCATTGTTTTCCTGGAAAAGCGGTAGCTTACTCACAGTAGATTCATTTGGAAATTCATGTGGATACCTTTGGATATTTTTGAAGTTGCAAGGCCTGTAAAAGTCACCCATTATTTCAATACTTATAGGATGATTGATAAAAAGTAAACGGAGGTCAAGGAGGTCTTCTTGTTCAAGAAAATTTAAACGATCTCTAGAATGTAACTTGTTTAACAGAGCTCTTAGAACTTGTTCAGGATCGGGGCAGGGTTAACCAGGCTACCAGGATTCCTTCTAGAGTACGTTCTTGTAAATGGATGAATAATTGGAGTCACCACCCAAACAAGAAACCAAACTTAATGTCCAGGTGCTAAATGTGAGAATGAACAAGATGAGAGGATTAGTGAGAGGAAAAATGATAAGGTGATGAGAAGATGAAGAATGATGGGAGAAGGGTGTTAAAAGGTGTGGCATTGATGGGACAATGAATGAAGAATGAAGGATCACAATATGATATTATAAAAGAGGATGTTGTGAGGACCAGGGATAGAAAAATTTGTCCCCAACAACGGCGCTGATCTGATAATCACCCTATGAGTGATCTCAGTTAAGAATTATTGAATAGAGATATTACAGACTCATGTGCTGGTGTGTGTCTATGTTATTTAAGCAACGGATCGATCAGATTGTGAATACACAGACACTTGAAATGGAAAACAGCAGAGAAATACAGTAAGAAAATACAAGAACACAAGAAATTATTAAGGAGTTCACCCTATCCTCCAGGGCTACATCTCTGGTCCAGCTCTCAGTGGTGGCCTTCTTTTATTGTGTCTTGAAGTAGAGAATTACAATGAAGGAGCTCAACATGAGTCTCCTGAAATAGATTGACTTGGCAGGGTGGTTCTTGGATTCCCCAAAACCACTAGAGTACACAGACTCTTTTCTTTGCCAGCTCTTTGACCTCTCTGGTCTGACAGATCCTCTCAGGGATGGCTTGAATCTCTCAAGCTCTATGGTGCTCGACGCTGCCTTTGGTCAGCTCGGCCCTCTGTCCTCTTTCTACTTTTGCTTCACTGGTTCTTTTCTTCTCCGTCTTCTGTCTTCGGTGTTCCATATTTCGGTTCCCGACTCATCCCTCCGTCCTGTCTGTACATGGCTTTAAAGTCATTCGAGCTCATAGTGGTTTGCTTCCTCTTCCACCTCCATCGGATCGCCTACTTGCAGCTGCGCTTGGAGTTCCCTGTTTCGACGTCATCATCAGGCTCACAGGGAGTGGCCACTTGTCCTCCTGCAAACTGCGCCAGCCTGCTTCGTCGGTTCAATTCTTCGGTTACATCGTGGAATGAGTCTTCTGCCACCCTGACGGTCAAAGCGGACCTCAAATTCTTTTATATCACAGCTTAATCCCTCATCAATTTCGTCTTCTCCATTGGGCGCGATCTCAGTCATTAGATCTGGAGCCCTCAGATCCGACGTCATTCGCTTGTCTCGCGCGGTTGACTAGCTCGACCGTTAGCGCGCGATGAGTGGCGGTTTTACTCTCCTTCACTTGCCACGTGTCGGGCGCTGAGTGGAATCGCTCCTTTTTCATCAAAACTGCTTACCGCCCATGGATGCCCCTGATCAATACCGCCAGTTTTGGAGCAGGTCCCACCTTTAGCGCTTAGCCTTTTGTCCCATGGTTCTCCCGGCTACCACGCAACCGAGTGCTTGGGGCTTCTCCATTTTGAGGGTTTTCACCCAGTGTAATCGTGCATCAAAAACTCCCCATGTTTCCTGATCTGGGCCTCCCAGGGGCTAATTTCGCCTCTCGCGCAATCTCCATGGGCCTCGGTCAGCGCGCTTTGACCGAGGTCCTCATCGTTCCACGCTGGCTACCACTACCACTGGTTTAGGGGTGTTTTTGATCGTTGTTTTAAATTCTTTGAAGTCTATCCCGACCTGGTACAGCCATGGCTCTGTTAATCATTCTTTATGGATCCAATTCGGATCACGGCCTTCCACTGAAAAGCTTTCAGACCACCAAAAGTTGGTTTTCTTTCAAGCATCAAGTAAGTGATGGTACTGCTATCTCACTTGCCCAATCTCAACCCACTTTGCACTGCTCAGCTTCGAACCTTTGAGTCCAATTCTAAGGTACTCAACATCTCCTCTGCACGTTGTCCTCACCTTCCTGTCCAAGACTATGTCTTCCCGCAATTCATTCAAATATTCAGGTAGCAGGTCATCAATAGAAGGAAATTGACTTTGTTCTTCAGGATCCTCAATCATTGAAGGTTCAAACAATCTCAAGCAATCTGCATTCACGACTGAGTAGATGTGCATGTAAGCTGGTAGATCAAGGCGAAAAGCATTTTCACCAATCTTCTCAAGTATCCTAAAAGGTCCATACCTGATAGGCTTTAGCTTTTTACCTTCACCTTGCATCATGTCCTTGCTGATATATAGCCAGACCTAGTCACCAACTTGGAAACTATGCTCCATCTGATGCTTGTCATGCCTTGCCTTGTATTTGTCTAGACTCTTTTCCAGTTGTTCCTGTACTGCCTGGTGGATCTCCTGGATCTGTTCAATGAACCTAGTTTCCTTGTCCACATCATTGTGTCCATCAACCGTGGCATCTTTACCAAAGACAAAATCCAAAGGAGACCTTGGTGTGAAACCAAAACAGGTTTCAAAAGGAGATCTCTGTGTAGAAGAATGTTTTTCTCTGCTGTAAGCATGCTGCACATAACACAAGTGTTCATCCCAAAGCTTAGGATGTTTGCTGCAATATCCTCTGAGTAGCTGTATCACTGTCTTGTTAACTACTTCTGTCTGGCCATCGGTTTGTGGATGAAAATTTGTGCTTTTCTTCAGTTGGGTGTCCATCAGCTCCCATAGACTTGACCAAAACTTCCCCACAAATCGGGTGTCTCGATCAGATACAATAGAAGTGGGTAATCCAAAATGAACCCATATATGTTCAAATAATAGTTTTGTAGTTTGTTCAACTATAATCTGTTTATTACAAGGTATCAAAATACACATTTTGTTGAACCTATCCACAACAACATATAGATAATCATGACCTTTATAGACTTAGGCAGTCCCCCAACAAAATCCATGGAAAAACTTTCCCAAGGGTGAGAAGGAACGGGTAATGGAGTGTACAGGCCTAGTTTCCTATTGTTGGGCTTGCTTTTGGCACACATAGTACACCCTCTCACATATCTAGAAACTGTCCCATTCATTTTTAGCCAATAACAAAATCTTTGTAGATGTGCAACTGTTTTACTTACCCCAAAGTGACCTAACATCAGAGAAGTGTGTGCCTCTCTAATTATTTTTACTCTCTCTGTTTTTGGAATGCAGAGTTTCCCACAATGATACAAGAGTCAGTCCTTCACACGATGATCCAATTCTTCTACCCTTTTTCCTTGACTCAAAGTTGCATATACATCTTTAAAATCTATATCTTGAGCATATTGTTCAATGTAGCTTTCATGTAGTACAGAATTATGCTTAAGTATAGTAGATGCATTTATAATGGGTCTAGATAACATGTCTACAATTTTGTTATGTATGCCCTTTTTATATCTAATGACTAAATGAAACTATTGTAGAAAACCCATCCACCTATAATGTCTTGATTGCTGCAACTTAGTTTGGGAGTGTAGATATTGAAGTGGTTGATGATCAGTATGTATTACTGTCTCTTTTCCCATTAAATAATGTTTCCACTTTTTCACACTCTGAACTAATGCATACAATTCTTTATCATATGTAGGATAGTTAACTACTGTAGGATTAAAAGTCTCAGAATGATAACATATGGGTTTACTGTGTTGTGTCAACACTGCTCCCATGGCATAGTCACTGGCATCTATTTGGATCTCAAATGGTCTTTGTAGATTAGGAAATGCTAGTACAGGTGTTGTACTAATCTTTTCTTTCAAGGTGTCGAAGGCTTTCTGATGTTTGCCTCCCCACTTAAACACCTTGTTCAATCCTGTCAAAGCATGTAAGGGAGTTGCAGTTGAGGAAAAGTTAGAAATGAACTTCCTCTAATATTGTGCTGCTCCTAAGAAGCTTCTCACTTCTGTAGCAGACTTGGGTTTAGGCCAGTTTACAATGATTGCCACTTTAGAGGGATCTATTTTCAATTCACCACCCCCTACTATATGACCCAAATAATTTAGAGATGTTTTGCCAAATTCACATTTTGAGAGTTTAACATGAAGTTTTTCTCTTTTCAAAACATCTAATGTCTTCTTAACATGCTTTAAGTGTTCTTCCCACGTTTTGCTAAAAATCAGAATGTCATCCAGATACACAATAACAAAATCATCAAGAAAAGGTCTAAGTACATCATTCATTAATCTCATGAAAGTAGCAGGAGCATTGGTTAAGCCAAAAGGCATAACCAGCCACTCATACAATCCCTGCTTTGTTTTGAAAGCAACCTTCCATGCATCTTGCTCTGCAACTCTGACCTGATGGTATCCACTGTGCAAATCCAGCTTGGTGAAATAAACAGCTTCCTTTAATTGATCTAAAAGATCATCTATGCGAGAAAGGGGATAACGATTTTTTATTGTTATCTTATTCAGTGCTCGGTAGTCAATACACATTCTCCATGAGCCATCTTTCTTTCTCACCAAAACGATTGGTGACCCACATGGTGATGTGCTAGGCCTGATAAACCCCTTCTCGAGCAACTCCTACACCTGCTTCTTGATTTTAGCATTCTCTAAAGCAGACAACCTATACATTCCAATATTAGGCAATGGAACATCTTGCTGCAAAAGAATATCATGTACTATTTCTTTTTTGGGTGGCAGACCTTTAGGTTCTTGAAACAAAACATCATACTCTGAAACAATCTTTTCTATATCAACTTGCTGCTTAGCATTACAGCCTTCAAATACATTGGTTTTATCAGGTTTCTTTTCCTTTACAACCATTAGTAAGAATTGTTTGCACGAATTTGTAATTCTTTTCATCTGCCCTGAGTTTATGAGACTATAATTATTCTTGAGCTTATGAGCTCTTAAAAAGTATTCGGTTCCATCTTTAACAAGTAGATACTTGTTCTCAACTCTATAGAAAATGGCTTTTCTATCATACAAGTAAGGACTCCCTAAAACAATTCCACATATATCCAAAGGAATTATGTCTAACTCAACTTCATTTACAAATGTTGACCCAAAAGAAAGCTTGATTTTGCACTGTCTAGTCACTTGTAGCTGTGCTTTATCATTCAACCATCCTAATGGGTAGGGTTTCTTGTGAGGTGTAGTTGTTAATCCCAATTTCTTTACAATTGCTTCAAAAATCAAATTTACTTGTGAGCCACTATCAAACAAAGTATCAATATTTTGATGTTTGGAAACAACTCGAATATGGAAAAGCTCATGTCTTTTTCTCTCATGTTCTTCATAAATAACAGATTGAGCAGAATTACTAGTAGATGCTTCAGAATTCCTACCTTTTATACCTGTCGTTGCAATGATTGTTTCATCTCCCGAGTCTGACCCTAAATCTTTCTGAATAGCTGCAACAGTCTTCTTCTTCTTGCCCTCAGACTTCTTAGGTCTCAGCTCTGGAAGAAGAATCCAACAGTGCTCATCATCATGCCCATCCTTTTTACAGTGAGTGCATGAAGCTTTGCTTTTCTGTGCAGTGTTAGCCCTCCTTGCTTTCCACTTTTGTTTTCTTTTCTCCTTGCTCTTTCTTGCAGTGGGTTGGGATGGTCCCCCAACTTCTGGATTTCCATTCTTTCCTCTAGCCTCTAGGTGAGTAGCTTGTACAGATACCTCATCTATACTAGTGGGATTAAACATGAGGATGGTATGCCTCATGTAGCTGTGTAGACCACCAATGTACTTCAAAAGAGTCTTTGGTGAGTCTAATGAGATTCCTAGCATCAATGCTCTCTTTCTAAATTCTTAAGTGTACCCTTGCACACTTTTCCCTTTCAACTGCCGAAGAGTTTGCCAACTCATCATGGCTTGTTGCATGTAGGCCAATGGATAGAATTGCTTCTTGATGGCAGAAACAAATTCACTCCAGACAGAGATGGTATTACCATGTCTTTTCATGTCAGCTTGGGTTCTGCCTTCCCACCAAACCAAGGCAGTGCCTCCTAGGCGTAGGCTTTCCAGCGGAATTTTGCTCTTGTCTGAGTCGATGTTTTGCACTCTGCAATACACATCAATTTTTCTAATCCAATTGTCCAACTTTTCAGCGTTTAGCTCTCCATCATATATAGGCAAATCGAATTTAACATCTAGCTTAATCAAAGATGCTTTCTTATTATGCACAGGGCTATTAGGAGGTGTGAGAAAGTTTTCCTCTTTCCCTTTTCCTTTTGAGTGGTCACGGTTATGAGATTCTTCTTCTTCTTTATCTTGTTTAGAACTTGATGAATCTTCATCCTTATGCTTTCTAAAGTCCCTATACATTTCTTCTACCATAGACTTTATAGCTAGGAAACTCTCTATGAATTGAGGGTCTGGCCCCACAGAACCTTCCTCTGACATTGTCTTTCGACGATAGACTCTCCCAATTTCAGGATTAGTTTTGACCAACTCTCCTTCTCCTAATTTGAGCTTTGATCTAGTGAGCATTCAATAGCTAAACCAACACAAGCTTGTCTAACCTTACAGCCTAAAGCTCTGATACCACTTGATCTGATAATCACCCTATGAGTGATCTCAGTTAAGAATTATTGAATAGAGGTATTACAGACTCATGTGCTGGTGTGTGTCTATGTTATTTAAGCAACGGATCAATCAGATTGCAAATACATAGACACTTGAAATGGAAAACAACAAAGAAATACAATAAGCAAATACAAGAACACAAGAAATTAATAAGGAGTTCACCCTATCCTCCAGGGCTACATCTCCGGTCCAGCTCTCAGTGGTGGCCTTCTTTTATTGTGTCTTGAAGCAGAGAATTAGAATGAAGGAGCTCAACATGAGTCTCCTGAAATAGATTGGCTTGGAAGGGTAGTTCTTGGATTCCCCAAAACCACTAGAGTACACAAACTCTTTTCTTTGCCAGCTCTTTTACCTCTCTGGTCTGACAGATCCTCTCAGGGATGGCTTGAATCTCTCAAGCTCTCTGGTGCTCGACGTTGCCTTTGGTCAGCTCAGCCCTCTGTCCTCTTTCTGCTTTTGCTTCACTAGTTCATCTCTTCTCCGTCTTCTATCTTCGGTGTTCCGTCTTTCAGTTCCCGACTCATCCCTCTGTCCTATCTGTACATGGCTTTAAATTCATTCGAGCTCATGGCAGTTTGCTTCCTCTTCCGCCTCCGTCGGATCGCCTGCTTGCAGCTGTGCTTGGAGTTCCCTGTTTCGGCATCATCATCAGGCTCACAGGGAGTGGCCACTTGTCCTCCTGCAAAGTACGCCAGCCTGCTTCGTCGGTTCAATTCTTCAGTTACGTCGTGGAATGAGTCTTCTGCCACCTTGGCGGTCAAAGCAGACCTCAAATTCTTTTATATCGTAGCTTAATCCCTTGTCAATTCCGTCTTCACCATCAGGCGCGATCTCAGCTGTTAGATCTGGAGCCCTTAGATTCAGCGCCATTCGCTCGTCCCGCGCGGTTGACTAGCTCGACCATTAGTGTGCGATGAGCGGCGGTTTTCTCTCTCCTCCGCTTGCCACGTGTCGGGCGCTGAGTGGAATCGCTCCTTTTTCATCAAAACTGCTTACCGCCCATGGATGCCTCTGATCAATACCGCCGGTTTTGGAGCGGGTCCCACCTTTAGCGCTTAGCCTTTTGTCCCACGGTTCTCCCTGCTCCCACGGAACCGAGTTCTCGGGGCTTCTCCATTTTGAGGGTTTTCGCCCAGCGTGCTAATTGCGCATAAAAAACTCCCTCTATTTCCCAATCTGGGCCTCCCAGGGGCTAATTTCGCCTCCCGCGCAGTCTCCATGGGCCTCGGTCAGCGCGCTTTGACCGAGTTCCTCATCGTTCCACGCTGGCTGCCATTGCCACTGGTTTAGGGGTGTTTTTTATTGCTATTTTAAATTCTTTGAAGTCTGTCCCGACCTGGTATAGCCATGGCTCTGTTAATCATTCTTTATGGATCCAATTCGGATTAAGCGCCAAAAAATGTTATCGCCCAGATTGTATAGGCACTGCAAAAACCGCTTAGGGTGAGGGTTGTCACTCTGATCCCCGCTCACTCCATTCTAGTTGTCTCCCAACAACGGTCTATGGAGGGTAGTCCCTATGTAAAGAGGTGAAGGAAAACAAGTTGAGACACAGATAAGTGGTCTAGTTACCTGGTTAAATTTAGGAATATTGATTCTTAGATTAGATTTTAAGTATGAGACCAGTGGTAATGGTCTCATACTTATGGTAATTTGAAACCAAGTGGTTGGATGGACACCCACTGCTTGAATGATTAACTATCCTATATGATGTGCAAGTCCTAGGATCTATGTGAGATGCAGTGTTCTTCGTTTATTTTAATTATATGCCTAGTCTAAGTATGACCTTCCCTTAACTATTTTGAAGTTGGGCTCCAAGGTAGGTTGTGGGAAGGAGGCCAACGAGAAGCAGGCTAGAACCTGATTAAAAATACCTTCTATTGTGCTCCTATCACCTTATGCCTCTGTCACTACAAATATTGTGGCTCTAACGACTGCAAGGTCACCGTGTTAACCACCGAAGAGTTTCCAAGCCCCTCAAGCTAGGTGAGAAGGGTTGCCTTAGATTTCTATCAACCTAGCTTATGCTTGGAGGTAAGTTTTAATGCAAGTTACACCTAGGATGCTTATGCAAGATATTATGAGTGAGATTATCTTGAATTAAGATTGTTTATGTTACTTAAGTACTTAGTGTGAATTATCTTATAGTGAAAGTACTTAACAATGATGAAATGACAATCTTGAACAAGATAAATTGTTTTAGAGACACAAGTGCAAAACTTCAACAAATTCTCACATGATGTAAAATGCCAATTTTTCGACAATGTCCGATACCACTTTAATATAAACTAATCACCATTCAAGATAGCCAAATGAAAACTTAGATGCCAAGATTTAGAGTGATTACCAAAGACAAAGATGTCAATTAGATTCCAGTTATCACAAGATAAGATCTAGAGCTTAAATTTAGGATTGCTTTACGTGAAAAATTCTGAAAATTTTACAAACTTAGAGTAAACCACAAAAGTGTTAGATCTCAACAGTGAAATCAGCAATAGTAATTCAGAAAATTTTAGTGCTTAATAATGTTATGACAGCAAAAGAAAAATCACTATAAAATTTTCCCAACATATGAAGTACAAAACTTTCCAATGACTAGCAGAAGAAAATTTATGTGTCTATCTTACTTTATGAAAATGTATTCAATAAATTTTCAGACCTGTAATAAGTTATTACAACAATAAATTGATACAAATCAACAAGCTAATGCAGTTACAATCAATGCCAAAATTGCCTAGAAATAGGAAAATTTAACGGAAATTGAAAATTTCAAGTTTCAGACCCTTCTTAATTACATGCTTCAAAAATTTTAGATCTTAAAGCTTTAGTTATGTAGTAAATTCCAGCAAACATAAAAGTTAGATCTAGTCTAGATCTAGAATGCCAAAGTGGCCAAAATTTATGAAAATGAAGATTTTGCAATTTTAAACAATTTTGACCATGTAGCATGTGATTTTAGGGCTTAATTGTTATTGATTTTACTATTGTAATAAATTAGAGATAAAACTAGGGTTTAGAGGTCAAATCCTAGGCCCAAGGCCTTTGGGTAAAATTTGTTGAAACTCTGGGATCAAGCTGCCACCTGAAAAATAGAATTATAGGCTTACCTAGGTTGTTACATGTACTCAAGGTCATACTAGGATAATTTGCATTATAAAACTTGCATAATGGGTTTACAATGGCATGTAAACTACTGATAGATGACATGATCATGTTGAAAAAATGGGCACTTTTGCTTTGTTGGAACTTTGACAAAATGTCTGCAACACCCCCTAAATTGAAGTTGAAGGAACAATACTACAGTCAAAACCCTTCCTGCAACCAATTCACCCAATAATCCATACCCAAGTGTGCCCAAGAAAAACAAGCATAAGCACTGTTAGGACTCAGAATTGACCATTTTTGACCTTATATTTTTGCTATAATATTACCCTTTTTCAGTTCATAAGTTGAAAGCTTTAATTACATAATGACCTAATTACCCCAAGGTATGAAGTAACTCTCTGCATGACTATGTGTTTAATTGTTCATTACATATTCATGTTATCTTTATATTTATCTTTGGAAAAGCTAACTAAGTTGCTAAGTAACCGTTGAACTGTCTAAAGTCTGCAGAAATTATAATTCATAGTTGTTGTAACACCAAAAACAGCAACTACGCAGTTGCTGCAACACCAGAAACAGCAACTACGCAGTTGCTATAGCACCAGCAACAGCAACTATCTAAAGCAGGGAAATGTTATTTTGCAACAACTGGAATACCGGAAATAACAAACGGCAACTATCAGAAGATCGCCAGAATTCCACGCTGATGCAGCATGATCAGCAACTGTCCAAAAAGGGTAAAACATAGTTACAGTTGCTAAAATATCAGGAACAGCATGGGTTTACTAAATCAGCAACCATGGGGAAGCGGCAAAGGATAGTGCGAGGATTCCAAGAAGATGGTCGAAGTTCGGTTACCAGCTGTGTAACAGTAAGAGACCCAAGAAAGAATACATTGTCACACTGTTGTAACAGCATCCTGTAACAAGGATGGATTTCTTATTTTTGACAGAAAGGTTTAACTAAATGAACTATGACAGTCTATTGTAATAGATGTCTCCTCTATAAAGAGGAGACATCTACATTAGAGAGGGGGGAGAAAAACAAGTTGTAAGGGAAGTTTTGAAAGACAAACAGCAAATTCTGAACTTTTATTGTAACTGGATCTTTTGGCAGATGAATAGAAAATTGTTCTGAGCACCTAATCCAGCATTTGTGTTCTGGGGAATCTTGTGAGAGGGACAGGGCCCACCTTCTTCACAAGATTCACCCATTTATTTTCTGTCAAGTGTGTAAGTGTGTTTGGTAATTTCTTTTTGCTGGTACTCTGTTTTAGATTCTGTAACATTACCTCTGATAATTTCCTTTTTGTTGGTACTCTGTTTTGTTAATCGCTTGAAGCTGTAAAAGAATACTTCACTGGTGAATTAGAATTGCAGTGTGTATTAGCAATCTGGTTACAGGGGCAGGCGCTGAATGTCCTTACCTGGAGGATAGGGTCCTGATCCTCTGCTAACAGAGCATCCATCACTTTTCTTTTCAGATTTGTAATCTTAATTAATTGCTTTCATTTTATCTTTGCAATGCACTGTTATAACATAGCGTGAGAATCATGTATACTACAGCTCTTTAATGCTTTTAAAAATTAAGTACATACAGTACGCGGTAGCCTTTGAAGTAAAAGACTTTCCCAGGTTAACAAATTAATGTGGTACTTTATTGTTTAATTAATAAACAATTCAACTAGCCAACATTTTGGCGCCGTTGCCGGGGAAGGCGACTAGAGATTTCTAAAAGCATTAATGATTTCTTTGTAAGAATAACAGGTGCATGAGAGGACGCAGGAAACCTAATTTCACAGGCGGCAAAGGCGGAGGAGGAAGAAAAACCTTTATTGACGAAATCATCTCAAAGGCCGAAACATCACAGACGACAAGTTCCCGGAGACCTCAGATCCAGTATTCCTCACAAACAGATCGACAGACGGAGGAAGTACTGGGACCTGAAAGGATGCTGGAAGTACCAGAATACACTGAGGAACCAGTAGAAGAACCTGAAGAAACAGAAGATACAGAAGATAAAGTAAGCGATTCAGGAAAAAGACCAATGGAGGATAACAGAGCAGAAGGAAGGGGGGAAAACTCACTCTCTACCTTGGAGTTCCCTATTGGGGAGCTCCCGAGAGGAGCAACCCCTATGAAGAACATTCCACTCTCAGCATTACCCAATTTTCATGGGTTATCCTCTGAAGACCCGGATGAATTCCTCTTTGAATTCGATATACTATGTAGGAGTTATGATTATGTGAGCCCTAATCAGAAACTAAAACTGTTTCCAGCAACACTGAAAGGGAATGCGTTAAGGTGGTTTATGAGCTTAGGAGCTCAGGAAATCACTACCTGGGATCAGATGAAAGAAAGTTTTTTGGCCAAGTATCAAGATTATTGCCGGACAAGAGAAAGGAAGGAAGAATTGTTTAAAATGGTTCAGAAGGAGGACGAGAATCTGGAAGATTTTGTGGAAAGATTGCAGTATAATCTGCAGCGGTCTAACCACCCTAACATGAGTAAAGATATTCTGAAAACTATATTGCTGAAAGCGGTACGAGATGACTGCTTGGACATGTTGAACATGCTGGGAAAAGGGGACATTTCCAAGGAACCATTTGATGAAATTATCAATCTCTGCATGAGATGTTCAAGAGGAGCAGTGAGCAGATCAAAAAGCAGGGACAATGTATATTCAAGAGTTCAGAAATCAGCAAGTGGAGGAGAAACAAGGGCCGAAATAGGTAATTTGTTGGAAGAATTTAAAACTGAGATGTTAAGCTCTTTTGCTTCACAAATTGATGCTCTGCAGGTAAAGAAGAAACAGGCAAAAGCAGAAGCTGCCCTAGCTATTTTTTGTTCCAAATGCAGAGAAAAACACCCACTCAAGGAATGCCCACTAGATAAAGTACCAATCTGCACGATCTGCGAAAAGGACCATGAGACCCAGCAATGCCCCTCTCTGCCTGGAATTAAAGCAGCATTGCAGTCAACTGAAGAAGAGGCTGAAGTAGTGTACCTGATGACACAGAGGAGGCAATGGCCACAAAGACAAGGTATGAATTCTAACACAGCATTTAGTCGTTGGAATAATCACTCTCCTTTTCAAAAAAATTACCCACCCATGAACCAAATGCAGTACCCACCCTTTAACACAATGAATTTTCCACCTATGCAGCAACCAAATCTTCCTTTTCCTGATCCTACCATATGGAATCCTTGGGCTCCCCAGCAACCGCATTTTAATCAATGGAATCCAAACTGGGCAGCCCAACAGATGCCATTTCCTCAACATCAACAGTCTCTTTCCTTACCATCCAATACTCCTCCAAATAACCAGGCAATTAGACCGCAGCTGCCTGTGCAACCCAACCCCAACCCAAATAATAATAAAGCCTTGCAAGCAATTGATATTCAAAGTCAGTCTGTCTCCCCCATGCAATGTAACGATATCCACCTTCGCTCAGAGAGAATTGTTGAACCAATCATTGATGACGTTACTGACTCTAATAAAGAGGAAGTTACAAAAGAAAAACCAGCTAACAATAATGCTGAAACAGTAGAATCAGCATCTAACAATAACGATCAAACAGCAGATCCGTCATTTCCTGAACGACTGGCTCTCACTAAAACACTTGAGCAACCTGCTTTTAACCTTTTAGGCGAACTATAGAATTTATACGTTAAAATTCCATTATTGCAAGCATTAAGAGATGTTCCCATTTATGCTAGGACTGTTAGAGATATTTGCATAAAAAAACCTGGAAGAAAAGCTAAGGACCCCCTCACAGTTCATGTGATGGGAGAACTGACTGCTTTAATGACAGAAAAAGATCATCATGTGAAGTATGGTGACCCTGGTCACCCTACAGTAACAGTTCAGGTTGGAAAAACTTTTGTCTCTAAAGTTCTAGTAGATTTAGGTGCTACAATAAATATTATGACACTTGAAACAGCACAATTGCTTCAGTTAAAAAACTTTATTAGGGAAACTCCAACCATCCTAGAATTGGCTGATCGCTCTACAATTAAACCGGAAGGGGTCATTGAAGATTTAATAATTTATGTAGAATCCTGGAATTACCCAGCTGACTTTGTGGTGTTACAAACTAAAACAAAGTTGGGGGGTCATCCGTTGATTCTAGGAAGACCTTGGCTGGCTACAGCAGATGCTTTCATCAGTTGTAGATCAGGATCAATGACCATCTCTAATGGGCAGGAAACTAAACAGCTTACCCTTTATCCTCATGCTACACCCATGATTAATAATGACAATTTTGTATGGGTAGATTATGAGGATGAAGAAACCCAACCTATATTGACTATCGGACAAGCCTTAACTTTCAAAGACTCTACCGAAGATGAATTAATCAGCAGCTTCATTTCTGAACCTTCTTCGGTCAACCCAGAAATGTACAATCACTTCACTGCAATCTTGGAATCTGAATCTCAGCAGAACCTGAAAGATAAAAATTTATTTCAGACAAGAGTAGGCAGCCCCTCCAAAAGTACAACAATAGAAATTGAGCTTGGCAAAACATTAAATATAAATCCTAACTTAACTGATAACGAAAAACAGCAGTTAATAAAGTTACTCCAGGAAAATAAAGAGGCATTTGCATGGGACTATACAGACATGAAAGGGATCTCCCCTGAGCTATGTACTCACCGTATTTATATTAAAGAGGGATCCCGGCCAGTCTGTCAACCCCAGTGGCGAATGAACCCCAACCTAAGGGAAATTGTGAAGGAGGAACTTCAAAAAATGTTGAATGCGGGATTTATATACCCTATATCTCATAGTGAGTGGGTTTCCCCACTTGTAATTGTACCCAAGAAAAATGGCAAATGGAGAGTATGTGTGGATTACAGAGCACTGAATAAAGCCACCCAAAAAGACCATTTCCCTTTACCATTCATTGATCAGGTATTAGATAATTTGGCAGGTAAGAAATTATTTTCATTCTTAGACGGGTTTAGTGGATATAATCAGATTAAGATTGCACCCCAAGACCAGGACAAGACCACGTTTACTAGCCCATGGGGGACCTTTGCTTACAGGGTACTTCCATTTGGGCTATGTAATGCTCCAGCAACATTTCAAAGAGCAGTGATAGGGATTTTTCTGATATGCTAAATGATTCATTAGAAATATTTATGGATGACTTTACTCCTTATGGAGTGACTTTTGAAGATGCACTGCAGAATCTTGAAAAAGTACTTAAGCGATGTATAGAAGCACACCTAGCCTTAAGCACTGAAAAATGTCATATGATGATGAATCAAGGTATTGTATTGGGTCACTTCATCTCATTCCTAGTGTTAGGATATTCCGACACATAGGAAATAGTTAAGTACAACTTGGTCTAGTGTAGAGTTAGGTATAGAGTTATGTAAAGTGTGTTTCTTTACCGTTGTACATTTTGTAACTTACAATCCGACGGTCACGATATGTAGTGATCCGACGGTTCATTCTCTCCTCGGTATTACCGACACTTGATCTGTGGCTTGACACCCGATTGGTCCATGAATTCTATTTAAAGCGCATGGAGGGTCATTTGTAGGGTAATCCGTGCATGAGAGAAACATATGTAAATTTTCATTCTTTTATTAATAAATTGCCTGAAGTGGCCGCGTTGGCTCAGGCCGTGGACTGTTTCCCTCTTTGAGGATTTTAACCACGTCAAAATACTGGTGTATTGATCTGTGATCTGGTTGTGAGCAGTGTCCTTTTGGTGTTCTGTCTGAGGAACTTACCCTGTAAATTCCTACATGGTATCAGAGCTATTTGAGGGCCGCGTCCTTTGGTGATCCAAATCTGAAGCCGGTAGAACTGCATCCGACTGTCGTTTCTGACTGCTTTCGGGTCGAGAGGACTGCTCTGTTGTGTTGGGAGCATCTGTTCCAGTGAGGAACCCCTTTCGTTTCACGCGAAAAGGTTTCCGGTAGCCCTAGCTGCGTCATTTTTTAAGATCTGGAGGTATACAGTGTTTATTTGCAGTTTACTGTTATTTTCTCTCTGTTTATTTCGGTTTCGGTTTATTTAGCTTTTTTTATTACCGGATCTATACCTTTCATTTCTGCGTATGCTCTTTGCCCTGCGACTCTGTGCGATCTGGGCAAATCAGAAACAGAAAGGAAGGATTTTTCTCATGCGTATGCTCTTTTCCGTGCGCCTTAGGGTGATCTCGGAAAATCAGAAACATTGAGGAAAATATTTAGTTTCCGGCCAAAGCTAACTTTGAGCCGCAAGGTTCATTTTTGAAAATATTTAGTTTTTCGGCTAAAGCTAACTTCGAGCCATAAGGTTCGTTTTCTTTGCATGTCCGTGTTGGGTTTTGTGTTTTTTGTTTTGTAGGGAAAAAGAGCTTTCTCAAAGCAAGCACGCAACCCAAAGCACCCCCCCCCCTCTCTCTCTCTCTCTCTCTCTCTCTCTCTCATTTTATGTATAGATCAATTGGTTCAAAGCTATTTTAAGAGAGTAGAGGTCTTGGGTTCAAGTCTCCATTTTGTGGGGGCGTACTTTTTCATTTCCGCACATTCCCGCACTTCGTCGGCAACTTCAACAATTTTTTTTCAAAAAGCCATAACTTCTTCATCCGGAAGCCGTTTTCAGAGCCGTTTTTTTTAAACCAGCCTAATTTTTCGAGATCTATCCATTGGAACACTTATTTTCGGCATCTTTAGCTTCAGTTTCCATTGAAATGGAAAGTCAATACCAAGTTACCCTTGACAGCACCAACTACTTCCAATGGTTGGCTTACATTGAGGATTTACTTAGAAGTAAAGGTCTCTACAGAATAGCCTCAGGCCAAGAAAAGAAACCGAAGGATGAAGATAAGGCTGCTAAATGGGAAATAGGCAATATCAAGCACGTGGATTGATAGGGATGTCTATTTCTCCAGATTTTAGATTCCATATTGCAGAAATTGATACTCATGATGAAGCAATGAAACAAATCAATAAAGTTTTTGGGATTAAAAATGAAATTAGAGCCCATCAACTTGAAAATGAGTTGCTTACATTGGACCCTAATAATTTTTCTTGCATTGAAGATTTCTTGTCCAAGTTCAAGACCCTTAGATATCTTTTGGAAGGTGTTAAAGTTAAGAAAGAAGATAGTAACCTTATCTATTCCATTCTTACAAAGTTGGGACCAGCCTACTCTGTGTTTGTTTCCACCTTCCATTCTACAAGAGAAGCCTTCATTTCTCAAGGAACAGACTACAAGCCCCCTTCCTTTAACTCTTTTTGTGATTCTTTAATAAGAGAAAAAGAAAAACTCTTACACCTTGGTCGTCTTAATCTTGGAAACTCTTCCAAGAAAGCGTTAGCCGCCCAGCAGCAACCAAATTCAAAGAATCCTAAGAAGTCATATCCTAAAAAGAATGGTCCTAAACCAAACAAGGGTCCTAAGTAATTTCAGCCCCAAAATGAAAAATCATTTCAACAAAATGATAAGACAAATAAAAACAAAGGGAAGAAGACTGATAGACATTGCAATTTTTGTAATCGAGATGGCCACTTAGAATCAAAATGCTTTAAGAAGATGGAAGCCTTGGAAGCAGCAATGAAGAAGCATAACATCCATTTGGGGCAATCTTCAACTTCAACTTCATCTTCAGGAATGGCACTTTCTGCATGTGGTTGTCAAGCATCTCGGTCTTGCTATGCATTAAATGTATCTTCTTCTTCTCATTCTCATGAGTGGCTCATTGATTCTGGAGCTTCTTATCACATGGCCAAAAACAAAGCCATGTTTTCTTCTTTAAATGATTGTAACACCAAAAATATATATGTTGGTGATGATAGATCTCTTAATGTTGTAGGGACTGGAACTGTTCATCTAGACAATGGTCAGTTTAATGATGTATTATGTGTTCCAACCTTATCCTGCAACCTTCTATCTGTATTTCAGATAACTCATTCAGGTGAAGGTAAAATCGTTGAATTTTCACCTCATGATGTTGTAATCAAGGACTTAAGAGATCCTAAACAGATTTTGGCTACTGGCATTGCTGATGATTCTACAAGGTTGTATAAGTTTCACAACTTTGGGTCATCAAATCTTCCCTCAGTATTTGTTGCTCATAACGATGAAGTGAGCAAACTTTGGCATGAGCGATTTGGTCACTTAAACTATCGCTCCCTTCAGCATCTATGTAAAGAAAATATGGTGACAGGTCTTCCTATGGTATCTTGCAGAGATGGTGTTTGTTCTGGATGTGTACTCGGAAAACATCATCGGGACAGTTTTGAAAAACGTGCCTCTTGGCACGCCTCAGCCCCTTTACAGCTTGTGCATAGTGATTTATGTGGTCCACTTCCAGTTGTGTCATTCTCTGGCTGCAAGTATTTCTTAACTTTCATTGATGATTTCTCCAGACGCACTTGGGTATACTTCTTAAAACTCAAGAGTGAAGTATTTAACACTTTTTTGGCCTTCAAGGCCTTTGTTGAAAAACAATCTGGACATCAAATTCTTAAGTTAAGATCTGATAATGGTGGAGAATATGTTAAAAACACATTCATCAACTATTGCACTGAGAATGGAATTCAAATGCAACATATTGTTCCATATACTCCACAACAAAATGGTGTAGCTGAAAGGAAGAATCGCACCTTAAAGGAAATGGCTAATTGTATGCTAAAATCTAAAGGACTTGGTCTTAGTTTTTGGGCAGAAGCAATTAACTGTGCAAATTACATAATAAATCGCACTCCTACTAAGGCTTTAAAGAATATCACTCCAGAAGAAGCATGGAGCTCAATCAAACCAGATGTAAGTCACTTTCGTGTTTTTGGAAGTGAAGCGTGGGCCCATATTCCAGATGAAAAGCATAAAGCTTTAGAACCTAAGAGTGAAAAATGTACTTTTGTTGGATATTCTGAAGATGTCAAAGGCTATAGACTTATTCCATTTAAGTCCAAAAATGTTATCATTAGAAGAGATGTAAAATTTGATGAAAATATATCGGCCTGCGAGCCTAGTCCGGCGGTTGTGCCACCTCTCCGTATCTCTTCTACTTTTGAAAACATTTATTCTTCAGATGATGAAAGTGAGGATGACAATCCTCCCCCACCATCTCAGGATCTTCCTTCAGCTCCTCAGCTTCCAAAATGGGTTCGTGCTACTCGAGATGCAGCAGGTGATCTTGCCGGTGATCCTACAGATCAGCGACGTACACGTTCTCAGTTCGAGAGAGCCTCTTCTTTACTGGCTCAAGCTCCAGTAAATTATGATCCTGACACCTTTGCAGAAGCTTCAGGCCATCCAGATTGGGAAGCAGCTATGAATGAAGAATATCATTCATTGTTGGCAAATGATACATGGGATCTTGTTCCTCTACCAAAGGGACGAAAACTTGTTAGATGCAAATGGGTTTACAGAACCAAGTATGGACCAGATGGGAAAGTTGATAAACATAAAGCTCGTCTTGTTGCTAAGGGTTTTTCACAAGTTGAAGGCATTGACTACACTGAAACCTTCTCCCCTGTTGCCAAAATGAACTCTATCCGCCTTGTTCTTTCCCTTGTTGCCTCTTTCAAATGGGAAGTCCATCAGATGGATGTTAAATCTGCCTTCTTGCATGGGGACTTGCATGAAGAAATCTATATGGAACAACCCATTGGCTTCATACAAACAGACTCCAACCTTGTATGTCGACTTAAGAAATCCCTTTATGGTCTCAAGCAAGCTCCTCGGGCTTGGTATGCCAAAATGGATAGCTTTCTTTTAGAATCTGGCTTTTCTAGGTGTCATTCTGACAATACTGTCTACACCAAGAAAGTGGGCAACTCTCTTATCATCCTTGTTCTTTATGTTGATGATCTTATCCTTACTGGTAGTGATCCCAACCTCATAAACCATGTGAAGTCTAGCCTTAAAAGGAAATTTGAAATGACAGACTTAGGACACTTACACTATTTTCTCGGTCTTCAAGTCTTGCAATCCAAGGAGGGTATTTCCCTTTCCCAGTCCAAGTATGCTTGTGATATTCTACGTCATTTTCACATGGAAGACTGTAAGCCAGCCCCTTCTCCCTTTCAGTCTGGAGTCAAACTTTCAGTCACTTGTACTTCTCCCGAAGTTGATGCTACCTTATACCGTCAACTTGTAGGAAAACTTTTGTATCTAACCCATACTCGTCCTGACCTTTCCTTTGTTGTTGGCCTTGTTGCTCGGTTCATGCAAAACCCCCGTGAAAGTCATTGGAAAGTAGCTAAAAGAATACTTTGTTATGTTCGAGGTACAATTCAGTTTGGGATTCATTACAGTGCCGAAGCATCTCCTCTATTGGTTGGTTTCACTGATTCCGATTGGGCTGGTGACCCTGATGATCGGAAGTCTACTTCCGGTTATGTGTTCACTCTTGGTTCAGGACCTATTACATGGGCTTGTAAGAAACAAGCTGCCATTTCTCTTTCATCAGCAGAAGCAGAGTATCGTGGTGCCGTAGAAGCTAGTAAGGAAGCCTTGTGGCTTCGTCAAATCCTGTCAGAGTTTGGCTTTCAGCAGCAGCATCCGACTACACTTTGGTGTGATAATCAAAGTGCCATTCAGCTATGAAAAGATCCAGTCCAACATCAGTGCAGCAAACACATTGAACTGCACATGCACTTCATCAGAAAGCTCATTCACGACCATGTTTTTGAAGTGCAATATTGTTCAACAGATGATCAAGTTGCAGACATCTTCACAAAGGCTCTCACAGAGGCGAAGTTCACTAAACTTCGATTTATGGTTGGAGTTCAGGAAGTTGTCACTAAGGGGGGATAGGCTCTAGTGCCTCCTTCCTTCTCCTATTGTGTCATATTTGTAAATCCTTCAATCCTATCCCAAGTTGTTCTTAAGGGGGGATGTTAGGATATTCCGACACATAGGAAATAGTTAAGTACAACTTGGTCTAGTGTAGAGTTAGGTATAGAGTTAGGTAAAGTGTGTTTCTTTACCATTGTACATTTTGTAACTTACAATCTGACGGTCACGATATGTAGTGATCCGACGGTTCATTCTCTCCTCGGTATTACTGACACTTGATCCGTGGCTTGACACCCGATTGGTCCATGAATTCTATTTAAAGCGCATGGAGGGTCATTTGTAGGGTAATCCGTGCATGAGAGAAACATATGTAAATTTTCATTCTTTTATTAATAAATTGCCTGAAGTGGCTGCGTTGGCTCAGGCCGTGGACTGTTTCCCTCTTTGAGGGTTTTAACCACGTCAAAATACTGGTGTATTGATCTGTGATCTGGTTGTGAGCGGTGTCCTTTTGGTGTTCTGTCTGAGGAACTTACCCTGTAAATTCCTACACCTAGGAATTCAAGTCGATCCAGCTAAAATACAGGTAATTCAGACCCTCCCTATCCCCAAAACACAAACTGATGTAAGAAGCTTTTTAGGACATGCTGGATACTATAGAAGATTTATTAAGAATTTTTCCAAAATAGCTTCTCCTCTATTTGTGTTATTAACGAAAAATGCTGAATTTAAGTGGACTGATGATTGTGAAAAAGCATTTAATGAACTTAAACATCAGTTGTCTGCAGCTCCCATTTTGAGAGGACCTGATTGGGCACTACCCTTTCATATATCCTCTAATGCCTCAGACACTGCAATTGGAGCTGTCTTGGGCCAGGAAGAAAATAGTCTTCCCTATGCCATTTATTTTATCAGTAAGAATATGACACCAGCTGAATTGAATTATACAGTCACTGAGAAGGAATTCCTAGCAGTCATTTATGCTATCAATAAATTTCGACATTATATTACTGGCTACACTACTTTTGTGCATACTGATCACTCGGCCATTAAATATTTGATGAATAAATCAGTTACAAATGCCCAAGTCACCAGATGGTTATTATTATTACAAGAATTTGACATCACAATTGTAGATAGGCCAGGAGAAGAAAATGTAGTTGCTGATTTCCTTTCTCGATTAAAAACTAATGAAAATGCTCCAGTAGATGATTCTTTTCCTGATGAGTATTTATTTGCAGTATCTGCTCACTCACCTTGGTATGCAGACATTTCCAATTATCTAGTTGCAGGAAAATTACCATCACACCTATCACACAGGGAAAGAAGAAAGATCATCCAGCAAAGTGCTAGGTACAGCTAGATAAGCGGGTGTCTTTTCCATACAGGAATCGATCAGGAAATCCGGAGGTGCATTGGTGAAGATGAAATTTATGATGTACTAAAAGCTTGTCACGATGGCCCTTGTGGAGGACATTTTGCAGATAAAAGAACAGCACACAAGGTACTCAGAATGGGTTATTATTGGCCATCACTCTTCAAAGATGCCAGAAAATATGTGAAGGCTTGTGATAGCTGTCAAAGAATGGGCCAGCCTAATCACAGGGATGAAATGCCACTCAATCCCCAGGTAATTCTTGAACCTTTTGAGAAATGGGCATTAGATTTTATAGGTCCCATTAATCCTCCATCCAATCAAAGAGTGTACATATTAGTATGCACAGATTATATGACTAAATGGGTAGAGGCTAAGGCACTCCTTAAAGCCAATGAAGAAGCAGTACTAACATTTTTATTTGAAGAGATCTTTGTTAGATTTGGATTGCCTAGAGAATTAGTCACAGATGGAGGACCTCCTTTCAACTCTCATGGCTTCAAAGACACACTTCAGAAATATCATATTAAGCACAAAATGACTACACCTTATCACCCCCAAGCAAATGGGCAGGTAGAAAGCACCAATAAAGTCATAGAAGCCATTTTGACAAAAACGATAAAGGAGAATAGGAGGGACTGGTTTCAAAGGTTGCCCGAGGCATTATGGGCCTATAGAACTACTTGGAGGAATACTACGGGCTTTTCACCTTATGAATTAGTTTTTGGAAAAAAACGCTATCTTCCCTGTAGAGTTTGAGATCAAAACTTTAAGAACTGCTTTAGTTGTTAACCTTGATTTGACTGATGCACAGACAGCCAGGTTGCAGCAACTTCAAGAATTGGACGAGAAAAGACTGGATGCCATCCATCAAACAACCATGATACAGCAACAAAGAAGCAGGTGGCATGATAGAACCATCAAGCAAAAGCAGTTCCAGAAAGGTAACTGGGCTCTACTTTATGATTCCCGTTTCTAGAATTTCCAAGGTAAGTTAAGAACAAGGTGGTTAGGGCCTTATGAAGTGGATGTTGTTTTTCCAAATGGGACAGTCAGACTTTTAACAATTGATGACAGCAGAACACCACTACTAGTGAATGGATATCGACTCCGTTTATATCACCGGCCTGTTTCTAAAGAAGATTTTAAAGCCACTTGCATGGCAATTAAACAGTATTCTTTTCCAGGGGAACTTGCTGTCCCTCAAGGCATTTAAATTTCTATTTATTTATGCATTTTTAGATTAGATATTCTTTTTAACTAATAATCCCTACCAAGGGTTGCCATATTACATTTCAGTATTTTGCAGATTTGAGCTGTGGAAAATAGCTAAGAACAAAAGCTTCAAAGGAATCACTTTGCGGACTTGGAAGCCCTGTTGCTGCAACACTAATTCCCGTTGCTGCAACACCAATTTCTGTTGCTGCAACACCATTTCCCGTTGCTGCAACACCAATTCCCGTTACTACAACATTTTTTCCCGTTGATGTAACATCACTTCCAGTGGCTGCAACACCAATCTCGTTGCTGCAACACCGCTTCCCGATCCCGTAATACCTTTTTCAGCAATTCTCTCATTTATAAAAGCACCAGTCTCTCCACTTCAGCCCCCAAGAAACGAATTTTTTATAAAATAAACCATTTCGTGTGATGATTACAATACTCCACTATCACTTCCCGTCATTATTATTAAAAATCGTCGGTATTCTCATGCTCTTAGACCCGCTGTAATCATTATGATCCAGCAAAAGATAAGACAAGACTTTTCGACGCAGCAACCAAAAAGGTAAAACATAAAGGTACGCATGATTATGTATGGACATTAAATAATAGTTAATGCGGAGATGATGATAGGACTACCGAATAATTGTACTTCCAATCATATCACTTACGCATAGGGGGGTGGGATTACCAAAGCGCTCTCATAATTGCATACTACGCCAACTGCCGCTGCCTTTAACTCTCACGGTAATATGTAAAAGTCACCTCATCACGGCATGTTACCATTTGCAACATTTACTCTGAACTGAACTCGGAAGCTCGGCTCTGAACTGAGAATTTCACTGAACAGCAGCTATGGGAGGAAATCTCATCACATATGAACCTGGCACAACAGCACTTCTTGAGCTCTATCCCGAGGTTTATCAAATCTTTCTGCAAGCGGGATGGCTAGATTATTTTAGGAGACTCCCAGACTTTGACGCACAGCAAGTCCTCGAGTTTGCATGCAATTTAACAGAGGGATTTTCTGTCGTTCAGGGAGTTCAAATCCCAGTCACAGAGGAAGTTATAGCCCAAGTTACCGGACTACCAGCTAATGGCACACGGTGGTTCAGTAGGAAGCACTTGATCCTGAATGCGCAGCAGGATTTTCTTCAACCAGGCGAGCAGGTGGAACCCAAGGGCAGAGGCGTAGCACTTCAGTCATTGCCTCAACCATGGCCGAAAGTTGCTGAATTTGTGAAGCAATACCTGACGTGCGAAGGCCGGTACCAGGTAATTTACCAGCACGATTTCGTCTTGTTGAATCACTTGAGGAATGGTCAGTTGATAAATATGCCATATTATTTATTGGGATGTCTTAAAAATATGTCACGTTACACTGTCAACGCAAAGCGTCTGCTTCTTTCCTTGAAACACCACCGTCTAGCTCAATTGTTGATAAATAGAGGCCTCGCCTTAAATAACCCCCCACCCCCCATTAATCCCCATCAAGAGGCAGAAATCCCTCAGCCGGAACAGGAAATTCCTCATCAAGAAGAGGAAATTCTTCACCAAGCTGAAGACATACCTCAGCAAGATGTAGAAATTCCTCAGCAAACAGAGGAAATTCCTGAGCAAATACCCGAAGAAATCCCTCAACAAGCAGACGACATTCCAGAACAAATGCCCAAAGAATTCCTCCAGCAAACACCCCCACAAGTTGCTGAAAATGAACAATCAGCAGTAGAAATACCCACGAAAACAACTCCATCCCCCAATAGAATCAATCCATCCATTCCCATACTTGGTATTTCTACCGATGACTCTGATGATAACATCCCTATTACCCTGCTCAAACGAAAAATGCAGCAGAAAAATGAAACCCCACCAAAAAGAAGAAGAACTAGGGCTTCGGCTAAAGCAGCTGCTATTTGCGCCACTGCCCCTATTTTAAAGAAAGCCAGCCTGAAAAGAAAAATATATGAATTCCCTGCTTCTCTACCCAAGCAAAGGACTCGGTCGTCTGTAATAGCTGAATCTCCTAGCCACACCCCCTCCAGCTCACCACCCATCACGTTAAAAACCCGCATTCCCACCAGCCCTGAAAACTCCTCTCCCTCACCCTTGGAGGCTGAGATGCAGAGTGTTCACAGTGTCGCGACATCATCTTTTAAGGCAGCTGTCACACAAGAACCAGCTACCGACACCCAAGGTAATATTGGCCAAGTGGCTGCAACACAAGAAACAGCCACTACCCCAGGTGACACACAAGAACCACCTGTTGGGGATATAAGTGATAAAAATGACGAAACAAAACCTTTGCCCCCACTGGAATCGACAGCTCCACAAGACCAGCCTACCATATCTGCCCTGCAGGAAGAAATTGAATTTCTGAAATCCCAAATTCAGGATTACCAGGAGGAAATAATAAGGGTCAAGGAAGCCTATCAAAAGGAATTTAGCCTGCACGTTTTAGCACGAGTAGCATCTGCAGCAGAGAAGAGTAAAGAGAGCGAATACATATGTGCCAACTGTGGTGAGATATACACTCAAGCAGGATACAAGATAGTTGCAGAACCAATGACTGAAGTCTCTATTGTTGTGGTTGAAACAAAAGAACCTGTTGTTACACAAACTGCAGAAGCAAAAACAGAAACACCACAACCCTCTGCTGAAACAGAAGAACCTGCTGTCACACAAGAACCAGTAGGCTCTCCAGAAAAGGTGCAGGAGCAGACAGAAGAACCTGTTGTCACACAAGAACCAGTAGGCTCTCCAGAAAAGGTGCAGGAGTAGACAGAAGAACCTGCTGACACACAAGAACCAGTAGGCTCTCCAGAAAAGGTGCAGGAGCAGACAGAAGAACCTGCTGTCACACAAGAACCAGTAGGCTCTCCAGAAAAGGTGCAGGAGCAGACAGAAGAACCTGCTGACACACAAGAACCAGTAGGCTCTCCAGAAAAGGTGTAGGAGCAGACAGAAGAACCTGCTGTCACACAAGAACCAGCAGGCTCTCCAGAAAAGGTGCAGGAGCAGACAGAAGAACTTGCTGAAACACAAGAACCAGCAAGTTCTTCGGAAACTACATAGGTGAAAACAGAACAACCTGTTGTAACACAAGAACCAGCAGGATCTCTAAAAAGTGTGAAGAAAGAACTAGAAGGATTGTTGGTAACACAGGAATCAGCAAGAAATGAAGGAGAAGATATAAAGACATCATGGCCTACCCAAACTGTTATGAAAGAAGAGAAAGAGGTATTGGTTGTAACCCAGGAGTCAGAAGGAAATGGAGAAGAAGACATAAACTCACCCCAGCCTACCCAAATGGAACAAGAAGAAGAAGCAGTTACGCAGGAATCAGTACAGAATGAAGAAAACGTAAAATCACCCTGGCCTACCCAGACTATTATAGAAGAAACAGTAGCTGGAAATGGAAAGGAAGACATTGGATCATCCCGGCCTACTCCAATTATCACAGAGCAGAAAATCTTTATTGATGCCTTCACACAAACAGAACCTCCCTCTGTTAGTGATGCCTACACAGAGACCGCTAGTTTTCAAGAATTAAAAGGAAAATGGTGGAGAGAATATGAGTTGTCACAAGGCAAAGCATTCCAACAGCAAAAAGGGATCTGGTTCAATTATGCATATAAGAACTGGGAAGCAATGGAGCAGTCTAGAGCTCAGTACAAAGAAATTAAGGAACTAAAAGCTAGACTGTCCCAGATGTTTTAGTTGTTCCAAAGAATACTTGCCACAAGGAAACCTTCTTTCAACTATGCAACATTTTTAAGGGAACGATTGACATTCTTACAGATAAAGGCAGTTAGAGAAGGTAGACCTCATCAGGTGGTTACATCAGAGCAATTTATGCAAACCTTTGCAGAGGCACCCAAAAATGATCAGAATTTGTTGTGCGAGCTTTATCTCCACAATGAAGCCATGTACGAAGAGAGAAACATGAATATACTACCTGTTGTTGGCGACATACAGCTCAGAGCTTTCATTTCCTTTTTAGCCAACCAACTCACATGGCAAAATGCCTTTATCTCAGCACAACATAATGAACAGAACTGCCTTCTGTGGATCAGGGCTGAACCTCAAAATGCAGCCACTTTCATTGCACAACACCAAAGAATGTTAAGTGACCCTAAAATGAAGGATCACGTCAGGCAACTACAGGCAGTGGTCCTGAGAGACTACCAACACTATGTGAGAACCAAGGCACCCTTGGCTGTCAAGGCAAACAACCTATTTTGGGAAAACTGTCCCAGGGAAAGGCAAGAGTATCATCCTTATAATCCACCCAATTTACAAGCAGCAATTTCAAGGGTACCTTACTATGTTAGATGTATGGAACAATGTGCTGAGAATTGGATTGGCTACAGATTTAAATTTCCACTTTTATGGTTATCCGGTCAGCAATACAAGGGTCAGTTTGATTTATCAAAGAAAGAAGAAGCGGCAGCATGGAGGCAAATACAGACTGCCTGTGGGTTCAGAGACAAGTTTGATACCACTTTCTATAACTATTGTCTCAGTAATTTACACTGTTCATCCCAGTACTCCGACTCAGATTCAGAGTAAGCATTGCATGAGGACATGCAATCTCTTCAGTTGGGGGGGATGTTAGGACTCAGAATTGACCATTTTTGACCTTATATTTTTGCTATAATATTACCCTTTTTCAGTTCATAAGTTGAAAGCTTTGATTACATAATGACCTAATTACCCCAAGGTATGAAGTAACTCTCCGCATGACTATGTGTTTAATTGTTCATTACATATTCATGTTATCTTTATATTTATCTTTGGAAAAGCTAACTAAGTTGCTAAGTAACCGTTGAACTGTCTAAAGTCTGCAGAAATTATAATTCATAGTTGCTGTAACACCAGAAACAGCAACTACGCAGTTGCTGCAACACCAGAAACAGCAACTACGCAGTTGCTACAGCACCAGCAACAGCAACTATCTAAAGCAGGGAAATGTTATTTTGCAACAACTGGAATACCGGAAATAACAAACGGCAACTATCAAAAGATCGCCAGAATTCCACGCTGATGCAGCATGATCAGCAACTGTCCAAAAAGGGTAAAACACAGTTACAGTTGCTAAAATATCAGGAACAGCATGGGTTTACTAAATCAGCAACCACGGGGAAGCGGCAAAGGATAGTGCGAGGATTCCAAGAAGATGGTCGAAGTTCGATTACCAGCTGTGTAACAGTAAGAGACCCAAGAAAGAATACATTGTCACACTGTTGTAACAGCATCCTGTAACAAGGATGGATTTCTTATTTTTGACAGAAAGGTTTAACTTAATGAACTATGACAGTCTATTGTAATAGATGTCTCCTCTATAAAGAGGAGACATCTACATTAGAGAGGGGGGAGAAAAACAAGTTGTAAGGGAAGTTTTGAAAGACAAACAGCAAAGTCTGAACTTTTATTGTAACTGGATCTTTTGGCAGATGAATAGAAAATTGTTCTGAGCACCTAATCCAGCATTTGTGTTCTGGGGAATCTTGTGAGAGGGACAGGGCCCACCTTCTTCACAAGATTCACCCATTTATTTTCTGTCAAGTGTGTAAGTGTGCTTGGTAATTTCTTTTTGCTGGTACTCTGTTTTAGATTCTGTAACATTACCTCTGATAATTTCCTTTTTGCTGGTACTTTGTTTTGTTAATCGGTTGAAGTTGTAAAAGAATACTTCACCGATGAATTAGAATTGCAGTGTGTATTAGCAATCTGGTTACAGGGGCAGGTGCTGAACGTCCTTACCTGGAGGATAGGGTCCTGATCCTCTGCTAACAGAGCATCCATCACTTTTCTTTTCAGATTTGTAATCTTAATTAATTGCTTTCATTTTATCTTTGCAATGCATTGTTATAACATAGCGTGAGAATCATGTATACTACAACTCTTTAATGCTTTTAAAAATTAAGTACATACAGTACGCGGTAGCCTTTGAAATAAAAGACTTTCCCAGGTTGACAAATTAATGTGGTACTTGACTGTTTAATTAATAAACAATTCAACTAACCAACAAGCACTTGATTGCATAATGGACATACCTTTAGTATTGAATGGCCCACCTTCAAACATCCGTTCTCGACAGATGGGTAAGGGGATATATGGTTGGCTCATGGAGTGGAGATAAGCTAGCACATATTGGCTACACTAATGGTTGTTGGGGTTGCTGGTTTTCGAATGAAGGCAAATCTAGGAGAAAAAATTATCATATGGGTTCACCCATAGGTGGTGGGTAACAATCTTGTGAGCTCCTTCTTAATCCCCGCTTCCTTGCAAAAATCCTAAGACTCATTGGAGGTATACTTGCCCCCCATTATTTGATCTTAACACCTTAATATTCATCCCATTCTAGTTCTCCACAAGAGCTTTGAACTCTTGAAACCGATCAAAGACCTCATCCCTGGTCTTCAAGAAGTAGGTCTAAGTTTTCCTAAAATAATCATCTATGAAGTTCGCAGCAAATTATAAGGACCCTCTGATCAACATCACAAACATAGGACCACAAATATCTGAATGCACCAAGTTTAACATTCCCTTTGGTTTGGTCTCACTATAAGGATACACCACTTTCGCTTACTTTCCAAGTGCACACCATTGAAACACTCCATCCTACTCCACTTGGATCTCCAGTAACCCAATAATAATCCTCTTCACCATAGGAATAGATTTGTAGTGTAGGTGCCTCATCCTTCTATACCAAATCTCACTCTAGTTGTCACTCTCATGTATGAGAGCCTTCACCGACTTTCCTCTCAATAGATAGAGATCTATCTCCCTTATACCAATCTCTCGCTTCTTGTTTAAATCAGTCCCTTTCGTCTAATTCTCTGTCTTCTATAACCAAAACTGAAAGGATATTTTTCTCCAAACTCGGTTCATATAACACCTCATTCACCTCCATGATGCCACCTGAGTCCATCTGGAACTTGATACTCCTAGTTCCCTTGACTGCATACTCGGCCTTGTCACCAAGCTCCACATGTAAATCTATGGGCCCTTTATTCATGTTGGTGAAGATGTTCTGGGATCTCATCATATGACAAGATGCTCCACTATCCACGAACTAGACACCTCTCATGATTGTTCCAAGAAGGAAAGATACTAGGGAAAAAAATTTCTCAAACTTCTCAACCATCTCTTCCATATGCGTAGTAGTTGTTGTAGTAATCTTATCCTTTCCCTCCCTTTTGTTTGTACACTGACTGGAAAAATGCTCAAACTTATGACAAGCAAAGCACTTGACTTTGGTCATGTCTTTTTCCTTGTTGTTTTGTGAAGATCCTCCTCCACCCTAGTTTTGTTTGGCCTTCACTTTGCCTTTTTTCACTTGTGCATCAAGAGCATGCTCATATTTCTCCTCTCCACTTTTCGATGTCCTTCAGTTAATGAGTTTTCCCATATCTCCTTCTAGGTCAAGTAATCCCATAACTGGCTAGAATCAAGAAGTTGTAGATGAGAAAGAATCACATCCACAAAGTGGACCAATGCTTTATACACCCCTTCAGAGCAACTTTAACCAACTCTGGATAATGCATAGTTTCCCCAAAAACTACAAGCTCATCACGAGCCTGTTGGACCCTCGTGAAATAAGATGTCATAGTCTCAAATTTTTTCATTTTAACGTTGTTTAACTTTTCCCACAACACCATTTTTCCATTCTCATTTGTACTATGATAAAAAACAGTCAGAGCTACCCACATCTATATTCCATTATCCTTCCTTGAGATGTGAGGAATTATATGATCCCTCACGTGATCCAAAATTATGCAACTTGCTTTCATGTCTTTCAGCTTATGTTATGCTACAAGATTTATATCTTAAAGAACTTGCTTGTCTCTGCTTACTAGATCCCAGCGACCATTCATCTTCATAAACATGGGAATTTACTCCTTCCAGGGACTGAAATTTGATACCCTGTCCAACCTGTCTTCATATCTCAAACTCCTTGATGACACCATCTCCACAAATTGACCATGACCACAAAACCTAGCTACAAAATTTTAAGAAATAATTATGCTGCCACAAAAATGAAACTCGCTACTGCTAACCCTCATGATCTCAGATCTCTCTTTCAAAGTCTTCTAGATTGCTCTGATGCCATGGTAAATTTTGAATACCAACTAGATTTATTTTCTCATGATAGTTCATTTTATCCCTGGAAAATTTTTTATTTACCCAAATAAACATTGAATCAGCGAAAAATAAAATCATTGGTATCTTTAACTTCTAGAATTAGATATATGCATTAGAAATAAACCAAACAGATCAGTCAAACATTGTAAAATAAAATCACCCACAACAATTCTCCACCATTTAATTATCTGGAAAATTTGGATTTTTCAACTCACAAAGATACAAGTAAAAATACAAAACCCTGTAACTTGTAACATGGCTCCCTAAGAATGAGTTCGGCCCAAGGAACTTAACCTCTAAGAAATTATCCTCTAGATGAAATCGACCTAGATAATTCGGCCCAAATTATCAACCAGCAACTAGACCCATGCCCTTCTTGCGTGTCACCGATGTAGACTAGGGAAAACTCGACCCTTCAGTGACTCAACCTCTCCCAAATAAAATCAATCTCCCTCCAGCAACTCATCCTTGCAATCTCCTCCTACTCGACCCTCCTAGATTCACCCCAATCCACTCATACTTCTCCTTATTTGCACTCCTCATCCATAGAGCCACTCACACTTAGATAAAATTTCTTTCTCTAAATGATTACTCGCTCACACAACTTGTATATTCACCTACTCGCTAGGATCCCTTTATAATATTCATTAAGTCCAAATCCCTAACACTAATCTCCCTTCTAGAACCATCTTAGTGATCAATGGTTGAGATTGTTTCTAATTCAATCAAATATTTACATTATTTATCCTTAGAAAATGACTTAATAGTCCACAATGATTAATTGACTTTAATTATTGTATTTTTCCTAAGTTAGACTTAGAAAAGAAGACATAAATCACTTACTCCACAAGCACCAATAAGAGGCAAACGATGTCTTCCACATGCTAAGACACCAAGCCTATGTTGAATACCTTATGAAGCTACCACTCACATCAATAACTAAGTGCAAAGGTTATATATGTTATAACAAGAGATTTTGCAAGATTGTTAACAACATTGATGTAAAGGTGGATGAAAACCTCTCAAAGAGAAGCATCCAAAATATATCAACCCAGCTGACCAAATCAACAATGATGTTAGAAAATTATATATTACGGAGCAATGGAACACATAAAATATTGCAGAAATATAAACACAGAAAACGCACAAAACAAGAGAGACACAGATATACGTGGTTCACCCAGTTTGGGCTACGTCCACCCCGAACAGCCAGTCCTTCCTTTCTATTATCCAGCAAAATGAAGAGACACAACCTACAGCAAATCCGCTATAATATCCTCTGTTTTCTCTCACAATCTCACCTCTCTGTTTTTCGCTCACAGAATACACCTCTATATCTCAGCGTCCAATACAATGCCCTCATACAAAGAGAGGGGTTGCCTTCTAGGGCAAAAAACCATAAACTAAACATAAGTTCTACCATCAGATCATCTGCCTAATGAACGGCCCAGATTGACTAGAAATTACTATACTTTTACAAGTCAATTTTACATTTATTTTTAGCTTCGGGGGCGCTGCCCCCGAGCCCCCGGACCCCCCAGCCGGGGGGGACCAGCCCCCCCGGACCCCCCAGCCGGGGGGGATCAGCACCCCCAGACCCCCGCGGGGGGGACAAGTCCCCCTCGCGTGGAGGGGTGTACAAACTTCCTGGGGTATACATCCGGCTGAAACAAAGACCTCTGAACAATCATGCTCCACACACAACAATCTCCCACTTGGAGAATGATTGTAGAAACTTCACCGCTGCTTCATTTGCTGGACAATGACTCCTCTTTGGACCTGGCTGTTTCTCATCTTCATCGTCATCCTTGAAGACCAATTGAAACTGATCATATTCTCAATTTCTCCCTAGTTACAACTTTTGTTAGCATATCTGCAGGATTCTAGCTAGTATGTATCTTTTCCAGCTTCAACTCTCCATCTTCCAACACTGATCGTATGAAATGGTACTTGAGTTGTATGTGTTTAGTCCTAGAATGAAATGTTGAGTTCTTTGCAAGATGAATGGCACTTTGGCTATCACTGTATAACGTGCCCTTATCATGCTCCTTACCCATTTCACCCATAAACCTTTGTAAGCAAATCATTTCTTTACTAGCCTCTGTAGCAGCAACATACTCTGCTTCTGTTGTTGAAAGTGCAACAACACTTTGGATTTTTGAAACCCAACTGACAGCTGTTCCTCCAACAGTAAATACATATCCTGTAGTGCTCCTCCTGTTATCTTTGTCACCTGCCATATCTGCATCAACATCCCTGTAGAGAAATGTTTGCACCACCAAAGCATAATGCTTGATTCGTGGTACC
Source organism: Pinus tabuliformis (assembly GCA_031772625.1). NCBI lineage: Eukaryota > Viridiplantae > Streptophyta > Pinopsida > Pinales > Pinaceae > Pinus > Pinus tabuliformis. The sequence goes on from CM062819.1 coordinate 2,018,324,694, forward strand.
TTTCAAATATCTGAGAATCCATTTCACTGCCATCCAATGTTCCTTTCCTGGATTGTTCATGTACCTGCTTACAACTCCCACTGCATGTGCAATATCACGCCTTGTGCAGACCATTGCATACATTAAGCTTCCAACTGCTGATGCATATGGAACTTTAGACATATAATCCATGTCTTCTTTGGTCTTTGGGCACATTTCCTTGCTAAGTTTGAAATGGCTAGCAAAAGGTGTACTAATTGGTTTTGCATTGTGCATATTAAATCTTTTCAACACCTTTTGTATGTACTCATTCTGAGACAATGTTAATTTGCGATTTTTCCTGTCTCTAGTGATTCTCATACCAAGGATTTGTTTTGCAGCTCCCAAATCCTTCATTGCAAATGAATTTGCCAATTTTCTTTTGAGTACATTTATTTCCTGCATGTTAGATCCTGCAACAAGCATGTCATCCACATACAATAACAATATAATATAGCTACCATCATTTTGCTTTTTCAGATAAACACAAGATCAGAGTGACATCTAGTATAACCTTGTTCAGACATAAACTTGTCAAATTTTAGATACCACTGCCTTGGAGCCTGTTTTAATCCATACAAGCTCTTCTTCAACCTGCACACTAGTTTCTCCTTCCCTTTCACCTCATATCCTTGTGGCTGCTGCATATATATCTCTTCCTCCAAATCCCCATGGAGAAAGGTTGTCTTTACATCTAACTGCTCAAGATGCAAATCTTCAGCTACTACAAGACTTAAAATAGTTCTGATTGAAGTCATTTTAACAACAGGAGAAAATATTTCATCAAAATCAATACCTTTCTTCTGTGCAAACCCCTTCACCACAAGTCTAGCTTTGTACCTCTGTTTTCCTCCATCTTCTTCCTTCAGCCTGTAAACCCATTTATTCTTCAATGTAGTTTTTCCTGCAGGCAACCTGACTAAATCCCAAGTCTGGTTATGCATTAAGGAGTCCATCTCTTCTTCCATGGCTACCTCCCACTTCTTCCTGCTTTCAACCTGCATTGCTTCTTCATAACATTCGGGTTCACCAGAATCAGTCAACAATAAATAATATAATGAAGGAGAGTATCGTTCAGGGGGTCTACTTATCCTGGTAGATCTTCTAACACCACTTTCAGGTGTTTGGGGTGCCTGTTGTTGTTGTGGTGGTTGTTGTTGTTGATTATTATTATTTTTAGGCACCTTTACCTTTTCAGTGATTTCATCAAGAACTGCATATTCCTTGTTTTCTTTTTCCTGTTTCTTTTCCTGTAACTGATTCTTATACAAGACCTTTTCATTGAATATTACATCTCTGCTCCTAATGATTTTGTGATTTTCGTAATCATATAAGCGATAACCAAAATCATTAACACCTTATCCAATAAAGGTACATTTCTTTGACTTTGCCTCAAGCTTTGTTCTATTTTCTTTATCAATATGGACAAAGGCCTCACAACCAAAAGGCTTTAAAAAAGAGTAGTTTACCTTTTTACCTGTCCATGCTTCCTCCGGAACACCACCATCCAAGGAACTTGAAGGCCCTCTATTTATTAGATAAACAGCAGTATCTACAGCATCTACCCAAAACTGTAAAGGCAATCCTGCATGCAATCTCATGCACCTTGCACGCTCCATGATTGTTTTGTTCATCCTTTCTGACACACCATTTTCTTGTGGTGTTCTTGGAACTGTCTTCTCTCTGCGAATTCCATGCTCTGAACAGTACCTATCAAACTCTTTGCTGCAATATTCACCTCCATTGTCTGATCTAAGACACTTCAATTTCTTTCCTGTCTCAATCTCAACTAAAGCTTTCCATTTCTTGAAAGTATCAAATACATCAGATTTATTCTTAATACAATAAATCCAATTTTTTCTAGTTGCATCATCAATAAAAGTAACATAATAACGAGAGCCACCGAGAGATGATACCTGAGCAGGTCCCCATACATCTGTATGCACAAGCTCTAATTTTTCATTCTTCTTTTCTTTCCCAACTCTGAGAAATCTGACTCTCTTCTGTTTTCCATAAATGCAATTCTCACAGAAGTCCAAATCAACATTCTTCAAACCTGGCAACAAATTCCTTGAGTGAAGAATCTTCATCCCCTTTTCACTCATGTGTCCGACCCTATGATGCCATAATGTTGCATCTGCTCCTTTGGAAGTTAAAGCATTAACAGAGTTAGAAATACCATTGCATAAATACAATGTACTAACCTTTTCGCCTTTTGCTATTACCAGGGCTCCTTTGGTGACCTTCCAAGCTTTATCTGTGAAAGTTATCACACAACCTTCACCGCCTAACTGCCCTGTTGAAATCAGATTTTTCTTTAGATCTGGAACATGCCTTACCTCCTTTAATAGCCATTGGTTTCCATTATGTTGTTTTACAAGAACCTTACCCATTCCAACGATTTTATAGGGTTTATCATCACCTAGACGAACTTGTCCAAAATCTCCTTGAACATAGTCATGAAAGTATTTCTTATCAGGTGTGGCATGGAATGAAGCCCCTGAATCTACCACCCAGGAATCAGTAATATTTTCGAAAGAAAGAATCAAAGCATCTTCTAACACCTCACCTGTCACATTTGCTTCATGATTGTTTTCTTGATGTGCATCTCCTTCTTTTCCCTTCCAAGATCTACAGTCTTTCTTTAGGTGTCCTTTCTTTCCACATTTCCAGCACACTATCCCCGATCTGGACTTGGATCTGCCTTTCCTTGATTTACTGCGATATCCTAAGCTCTTTCCTCTTTCCATTTTTCTTCCTCTAGACTCTGCACTCAAAGCATTTCCCGATGTCTCACCGGAGCTTTTCCGTCGCATTTCCTCGCTAAGGATAGCACCGACAAAATCATCAAACTTTAAAGTACTAGATCCAGAAACGGAGTTACTAATGGCCATTACCAAACCATTCCAACTTTCTGGTAATGAGCACAAGAATAACAGAGCTCTAACTTCATCATCAAAGTTTACCCCTACAGAACTTAACTAACTTGTAACTGTATTAAAATCATTTAAATGGTTTGCAACAGATCCAACTTCCGACATATTCATATCAAATAACCGTTTCATAAGAAATACCTTGTTTGAGGCCGAGGGTTTTTCATATAGTTTCGACAACATCTGCATCAAACCCTCTGTCATGGTTTCCTTTGAAATGTTGAAGGCGACTGACGCAACAAGGCACAACCGTATTGTTCCGAGTGCCTTTCTATCTAGAAGGTTCCATTCTTCGTCTTTCATACCTGTCGGCATCTTTGTTTTTCCGCCTAATGGTAGGTATAGACCTTTCTGATACAGATAATCTTCCATCTGCATCTTCCACAGCGAGAAGTTTTGGCCGTTAAATTTCTCGACCCTAAACTTACCATCTTCCGCCATTGCTCCCACTCGAACCAGAAACCCTTCTTTCCTGCGAGTTTATCAGCCAAATAGACCTTCGGCTCTGATACCAGTTGTTAGAAAATTATATATTACGGAGCAATGGAACACATAAAATATTGCAGAAATATAAACACAGAAAACGCACAAAACAAGAGATACACAGATATACGTGGTTCACCCAGTTTGGGCTACGTCCACCCCAAACAGCCAGCCCTTCCTTCCTATTATCCAGCAAAATGAAGAGACACAACCTACAGCAAATCCGCTGTAATATCCTCTGTTTTCTCTCACAGTCTCACCTCTCTGTTTCTCACTCACAGAATACACCTCTATATCTCAGCCTCCAATACAATGCCCTCATACAAAGAGAGGGGTTGCCTTCTAGGGCAAAAAACCCTAAACTAAACATAAGTTCTACCGTCAGATCATCTGCCTAATGAACGGCCCAGATTGACTAGAAATTACTATACTTTTACAAGTCAATTTTACATTTGTTTTTAGCTTCGGGGGCGCTGCCCCCGAGCCCCCGCCGGGGGACCGCTGGCCCCCAGACCCCCCAGTCGGGGGGGATCGGCCCCCCCGGACCCCCGCAGGGGGGACAAGTCCCCCTCGCGTGGAGGGGTGTACAAACTTCCTGGGGTATACATCCGACTGAAACAAAGACCTCTGAACAATCATGCTCCACACACAACAAATGAGTATGAGGATGAACATCATGACAAACCAGAAGAGGCAATACACTTTCATTCAAAAACCCCTTCAAGGTATGTATAAAAGAATCACCTTGGAAAACAAATTGTTGGTGATAAGGAAGTAGGAATGCAAACTAGAATAAATTTTATAGGTACTTCTAGTCAAACACACATTTCCATGCTACCTATGATTGAACTCAAATATTTTACTCGGGCAAGTCAAGATAAGCACTAGGTAAATGTTATGAATGAGGAATTACATCAAATTGAGAAAAAACAAACTTGGGAATTAGTTCCAAGATCAATAAACAAAAATGTCATTGCCAGAAAATGGGTTTTAGGAACAAATTAAATGGGGGTGGACAAATTATAACGAACAAACTTCCAAGAAACATTTGCTCCAATAGCCAGACTTGAAGCAGTAAGAATGTTCTTGTCTTTTTCAAGCTTTAAGGGGTTTAAAGTTTATCAAAAGGATGTAAAATCAGTAGCTTTAAACGAAGAACACAAGAAGAATTTTATGTTGAGAAGTGAGGAGGATTTCAATTATTAGAAGATAATGATTCTGTGTGCATATTGAAGAAAGCTCCCTATGGTTTAAAATAGGCACCTAGGACAAGATATTCTAGATTAGATAAATATCTTCAGCATCAAGGCTTCAAGAGAGGAGCAACAAATAATAACATTTACATCAAGATTGAAAAATATAACTTGCTAATCATTATCGTCTATGTGGATAGCATAATTTTTGGAAGTGATGTTGACTCTTTGAGCAAAAGTTTTGCAGCTAAAATGAAAAATGAGTTTGAAATATCTATGCTAGGGGAAGTGTCTTTCTTTCTTGGTTTGCAGATTCAACAATAAAAAAAAAAAAAAAGCATATTTATCTCTCTGAGTGTTGAAAAATGTGTAACTAGGTTCGGTCTTCATAAGTATGAAATGTATTCTTGTAAATATAAAATGAAAAAGAAATTATTATTATTATTATTCGAGCATGTGTTTCATGCTCAAGTTCTTTTATTTTATAGATCAAGCACCCATTGAGTGCTTCTAGCATTTGTCCTAGGTGTAAGAGTCATTGTCATATATTAAAGACCCTATGGGAACATTGTAAATTGTAAAGAAAAAAATATTTTGTCTTTAAAGTGTCAAAATACCTTCAAGATCAAGTCGGCCTACATGAAGAGCCACATCCAACCTTAAAGAAGCCTATATATAAAAGGAACTCGTCCTCCATTTGGATCACTCACTCACTCATCTCTTATGTGAAGAAGCAGGAGAAGAAGAAGTCAAAGAAGGAAGTGCGAAGAAGAGGAAGTCGAAAAAGTCGAAGTGTTTCTGGGCCTATTCTATTCTTCTGGGAAGATCAAAGTTAGGGTTTCTACGTTGGGATCTCTAGTGGTTCGATTTTGGAAGCAGAAGATAAGGGAAGGCAAGTGAAGGTCTATTAGGGCATCTTACTAGCCCTAGGACTGAATTCAAGGCAAGCGAAGTCAAGATGAAGGCTATTAGAGGGATATTGAAGTCTCTTAGAGAAGCAGCAGCAATTTCTGGGGAGTAGAATTTTGGATCTAATGGGAGGTCGAAGAGATTGCAACAGGAGGTCGTGGTAGACTTGATATTGGAGGGTATTTGTTTAATTCTAGGTTATGGTATTCGTCAATTGAAAGATCTGAATGATAAAGAAGATATTTATGGGTTTTCCCCTCAAGAGGAGGGGTTTTGACCCTGGCTTGCAACCTATAGATTGTGTCATTGTTATTATTTTTTTGGTAGCTATTTGATGTATTGCACATTGGAATGATAAGTAACTAAGCTAATAAGTAAGAGGTAACACAAGAAGTCATCAAGTTAAGAGAAGTAACATTTTTATTGCCCTATTGAATTCTCAACATGGTTTCAGAGCTTTGGTTCTCTAAGGGCGTCATGAAGATCTCCTCTACAATGAAGAAGTTCATCAAGAAAATTGCAAGCCATCTTAAGAAAGATATCAAGGAAGCATGGAGGTTCTTATTCTCTTCAAAGAAAGCATCAATCAATGAAAGATATGAGGGTCTATTCTCGGCTCTCTTTGGTACATTCCAAGACGAAGACATCTGCGTAATTGATAGTGGTGCATCAAGGCACATGACTGGTCACTCCACCCAATTGAAGACCTTATCTAAAGGGAAATCCGCTTACTCTGTGGAACTTGGAGACAACAAAAGCTATCCGGTGAAGGGCATTGGATCAACTTCCATAAAATTTAAGGATGGAAGCAACATCCACCTAAACAACATTCTATTTGTTCCAGGTTTGCACAAAAATTTACTTTCTATTTCAAGTTTAGAAGATAAAGGAGATAGAGTAGTCTTCATTGATGGAAAAGTAGGTGTTTGGGGAAAAGAAACAAGCATAGATCAAGATAAATTTATTGGCATCCGAGAAGGAAGGCTTTACAGATTAATATCTCTTGTAAACCAAGCCTTAATTCACACTGAGATTAGTCCATGTGAACTTTGGTGTCGAAGGTTTGGTCACTTACATTTCAAAATAATTCCAACTTTAAATTCCATAGTAGATGGAATACCGAATTTGAAGGAGGCTCATGAAGGTATCTACAAGGGATGTGCATTGGGTAAGAATACCAAGAGACCATTTGGAAGCAGTGCTTCATGGTCGAAAGAAATATTGGATCTCATTCAATCTGATGTGTGTGGCCCTATGACTCCAAAATCACTTGGAGGCCATCTATACTATGTTACATTCATAGATGATCATTCAAGAAAAACTTGGGTTTACTTAATGAAAACCAAGGATGAAGTATTAACAAAATTTCAGGAATTCAAGGCTGAAGTAGAGAACCTTACAAAAAGAAGAATCAAGATACTAAGATATGATAATGGAGGAGAATATACATCCAAAGAGATTATAGCATTTTGTAAGGAGTCTGGGATTAAAAGGGAGTTGATAGTTCCATACAATCCCGAACAAAATGGAGTCGCAAAAAGAAAGAACCGATCCATTGAAGAAAGTGTAAAAGCAATGTTACACGATCAAGATCTAACTAAGTTTCTGTGGAGAGAGGCAACAAAGACAGCAATCTACATTCAAAATCAATTTCCTCACATATCTCTAGATCACAAGACTCTCGAAAGAAGTGTTCACTAGGAAGAAGCCATATATTGATCATCTCTAAGTCTTTGGGTGTCCTATATATTCATATACCAAAGGAGAAAAGAAAGAAGTTGGATCCTTCCGGTATGAAGGGAATATTTGTTGGGTATAGTAACTCATCAAAGGCCTATAGAATCTGAATGAAAGATGGACATCACATTGAAGTTATTCCTAATGTCATGTTTGATGAGAGTATATCATTCAAGAAGTCAAAAGAACTTTCCATAGATTCTGATGATGAAGAATTTTTGATATTTCAAGAGGAAGTTGACAGGGAAGGAGAAGGATCACACCATGAAGAAGAAGGGACAAGTGAGCCTGTTCAACCCGTGGTCATTCCCGAAACAAGGAAAATACCTAATTGGTTCAAATCCACACTACTTGATGCAGAAGGTCATGGGGTAGCACAAGGATCATTTATAGAAATTAAGAGACCAAAGAAATATTTTGGATATGTTGCATATATGACAAAATTAATATAATCAAAACCATCCACCTTTGAAGAGGCTATAGAACATCAAGAATGGAAGGATGCCATGAATGAAGAATATCAATCTATAATGAAGGATGGAGTGTGGAAGATCATCCCTAGGATGAAGACAAATCTGTGGTTACTTCCAAGTGGATCTATAACATCAAGCATGCAACTGATGGAAGTATAGGTAAGTATAAAGAAATATTTGTGGCTAGAGGGTTCTCTCAACTTGAAGGCATCAACTATGAAGAAACATTTTCTCCTACAGCAATATATACAATGATTCGGTCATTAGTCTCTCTGGCAGCATCGATGGGATGGAGCATCCACCAAATGGTTGTCAAGACTACATTTCTGAATGGCACTATAGATGAAGAAATTTGCATAGAACAACCCTTGGGATTCGAAGTTAAAGATAGGAAGGAATATGTTTGTATATTGAAGAAACCATCATATGGCCTCAAGCAAGCACCAAAGGCATGGTATGCTAGAATGGATGCATACCTATAAAGAATAGGCTTCACAAAAAGTTGTGTTGAAATCAAACCTTTATATTAAGGTTGTAAACAATGAACCTGTAATTATTCATCTGTATGTAGGTTATCTTCTCTTCACAGGTGTAGAAGGTCGGATGGAAGAATGTAAGAAGAAACTAGCAGCAGAATTTGACATGAAGGATCTTGGGTTGATGCATTACTCTTTGGGACGAGAAGTCTGGCAAGGACCGAATGAAATCTATTTGGGTTAAGGAAAGTATGTGATCGAGATCTAAAGAAGTTCGACATGATGGACTGTAAACCTATGACAACTCCGATGATCACAAACTTGAAGAGACTGTGGAGTTTTGAATCAATCCCTGTGGATTCTTCCAGGTTTAGACAACTTGTTGGCTCATTACTGTACTTGGTGAATACTCAAACAGACATATGTTTTGCAGTAAATGTACTTAGTCGATTCCAAGTGGAGTCAAAGCATGATCATTAGCAACAAAGCATATTCTGAGATATCTGTGAGGAACCATCAACTATTGTCTGATATATGATAGAAGGAATGATGTCCAATTGATTGGTTATACAAATTCTGACTGTGGAGGCAATGAATAGGATGGAAGAAGCACTACAGAAGGATGTTTCAATTTAGGATCCTCCATGGTATCGTGGATGAGCATAAAGCAAGATATTGTTGTTTTGATTAGTGTTGAAGTTGAATATGTTGCAACATGTGAAGTAAGCAGAGAAGTAGAATGGTTAAGGAAGCTTCTATCAGATTTTTTTTGAAGGACTGATGAACCCTACAGTGATACTTTGTGATAACACTAGTTGTATTTGTTTATCTGAGGATCCAATGTTTCATGGAAAGACAAAGCACATCAACAAAAAGTATCACTATATTTGAGAGCTAGTACAAAATGGTGTGTTGCATCTACGGTATATCTCCACTGATGAAAGGTAACTAACATATTGACGAAATCACTTCTGAACAAGAAGCTTGTATACTTAAGGGACAATCTTGGTTTGGTGGATTTTTCCTCCCTAATTGACAGGGAGAGATAGACACTACATTATTGTCTTCACTTGGGAAGAAAGAATGGAGGATTGGGTAACCATCTGGCATTCGATACTCTTTGAGAATGTGGTAGGGAATTCAAGACAAGAGTAGTCATGGACCGATATTATTTGAGGATTAGCTACCCAAGATAAGAATAGTCCAATGGGAGGTCATACTCTGTGAACACCCATGTGGGGTATGTACCTTGGGAGACAATGATGATGGTGTCTATACATAATTGGTCTCTCCAGCATTGTGCTCTGATCTTGTGGAGAGACAGAGTTGTTATTCAAGGCCTTGTTATGTGGCAATGTTGGTTAATATGATGTGAGACAAATGGGTTACCAATCTTACTCTTCTTATGAGATCTCTTCAGATTGAGAATTACCATGTACCTCTTATGAATACCTCCCTAGTTAAGAGGGAGTGTTGTACCTCTTATGAATACCTCCCTAGTTAAGAGGGGGTTTTGGCCCTGGCTTGCAGCCTATATACTGTGTCACTTTTCTTACTGTTTTGGTAGTTGTTTGATGTATTGCACATTGGAATAATAAAGAACTAAGCTAATAAGTAAAAGGTAACAAAAGAAGTTATCAAGTTAAGAGTATTAACATATTCATTGCCCTATTGAATTATCAACACATAGAAAGTACCTTAAAGATATATTAAAGAAGTTTGGTATGGAAATTTGTGCACTTATAAGTACTCCTATGGAAACATAATTCAAGCTCAGTAAGGATGATCAATTTCCATAAGTAAATCATACCATGTACAGGTCCATGATTGGAAACCTTCTCTACTAAGCAGCATCAGGACTGAATATCATGAAAGCAGTAGGTCTGGTGGGAAGATTTCAATCAAGCCCAAAAGAAACTCATGTGAATGCAATCAAAAGGATATTTATATATATATATATATATATATATATATATATATATATATATATATATATATATATATATATATATATATATCTAGAGGACACCATATATTAGTGTTTGTGGTATCAAAGGGGAAAAAATATTAATCTTAGAGCTTAAACAAATGTATATCAGGCTAGAAGTGTTGATGATAAGAAGAACACTAATGCGGAAGGGCGGGGGGGGTTCTTTTTATGTAGTTGTCTAGTCTCCTAGCTCAGCCAGAAATAAACCTCCATTTCTCTATCCACAGTTAAGGCAGAATATATTGCAGTAGCATCATGTTGTACTCAAGTCTTATGGATGAAGCAAAATCTCAAGGATATTCAAGAAAATGGTGATCAACATATACCCATCATGTGTGACAATACCAATGTTATCAATATCTCAAAAAACATTGTTATGCATTCTAAAACAAAGCACATTCCTATCAAATATCATTTTTTTTAGAACAAGTTGCTAATCAAACTGTCAAATTGGAATATATTCCAACAAAAGAACAAATTGCAAACATATTTACTAAACCTCTACCCAGAGAAAGTTTTGAACATATTAGAGAAAAAATGGGCATAATTTCTTCCTCACAAGGGGGAATGGTTCACTAATTTCAACCAAGAAGCATGTTGGTGACATGGGGAGTTCAAGGAAAGAATATGCATTAGTTTAGGGGAATTGTATTCCCTTTGTCATGAATGTCAAAGCGGGGAAATAAGCAGACATCATGAGAATAAGAAGAACAATCAACAAGCAGATAGGGGCAGTCTAACCCAAGATCATCAATGACTAGCAGATGTCTAGTGGTGTTTCCATCAATGCCAAAGGGGGATATTGTTTCTCATATGTTGTCATTAATTTCAACTACAATCATTAATTTCAAGTGACGTCAAGTTCAAGGGGAGATTATTGAGTTTTCATGAATGATGTTTATTTTTTCTTGGTTGTTTCCAATAAGCTTATGATGACATGGTTCTTTGCTGAAGTAACCTATCTTTGAAAAAAAAATGTCTATGGAAAATTGGTCAAAAGCATAGGAATAGTGCTTAGCTGGATGTCCCTCTCGAAGATCTTTCTAATGGTATATGGAACTTAGCCTAACCCCCAAAGGATGAAGAAAAATCAGAGTTTGAAGTGTTGAATTGCAGTCATTGTTCCAAAGGCTCAAGGTTTAGTTAGGGCCCCACCTCATCATATCGATGCCATTTGACAGCAGAAGGACGAAACACTCGCTGATGGTCGATGGGTGGCAAGTGGTGGAGTGGAAAAGTGTTGGTCATAGTGCCCATTCACTAAGGTGCTTAGTGGCAAGAGCCCAGGCGCTTATCAGACCACCAAGTTTAATAATGTGCACACAACAATGACGAGCGGCAAGTGGTGGAGTGGCAAGGCATTGGTCACAGTGCCTGGTCACCAAGAAGTTGGCGTCAATGGCCCAAGCGCTTATTGGATCACCAGGTCTAACAATGTGCACGCAATAGCACTGGGCAGCTAACGATGGGCAATGAAGTGGCAAGGCCCCCAGTCACAACCCCATGCTTACAAAAAATTGGCGGCAAGTGCCTGAGCACTTATATGACCGCCTAGTTCAAAGGATTGACTCACAAAAAATGAGCCACGAGCGGTGGCCGACAAGGCCCCTGGTCATATTCCCTAGTGATAGGGTGCTTGGCTTAAGCACCCAAGTGATTTTCGGACCACTGGGTCTAAAATTTGCATGCAAAACAACGATATGCAATGGGAAGCAAGCCTCGCCACACTTATTGAGGAAACAAGTGGAAAAATAGGTGGTAGGCCAATGACATGCCCAATGAATAGATGACACATGGTGGTGACCTATACAAGATGACACATGACACTTTATGGTCGTGACATGTGGCATGTGGATTTGGCATTTTTGGTTGGCCAAACGGTCCTTTTTTTAGTGACACATGGCTGAAATGATGTGGTAGCTTGAGGAGATGACACATGGTAGTGACCTGGAAAGTCATGTTACATTATGGATCCCCCATTAGACTATTCAGTCTACGAGCAATGAGTGGTGAGTGGCAAAGCGGTGGAGCAGTAGATGACAAATGGAGAACTTCCCATCAAGTGCAATTCGACAAACAACAAACTTCAAAACCCTCCCCTCTCATTAAAATTTGGAAAAGTAGGGGGGCTTGAAGTGGCGTCTATGTCGTTGGATCTGATTAGATGATAAGATTAATTGGTGCACTTGAAAAATGCAAAGGTTACTTAAATCGCAAATCTAAAAAATTACAGACCCCCCTCGTTAAAGCTCAAACAAGCAAGGGTACCCTAAAGTGAATTTTCTATCATTGATTCGAATAAGGTAAATTGGCGCATCTCAAAAGATGGTGATGGTTTAACACTGGGTGACAAGTGAAGGATTGGCTCAACAATCAGACGTATGGGGTGACAGTGGAGCCCTTGGAGCTAGATTTCACATCAAGAAATGTGGATTTAAGGGAATGCGTGTTTGGTCGAGGGCCTATTATATGGTCACATTGAACCAAATCAAAGCCCCCAAGGGTCCAATGAGTCATTAAACTGAGCAGAAGTCATTAAAAACATATTCTGGATTTATGGATGGTCCTTCATGTCATGTCAACTTTTGCATGATTTGATGACTTAGTAAAGTATAAATAAATAAAATTAATTTGGAATCTTAGTGGATTCGATCGATTGAGATAGAAGAGGTTTTTATTAGGAGTAATCATTTGTGGTGGTTTTGTGGTGTGGAAAGTGCAAAATAAGTATGAGGCATGAAATTTGTGGAGGGTGCGTGATCGTAGAAGAGGTCAAAATAAAAAGTCAAGGAATACATGCAAAGCCATTCCATTTGAATGCAATTGAATGTTGTATAATGTAGGAGAAACACATAAGGATTATGGATGAAACTGAGCTGAAGATACAAATTAGGGAGTGATGTGCAGAACATAGGAACACCACAATAGAAAGCTAAAGACATAAACAAAGGATTCAATGAAGCACTTTTGGTTGGTGCCGGTAAACATTTCTCAGGGTTGGTGCTAGTAAAACATTTCATGGGGTTAGTTCCTCCTTCTAGTTGGTGCCAAAAAATGAACGTAATAATAGGTTGGTGCCTACCAAATGATTAGTAATAAAATAAATTTTATATATCTTGTGTATTTTTCATGTTGTTGATATGATTAATATTATATGTGCATTGAAGTGTTTTGATTGGTTAAAATGGGCCATTATATCGATTCACCCCCCCCCCCTCAGTATATTCATATTTTCGACATACTTCAGAATTTTATGGCCATGCCATATAAGCCCGAAGGATGTGCTTTATAGCATTGTAAATCCATGTGGGTGTGTGTTATTTGTGTAAGTGACTCTTATATCTCCATTGGTATGGACAACCATGGCTATTCTTGGTATTGTTTGTTTCATGATATGTCTGCATCTATGGCATTGTTGACTTCCCCTTGGTGGGTGGTAACTCCTTGGCTTGATGGATATTCTTATATCCTAGAATGGTGTGTGGGTATCATAGAATAGGCACTGCTAGAAATCATGATTTAAGGGAGCACTTGCAACAATAAATCCTTTCAAGTGTGATCACCATATGTACTTTCTTTGACATAATCCCTTTTGATCTTAATGTGCCCCCTATCCCACATGTGCCTTGTGTCGTATCTATTTTGCACTCTCTTCTAGTCTTGGATTTGCATCCTCATAGTATCACAATTCCCAATGCTCTTGCTTCTCTCGAGGCATCATGCTACAAGTTTTGAGGAAAAGAAAGTGCACATTTGATTCTTTATGCCTAGATTAACCAATTGTATTTTGAAGCAGTCAGAACACACTCACAAAAATCTAGTTATAGAAATGGACCTTGTTTTGGGGTAAATGGGCTTTCCATGTGGCATTGCAAGCAACATAATTTGAAGCTAAGTGATGAAGTGGACAAGGAAGATGTGGCAAGTAGGTGACTTGTACAAGCCAAATCATCTCAATGCTCTAGCCAAGGTGAAATATCCAAGCACTTGTACCACGTGTGCCATGACATCATTCTCTTTAGTGTTAATCCTGATGGATTAAAGGAAAAATATGAGGGACAATATTGGAATGTTGGAGATTTAAGTGCAAATTTGGAGCCTTGAAGAGCTAATTATCAAGTACCAAGTGTAATTTACTCCAAGAAAGGGTAAATATCTTCCTAATCAACCATGCCATTAGCATTTGAAGCAAGAGTAGCAAGTCGAATTCATCAAATAAGGCAAGAAAGGTCCCTTCAAGCTAAATGTTGAGGCAATAAGTGAGCAAGTAAGCCATGTAAGAAAACCACTCAGAAAATTCACTAGAATTCAAATTTCTCTTGTATAACTTTCATCAAACACTTTGCCAACACTCAGGTTGCAATTCCAAAAAGAAAGTGTACTCACTCAGCAAATTCATCTCTGATTTTTATGAATAGCAACACAAATGACAAATTTTGAGCTTTTAAATAAGAAAATAACTTGGGAAACAATGAAAATGTACTCAAAAATTTTAGACAAAAGTCCCAAGAAAAAACCTGGAGGGTTTGGGAGAGGGAGGATTTTTATTATTATCCTTCAACAATCAAAGTTTACATAGTACAATTCACCCAACAATGAAATTATAGACTTATCTTGATTTTCGAGCCATAAAACAACCCCCAAATCAATTGTATGACCTGCCTCAAATTTTTTGCCTTATGTTGTCCCAATTGTACAACCTCTACAGAGTGTATAGCCACAAAATCAACACCAAAAATGCCTTGGAAAGCATGTAAATATTTGTTGTACAGTACGACACTTTCTCATCAATTTGTGCCCCTTCTTTGCCTCTATTTTCATGCCTCTTGACTATTGTACGAACTAATTTTTCTCTATTGTATGATCTCTAATTAATCTCACATTGCCTTGGGATTAGTGTCAACACTCTTGTCTTGAATTCATGCCACTTAACTATTATACTCAGCAATTGGGTCCTCCTTCCTTCAGCTCAACCTTCTCTTTTCACATGAGTCTCTCACTCAACAATTAGAATGGATCTTCACCTTGGTATTTGTGCCACTATAGAGCCAAGAGAGGGTGTCCTTTGGCCTTGCACTTAGTCTCCAAGATCAAAGGCTAAGATTTAATATTAGACCCACTTGATCCAATGATTGTGTTTTAATCTCTCATTGACATCAATAAAGTGCACTTTTCTCATTAACTTTATATCTCGTAAAGTTAAATTAAACCCCAAGTCACTTTAGGAAAATTTCCCACATGCTAGCTCCAAGCCTATGTGGAAAACACTTTTCCTAGCTAACTTCTAACACTCCCTCTTAGATAGGAAAGTGTTCTTCACCACTCTCATTTTGTCCCAAAAAAATACAAACTTTCCATTCACAGGTGATTTCGTGAGAATGTCCACAACTTGCTCATCAGTGGAAATGTATCTCAGCCTTATTGCTCCTCTTTGGACATGATCTTGAATGAAATGATATTCGATGTCAATATGTTTGCACTAATCATGAAATATTGGATTATCTGAGAGTTTGATGCAACTCTGATTATCAGATTATATCGCAGTGGGCTCCAACTGTTATCCAAATAAATTCATCAACAACTTGCAAAGCCATATGGCCTCACAACTTGCCTCACTAGTTGTCATGTATTCAACCTCTGGAAAACTCAGTGCCATTGATTGTTGTTTTTTGTTGAGGCATGACACAATTGTTGAGCCCAAATTGAATCAACATCAAAATGTACTCTCCCGCTCCACTGCACTCCCTACCCAATTTAAATCTATGTATTCAACTAAGTGGACCCCATCCCCTCACACATAGTCCAGTCCATAGTCCACTATCCCTTGCAAGTATCTCAACACATGTTTTTTTGTAGTCCAATGCACTCTCCTATGCTCCACCGGATACTAACGGAGAGTGTTAAAAACAAAACACAAGTCTACCCTGATGTTAACCAGATACATCAACAACCCAATGAGCCGATAATATAAACTAGGATCCACCAACTCTCCTTCATAAGTGTTAATATTCTAGAAGTTGGTGATTATTTATGTAACCATAGGCCTGCAACCCTCCATCCCAAATATCCTCAGGATATTAATTGCACACTTTCCATGTCCTAGAAAGATCCTACATCCCTAGAAAATAGTGCATCAGTCCAAGGTCCTTCATCTCATACTCTTAAGCAAGATCATGCTTGTATGCATCTATTAGTCTCTCCTCTCCTGTCATGAATAAGTCATATATGTATAGTACAAAAATGAGGGGCCCTCCTCCAATACAAATGTAATACATGTTTGGATCTGCCTAACTCTTTTCGAAACCAATTTGTTGCAAGTATTTATCCATGAATACCAGCATCCTGGAGCTTGCTTCAACCCATACAATGCCTTATTCAATCATCACACATGAGACTCTCTCCCGTAAATCTCAATGCCATATGGTTGCTTACTATACACCTCCTCTTGTAAAATTCCATTCAGAAATATAGTCTTCACATCCATCTAGTGGATCTTCCACCCCATCTCTGCTACAATGGAGATCGCTACTTTGATCAAAGTGTATTAAGAAACAGGTATGAATGTCTCATCATAATCAACTCGCTCCACCTGTGAAAATCCTATCACCATAAATCGTGCTTTTTACTTCTCTATGTTTCCATCCACATCATATTTGATCTTATACAACTACCTAGAATTCACAAATGACTTCCCCTCTGGTCTCAGTACCACCTCCCAAACATCATTCTTCATGATGGAAGCATACTCTTCCACCATGGCATCTCTCCATACATGTTGATTTGTTGCCTCCTCATATGAAGAAGGCTTTTCCTCTTAGATGTTGCTCACCATAGCCAAATAACTACAGAACCTCTTTGGTGGTTTACTATTATCATTTTCCTTATGTTAATGTATTTTTCCTCTTTTGACTTATTATTCATTTTAATAATAATTTGATATTGTTATTTCTAACGATATATATAGATATAGATATAGATATGTATGTGTATGTGTATGTATACATATACATATACATATATTCCTATATTTTTTAATTGATTAAGTTTTATTTATTTATTTATTGTTTGAGGTTATTTTCCTTATTAAATTATTAAATGTTTTCTTGCAGCTTTCTAATTTTTCGTCTTATAACCCTTTTTTAATTACTTTTACTTTTAATTTTAATTATTTCTTTTTTATATATTTTTTATAATATTCATTTGAATTCCCTTTTAGTTATATTCTTTTCTGAATTAGGATTTTTCTTTTTCTTTTTCTCTTTCATTAATTAGTTCTATTAATTTATATTATTATTAATTTAATTTCAATTGTTTATTTTTAAATATGTATATTTACTCTTCTTCTTTTTGTATGTTTTCTTACTTATTTAGGTTGACTTTCTAATGTTTTAATAAATTATTAATTTAATATTTTTGCTTGATTTATTTCTAATGTTTCTCTTTGATTTTTTCATTGAACTCTCTGAACCGTCTCTTCATTATTTATCTCTTATTAAATCAGTCCTTCGTTTATGTCCTGATGATGAACCACAATTGAGGGTTTGAAATGTTGACCCCAAAAACATTAATGTGATTAATACGGAAGATTCATTATTTATCATTATGAGTCACAAAAACCTAAATTCTGAGATCCTTAGCTTCTTTCGAGAGCTCATGTAGCCTCTTGAACTTTCTTCCTCAATGCAGTGGCATAATCCTATTGGTCCTCCTCATATAAAAAAGATGTAGATGAAAAATGTACACTCGAATACTGTCCACCAGTGCTCTGAGACGTTGAACTAGGTGTGTTAGTACCTTGTGAACTAACAATCTAGGATCCAGTAACAGATGAAACTAGTGTAGAACCAGTGCTAGATGAACTCATACCTCATAAACTTTGTGGCTTATTGGTATGAGGAAATTGTACCTAACTGCTCTCCCTCCAAATATCTTTGGAAGGCTCTATCCTCCTCAAATCTCACATTCTTCCTCAAAACAATCTTTCTCAAGCAAGGGTTTTATATACAGTAAGCCTTCGAAGTCTCGTTATACCCAACAAGGATACCCTTTTCAACATTGGGTTCTAGTTTCTTCCTCTTCTTTGAAGGGACATGTGACCATGGTAGGCATGCAAAGGTCTGAAAGTTCCCAACCTCGGGCTTCTTCCCATAGAAATCCTCCTCAAGGGTTTTCCTCCCTAGTGCATGATGTAGACTCATGTTTTGAACATATATTGGGGCATTACAAGCCTCAACCCAAAGAAATAATGGTAAACTCTGATCATGCAACATAAATCTAGTTACTCTCGTAACCCCATTCTCAGCAACCCCATTCTACTGTGATTTTTAAGGAACTATCAAATCTCTCTTAATGCCTTCCTTCTCATAGAACTCTGTGAAGGAAATTTAGGTATTATCATCCCCATTATCCGACCTCAACACCCAAATATTCCTCCCTATTTGGTTCTCCACGGGATCTTTGAACTCTTGGAACTGCCTGAAGCCCTCACCCATGGTCTTCATGAAGTAGATCCAAGTCTTCCTGGAGAAGTCATATATGAATATAACATAATACTTATAACCACTAAGCGAGACTTAATACATTGGACAACATAAATCAGAATGAACCAACTCAAGCATACTTGTTGTCTTACTATCACTGTTTGGAAAAGCAGCCTTTGTGTACTTCCCAAGAGCAGACACTCTGAACACATCCTCATGCTCCATGTTGAACTTAGGAAATCATGTGACAATCTCCCCCAAAATCCTGAGAGCTCCATGATGTAAATGAGCCATCCTCCTATGCCATAGCTCACATATATCTCTGTTATTGCTGCTACTGTGAATCAAGGCATGGCTAGGCTAAAACATGAGCCTGTACAACTTCCCTTGTCTGATCCCAATCACTTTGGCCGAAGTGATGTTGGACCCCTTAGGGTAGATGAGTACTTGTCCATGTCTAAACAACACCTCAAATCCCCTATCCTCTATGGCAGAAACTAAAATCAGGTTCTTCTTCAACCCAAGGACATACAAAACATCCCTCATTGTCATAGGTGATAGAGACTCCCTCTCAAAATAAATAGTCTCATGCCCAACTTCCCTGACCGTGGTGTCATCTCCAAGTACCACCTCACAAATAACTCCATCCTCTCTGAGATTAGTAAAGCACTCTCTAACACCAAACATATGGCATGAGGCTCCACTATCAATATACCAAGCATATAAGGAATTTGTACTAGAGCCAAGACAAGTAATCAATAAGAACTCCTCAAATCGCATGGAAAACTCAACTACCTCCGTTGAAGTTGCAACCCACTTCTTCTTATTTCGTAAAGTCACTGCATAATGTCCCGTCTTATGTAAAGCGAAGCATTTAACTTTGCTCATATCCTTCTTCTACTCACCCTTCTTCTTGGCCCCATCCTTGGGCCCCTTCTTGAATTTCTTCTTGCCCTTAGCTACAAGGGCCACATTCTCCTCATCATCTCCAAGTTGCTAGCTAGAAGAGAAACCCCCAAGCCTTAATTCCTCCTGCTTTAAATCATCCCATATTTTTTCCCTATCAAGTAAGTTCTCCCTAGCAACAACAAGGTTCTTCCCAAATTACAAAAGCATGGGTCTTACATGTGATTTGAGGAATCACATGGTCTTTGACTACATCAGGAAGAATCTCTTTTCCTTCATTGTCTTCTTATTGTAGGCTTCCAATTAAACTAGATCTTCAGGAACAATACACACATTCTGTGTGATATCCCACACCTCATTCTCTTTCAATATTAGCACAATCATTTCCTTCCATGCACTAAAATTTGAAGCTCCCAATATGTCATCAAAACTCAAACAAGTAGTCATGACAAAAGCAAGAAATACCCTTCAATTGATGAGAAAAAATTGAGTACAAGGTGATGTCCCAATTATTGATTCAATATGAATAAACAAGCTATGATACCATGTAAGAAAACTACTCAAAAAATTCACTAGAATTCAAATTTCTCTTATATAAATTTCGTCAAACACTTTGTTAACGCTCAGGTTGCAATTCCAATCAGAATTACACTCAGAAAATTGCATTCACTCAAAAAATTCACTTCTAGTTTTTATAAACAACAACATAGATAAAAAATTCTGAATTTTCAAATCATTAAATAACTTAGGAAACCATGAAATTGTATTCATAAATTTTGGATAAAAATTCTTGGAAAAACCTCAGAGGGAAAATCAGTTTGGGAGAGGGAGGATTTTTATTATTATGCTTTAACAATCAAATTTTACACAGTAAAATTACATATTTAT
This sequence comes from Pinus tabuliformis, assembly GCA_031772625.1. Taxonomy (NCBI): domain Eukaryota; kingdom Viridiplantae; phylum Streptophyta; class Pinopsida; order Pinales; family Pinaceae; genus Pinus; species Pinus tabuliformis. The sequence goes on from CM062819.1 coordinate 2,018,345,180, forward strand.
TTCAAATTTTTAGCCACAAAACAACCCTCAAATCAATTGTACAACTTGTCTCGAATTATGTGCCCTTTATTGTCCAAATTGTATAGCCTATATGGACTGTGCAACCACAAAATCAACACCAAAAATGCCTTGGAAAACGTGCAAATAGTTGTTGTATGGTACAATACTTCCTCAGAAATTCATGCCCCTTCTCTCCCTCGATTTCCATGCCTCTTGATTGTTGTACGAACCACTTTTTCTATGTTGTTTAGTTTGCAATTAATCTCACACTACCTTGGGATTTGTGTCAGTACTCTTATCTTGAAATTCATGCCACTTGACTATTATACTCAACAACTCATCATCCTTCCTTCAAGTCAACCTTATCCCTTTGCATGAGTCTCTCACTCAACAATTAGAATGGACCTTCACCTTGGGATTTGTGTCATTATAAAGCCATGAGAGGGTGTACTTTGGCCTTCCACCTAGCCTCCAAGATCAAGGGCTGAGATTTAATCTTGGGCCCTCTTGATCCAATGGTTATGTTTTAATCTCTCATTGACATTAATAAAGTGAACTTTTCTCATTAACTTTATATCTCATAAAGTTAAATTAAACCCCAAGTCACTTTAGGAAAATTTCCCACATGCTAGCTCCAAGTCTATGTGGAAAACACTTTTCCTAGCTAACTTATAACAAGCCCCCAAGGGCTAAATCAACCAAAGCAAGGTCAAAGAAAAATTATTATCAAGCAAGGCAGTCATTGGATTAATGGAAGGAAATATAAGGAGGTTGAGTCCCCTTGAAACAAGTAATAGAACATTGCAAACAAAGTTAATAAAACATGTTGGTTATATAAAGTCCCCAAGGTAATTTCAACCATCTAGAAGTCAATTTTGAGCCTATTTTCAAGAAATTTTAACCCTAGTACAGCTAGTTGTTTGCAACCAAGGAGGTTGACTCCTCAATTTTGATGCCCAAGGATTAAACAAGAAAGTTTTTGTTGCGAGAAAAAAGTCTTCCTTAAGTCAAGTGAAAGGGTTCCAAGCAAGGAAATTTGACATTCCAGGAAAAATTAATCCAAATTCAAGCAAGCTAAGTCACCCAAGGAATTCATCCACTTAACCCTAGCAGCTAGACTTGCCCCAAGTCATTTGAAGGTCAAAGTTTAGTCAAATGAAGTCATTGCACCACCAAGAGAGCTGATTTTTCAAACAAGCCAGCCATGAAGACACAAGTGGAATGTTTGGTCAATAGAGGTCAAAACGACCCTCTTGGGCCTCTTTGTTGTAGCATGATTACCTCTTTTAGGGTTTATCCAATGTAAAATTCGGAAAAATAAAAAAATAAAAAAATAAATAAAAAATAAATAAAATAAAATAAAATAAATAAATAAATAAATAATAATAATAATAATAATAATAATAAAATAAAATAAAAAAATAAAATAAAAAATAAAAAATAAAAAATAAAATAATAATAATAATAATAATAATAATAATAATAATAATAATAAAAAATAAAATAAAAATAAAAAATAAAAAATAAAATAAAAATAAAAAATAAAAATAAATAAAAATAATATATATATATATATATATATATATATATATTTCTTCACTTAGCCTTCAAGATTTTGTGCATGGAAAGTTTCCTTATTTTTAGAAGACCAACTAGGATATTTTGAAGAATCTCATCTATATATATAGACCTTCTCCCCCTTGGAAAATCATTGTGAACTTGTTGAGCTACCTAATACAATGTGGATTTTTCATCAAACAAAAGGGTGTACATGTGAATTCTCTTCTTTTGTTTGGTTGATCAAATATTTTTTAAAGGAAATTTTTGGAGCAACACAAAGTTACTACAAGGCTAAGCTAATTGATCCAAGAAGTCTTGGAAGAGGAGGTCTAGGGTTCATCTCACACTTTCTCTTAATTCATTCAAGGTATTTTTGTTCTCTTTTGGGACATGATTCGCTCTCCCCTCTAGAGGTAAATAACCTTATCTTCAATAATTTTTGATTGCTTGGTTGGAGGATTCTCTTCTTCGAAGGCCCTCCTAGTGGAATTTTTGTTATATTACTTGTCTTGTTTTGGATGCTAGAGTTATATCCTTGGTGTTCACCTGGTTTATCATTGAGATATCAAATCAAGAGAGGACATAATTATGTGTCCTTGACTCTTGTGGAACAAGGATCATATCCTTATTCCAACAATTTGCAATCATTTTATTTACAAAATTATATATCAAAATCTCTTATCTTTTTTGTAAATTTGTAGTTAGTCTTAAATACAAAAACCCTAAAATAATTTACATATTAAAAAAACAAATTATTTCTTGTACTAAATCTAGAAAAGATATTTCAATAGTGAATATATTCACTTAATCGTGGTTTACATTACTTTTATTGATTATATCATTGGTAAAATCACGAAAAAAAATTGCAATTTGGGAAGCACTAAGCCCTAAGGTTGTACACACCCCTTTAATCTGTTTTGTATTTCTATACTAATTACATTTCCAAGTGTTTTGAACCTAATTACAGGTCCTGGAAATAATCTACAACAATTGTAAGTGATTAAAGGCCCTGCCCTGTGATACATGAAAATCAAGATAAAATATTGTGTATCCTTTGAAATTGATCTAAAGAGGTTTTTCATTTACTAATTGTTACTATTATATCATATATTGGTTGTCTAAAAATATTTGCAAGTCTGATCATTGTTTTTGGTCAAATAAATTTTCCGCCCTCGCGGTTGTGGGCTCATTTATGGGTAGTTGTATTGTTGATTTATCATATTTCAAACTACTTACCCAAAATTCTATGCTCAATGGAAATATTTTTTATAATACTAACATCTCTAACAAATTCCCTTGAGTTTTAGGTTCACTAAAGCCTATTTTCATGCCCCTGAAGTGGTCTATGTTTGTTGGCCTGCAACACTCATCAGAAATATTAAAGTTACAGGTCTGAACAACAAGTATTATATCTTCTTACAACCTTAAATAACATGTATAAGAACTCTAATTTGTCTTCTATTGTGTTAAGAAGCTATCATGCTCAATTTGTGGTGTTTCGTGTTCATTTTCTTAGCATATTGAGTATCTTTTCATCATTGGTTTGCAATATTAACTTGTTGTTACATCATAAATCATATTAGAATTTGGTTATTTAACTAACTCCTACCTCTTCCATATATTTCATTTCGGCATTATTCTATCATTTCTTGGTTGATTTATTGTGTGTAGGGATATTGTTTATGCAATTTAGTGGGAGGTGGTCTAAAACAAGAGTGATACATTGAGGTGACATTGGGCATACTCCTAATAGGACTCTCCATGTAGCAGTATCTGTTGAACATTGTCAATACTGCTAATTTGAGTGGTAACAGGACCATTAGAAGTTAGGGATCAAGAATTTAAGATAGATAAAGGTTGAAGGATGAATTACATGCCTCATTATTTCCTTACTCAACGTTATGTTGCCTGATATTCTAACTCCCCATACTCCTCCCCATTTTAAATAATGGAATTTACTATCAAGTTAAATGGTAGTATTAAATTCATATATTCTAGATTGATATGGACATCATTTGACACATAATCACATTTGCCACCCTCTGCACTCATTTGAAATCGCATTCATCATATATTGTAATAATAAAGGAGGAGTAATGCATAACCTAGAGAAATTGTCTCTTGAAATAGTCCTTCCCTTTTTGAATTATTATTGAGTATGAGAAAGGAGGTGGATTTTTCATTCTAGAACTAGAGTCATGGTAGAAGGCATAAAATGCTTGTCATAACATTGGACTAGCTAAAAGAAGAAAATAAAATCATATGGGATGAGATGGGACCCAAATTAGAAGTTAACTACTAAAAAATATTGGTAGACAATAAAGATTCCATATAAGATGGCATGGTATTAATGCAATATAAAATTCAAGAGGGCTTTGCTACTCTTAATAAAGTTATACTTAAAGTTTTAACTCATGGGAAAGATGGTAAACTTGAATGCTTCCATTATGTATATTCAAGAGTGAAGCAATGATGTTAAAGAAAACTAGACATCAAAAACAAGCTCAAAGAATTTCCATTCACTAGGGGATAAATGGTTTGAGTACTAAGAAAAGCTATGGGAACTTGGCATCTCTAAATCCATTATCTTCGGCAACAAGAATTTTATCCTAGGGAATCTCTTTCCTCATCACCTCTCTACACTTTGATTGAATAAAAGAACTATGAACATAATACTTATGTTATAATAATGATCTATTGGTTCCTATGGTTTAAATTCATCATCTTGAGGTTTCTCATCTTATTAGCTATAATGTTAAATCTAGAAATACTAAAAGTAGTTCCCGCGTGTTTTTTTATTATTAATATTAAGATAGTTGGTCTAATAATTATGTTTGTAGGAATGAAAAACAATTTGAACAAGATGAGTTGTGAAGTAGCAATTCTTTGTTCAAGAGTGAGTGTCAAGAGACATTGGATATGTACGAGAGAGAAGGTAGAATCAGAATAACGACCATGAGTAGGCTTTCTACTTTGGAAAAACATTATGGATCATTTTTTAGCAATAACTTTTCTTTGCAAATTCATCGTTGCAAAGTAGTAACAATAAAAATTGCAGAGAGGGAAGTTTTTTCTATGTGCAATAGTAAGGAGGCGAGCTAGAGGTTTTTGTTTCCCATTTCCATTTTTATCTAACCCCTCCTCCCAGAGGCTCTCTGTGAAATTGAGAATGGCATGATTGCATTCTATGTCATTTTTTTTGCACGGGAGGGAAACATTTGTAGATACAATGTATTACTAATTTGCTTAATCAATATCGAAACTCGAATACTTCGCCATATAATAAAAACACTTCACATATGTTGTCCACTTGCTTTTTCTTCACTAACCACATATGCAACAAATTTATTTCTTACTAACAATAACTCTTCACATCATAATTGTTATGTTTCTATTTATTTGTTTATATATCATTTTACACAATATATTGTTTGCTTGAGTGGCTTCACACAAGCCTAAACCATTTGATGATTTTAATTAGGATAACTATTTTCATTTTTCTTCCTACTAATATGTGTTTGTATTAAGAACACTTGTTGTTACAATATTTTGCGAAGACATGAGAAAGATTATGAATTTGTAATGTGATATGCAGGAAAAAAATTGCGATGAAGCAAGTGCCACAAAAGAATTTCTTATCACTACAAAGATATGAACCCTTAGTTGAAGGTATTAAATAATTACATCGTGATATTATTCAAGGTATTACCAAGTGGGTAGAAGAATACAATTGAAGTGATGAAATCCCCATCCATGCAAAAACAAAAAACCATGTGTAGAAAAAAAATGTGATGAAGCAAGAAACATGAAAGCATTTCTTATCACTGCAAAAAATATGACTTCTTAGTTGAAGTTATTAAATAAACATGTCATTATATTAGTCAAGGTATTGCCAAGTGGGTAGAAAGAATACAATTGAAGTGATGAAATCCCCATCAATACAAATCTACAAACCCATATGTAGTATCAAGTGTTGACCATTTCATGAGTCCATATTTGTCATTTTCATATTATTTTTGTGTGGCAAGTCCTAAATAAAATTAATAGTGAATGTTGAAAAATACTTTATAAGATAGTAAATGAAACATGATGATACTAGCATGAATATAAACTACTAATTTCACATAAATTAGAAAAAGCACAATAATCCAAATTTTTGATGAGTTTATATAATATCTTAATTACATCGACTATTCCTCAAAAAGCACCAAATGTCATTGTTCCTTACTCCATGAAATTTTATAACAAGTAATTTACACCACCACAAAGACCTAGTAATATAAATTAGTAAGCTGTGTGTCCATGTATATATATATATATATATATATATATTAATATAAATTAGTAAGCAGTGTGTCCACATACATATATATATATATATATATATATATATATATATATATATATATGTGTGTATAGTAATATAAATTAGTAAGTAGTGTGTCCATATATATATATGGACATATGGACATATGAATATATATATATATATATATGGGGACATGACATATATATATTACCAGATCAAAGACAACCATATATATTTAATGCAATATTGCATACTTAATTGTATTGATGTCATTAAATATCAATTATTCTGTCATGTTGCTTCAATTAAATTATTGGTTAAAAGATGGTGATATATCAAAAATATAGTTTAAATGTTTTATATTTTAGGTTTTTTTTGGCATGTTTTTCAATCAGTTCATCAAAAAATTAGTAAGAATTTGTTAGAATTGCATATTTGAGTTGTTGAATTTGTATAATCTAAATGCCTTAATGATTTTTTAGAGGATTAAATTCATTTATGCATTCAAAAATGCAATTTAAAACATAAAAAAATTATGATCTCAGAAAGAATTATATTATTGAATTTTGATGAAAAACCAAAAATGTAAAACATTTAGACTCTACATATTTCACCATGCACTGATAACTTCCTAATATGATTCATTTGCTATTGTAATCATTAATCTATTTATCAATCTTCATTCTTCAATTCCTGGTTTGACTTATGGTGGGTAACGAAGGAAAAAGAAGAAGAAGCTCGAGAATATCAACATTTCAAAATAAAGTGACCAAACAAATTTCAATCAAAATTATGTAAGAATAACTAGCAACCAATTATGACAATTTTATTTCAAATATATCCACGACACAAACATTATAGAGTAAAAATGAAGACACTAACATAGTACATGTCACACACCTAATGAAGTGGTTAATATAGGAAAACAATAAATATAGATAACAATAATTGGCTATAAACTATATATCTAAAAACATTTAATATTTAAAATTAATACTAATTTAAAACTTAGTATTAATCACCTTATAAGTTTTCTTCTAATTTCTTAAATTGAAACCACTTACTTCATCTGTGGTCTTAAATGAAATGAAATTAAATTAAATATATATATATATATATATATATATATATATATATATATATATATAATGTTCAATAAATTATGATAGTAAAAACTTAGAATGGTATAGAAAGTAAAACCATAAATTTATATACAAATCAATTAAATAAAAAATGATAAATTGACAGCATGGACTAATAAGACCTAGACCTACTAACTTTTTGATCACTTTTATAAATAAATATACTATATACCATATAAATAACAACTTCTCACATTCGGTGTGATACTCACCTATAAAAAAATACAGTTTAAAATACTTTATAAAGTTTAAATATATTTATTAAATTGTTTAATATGTGATTAAAATTATTTTAGATTGCAAAATAATTCAACTACAATCTTTTTCTTTTATTTACATATAAATGGCTTTACTTAATATTATTTATAAATTATATTGTTTTTTAGTGAGGGAAAAAAATACAGTCTAAAATACTTTATAAAGTTTAAATATATTTATTAAATGTTTAATATGCGATTAAAATTATTTTAGATTTCAAAATAGTTCAACTACAATCTTTTTCTTTTATCTACATATAAATGGCTTTACTTAATAATATTTATAAATTATAACTTAATAATATTTATAAATTATATTATTTTTTAGTGAAAAAAATAATAATAATAATGAATAATATATAATAAGTTCATAAGCGGGCCTGGAGTATGTCCTAAAACTACTTCTGCTTGGTTAAGAGCTCGTTTTCCTTGGACGTAAGGAAACAGGTTAACGGCCCAAGACCCAGAGGTGTCTGGCAGGAGTGAAAGCCTGCTCCCTTATGGACCACCAGCGGGTTATTCCAGGTGGTGTAGTTTTTCCTTGAATGATAGTGATGTGTCAAACTAACATTCGCAGTTAGCAGCTAGAGATGGCTATCCTCATTGTTAGTTTGACAAAACTGAGTTATGATAAGTTTTCCCACATTTAAATATATATATTAAGTTCGTGAGAAAAAAAGTATAAATAGCGCACTAACTCGTTTTTGTCCCTAATTGGTAGGGTGGAGTGTCCACTTAGACATTTCTAAACCTGAACACAATTTAATTCCAAAAGAATTTTATAGCAATAATTCATTTTATTGACTTTCTGGTGCATGATAAGATTTATTGAATTTTTTTAAGCATTATGTGAGCCCAAATTTAAAGTTTGAACTTTTGAGAAATATGGTGAAGAAAAGTTTAGTTGTTTGTTTTAAGGGTTAGTTAATTGGATTTTAGTTTAAATGGTTGTGAGATGAGTACTATTGTTTTAATCTGAACTTTTTTAAGTGATATGTTAAGTTTTTATGAATTTTTTAAAGTGATATGTTAAGTTTTTAAGAAGTGTATTTGTTGTAATTTTTATTTTTATTTTTTTATTTTTATTTTTTATTTTATTTTTTTTTGTTAATTTAGTTATGTATTTTTAAGAATTTATGGTTTATTTTGGGTATTATTTTTAAAATGAGAACACTGAACTAAGAATTTAGAGTTTATTTTGAGTATTATTTTCGAAATGAAAAGAAAAATTCAAAAAACACTTGAATGAATATCGAAAAATTATTTTTATTTTTAATTAATATTTCATAATTACATTATTAGTAATCGAAAACCAATTTGAAAGGTGCACAATAACTTTTGGGCTAATGTTTACACAAATATTAAAAATAGGAATTAATAAATTTTCCTTTTTCCTCCATAGTAACACTAATGGAGACAATTAATAGAGATTCTTGGTGTCGGTGATGTTATCTAGCTCATAATGGGTTTTGTAAGAGAAATTAAGAAATACAAAGAAATTATGGATCCATAATATAACGCTATTGGAAAGGAAGTGAAGACCTGTAGATACGTCATTTTGTTTAATGGTCCATCAAAGGATCGACATAGGAGGCAATGCCAGATTCTTTCTTTTATTATATCGCCTTCTAATAATGAGTTAAATTACTCGAGATTCATGTTAGAACTAAATGATTGCATATTCAAAATTTGGAATTGTTTATATGAGCAAATAGGAAAAAGAGTTTCAAACTAGTGCTATAGATGGTTAACTAGGGGAGTTAGGCCATGTGATGCTTCGTCCTAAGGTCCTCTACCAAAACTAAATTCTCCAATCTCAAATACAATAATTGGGCAATAATTTATTTGCAACTTTTCAACAAAAAAAAAAATTACCATTTAAATTTTATTTCCTACAATTAAATAGTGAACATTTCATTTCAATCACTTACATGAGTAATCTATAAATAGAGGAATACATGTCCCAATAGCCTGGTTGAGATGCGCCTGAGCTCCTGATCCTGCTAAGATGTTCCTCTTGACTACCAACTGGATTTACCTCCCAGCCAACTAGGAAGTATTTCCTAGCCCAAGAAACCTCCACAGGTTCCCTAGCCCTCCGAGCCCAAGTCCAACCAAATGTAGTGTGTCCAAGATAAACAATACTCTCCTTCTCTCTCTTCTCCCTTCTACACCTTCCTCCCAAAAAAAATCCTCCAAAACCACAACCAAACCAAAACAAAAGCAAGACCCAGGGATCCCCCCTTTTATGTTGCCTTCTCTTCTCCACCTCCACCACCTCTCATTAATGTCATAATTTCTCCCTCATCCTTAAATTTGACTTCTCTTCTCCCAAGTAAACATGAGAGGACATTTGGGGATGTGATATGAATATAAAATTGGGTAATTAATTGGAGAGGACCATGTCTTCTCCCAAGTAAATATTTTGGGGATGAGAGATGAATATATAAATTGGTAATTAATTGGAGAGGACCATGTCTTCTCCCAAGTAAATGTGAGAGGACATTTTGAGGATGAAGTATGAATATATATATTTTGGTAATTAATTGGAGAGGACTATGTCTTCTCCCAAGTAAATGTGAGAGGACATTTTGGGGATGAGGTATGAATATATATATTTTGGTAATTAATTGGAGAGGACTATGTCTTCTCCCAAGTAAATATGAGAGTACATTTTGGGAATGAGGTATGAATATATATAATTTGGTAATTAATTGAAGAGGACTATGTCTTCTCAAAATTTAAAAATTTGGGGAGGCAAATTGGGAATAATAACAAAATTTATATCAGTACTAAATTTACAGTTTCATCAATGTAGGGATGTACCAATATTTCTTGATAATTATAAGTCAATATTTTAAGGTGATTTAAACCCTAGTAAAATTTTCATGATAAGATTTAGGCGTTACATACACTCCTCCTTCAGGAAAAATTGTCCCGAAGTTAGAGTGTGAAAGATACAAGGAGTTCAAAGCAGTTTGGAAATAAGGCATATCAAAATAGAGAGAGTTATAGTAGTAAAATTTGATAAGTCAGACAATGACATTATGTTCCATCAAGAGTCTCCAATTGATCTATATCCTCCTATCCTTTCCGACCTACTTCCATTCCCACCCTATCCATCCTCTGCTGCTATATACGGTGGCATCGGCTATACCAATCTAACCACTGATAAAACCAACATGGCGGAAGCGTCGACTATATCAACCTAACTTCCCCAATAGGAAACTGGCAATCGTCATCACACATCTAGGGGAGCGTGTCCATCACTGCCCTCCCACGATTCCAGGTTTGGAGGTTACACGGTGGGAAATACCTCCACCCCTCCTCACAACTAGGGTCAACACCCTAATATGGACCACACTATAGCGCTGGTTGGATACTTGTCATTGAATAATCCAGTCAGGTAGTCTTGTCACCTGTCATTCACATTTTACCCATGTCATAAGAGTGCATATCCAGTAGATACAAAATGTAATAGAACAATGTACATTATACCTTTCCCCATGAGATGTCTTGACCTTCCCCTAATGGAAGAGTAGATCTTGGCTATCATATAGTTCTTTCCAATCTGTGGGTTAGCTCTCATTCATGCATTTATATAACAACAAGATATATATAGATAAGTGATATTTAAACATCATTTTATGTCTAGTATACACATGTCAATATTGCAGTTCATACTGGAAATAAATCATAATTTCACTAAGTCATTCATTAAATAAATCATATCCACTTGAGCCATACATGAAACAACAATAATTCTGATAAGTCACACACTAGATAATTCATCACTAAGTGAGTCATACATTAGGCCATACATCAAACATTTCCATCATCAATACCAAATCCATCAAATGATTTATATAAGTAGTTTCACATGTCCAACTAAATGCATCAATATTAAATAAAGTTTATAAATAAATAACATGGAACTGCAAAATAGAACCTTAGCATAGGTAGTTGTCTAAGTCAAAAATGGGCATCAAAGATGCTCAAAAAGTGAGGGGTAGTTGCAATGTATAGTCTTTGCATCCTCCTCGGTAGCAAATCTTGGGATGTAGTTGTCCCACTGGATCCTTATGAGTAAGTTGTATGGTATTGTAGAGAATTTACATTATGTGATCAATTTTTTTTATTTTTTTTTTAGCTAGGTCATTTAGTTCTTATATTCAAAGACCTCCTGTATTTTGGACCTAAATGTTTTCTTCTTGCAGCCTCCATATACCAAATGAAACAATGATTGTTTGAGAATTATTATATATGTAAAAGATTATGCTAACTCCTAGATATATAAAAAAAAAGTAGAGCTAGTTCGAATGAGAGTATCACAATTGTATCTATTTACACATTTGCATATTAGATTGACACTTTCTAAATTACCATTAGTTTAAGGGCTTGAGTGTTTTTTTTTAAGTTCTAATAAGTAAACACTATATGCAAAACACAACTAGATACTAAGGTGTGAAGCACAATTGAACACTGAAAAGTGAGAAATCCTATCTATGGACTTGTAATATTATGCAAAACATATTTAGAGACTCAATGAATCACAATTAAAAACTAAGTAAAGAAATTTTAATATTGTTAAAACATACCCTTGTAATGATTGTGAAGTGGAAAATAATTAGAGACTAAGATGTGAACAATTATGAAATAATATTCATGAATTTACATGATTGTAAGAGTTTGTGAATTCTCTTTCTTGATATTTTTATTTTGGGTTTTACATGGTTTTCATTGTCATTTACATTCCATAAATTATTTCATCCATCATCAATCATTTGCATTGATGGTTACAATAATTGACATCCTTTGGATCTTGTCACAATAATAAATACCAACACTTTGGATGGATTGTCATAACTTCTTATTCCATCCATCTTGAATAACCAAATATTTTTTTTTATCTTTTTTCTTTAATAACTGGAAAAGCATTATTCAAAAGTACCAATTCGACAAGAACCATGTTATTAAAAAAAAAATTATTTGTCCACTGCCTAAACTAAAATGTGGGACCAGATTGACAGTTGTTTCAAGACCTTTGCAGTTTGTCATCATGAACTCCCTTTTCAGCCTGTTCTCAATGCATAAACTATGAATGCATATTTGATGCCTCTCTGTGCAGTCCTATGCACCTCCATTTCTTTCATTCTAATTGATGCAAACTATCAGTTATTTGGGCTGTGAACAGTTTATCATAGAGAGATGGCTTGAACTATGAAACTGTCCTTTTCTCATCCAAGGTATAGTGTACCTTTGCAGTAGTGCATCTAAGCCTAAACTTTTCTTCTATCTCCATAAGGTTTCTTCTCATGATCATGCTTTACATGATGTCACAGCTCCATCACTTGGTGGTAAAATCTCTAGAGTGTTCTACCCATGCAACCATTTTGGAGGTTACCTGTGGCGAACCTCTTTCTCCCCCACACACCCTTTGGCTTAAATTGCTTGGTTAAGGGAATGATTATCTTGCAGCCTTTTTATCTCCTGCATAGAAAATATGCACATTCACACCTTGCATTGGACTTATACACAAAAATCATTCCAGTCAATATTTGCTAATGGGGGTTGCCTTCACTTATTAATACGATGGTTGTACTTGTGGTTGACTTTAATCAGTTTCCACATCTAAATTTTTGCATTATCATCAATAGAGACTTGTGGGTGCATTTTTATCCACAACCTGTTTGCATTCTTCCATGTGTCTTTGAATTTCAGCACATTCTAATTCCTGTGGTACAAAACAATCTACATGATGTGAATCCCATACTACTACACATGAACAATCCCATTTCTCATTTTGAACTTCTAAGAGAGGGGCCCGGCGCCATTTTCCACAAATAATGTCTGTTTTTTCTATTTCACCATCAAAGCAGACACCCCCTTTCTTGTAAATGGTGGACATGCATTGAAGCCATATTTCTTTTGAGCCTGGTGGAAGAGAATTTGCAGGTTTCCAGCCTTTCGGCCATCTATTATTCTTTAAATTTTCTTCTGCAAGTTCCTTTTCAAGAATTCTCTCCTTTAGTGATACTACAACTCCAAGAAATGGATTTTCTGGAGATTGTGAGATATTCCCTGTACATTCAGGTATATCTGCCTGGTATTCCTTACCAATTCGAACTTCTGTTGTATAGCTTGCATTCTTATTGCGCATATTTCTAATAGGATAAGAATACCTCGATTCTGTGTTGCAATTAGTAGAGACTTTTATTCTGTTCTTTTTTTCTTATAGTTTTGCAAGTTGGACAGAACCAATCTTGGACAGGTTTTGATTTTACTTTAGGTGTGAAACAAGACATGTGGAATGACTCTTCACAGATATCACATATCAGAGTCCTTGCATCCTCCAATCTATCACATATTTTACAAGTACGATGGCAAGTGCTATCACCGACAACTCCTGGATGCTCTGCATATGAAGGTGTTTGAGAAAACTGACCACATACTCCATACTTCTTTAAAATTGTCATGCACCAAGCCTTTTTAGGGTCAATATATTTACCCGTTGTGATATCAAAAGATGCACTTTTACCTGGCTCAAGCATCTTCAACTCTGTCATGGAGGGTGATCCTTCCACGTTATAAACACAATCTTTCTCATTATCTGACTTACTCCTAAAATGCCCTGCGTCAGGGCCGGAAAGAGTCCTTTTATTATTCTTCCTATGATACACTTTTTCAATATTTTCTCTCAGCCTTTTGACAGTCGATGATATTTTTGCCAATTTATAAGGATTGCAGTCCTCACCAGTTGACCTGTTATTCATATACCCAATCTGAGGGTCAGAAATAAGCTCTCTATCTTTCCTCTTCTGAATAACTTTGGTCTCAGAGAGTTTATCGCTTTTTTTAAATACCCTGTTTGAGCCATATTTTGGGATAAAATCATCTGATCCTTTTCAGCATTAAGTGTTGTATTGGAAACTTTTCAGTTTTATATGGCTCTACCAAACCATTGGTACTTGAGTAAACAAGGTCATTATGGTCTCCATAAGCCATATTAGTTGGATATGGCTTTTCCTATATCACAATGATGAAAAATTCTTCGTAAGCCACCTCTGAAGGGGATGAACGCAAATCTTGATCACATGGACATCAGGATCAGATGCATGAACACATTAAAGGGGTTCTATTGCTTCTCAATGGACCTCAATATCATACATCTATGGTCCTTTTTTTTGGAAGGAAGCTGAAGGATGCGAGCCTTGACATGTTCGTCTTCCTGATTCCTAGTGCAATATGAAGTGCTCCTTATGGGATCCTCCCTTGGCTTTCGACTTACATATTGAGCTGTCTTGTGACATGTGATACTTGGTGGACTTTGTCATTATGGTAAATGGACTTAGATACTTGGTGGACTTTGTCGTTATGAGTTGGTTTTAGGCTATCTGGTTGGTGGCATCGCCAGGCTTTGTCATTGCAGAATTGGGATTGTAGATCGCTTCTAAGTGCGTTGATCCAAGACTATCCTGCCAGTTGCATTACTTTTGTAACTATGGAACCAGTGTTTCAGATCATCCTTGATCTGAAACCTGTAATCGTTGAGGGTTATAGGTTATAAACTGGTGTCTCATCTTTTTTGTAGGTCAAAAGCATCTCTATAGACCAACTGCCTACATATAGATGCTATTTACATTCTCCCCCTCACCTCTTGCTAATTAAGAGAAAAAAAAAAAAAAGGACAAGTCTGTCTTGGAGGGCATCTATCAATAATGTCTTTACTGTAGGATTACTTCACCTAGGGCCTTCAGCCTCAAAATATTGTTTCAAACTAGATACTTCCTACATCAAAATGGATCTATCCATCTTCCAAGGGTATCTCTATTGGCTTTAGTGACTTAGTCTCATGGACTATGAATTCCTCTCAGACAGAACAAGTCAATGCTCATCAGCTTCACCTTACGATAGATCGTCATATTCCAAGAGACTAGCATATCTGTAGGCACTGCTTTAATCTTTATGAAAGAGGAGTCCACAAAATGTTCTGTCTCAATAAGATAAATCATTACTACCTAAAGATCACCATGCATATCCATATAATTTACTCTTCAAAAGCCAAATCTGGAGACATTTTGTCTTTTGGTGCCCAGTTTACTATGAAATCGAAGGTTATGCAGGGACTCAGACAGGTCGGTCTACATCTTTTCATTGTGTTTAGATTTATTCATTTGGAAGTTGTGCACTCACTGGTGTTACTTGCTCAATATAAGCATCCCATATAGATCCTCTCTTATTTACTCACTACCCGCTGATCCACATCTACAATTGGCCAAAACAGAAACATAGATTGGGTTGACTCTCAGTTACTAGACATTGTCGTTAAGCTCAAAACTTTTGACAGAATATACAAATATATGTATCCTCTTCAACTTTCCAGGATTTTCATCACACATAGTAAGATTTCTACACAAGCATTAAAATGAAGATCTACCTTGAATATAGGAGAAATACATCTTTATTGTCAAGAGAGTATGCACAAACAGTATTGTCCATACCAACAAACTTACAACCATGGAATGTTGGAGGTTAACCCCATAGTTTGCGAAGGAAAGAGGAAAAATGAAATGTTTACCCCCATATTTGACAATGTAACACAGAATCACAAAATATTACTCTGTATCTCTGTAAACTAAAACCTGATGGTCTGCCCATCACTTTGGGTCAAGTATGTTGGAGGTTAACACCATAGTTGATGAAGGAAACCAATAAAGGCTAATTGCTTTTCCGACTAGCCTACAAAAAACTTCAGATCAAGGGTACATTTGTTGAGACGTGTATCTTCATAGATTTGTCAAGATGAATACAAAAAAAAAACTCGAAATGGAAATCTAGTAGAGGTGGAACATTGCTTATGTCGATTTGGTGGAATTCTGCCTTCAGACTGAGGGATAGTACAGTCTAATAGAGCACAAACAATATTTCAGGATCTGAAGATGAAGTGACACAAATGATTGATGTACTCATGTCACTTTCTTAAAAACCAAAGGGCACTGCTGCTGGTTATCCATGTGCCTCGGTATCTTACTTTATGAGCCAATTTTACGCCAACCAAATAAATTTGAACAACAAAGTATTTCAATTAGTAAGACCATTTTGTACAATTTTGAGCTGGTAATTCTACATTGAGGTAGTAAGTTCTGGTTGCAGCATTGATCTGAAAATGGGGCACTTAGGCTTCTTGTATAACTTACAAGAACCTCTCCCACTTCCAAAGCTTAAATATTCCCAAGTCTTTATGATTAACTAATGCAGAATTAAATATGTGCTTGAAAACAAGGTGTATGCTTATGGTTATTTTAATTGTTTATGTGCTTTAAAATCTGTTGTTTGTGCTAATATGTAAATACATGTAACAGTGCAACAGTGCAGCAAATAACAAACACATAAGATAGTAATTTAATATGGAGTTCACCCAAAACCCTTGGGCTACATCTCCTTCAGCTATAGTCAACTCAACTAGGCTCTCTGGGATTATGGTCTAAGTTCTTTTACAAGCTCCATGCTCAACTCCACTGGTTTACACAGAACACAATGGGTTCAGAACACCATCTTATCCCCTGGCTCTGAAGCTCTCGGCTTTCTGGCTCTAGGCTCTCGCTCTAGCTCTCGGCTCTAGCTTTGGCTTTGGCTCTGGCTCTGGCTCTTGGCTCTGGCTCGTGGCTCTGGCTCTTGGCTCTGGCTCTGGCTTTGGCTCGTGGCTCTGGCTCTTCGACTCTGGCTTCTTTGGCTCTCTACAACCTTCATTTCTCTGGATTTTTACTTGACCTCCAAGTGACCCCAAAGACTCCCTCAGCTGCTTTGCGCAGTAGCTTTTCGCTCTCCTGCTTCTACCTTTCCTTGCCTTCCCTTCTCAATTGAGCTCTCTGGGCTCCTTTGAGGCATTTTCCCAGATTTTCGGCTTCCCCAGCCATTTCCCTGCCTTCAATCATTCCCCTGCAGCTTTGTGGCTTATTTGCGTTGTCTGTTCGACTGACCATCTGGCTTTGCAGCTCTGTGGCTTTCAAACATCTCATCATCTGCCAAAAATGCCCTCTTGTAGCGTGGAATGATGATTAGGAGTTGTTACAAGGGATCGGGGCTGTTTTCCATGCAATAAGCTGAAATTAGACAAAATCCATTACACAGAAGTTTCCTACAAAATACACTATCAAGCACGATTCTCGGAAGTGAAATTCCCTTCACTCGCCCCTAAATCCTTATCGGGTCCGCCATTAGGCGTTATATCGCATCGCAGAAGTGTTTTGGGTAAAATCCAAAATACACGAGAAATCATTGAAAACCCGTCAAAATCCTTTTTATCGGACTTGAAAATGTATCGCATCCACCCTATAATCATTTCGAGTCCGCCTTGGCCGCTAGCACTAGCTCCACCGTCAATCTACGGGATCTATGATCCAACGGTCGACATGCAGTTTCGGGCAGCTTAAGGATACGGAGGTTACCCACCCGAAAAGGCGGTTTTCCTCTCTCCTTCGCCAGCCACGTGTCGATCAGTGTGTGGGATCGGGCGGAGCCAACCCAATACCATTTACTGCTCGAGGCCCGCCCGAAATCCTGCTTACGAAAATCAAAATTTTATGAATCGTGCCTTTAATTCCCCTTCGGGTCCGGCTTTTATCACTTTCCTTTGTATTTTGGTTTTTACACCGAAACGTGCTTTTACACAGGAAAGTCCCTTTATGGCGGAACTCAATGTTATCAAACCGCGCATATAGAGTCCATTGGGTCTGGCATTATCACCACTTGTACATCGTTGCGATGCGATAAATCGCAATCACAAGTCACATTGGCCTAAGGGTCCGACCTTTGCCTCGTGGCATCACCGATACCGATTTTCCAATCCGATCATCGGCAATCGGCATATCGCATAATCGCAATCGCCGAGTCCGAGGTCCCGATATCACATACATACCTGCCTCCGACCCGATACATCAGATCGGCCGATCGGGATTTCTTCCGCTTTCCGCTTAAGTCCGCTCTTGGACCCTCTCCGATGCGATTTCCCTTTATAAGGGTTTTTTGCCCATTTTAGGGGATTTTGCCTCTTTTCTAAAGAACAAAGGGAATCTTCTTTCTGTGATAACTTCTGCATCCTAAGTCCTTTTTTTCCCATTCAAGTTGCAGTAGATTTAGAATGAAAAGATATATGCAATG
The DNA here is from genome assembly GCA_031772625.1 of Pinus tabuliformis. NCBI lineage: Eukaryota > Viridiplantae > Streptophyta > Pinopsida > Pinales > Pinaceae > Pinus > Pinus tabuliformis. The sequence continues at coordinate 2,018,363,608 of CM062819.1, forward strand.
GGGCTATGTCCAAGAACTTCCTTGGACTTTCATTTTCCTCTGTGAGGAACACTTAGACTTAGGAGTCTATCCAAAATCCATTTTGGATCATGCCTTCCCACTAAAAGAACTTTTGGTCTCCAAAAGACTGATATACTGATCTGAACAGTAAATGAGAGTAACATCACCCTCTTCTTTCAGCCTCCATACACTTACCTTGCATAGTGCCTCTGAACTAAAGTTTCTTACCACTTCCCTTCCTAAGTGGGTTTGTCTTCCTGGGAAGAATTGTCTTCCTCCTTGCCTTCCTACAGAACTTCTGCTGAAATGGTCATAGAAGGTAGTTTGAACTTCTCTTCCTTGATCATTGATCCAAGGTGGCTCAAACAAATGTGAAGTACATCTGCTCCACAAAACTTTCATTTGTACCTGTTTGACAAGCTGTCAACAACAACAGAAATACAGACAATAACTGGATGGCCTAAACTCCTGCTTCAACAAAAGAAACAGAATTGACATCTTGTGAACACCTCCATGTCTTACATCTGCATACAAATGATGGACTAGATAACAAGCCCACAAAACATGCCTTTAAAACAAATGACCCTTCAAGTCAAGCATGTATAAAAAGACCATTAGGACTCTTTTTCAAAAGATGAAACGCTTCATCATTATCTCCATTTGAAGACCAAGTTAACTTCTCCCAATTCAACATTGCATCACATGCATGTCAAAGCAATCAACCCTGCAAGTTAATTACACATACATGTTCAAAAACAAGGAGATCATCAACATCCTTGTGTTCATGCACATCAAGCTTATGCATGCATTTCATCCTTCAACTTTCGCTTAATCACGCTGTACTTTCGAAGATGAAATGAAATATAATGTTGCAGCAATAAAGTGAGTCTCCTACTCAACTTCTCCATTCACCTTCTTGGTAAAACCCTGCAACTTGCATTTTATTAACAAAGAAATGCAAATAGATGCATTAATAGACATGCAATCTTAATCGGATAAGAACTCTACCCGTTTCTTACCAATCCCTTTCAAAGGTACTACCTTTGTCTACACATCAACATCAACATGTGAATCATCCTGAGACACATCATCCATGGAATCTTCCTTTCCATGCCTGCCATCTTCTCTTTCCACTCTCTTCAGCTTTTGTGGAAGCATTGCTGGATTCAAAGTCCAACATTTTGCAGCAAGATGCCCTTGCTTATGGCAGTAAGTGCACTGCATGTGCATCCTCTTGACAGCATGATTTTCCTTGCCCAATGGACCTTTGGCTTCTTTCTTCTTTTCCTTCAAAAGTTTCCTGTATGTGGCCATTCTCTTCCAACATCTAGAAACATTATGGTTATCCAAACCACAAAAGGAACATGCAATTCTTTTCCCATATTTATGTGGAAATTTATCATGCTTTGCATAATGAAAAGGAAAATGTTTAGAACCAGATTTATACCTGCCTCTTTCACCTTTATTTCCTTCATTAGGAGGTGAAGCAAATGAAGAAGTGGCTCCCTTTGGAACACCATCAATCTCTTCAAGGCTGTCAGAGTTTCCACAAATCTCTGGTTCAAGTGTGTGCTTCTGAACACGTACATCCTGCAAATAAGGTTTCAAGCCATTGCATTCCTCTTGAATACAATCTTCACACTCTGTAATGCAACTCCTTCTTGGAGTTGTTTCAATGGCCTTCATGGCATCTTTGGAACTCTTTCCATAAGACTGTCCATAGCCAAGACCCAAATACTTAGGCCTTTCCCCAACTATTATTGGTTCAAAAATACCTTGTGCATGCTTACCCAAGCCTTTTCCTTCATAGCCCATCTTGGACATTAGCTTGGAACCTATGCCTTTGGTATGTTTTTCAAAAGAACCAATATAAGCATTCTTAGAGGAATTTGAAGACAAACTAGAATGGTTTACCTCTTCTTCAAGCTGATACTTAACTAAGGATTTTTGGGCAACAAAGAGATGTGTCTCCAACTCATGCATCCCTTTCAGGTTCATATTTGCAATATGAAGTTGCCTCTCCATTTCCTGCAATTTGTTAGAAAGCAACTGCTTCTCTTCCTTCATGGAATTCATCTGCTTTCTAAGTATGCTGCTCTTCCTTCCATCCTCATACGTTTCTCTCACCATATCCATCATGGTGGACAAGTCTTGCTTCATATCTTCATCAAAGAGTCTTGTGATGAAGAAAGAAGAATTTGAGGACTCACTTGTAGAAGTTGTCATTATTCCAATGAACAAAAGAACTTAAAACAAGATTAATAAAGAGCTTATTCAGTAACCTTTTGCAATAAACCTCTTGTGCTCCAAGGATTGCTTTGAGATCCTTTGGGATAAAAGAATGCCTTCTGCCCTTCTTCCTTCTTGCCCTTCCTGGACTGAGCTATCAATAGCTTTCCCTTCACCTCTGCAAACTTAAACAATAGTCAGTCTGCAAAACAAGCATACAATCAACCTCTGACTGTTTAAACACCTTTTAGACAAGCAATCTTTGCTCTGTCAATCAAGCATTCTGATATAACCTTCTTTGAAGGTGTGGTTAATCAATCTCAGGCTTCGGTACCACCTGATCAGCACCCTCTTCTTTCAGCCTTCATACACTAGAAACACAAAGGAAAGCGATAAACGCCGGACCCAAAGGGGAATTAAAGGCGCGATTCATAAAATTTTGAGTTCCGTAAGCGGGATTTCAGGCGGGCCTCGAGCGGTAAATGGTATTGGGCTGGCTTCGCATGATCCCACACACTAGTGGACACGTGGTTGGCGGAGAAGAGAGGAAAACCGCGCCTATAGAGTCCATCGGGTCTGGCGTTATTGCCCCTTGTACATCATTGCGATGCGACATTGCGATGTGATAAATCGCAATCTCAAGTCACATTGGCCCGAGGGTCCGACCTTTGCCTCGTGGCATCGCCGATACCAATTTGTCGATCCGATCATCGGCAATCGGCATATCGCATAATCACAATCGCCGAGTCTGGGGTCCCGATATCGCATACATACCTGCCTCCGACCCAATACATCGGATCGGCCGATCGGGGTTTCTTCCACTTTCTGCTTAAGTCCGCTCTTGGACCCTCTCCGATGCAATTTCCATTTATAAGGGTTTTTTGCCCATTTTAGGGGATTTTGCCTCTTTTTCTAAAGAACAAAGGGCATCTTCTTTCTGCGATAACTTCTGCATCCTAAGTCTATTTTTGCCCATTCAAGTTGCAGTACATTCAGAATGAAAAGATATATGCAATGGGGCTATGTCCAGGAACTTCCTTGGACTTTCATTTTCCTCTGTGAGGAACACTTAGACTTAGGAGTCTATCCAAAATCCATTTTGGACCAAGCATGGAGTGTCTAGGAGGTTCTATATGACTAGAAAATCACTTACAAATGCAGTGCACTGGTGCATGTGGTATGAAATCATCACATAACTTTACAAACAAAAATCATACTGATCACCATGTTGAACCAAAAAAAAAAAAATATTGAATAAACCAAAAGAATCAAAGCCCATATCTGCCTCTATCACTGTAAAAAAAATGGTGAAGTTATATGCCTCAATCAATCCTTACCTCCAGTTTTAGGAAACCCAAAATAATGTGTGGTGCCATTGAACAAGCGAGGATCAATGCAGTAAACAGGTAACCTTCACGAGGAACATAATGGTGCTTATTCAATTGAACAATGTTTGGTTAGAAAATTTTCAAATGAGTTATTAGTAGCAAGATCTGAGATTTATGTATCTGTATCTTGTTGCCAACTCACTGATGATAATGGATTTCTTCATAGATCCGTGGAAGGATGTATTTTAGTTGATAAAAAAATAGATATTGAGTCACAAGCAAAGTATTGTGGGTTGCCAACTAACAAAATATGTTCTTATGGGAGATCTTCTTCTCGGGTTGAAGCTAAGCTGCCTGTTTCCCACATATTGTGTAAACAAGGGTGTGATCACGGGTTATTTGAACAAGCTTTCGATGTCTCTGCAGGATCTTTTCAGGATAAGCAAGTCCAAAATTCAGACATAAGTTCTGGAATCCAGCCTATGATAGTACCTAGCTTCAGTGATTTGGAATTGGCTTCACATATAGCTATTGGCATAAGTAATCACCATGGAATCTTTGATATTCCCAATGCAATTACAAGAAAGGAAAACCTGAAGCAGGATAAAATTGTTAATGTTGGATCATATTGTCAGATTGCATTGATAGAGACGTTGAACAAAGAATCAAAGGGTATTTCCCCAGTTTTGACTTTTCCAGATGCACCTCCTTCTACCCTAAAGGCTGAAGTTGTTGAAAACAATGATTTGAGCGTTGGTTCTTTGTTGAAGAAATTAAAGACAGAATGCCCTAGTCAGGATGATATTATAATAAATATAAATGATTATACTAATGGAAATAAAAGAGCAATGGAGTTTATGGAACTTGTAGGTTGCTATGAGCATCCTATTCCGGTTCTTTCCTTGTTGTTGAGTGTTCAGGGAAAAGATGTTCATATTTGTGTCGTATGTGGTCTTCTACAAGAAAGAGAAAGAATTCTTTTGATTTACAAGGTGGTGATTGTAGAGGACTCATCCAATTATTCCTGTCTGCTTGGTTACACAAGAGTTATTCTACCGGATGGAGAAGCTTGTTTTGAGATAAAGTCTGTATTTGAGAAATATGGAATATAGTTCACACCAGATGGGCATAATCTTGTTCTACTTGAATGCATCAAAATTCAAATGATCCAATAGGGACAGTTGCTGCAAATGATCCATCTGATACCAGTCCCCTTAACTATGATCAGGTGTTCACAAGGGATTTTGTTCCTTCTGCCCTTGCATTTATGATTAGGGGAGAGACAGAGATTGGTGTAATTTTGAATAGGGTTGGGGTTTTGATGTATTCGAAGGCCAGAATACATAGAAATTAAGAGAGATCCAGATCAGTTTAAGGGGTGAATTAGGCCTGTTCGTCAATCTAGAAGGGGAATTTGTTAGGATATTCCGACACATAGGATATAGTTAAGATCAACTTGGTCTAGTTTAGAGTTAGGTATAGAGTTAGGTAAAGTGTCTTTCTTTACCGTTGTACATATTGTAACTTACAATCCGACGGTCACGATATGTAGTGATCCGACGGTTCACTCTCACCTCGGTATTATCGACACTTGATCCGTGGCTTGACACCCGATTGGTCCATGAGTTCTATTTAAAGCGCATGGAGGGTCATTGTTCGGGTAATCCGTGCATGAGAGAAGCTTATGTAAATTTTCATTCTTTGATTAATAAATTGTCTGTACCCACGTTGGGACAGGCCGTGGACTGTTTCCCTCCTTGCACTCTGAGGGTTTTAACCACGTCAAAAATACTGGTGTATTGATTTGAGATCTGGTTGTGAGCGGTGTCCTTTTGGTATTCTTTCTGAGGAACTTACCCTGTAAATTCCTACATGGTATCAGAGCTATTTGAGGGCCGCGTCCGTTGGTGATCCAAATCTGAAGCCGGTAGAACTGCATGCGGCTGTCGTTTCCTAGATCTGCTGTTTCTGACTGCTTTCGGGCCGAGAGGACTGCTCTGTTGCGTTCGGAGCATCTGTTTCAGTGAGGAACCCCTTTCGTTTCACGCGAAAAGGTTTCCGGTAGCCCTAGCTGCGTCATTTTTCAGATCGGGAGGTATACAGTGTTTTTTTGCAGTTTACTGTCATTTTCTCTCTGCTTATTTCGGTTTCGGTTTATTTAGCCTTTTTTTTTTTCCCGGATCTATACCTTTCATTTCTGCGTATGCTCTTTGCCCTGCGACTCTGTGCGATCTGGGCAAATCAGAAACAGAAAGAAAGGATTTTTCTCATGCGTATGCTCTTTTCCCTGCACCTTAGTGTGATCTTGGAAAATCAGAAACATTGAGAAAAATATTTAGTTTTTCGGTTAAAAGCTAACTTTGAGATTTTTTTTAAAATTCTAGTTTTTTGGCTAAAGCTAACTTCGAGCCGTAAGGTTCGTTTTTCTTTGCATATTCGTGTTGGGTTTTGTGTTTTGTGTTTTGTAGGGGAAAAGAGCCTTCCCAAGGCAAGCACGCAAATCGAGGCCCCCCCCCCCCCCCTCTCTCTCTCTCTCTCTCTCTCTCTCTCTCTCTCAAATATTTTGTATAGATCAATTGGTTCAAAGACTTTTTAAGAGAGTAGAGGTCTTGGGTTCAAGTCTCCATTTTGTGGGGGCGGATTTTTTCATTCCCGCACATTCGCGCACTTTGCCGGCAACGTCAACAATTTTTTTTCAAAAAGCCATAACTTCTTCATCCGGAAGCCTTTTTCAGAGCCGTTTTTTTTAAAACCGCCTATTTTTTCGAGATCTATCCATTGGACCACTTACTTTCAGCATCTTCAGCTTCAGTTTTTTTTTTTCAAAAAATGGAAAGTCCATGCCAAGTCATTCTTGACAGCACTAACTACTTCCAATGGGTAGCCTACATGGGAGATTTACTTAGAAGTAAAGGTCTCTTCAGAATAGCCACAGACCAAGAGAAGAAACCCAAAGATGAAGACAAGGCCGAAAAATGGGAAAATAGACAAGATCAAGCACGTGGTTTGATAGGAATGTCTGTTTCTCCTGATCTTAGATTCCACATTGCAGAAATTGAAACTCCTCATGAAGCATTAGAAAAACTTGCTAAAGTTTTTGGGATTAAAAATGAAATTAGAGCCCATCAACTTGAGAATGAGTTGCTTACTTTGGATCCTAATAATTTTTCTTGCATTGAAGATTTCTTGTCCAAATTCAAGACCCTTAGATATCTCTTGGAAGGTGTTAAAGTTAAGAAAGAAGATGGTAACCTTATTTATTCCATCCTTACTAAGTTGGGACCAGCCTACTCTGTATTTGTTTCCACTTTCCATTCTACAAGGGAAGCTTTCATTTGTCAAGGCAAAGACTACAAACCCCCTTCCTTTGACTCCTTTTGTGATTCCTTAATAAGAGAACAAGAAAAACTCTTACACCTTGGTCTTCTTAATCTTGGAAACTCTTCCTCGAAAGCGTTAGCCGCCCAGCAGCAACCAAATTCAAAGAATCCTAAGAAGTCTTATCCTCAAAGGAATGGTCCTAAACCAACTCAGCCTCAAGATGAAAGATCATTTCAGCAAAATGACAAGACCAATAAAAACAAATGGAAGAGGACTGACAGACATTGTAACTTTTGTAATCGAGATGGCCACTTAGAATCTAAATGCTTTAAGAAGATGGAAGCCTTGGAAGCCGCAATGAAGAAACATAACATCCATGTGGAGCCTACTTCAACTTCAACTTCCGGAATGGCACTTTTTGCATGTCGTTGTCAATCATCTCAGTCTGGTTATGCATTAAATGTATCTTCTTCTTCTTCTCATTCTCATGAGTGGCTCATTGATTCTGGAGCCTCTTATCACATGGCCAAAAACCAAGCCATGTTTTCTTCTTTAAATGATTGTAACACCAAAAATATATATGTTGGTGATGATAGATCTCTTAATGTTGTAGGGACTGGAACTGTTCATCTAGACAATGGTCAGTTTAATGATGTATTATGTGTTCCAACCTTATCCTGCAACCTTCTATCTGTCTATCAGATAACTCATTCAGGTGAAGGTAAAATTGTTGAATTTTCACCTCATGATGTTGTAATCAAGGATCTAAAAGATCCTAAACAGATTCTAGCTACTGGTCTTGCTGATGATTCCACAAGGTTGTATAAGTTTCACAACTTTGGGTCATCAAATCTTCCCTCAGTATTTGTTGCTCATAATGATGAAGTGAGCAAACTTTGGCATGAGCGATTTGGTCACTTAAACTATCGCTCCCTTCAGCATCTATGTAAAGAAAATATGGTGACAGGTCTTCCTATGGTATCTTGCAGAGATGGTGTTTGTTCCGGATGTGTACTCGGAAAACATCATCGGGACAGTTTTGACAAACGTGCCTCTTGGCACGCCTCAGCCCCTTTACAGCTTGTGCACAGTGATTTATGTGGTCCTCTTCCTGTTGCTTCATTCTCTGGTTGCAAGTACTTCTTAACTTTCATTGATGATTTCTCCAGACGCACTTGGGTATACTTCTTAAAACTCAAGAGCGAAGTATTTAACACTTTTTTGGCCTTCAAAGCCTTTGTTGAAAAACAATCTGGACATCAAATTCTTAAGCTAAGAACTGATAATGGTGGAGAATATGTTAAAAACACATTCATCAACTTTTGCACCGAAAATGGAATTCAAATGCAACATACTGTTCCATACACTCCACAACAAAATGGTGTAGCTGAAAGGAAAAATCGCACCTTAAAGGAAATGGCTAATTGTATGCTGCAATCTAAAGGACTCAGTCTTAGTTTTTGGGCCGAAGCAATTAATTGTGCAAATTATATAATCAATCGCACTCCTACTAAGGTTCTAGAGAATATCACTCCAGAAGAAGCTTGGAGTTCCATTAAACCAGATGTAAGTCACTTTCGTGTGTTTGGAAGTGAAGCATGGGCCCATATTCCAGATGAAAAGCATAAAGCTTTAGAACCTAAGAGTGAGAAATGCACTTTTGTTGGATATTCTGAAGATGTAAAAGGTTATAGACTTATTCCATTTAAGTCCAAAAATGTTATCATTAGAAGAGATGTAAAATTTGATGAAAATAAATCGGCCTGCGAGCCTAGTCCGGCGGATGTGCCACCTCTTCCTATCTCTTCTACTTTTGAAAACATTTCTTCTTCAGATGATGAAAGTGAGGATGACAATCCTCCCCCACCTTCTCAGGATCCTCAACTTCCAAGATGGGTCCGTGCTACTCGAGATGCAGCAGGTGATCTTGCCGGTGATCCTACAGATCAGCGACGTACACGTTCTCAGTTTGAAAGAGCCTCTTCTTTACTGGCTCAAGCTCCAGTAAATCATGATCCTGACACTTTTGCAGAAGCTTCAGGCCATCCACATTGGGAAGCAGCTATGAATGAAGAATATCATTCATTGATGACAAATGATACATGGGATCTTGTTCCTCTACCAACGGGACGAAAACTTGTAAGATGTAAATGGGTTTACAGAACCAAGTATGGACCAGATGGCAAAATTGATAAACATAAAGCTCGTCTTGTTGCTAAGGGCTTTTCACAGGTTGAAGGCATTGACTACACTGAAACCTTCGCCCCTGTTGCCAAAATGAACTCTATCCGCCTTGTTCTTTCCCTTGCTGCCTCTTTAAAATGGGAAGTCCATCAAATGGATGTTAAATCTGCCTTCTTGCATGGGGACTTGCAGGAAGAAATCTATATGGAACAACCCATTGGCTTCATACAAACAGACTCAAGCCTTGTGTGTCGACTTAAGAAATCCCTTTATGGTCTCAAGCAAGCTCCTCGGGCTTGGTATGCCAAAATGGATAGCTTTCTTTTAGAATCTGGCTTTTCTAGGTGTCATTCTGACAATACTGTCTACACCAAGAAAGTGGGTGACTCTCTTATCATCCTTGTTCTTTATGTTGATGATCTTATCCTTACTGGTAGTGATCCCAACCTTATAAACCATGTGAAGTCTATCCTTAAAAAGAAATTTGAAATGACAGACTTAGGACACTTACACTATTTTCTCGGTCTTCAAGTCTTGCAATCCAAGGAGGGTATTTCCCTTTCCCAGTCCAAGTATGCTTGTGATATTCTTCGTCATTTTCACATGGAAGACTGTAAGCCAGCCCCTTCTCCCTTTCAGTCTGGAGTCAAACTTTCAGTCTCTTGTTCTTCTCCTGAAGTTGATGCTACCTTATACCGTCAACTTGTAGGAAAACTCTTGTACTTAACCCATACTCGTCCTGATCTTTCCTTTGTTGTTGGCCTTGTTGCTCGTTTTATGCAAAACCCCCGTGAAAGTCATTGGAAAGCAGCCAAAAGAATACTTCGTTATGTTCGAGGTACAGTACAGTTTGGGATTCATTACAGTGCCAAAGCAGCTCCTCTGTTAGTTGGTTTCACTGATTCTGATTGGGCTGGTGACCCTGATGATCGGAAGTCTACTGCCGGTTATGTCTTCACTCTTGGTTCAAGACCTATTACATGGGCTTGTAAGAAACAGGCTGCCATTTCTCTTTCGTCAGCAGAAGCAGAGTATCGTGGTGCCGTGGAAGCTAGTAAGGAAGCCTTGTGGCTTCGTCAGATCCTATCAGAGTTTGGCTTTGAGCAGCAGCATCCAACCACACTTTGGTGTGATAATCAAAGTGCCATTCAGCTATGCAAAGATCCAGTCCAGCATCAGCGCAGCAAACACATCGAACTACACATGCACTTCATCAGAAAACTCATTCATGACCATGCTCTTGAAGTACAATATTGTCCAACAGATGATCAGATTGCAGACATCTTCACAAAGGCTCTCACAGAGGCGAAGTTCACTAAACTTCGATATATGCTTAGAGTTCAGGAAGTTGTCACTAAGGGGGGATAGGCTCTAGTGCCTCCTTCCTTCTCCTATTGTGTCATATTTGTAAATCCTTCAATCCTATCCCAAGTTGTTCTTAAGGGGGGATGTTAGGATATTCCGACACATAGGATATAGTTAAGATCAACTTGGTCTAGTTTAGAGTTAGGTATAGAGTTAGGTAAAGTGTCTTTCTTTACCGTTGTACATATTGTAACTTACAATCCGACGGTCACGATATGTAGTGATCCGACGGTTCACTCTCACCTCGGTATTATCGACACTTGATCCGTGGCTTGACACCCGATTGGTCCATGAGTTCTATTTAAAGCGCATGGAGGGTCATTGTTCGGGTAATCCGTGCATGAGAGAAGCTTATGTAAATTTTCATTCTTTGATTAATAAATTGTCTGTACCCACGTTGGGACAGGCCGTGGACTGTTTCCCTCCTTGCACTCTGAGGGTTTTAACCACGTCAAAAATACTGGTGTATTGATTTGAGATCTGGTTGTGAGCGGTGTCCTTTTGGTATTCTTTCTGAGGAACTTACCCTGTAAATTCCTACAGAATTAGGGTGGTTTTTCAAGCTAGAGCAGTTGAAGACCATAGGGCGGGAGCTCACCATGGGCTCCTAGGGTGGATGGGGGTAGTCCAAGGATTTTTTGGACCTCGTGAAGGCCATCGGTGAAGCCCAATCCAAAGCAGAAGAAGAGAGAATTGTTTTGCGCGAGATTGAGATGCTGAAGAAGAGGATCACCAAGCCTGATGTGCCCAAGAGGAAAATGAAGGAGTACATTATTCGCCTTGTCTATGTTGAAATGCTAGGTCACGATGCCTCCTTCGGCTACATCCATGCTGTCAAGATGACCCACGATGACTCCCTGCTGCTTAAGAAGACTGGGTATCTTGCAATTACGTTGTTCCTGAGCGAGGATCACGATCTTATAATATTGATTGTCAATACCATACAGAAGGACTCGAAGTCGGATAATTATCTAGTTGTCTGTGTTGCGCTTACCACAGTCTGTAAGTTGATTAACGAGGAGACGATACTGGTTGTACTCCCACAAATTATCGAGCTCTTGGGTCACCCGAAAGAGTTGGTGAGGAAGAAGGTTGTTATGGCCTTTCACAGGTTCTACCAGAAGGCGTCCTCCATAGTTTCACATGTTATTCCAAATTTTCGGAAGAGGTTGTGTGTAATAGAGAACCCCATCAGAATCCTTTCGTATCATGTGCATCTCAGAGTGATACCCAGCTAGATCAGACCATTAATCTCCTCGTAACAAGAATTCGCAGAGAGACCCAAATCATTGTATTAAGTGAGCAAGCACTTGCATCAATCCAAAGGGCTAATCTGACCGAAAAAACCGGGTAATGATGACCCCTCAAAATAGTGGGGACTTGTATGGAATCAAATAGCATTCATGAGGCGAATGATGAGCCGGAGCTCTGGGCACATGTTTGCACAAAATTGGTGTCCTGGAATTGAAGTGAATTTACCGATTTTTGGACAGAAACCGCGATAGACCCCTTTTTTTTTCTCCTTCTTCCTTCAGTAGGTAGGTTTCAAGGTCCAAATTTTGAACCTAGGCTCTGATACCACATGTGATGCTTCGTCCTAGGGTCCTCTACCAGAACTAAATTCTCCAATTTCAAATACAATAATTGGGGAATAATTTATTTGCAACTTTTCAAAAAAAAAATTACCATTTAAATTTTATTTCCTACAATTAAATAGTGAGCATTTCATTTCAATTACTTACATGAGTAATCTATAAATAGAGGAATACCTATCCCGATAGCCTGGTTGAGATGCCCTTGAACTCCTGATCCTACTGAGATGCTCCTCTTGACTACCAACTAGATTTTCCTCCTAGCCAATTAGGAAGTATTTCCTAGCCCAGGAAACCTCCATAGGTTCGCTAGCCCTCCGAGCCCAAGTCCAACCAGATGTAGTGTGTGTCCAAGATAAACAATACTCTCCTTCTCTGTCTTCTCCCTTCTCCACCTTCCTCCCAAAACAAATCCTCCAAAACCACAACCAAACCAAAACAAAAGCAAGACTTAGGGATCCCCCCTTTTATGCCCCCTTCTCTTCTCCACCTCCACCACCTCTTATTAATGTCATAACTTCTCCCTCATCCTTACATTTGACTTCTCTTCTCCCAAGTAAACATGAGAGGACATTTGGGGATTTGATATGAATATAAAATTGGGTAATTAATTGGAGAGGACCATGTCTTCTCCCAAGTAAATGTTTTGGGGATGAAAGATGAATATATAAATTGGTAATTAATTGGAGAGGACCATGTCTTCTCCCAAGTAAATGTGAGAGGACATTTTGGGGATGAGGTATGAATATATATATATTTTGGTAATTAATTGGAGAGGACTATGTCTTCTCCCAAGTAAATGTGAGAGGACATTTTGGGAATGAGGTATGAATATATATATTTTGGTAATTAATTGGAGAGAACTATGTCTTCTCCCAAGTAAATATGAGAGGACATTTTGGGAATGAGGTATGAATATATATAATTTGGTAATTAATTGAAGAGGACTATGTCTTCTCAAAATTTAAAAATTTGGGGAGGTAAATTGGGAATAATAACAAAATTTATATCAGTACTAAATTTATAGTTTCACCAATGTAGGTATGTACCAATATTTCTTGATAATTATAAGTCAATATTTTAAGGTGATTTAAACCCTAGTAAAATTTTCATGATAAGATCAAGTAGGCATTACAGGCCAACTTTGGTGAAATTAGTACTAGACATTATTCTTATATGGTGGTACTCCTTAACGCATATCCCTAAAGCTATGGTAGAAAAGTTATCGAAAAAAAATATTTCAATTCCTTATGGGTAGATAATAAGGAAAAAAATGGCACCCCATTCATAAATGTTAATTTTCCATTGTTCTATATTGTTACAATCACTTTAGCCCAATATTATCTTTAATTAGCAATCAAATTTAATCTTCCAGTGATAATTAGCACTTGTAGATAGAATAGTCAATGCAATGATAGTAGAAGATAATCAAGAGCAATAACTAGAGACACCCAATTTGGTCAATGACTAGGGAAAACCCCACAAAGGGGAAAGCCCTTTCAAATTCTTCTTCTTATTAGATTATCATAAAATGTTCAACAGAGATATTACAATGATCCAATTCATCAACCAAAATTTCAAAGGTCAACAACTTTGACTTTCCAACAAATCAATATTCAAAATCTAATAGATGAGCCCAAAAGTCAAATCTGGTCAAACTATCAAATCTGCAATTCTGGTCAAAGTCAACAGTAGTCAAAGATGCCCTAACTAAGTAAAAAAGTAAAAAATCAAACTCCTCCAAAAGAGCTTGGTCAACTACCCAGGAATTTTTCCTCAAATGCTTGTCAAAATGAAGTCAAAACATTCCCAAACAACATAGTCAAGCCTTGCCAATGGAGAGAGAAAGTCCACAGTCAGACATGGGTCAAAGTCTGCGGTCAAGTGTAGTCAAAGTGCCTAAAAACCCTTGATCTTTGTGCCAAAGAATGCGACCTCCAAGAACAGTCCAAAATGCTAAGTCAAACCAAGTCAAAGTATGCCCAAACACCCAAAAATTCAACGTTGGTCAAAGATAGATGTCAACCCTCCTGAAGTTCTCTCTCTCCTACTCACATGTGTGAAGAAGACCTGCAATTTTCAGACTTGTATGAACATCCAAGAAAAGAAGAAGATGTGAGTGATGTTTGTCCAAATGAGGTAGCCTTGACTTGTATTTATATGCTTCTTGGAGACCCAATTTTCCTTTATAGTCGACCTATACTTTTGTGCACATGTGGGTTTTCACATTAAAAATATATTTTTCCTTGACCAATTTAAATTCTTCCAAGGCCAAAGAGGGTCTTCTCTGGATGAGGAAGGTTGTCCAAAAGAGGGAATTTATCCCTTTATTTCCAAATTAACAATAAAATGGAGTATACAACTAAACCAAAAGAAGATTATGGGGAGTGGGAATTGAAATATATTCATTACTTTAACCAAGATCTAGTCGAAATTTTTTTATGGATACTCATAAATCATGGAGGTCTTTGGAATTGAGTAATTCATAAAAAATTCATTTATCCCCTAGCTTTTAAAGATTATATCAAGCTCCTAGTGAATTCTATCATGAGATCCTCTATTTTTTACAATCATTAGTACAATATTTTCCTTTAGTTTCAAACTAGTTAGCATGGAGAGTAGGAAATGGGGATAGAGTAAGAATAGGGGTAAACCCTTGGATTTTATGTTTTGGGCACTATAGATTAATAGAATATTTAATCAATATATCCTAAATATTTAGGATATCCATCATCTGAGGCACAATTCGTCAAAGTTTTCTTCAATTTGGTATCGGGGTTGGAAGAGGGTAGACAATATGGATCTCCTTGGAGAGGATGTTGAAATCTAGATTTGATCATATGTTCAAAGTCTTTGGGATAGTGCTATAAGGTTGATAGACTAGGAAAATGAGTTAATCTAGTACAAAAATAAGTCATTGGTAAGATACACTCCACACTTAGATACAAGATACTAGTTTGGACGATAACCGAGGAGAAAAATTATCATATTAAGAGCCCATATTGAAGATGAAGGTTCCTTTAAAATCCATACATTGTTCATGGTTTGTTCTCTCAATCAAAGTTTTGCTTGGGATATATTTAAGAAACAAGCATGGTAGGGTCTAGGTAGATGTGTTCTATGTCAAAAATATGATGAAAATGTTCCACCATTTGATGGTTCACTATCCATACAGAAAAGAAGTGTGTAAGGAATAAATGTTATTGATTGAAGGCTAGGGTTTTAGCGAGAAAAATCAATGGAAGATTGTTGGGAGACTTGGTTCAAGGAAAAGACATTAAAAAATAATAGGGCATTGACCTATGTCATCTCTTAGGTCCTTTGGCTTGTGCAAAATCGAACATTGTTTCAAGATAAGGAAATTCATTCTCTACAAGTCATTCATCAAATAAGATTTACACATGGGGGTTTAGAAAGTCATAAAGATTATTAACTTGATAGATAAATCCATTGCATGGGATTAATTTGATGGGACTTGCCAAGGAAGTCTAAGAAAATGTAATGTACTTAAGAGCAATATCATATCAAATGTAAACTATTACAAGTAAAATAGGAGAAATAAGAGGATAAAACCTATAAAACATAAATACATTGTTGGGTTGAAGAATTATCCTTAATATACATTCACTTTCACTCCATTCACAGATTTTCTCACCTCTATTCCACCACCATGTCATCACATCTGCTTCACTTTCATCATTATATGGGTTACCTTTGTGTTTTCCAAAACATTATTAATTCTTAGTATTTTTAAGTGAATTTGTGGTTAAACTTTAGAAAATAATATGCTTATACTTATACCTAACAATTGGAATGAGTTTGTTGACATGTGTAGGTTAAAAGGAAGCTTCCAAAAGCCTCTTATGTGGCCTCCCAAGGCTAAATTCGAATTTGAGAAGATATACCTCATGGAGGAGATAATGGAAGATAGGGTTATGTGTCACCATTGGTTGAGAAATATGTGTATCAAAGGAGGGAATAATGGATCATCAGTATTTGTTTGTTATCTCATCTTGTTGTATAAATAGGAGTGTTTTCTCCTTCATTTGTAATATTAATTTTTCCTTAGAATTTAGAAACTTAGTCCTTCATTTGTAATTTTAGATTTTAGGATCATTGTGATGGGGATTTAGAATCTCTTGGAATGTAGAACTTGGGGCTTGTAATTGCAATTTGCAATTGATGATAAATAAAGTGGATTGGATTTTCTTCTACATTTGACTTCTTTCTAGGTGTGCTTGTGGAGTTATGGAGGGCCCCCATTGCCTCACTTGCATACTTGTTTTGGTATAGTAAGCTTCATTTATGTTTTTAATTTCATTAGTTTAAAGATCTTGACACTGGAAATATAAATGAATAGTCTCTTGTAAGAGAGCTTTAATATTTCATGCAATCAATCAGAATTAGGTTTAAGTGCTTTAATTTCATTAGTTTAAATAGTTTGTTGATTAAGATGATTAGAAATATTAATGAACAGTCTCCTGTAAGGGAGCTTTAATATTTCTTACACTTGTCACAATGTCTTTAGATTTCATTTTGTTAAATGACTAAATAGGTGTTGGAGATCCCAATGAAATACCTCCTGTAAGGGAGCTTTGGCATTTCTTCACCTAGCTTAGTTTAGTTTGTCTCTAAGTCCATATATATTGGATGATCCTCGAAGTTTACTTACCTGGATTGATGGTAAATGAAACTCTAATTTGCATCTGCATTTTAGAACCAAACATTTTGGCGCCGTTGCCGGAGAGGATGATTTGGAGATAGACGTAGGAAGTTATTTTTATTGCAATTTCTTTTGATGGACTAACTTGTGAAACCTGGTGACAGCAAGATCTTCATAAAGGAGTTCAAGTTTGAGCTTTTGATTTTTTTCATACTTAGTTAGTTTCAAATTCAGAATTGAAGATGTTGAACAGGTACATCTTGGAGAGCAGGGACAATATCAAAGACTGGTTTCAAAAGAACCTTGCGCCAATGCCAAGAAAAAACCAGGTTACTCACATGTTTGCAAAGTATAAGGTAAAAAAAAAAAAATCTTGATGTGAGCATTTTCAAATTCTTAGTCTGTAGGTGGCTTCACTGGAAGCATGTTTTTACCTAGGAAAAAAAAAAAAAAACTTTCAAGTTAAGGTAGAATAGATTAGAAAAATGAAACGAGATCTTGCTAGAGTTTATAATCTTGTTTTTTTTTTTTTTAATCATCATTTCTCATGAATAAATTTACATTTCATCTAAAAAATAAGAAATCGAAATCATTTTTAAAAAATTTGTTTATTTTCGATTTCAAAATTAAAAATTAAATCTGTAGTTTACCTTAAGAAAGGCAATGGTGAATATTGGGTTAACAAGAAATGGCTATCTAAATTCTTACATAGAACCAACCCTCCAAGATTCGAATCCTTTTTTTTTCTTAGCCCACTTCAATTGGAATTCTGATAAAAACACAGATGAGAAAAGTGAAATGAATGTCCCAATTTAGTACGGTTAGATAAGAATAATTCCCTTTATTTTGTGTATGTGGTGATTATTCTCCTTTTGGATTTGTTGGTTGCATGAAAACTTGTTTCCACATAGACTATTTAACATTTCTTTATCTATTCGAGAATTTTGTAATGGAGAAAGGGTCACCAAATACAAGAGAGATTTAATTCCGATTTCCTCATATGGATACATGGGATTTGATCTATTTTGGTGAGATTTCATTGTTTGGTCGTGGCTTAGTTCTCGGAGAGTGTAGAGTGGCTGGGACCATTTCTCCAAACAAGCCATGTAGATCCGTAATATGGGTGCAAAATCCTCAAAATACTGCGGATCTATTCCTTATCTACTCGAGAATAGGACTCCACTTGTGGTGATGATAGCAATTCATAATCGTGGAGCCACGATAAGTGGCATGATTCTTACACATCATCATCCAAGATCCTGCAGCGAGGAATATGAACCCAATCCAGAACACCCTTGTACAGGATTCATATGATGAAAACTCGAACGATCAATATATGTTCCAGGATTGCAGCCTCCAGCTTCCTCAGAATTTCGGGTAAACAACATGATTGGTTTATCGATGATCAAGACATGGCTGAGGAGCCAACCATGCCCAGAAAACAAGATGAATGCGACTCCCAATTCAACTACCCCGACCTCAGTTAAAGATAAGTCCCTTGGCAACCTGACATATTTACAATCTTTATCTCTCTCCATGAGCCCAAGCTCTCAGTCCAGCTCACCCTTGGCTCTTCCTGCGTAATACCAAAATCCAAACGCGACAGCCCTTCCTCCGAAAGTAAGAAACGCTCTTTAGAGAAACAAGGCATTGTTGTAGAAGCTACCCCAAGAAAATCCATTGATACGTTTGGCCAGCGCACTTCAATCTATCATTCAACATTAGTGGGTCACTGGGCCTTCGAAATTGAGAAGTTTATTGATAGTTCTGTTCTGAATCCTCTCCAGTATGTCGAATCTCCTCAGGAGTGGTCTTTTCTTCGGAATCAGTTTGGAAAGTTCAACATCATTTTAACATCTTACGATGTCATTCGCAAAGACATTGATTTCTTGGGGCACATTCTCTGGAATTATTGTATTTTAGATAAAGGTCAAATAATAAAGAATGCAAAGTCGAAAGTCACCACTGCAGTGAAACAATTAAAAGCAAAACACCGTCTTATTTTGAGTGGAACATGTCGTAGGATTGGATCGCATGCATTGCCAGAAGACGCAGCAGTTTTGACACGTAGTTTTGAAACAATTTTTGTGATTAAACCAAAACAAATCTAGAAAAACGAAGATATGGTTTTTTTCCAGAACGGAATGAATTATATAACCCGGTTTCCTTATATTCTTAATGGTTTGAGAGGAAATCACGGTTCTTCAGAATCCTTTCATTTATGCTTGAGTAAACGTCCGGTGTGAATGTGTGTGAGAAAAATGTGAAACTTGTTCTAGCTAGTGAATTTTCGAACTTGAGTTGTAAACAATTATTGGGTTCCTATGCTCAGTAACGCTAGCATGCAACCCAGAGATTCATCTATGTGTGAAGCCAGCTTCTACAAGTTAGAAACAGCTAGCTTGTGAGACTAGCTTTGGAGCTTCAGAACTGGAGCAGTGTTGGATCGTTTACTTGGAGAAACGTTCATGGGCAACATATTGTTTTTCACATAATAGTGGAGATGCGAGCTTCAATAGTGTATTGTTTGCACAAAATGGGCAGCGTATTGTTTTGGGCAGTTTATTGTTTTGAGCAACAATTGTTTGCACATCATGGGTAGCATATTGTTTTGGACAGCATATTGATTGCATAACCTCAGATAGTTTTTTCCACTAGGCAGCATATTGTTTGCACAATATTCATTTGCATTGTTCATAACAATAATATTGTTTACAACTTTCATAACAATATGGAGCATTCATTTATGTCTTTTAATATTATGAACAATATGGAGCATTCATAATGTCTTTTTTTTTCTAAGTAAGTTTAATCTATTAAAAAAGAAAGGGGTAAAAGTACAATGAGGCTCTGGCCTCTGCGATGCTAAACAAAAATATCAGTATGAAATCAAAAACCAAAAAGCATGACTGCCCACCAAGGGGAAACCAATCTGAAAGTGTTCATACTCAATGCCCACGCAGGGTCCCAGATCTTTAAACAAAACCATAACTCAGCCAAAATGAAACAAGTGGAATGAAAAGTCATAGAAAAAATGACAATGGAACCTGGACTACACAGCTATCAAGCAGGACCCACTAGGCGTCTGGTGGAGGCTCCTCCACAATTCGACAGTCGTAGTCCACCCTGTCCACCGACTCTTCCTCGATATGACAGCTGTTGTCATTCCCCTCCACCACCGCTGCGGACGTGCCTCCCCGGCTGCCAACTATCTCCTGCATGCCGCTCGAGCATCCAACGACTGCATGCTGGCCGCCAGCCAAATCCTCGCCATGCAGGGTGCCACCATGACCAGCTTTGCACCTGAGCAAGGCAATCTTCGCCTTTTCGCCTGCTCCCATGTTTTCGTCAGCTCCCTTGTCGCACGTCGTCTCTGCCTTCCCTCTGGTGCAGGTCTTTTCTTCCTCTGGTTCAGTACCCTGAGTCTGAGTAGCTTGCACCTCCTGCTGACTCAATTCTTCGTTGAAAGCCACAGTGATGGTAGCGATAATGGCGGGGCAATTCAACGTGCTCTGAAAACGGAACTGGGTAGTGTGGTAAGAGGGGTCAAGAGGGCCTGTCGCTTGGAAGGCATCATTCGTTCTTCTGGCCTCAGAGTTCTGTGCCCGTCCTCTGCCTCTATGGGTATGCGGGTAATGGCCAGTGAGATGACCACTGGACTGATCAGAAGAGGGGGTGGATGAAGGGGTCTCCGATTCAGGGATGGACGGGCGATTGCTGCGTCCTCGATTGCTGCCGTGTCTGCTCCTCATCTTGTGGCGAGTCCGCGTCATGGCGTGGCTAGAAAAAAGGGGATTGTAATTCTGGGCAGGGAAGACAGAGGTAAAATCAGAATGAAGGCCTGGTGAGGAGTGATTCACTCTGGGATTATTGTTGTTGTTAAGCCTGGAAGCAGAGGAATTTTGGGTAGAATTCAGGATGCATTGTGTGGTTTGGGTGAAATGGAATCCATTTCCCAAATCCACACAACTGAGTAGCCAACAGCGATGTCCTATGACTGTGTGTGAGTTCGGCTCCTCTGCTTGGCGGGGGTAAGAGCATCTAAGCGGTGAGGGGGTGAAAGTGTTTTGGTCCGCGTTCTCCATGTTTTTAAGCCCGCTGCAGCTATCTCGATCTGAGCCCCAACGTAAATGAGCCTGCATGTTGACAGTGTCATGCCATAAATTGGCATGAGAGGAGATGCAGGTGGCCATATGGCTCGGCTGCCTGCCGTTCGCCTGTCTCGTCTACATTAATGACCTACTAATCACCTGCATCCAGGCCGTTCATAATGTCTTTTAATCAACGAATCCCGGGACTTTTCCAAGAGAAAGAAATAGGTCCAATCAACGAATCAAGCCTTGATTTGATCTGCTTTCGGTTGATCCATTCTTAGTGATATCATGGTTGCATGCAGATTTTGTGGCTCAATTTCAGCAATTTGATGATTCTCAGCGATTGCATTCCCTGACCGGCAGGCCCCAATCTCAAGAGTTGGAATGGGGAGCCAGATTCAATCTCGAAAGGAAGTTGTGCAGAGAATAAAAAATGCGATGAACAATGCCAGGAGGTTGACACAGCAAAGGGGTATCTCCAGAAAGGAATGTGAGGAAAGTGATCTGCCCAGAAGATTGTTCCAGAAAATCAGCCGAGAATTAAAAATGAAAGGAAACTTGCGCGAGATGGTGGTAATTATGGAGGTAGGCTTAATCCATTCTTTTTGGGTTTTGTCGTATCATGACAGCAATGAATTCAAATATATAATATACTTCAAAAAAAAAAGGGGAAATGATTGTGAATTTGCTCCATGTCTGGTACAGTGAAGGAACAAAGGGAACAGGTTAATTCTGTATTACTTGAATAATGGGAAAAAGAAAAACCATTATATTTTATTTTTTTTTTGGATACAAAATAAATTTTATTTTTAAATTTTAGTTTAAAAAAAAAACAATAAAATATATAAAAATAAATAAATAAATAAATAAATCATCAAAACAATTAATAAAAAAAATAAAATATTAAAAACAAAACAAAACAATAATAAATAAAAAAACACCAAAACAATAAAAAAAAATAATATATATAAATCAAAACAATAGTTAAGTTTGTTTTCATGGATATTTATTAAAAATGGACTGTTATCAACATCATGAATTGGACAAAAATTACGCTTTTGATTTTCCTTAAGCTATTTCTTTTTGACATACAATTTATGCGTAAGAACTAGGAAGGGAAAGGCCATTTCTTCTTGAACACACTTATGTTCTTTACACCAAGTTTTTTTAGCAGGATTTGGGAGATCAACTGATCATTAAGGAGACTAAATTGTGCCAGTGATTGGTCTTCAAAAAGACTAGTTTCATGAGAAATTCCAAAGAACAAGTCCATGATCATAAACGAAATTTCCATAAAATTACAGATTCGTGTAACTTCATGTAATAACTTAATGGTTTGACATGTTGCATGACAGATTAGCAAATTCGAATATTTAGGGTTTGTTCCTAAATGTCCAAGGATGGTGAAATACCTATCCACACTTGAATTCGACATCTACAGGTGGCTGGACAATGCTGGTCAAACTCAGCTATTGTAGCAGAAAGTCCATAATTAAGGAGCAGATTTTCTATTTTAGAGATTTTTCATGTCATAATTCACTTTTTCCCAGCCAGAGTCATATCCATTTCTCATTATCCACATACACTTCATTACATTTTCTTCAGTCCTAACCCACCAATAAAAACATCGAAGCTCATCTACAAGCTTTTTGTACCACTTTACAAATTCATTGTCAGTTTCCTTTTTCCTACACTTACAAATAAAGCCTTGCTTCCATACACCATTGATTCTATAGTCCTTGAGTCTAAATATTTTTCTAAAAACACCTTGAATCTTGCATGCCATAAAGGCAAGATATCATGCCGATAAACAAAGGAAATACATCAATGTCCCTTGTTCATCGGATCTTCTAAGTATTCGACAACAACAAATTCATTCATACTTAGAAAGATGTGTTTGAGGCATCTTGACTCTCGTCCACATCAAAGATGGGAGATCTCATGTTGACTAGTGGCATCCGTCAATGGCCACTAAGTTAAAAATTTCTTGTTATGTTTGACACCGAAACATTTATTCACATGACAAGAATTGTGCCAAAGAGCGTTGAAGACTTGAATACCAATCATTTTGTAGCAGAGGAAGCAGAATTACATTCATTACTTTTAAGTTTTTCATGTAAATGACTTGAGGACAAGTCAATAAATAAGGCTGGGGGGAAGTGTAAATTCTAAATTTTGTATACCTTCCAAGCCTTATACATTTCTAGTCGCATTCAACAGTAGATTCCGAACATTCAGCAAAAGATCTAGCAACAGATTTAGCAACAGATGTAGCAACAATAAAAGATTCACTTTTTCGACTTCATCCACCATTTTCACAGCCACGTGAAGAAGACTATGATCAGAATTTTGCAGCCTCACATGCACAACTCTCATCCATTTTTGAAAGGGTAAGTTGAGGTATGATATTTTCTAACTTTTAACCATTTAATTCCTTGAAAAAAACTAGAATGATAATTTTTGGAAAAAAAATCACTTCCATTTCTCATTTCACACAACTGCCAAAACCATCAGTTTGGGGGGAGGATATATTTACATTCATACTTTGTCACATTCATATTTTTCCATATTCATATATCACATTCTAAAACCCACATACTTTCCAAATATATTTACTATTACATCATCATGAGCATATAAATGGCTTTGTAAAAAGTATTTAAAAGTTAATTGGATGCCAACACAACCATGGTTGTTACAGAAGAACCAACCATGATGCATTCCAACAAAAATACTTTGCAATAAAAATCACATTATCAATATGCAAAGATCATACATTAAAATTGAATGCAATAAACATAATATGGTTGAAACACAAGAACCAACCAAGTTGCAATTCATCAAAAACACTTTGCAAAAGTTAAGTAAATGATATCATGCAGAGTTTAAGCCAAAGCTCAATTATCAAAAAGTAATGTAATAGATTGCATGAGGACATGCAATACCTTCAATTTGGGGGTATGTTGGGCCGAAGAATTATCCTTAAAATACATCCACTTTCACTCCATTCACACATTTTCTCACCTCTATTCCACCACCATGTCATCACATCCGCTTCACTTTCATCATATGGGTTACCTTTGTGTTTTACAAAACATTATTAATTCTTAGTATTTTTAAGTGAATTTGTGGTTAAACTTTAGAAAATAATATGCTTATACTTATACCTAACAATTGAAATTAGTTTTTTTTGACATGTGTAGGTTAAAGGAAGCTTCCAAAAGCCTCTTATGTGGCCTCCCAAGGCTAAATTCTAATTTGAAAAGATATACCTCATCGAGGAGATAATGGAAGATAGGGTTATGTGTCACAATTGGTTGAGAAATATGTGGATCAAAGGAGGGAATAGTGGATCATCATTATGAGTTTGTTATATTATCTTGTTGTATAAATAGGAGTCTTTTCTCCTTCATTTGTAATATTAATTTTTCCTTAGAATTTAGAAACTTAAACCTTCATTTGTAATTTTATATTTTAGGATCATTGTGATGGAGATTTAGAATATCTTGGAATGTAGAACTTGGAGCTTGTAATTGTAATTTTCAATTGATGATAAATAAAGTGGATTGGATTTTCTTCTACATTTGACTTCTTTCTAGGTGTGCTTGTGGAGCTATGGAGGGCCCACGTTGCCTCACTTACATACTTGTTTTGGTATAGTAAGCTTTCATTTATGTTTTTAAGTTCATTAGTTTAAAGATCTTGATGCTGGAAATATAAATGAATAGTCTCTTGTAAGAGAGCTTTAGTATTTCATGCAATCAATCAAATTAGGTTTAAGTGATTTAATTTCATTAGTTTAAATAATTTGTTGATTAAGATGATTAGAAATATTAATGAACAGTGTCCTGTAAGGGAGCTTTAATATTTCTTACACTTGTCACAATGTCTTTAGATTTCATTTTGTTAAACGACTAAATAGGTGTTGGAGATCCCAATGAAATACCTCTTGTAAGGGAGCTTTGGCATTTCTTCACCTAGCTTAGTTTAGTTTGTCTCTAAGTCCATATATATTGGATGATCCTAAAGTTTACTTACCCGGATTGATAGTAAATGAAACTCTAATTTGCATCCGCATTTTAGAACCAAACATACATATATTGATAATCCAGAAAGAGAGTAATGTTTAAAAGCTTCTTTGGGGGGGGGACCTCTGATTGGGAATGTCTCCAATATAGTGATAAATTACCTGACAGAACATTGCATATCCTTCTACCCTTATAAAACCCTTAGTAACAAAACCCTAACTACTTGTGGTCTCGTCATTGATGTATACCAACCACTTAGTGGGCCTTATTTAATAAGGCAATCCTTTTGCATTGACTAATCACACAACAACTACATAATGAGCCTTGTTCAAAGAAGACAACCATACACTAATTGACTAATTCATAAGTATCACAAAGTACAAAGGTTATGGCAGGGCCCTAACATGCCCTCATCTTTCAAAATAAGTATTTTCCTCACGGTTCGGGGTGTGGAAACTAATGTAAAATCACTACTCGTTCTACGAGACTTCACTGGGGGAGAAATACCATACCACATGCATTCATATTGGGGGATATATATTGAGGAAAAAATGACATAATATATTTAGCATATAATAGGGGGTAAAGGGTTTTTATATTGGCATGTATAAAAAATGGACCTCAAAGTTAATGAAAAAATATAAAGGGGTATAAAAAAATGTTAATGAAAAAATGGATACCTACAATATTTAGTGAAATTAGGGGCTTCTAAATTGGGAAGGTGTATTGGGTTCATATTGGTAGGGAGTTAAATAATTTTTTTTAGAGGTATTTTCCAATATGTAGTTAAATTAAGGGTGTTGTTTAGTATGCCACGAATGCACACGCTATGTTAGAGATTCATTGAGTAAAGACCTCGTGACTAGTTCCCATCTAGCACCATTGTGCTACATATCCTTCCAATATATTGAGACTTCTTGAATAGTGCATTGACATAGTTGATGCCCTCTTGTGGCTAGTGATGCCTTTAGCCATTAGCCAAATGGAGCCTTACTTAACAAGTTTAGAAAGGTTATTCTGAATTCCACAATTTGATATGGCTACCTTCTTCAATCAGGACACATATAAGATTAGGTGGATATTGGAGTGAGGTATAAAAACCAATATGTATGTGTTGGCTTGTATGGGCCTGACCTAGGTTCAGAGGTGATTTATCCAAGCAAATCCCAGTACTACTGGCCCTTTTAATAACAGTCCGCGGAGCGCGGACTGAGGTCTCACCCGAAGTAGTATGGGAGGGCGCTAGAACCAGGTTTCCGCACCCTAGGGATGTCTGATGAGCTTCTGGCAGTCCGCGGTTTGACCCTGCGTGCACGTCGCTACGCGCACCTATTAGTTCCTCGCAACCTGTGATGCTACCTTCACACAGCCCTACTTGGGGCGTGATCCGTATTATACCCAAGTTCCTTGCTATTTAACTTGTTATTACATGATTACTTAACTTATCTCTGTAAGACTAGTAATAATTAACAGTATATCCAGCTATCATATAAGTGCGCGCGATAAACAAAACAGTATAAATATGTAAAGAAGGCAATACACGAGCAGATGCACAGAAATTGGATTCAACTTCTCTTTATTATTCTTCGTTCAATATTACAGACTCGACACCACCCTGCGCATTCAGCTGCAAACTTTACTAGGCCTCTATGCACTCAGCTGCAGAGCCTCTTCCTACTACTACGACCCAATACTCTTAGACTCTTACTCTATGCTCAAACCATTCGTATTCATCTATCTCTCTAATTCACTATCTTTACAACTTAGAGCCTCGCTCTATTTATACAATCCCATGGTCCGCAGACCATGGGTAGGCCGACATGACATTACATTACATTACAATACTTAGGGCGGACAGCCCTATGACTCAACCTATACTTCGCACTCCGCGCCCGCAATTTGCGGAGTCTTACAATACATCTAACCAAAACTTGGGGTTTGAGCCCCAAAACATGTTGTGGGGGGATTCCATGCCCAACAGGCCCCCAACACAATCATCGTGACTCGTCCCCGAGTCACTATGTTGGCGCAGCAATCTTGGCGCGAAGCCCCTCCAACTGGTCCTGTACTACTTGGAGGTCCGCAGCGCACTGTTCTGCAGTTTGTTGGACCTACTACATGTGCTCTTCTGATGCTTCTTTGTGAGGATCAAATCCCTGCCTTAACACGTAGAGCCCCTACATCTGTGCGAGCTTGCCCTCGATATCTGCCATAATAGTGAAGGCCTCATCAATCCATGGTTGGACGCATGCTTTGAGGAGTGCCTCTTTCTGTCTTGTGGCATCCACCTACTCATTTAGTGCCCTTGCTTACTGCATCTTTGCCAGTTGTTGAGTGAGAACGACTGTCTGCGCAGTTCCCCTTACATTATCATACTACTCCTGAAGCTCACGCGCCTCTATTTCCAGGCATTGTATGTTGGGGTCCTCCTGCAAGGATGTGAGGGCGCCAAAGGCTTGGTCCAACATACCAGTACAATCCTGCACTGCCCATCCAATTTCTTCCAATTCTGTTTGGATAGCGCTAACGCGCTACTCTCTAACTTCCGGGGGAGTGGAAGGCTGCGCCTTCAACCGCAGCTCGGCAATTTGGAGATTCAGCTCCAGCTGCACACGCATTGTTTCCTCATACGCGTTTCGAACTCCACTTGCTAGACAGTGGATGCACATTTCTGTTGGCAGGTCTGTGTCGATGGACAACTCTGGGACTCACCAGCATGCTTCATCAACTTTCTGCACTATCTGTTGGTTTTGTGATGCCAGTTCGTCACGCTGCAGGCTGAGTTGTTCGATGTTGATCTTTTGCTCACTCATCACCTGAATCGTGTGGCCCTCCCTGGCACGGAGCTCTGCTATTATGCCATCCTACAGTTGGTACAATATGTCTCACGGAAGGGCAGCCAAATTAAGGCCAGGTCCCTTGATCCTGCCAACCGCGGCTCTGTCGATTTCATTATCTATTGTTAGCGCCCCTTCCGGTACACTATGGTGTTAGCCATCTTTGCGCGTAACAGTTTCTCCGCTGTTGATGTGCATGTTGCGCTGTAGTTGGCTACAGTTCCTTCTTATGGGGGGCACACCTATAGTTCCTGCAGCTACGCCCTTAGGGCCCCCAATACAGTCTGCTGCTCTGACATGGCTTCTTAGAGCGCTTCCTTGGTGACCTCGCGAACCATGTCACCGATGTCAGAGAGGTCACCTTCTGTTAACATGATCATGTCGATGGCCAATTTGGCGGCCTTGACCTTTTTCAGTAGACCCGATCTCTCTGTGATGCGCGGCCTTTTAAGTTGGGTGGAAGTTGTGGCCGGGTCCGCGCCTTCTTCTGCCAGGTCTGTGGCCTTTGCCTCCTGCCCTGTAGACAATTCCTGGCCCTCCTCTTCCCGCATTGTTGTGGCCCCTGTTGTCTACGCTCCTGCTTCTACTTCGGCGACCTTTGCCTACTTCGCGGTTGCCTTTGCTACCTCGCAGACTACCCTTACCTCTGCTGCCACTTTTTCATTGCGCCTCTTCTCATCCAACTTCATGACGCCCAACTTGGCCTCATCCTTTCTTTTCTATGTTGTTGTCCTATCCAGCTTCGCCAAATCCAGGGCGCGCCACTCGGGAGGCCATGATTCTAACACTGTAAAAATTGCATCATCAGTGGCAATGAAGGGGAGCTTGGTCCACTGCTGCACCAGATCCTTTCGTGCCTTGATGTAGATGTTGTGCATGTCCGCCTTGAAGTCTGCAAAGCTCCACAGACTATTGTGCACTATGGGGGACATGCGCGGCCTTCTATTAATCCACATCCGGATGCTCGCCTCCATGAGCACCCAGAAGATCTTTGTCTCGCGAATCTACTTCGCATCCTTGGTAGCCCAAATGACGTGTACTTTGCGGCCTCTGGTAAGTCCTGCTCAATGCTCGGGAACTAACTGTCCTCCGGCAGTTCTCCCGCTACCAACAAAATGGACAAGAGCAACCCTACGTAGTGGAAGGTCTTGCCCTGCTACTGGGCTTCCTTGCAGTTGATCAAGAATTCCTCGCAGAGGAACTCAGCCTAGTTGAATTGGACTCCCTCTACGCATTGTTCGGCCAATGCAACTACGGCACCGGTACCTCATCGCCGCGGCATTTTCTCATTACCTTCTCGACCAGGAGTTGGGTGGCTACGCGCACCCCTTTATCTTTGACGTTGTTGATTGCGTAACCCCTCTTTTTCTTCTCGAGCTTATATTTTTTCTTCATGGCCTCCACGAGAGCCAAATCTCTTCTTTTTCCTGCTATCATCACGAGGTCCTTTCGCTTACAGCGAAGCCAAGAAATTCTATGGATGAGATCCGAGCGTGATGGGAATAGGCTCCTCCAGCCATAAGTACCCATCGTGCACCAGGAAAAGCAGCTGCCTGATGACGCAAATAGTGATGGGCGCGCGGTCAAAGTGTGGAATCCATAGCAGATGAAGCAATCTATCCTTCTCCACACCGCACAACCATTTTTGCGGCTCTAATGTTGTGACTGGCCCCTCCGTGCTCTGCTTCATGAGGCTCTCTGTCTCTAAGTGTGGGAACTTCTCACTGTCCACGAGGTCCCATTCTTCAAACTTCATTATGGGCACGTGGCCCAGGTACGAGCCTTCAAATACAATTCCATCAGGGAGGAGCGGGGTCTGGAGTGCACTCTTTGTGGTATCCAGATCCATTGATATCTTGGTTTTCCCTTTTCGTGGAGGGATGTACTCGGGCAGTTTCGCTGCAGAGCATACCGATTGTACATCCTCTTCCATGTCCTCTGCTTCCTCTATCTCATCAACGAGAGCCTGTAGGTCCTCCTTGTCATCTGTCTCAATGGTGATAGCCTTGCCCTTTTCTTCCATTGAGAGCTTACCAAACCGCGGATTCCTCAGGGACATGCGGACTGGTCCGGTTGCCTACTTATCTTTTTTCGATCTCAGCGTCCGAGGTGATTTTGGGGTTTCCGGCATGACCCCAGTATCTTCGGGAACATCGCATACCATGGGGTTCTACGCATCCTCGTCAGTGGTTCCTTCTACAAATCCCAAACCTCTCCTGGTAGCTGCCATCTTGTTTGAACTGTCTGTGGTCATTCGCGAACTTCGGGGCTCGAATATCGCTCGGCGCGCAACACTCTGTGCTCTAATCAACTGCTCAAATCTCAAGTGAACAAGTGTTGTCTCGTGGCTAGCCCCTGGAGTTTTATAGCGCCTTTTGAATTCAAATTCGACCATTCCCCCCAATTTTGGGCCATCAATGCTTTCTTGGCGACAGATTGTCCCAAATCTTTCCCTTAATTCGCGTCTTAAATGCCCACTTCCTGCTCCCTTTTGCCTTAAATCGGACATCTCGTCATGAACAGTGACACCAACAGTCACTTCCCAGCCTACTCGCATGGTAGCGCAGCGCCCCATGCATGGGAGTGAACCTTGTGACATGTTGATTCTGTGCACACCTCCCTTATCCCACAGCTCCCAAATAGACTCTTTTATAGTCTCGCGCTTTCTTTCAACTGCCTGGAGCGCTGAGACTATGCTCCCTACGGCTAGTCAGGTGGTTGCACCACCTGTGCGAAACTTCAACTCGCCTTCTAGTATAGTTCGCAGAAACTCCTCAATTGCCTTTGCGACAGCCGTCACCGCGCATTTTACCGTATGTAGTGCGCTCCCCTGGTTACTGCATTTGGTGAGGTGCGATCGTAGCCATGGTAGCAGAGTCATAAATTCTCAGTGACAATCTTCTAATCCAATGGTATGATCATCCGCACCTTGTTTTGTCATCCTTGGTTTATTGACGAGACATGCTTACTTGATCTCGTTTTCCAACCTCTTGATCTCGGCGTCCATCAAAATGATTTTCTTCCTCAGTCATACCCGATCTTTTTCGAGTTCGTGAAGTCGAAGGTTCCCTCGTCGAATGGCTTCCTGAATCTTTATGTGTTCGACCTCGCGTAGCTGTGTGATTTCTTCGTCCTGGTCTTCGCGCAATGTCACAACGACGGGAGCTCTTACGGGTGGACTCCTCTTTGCATTCTCTTCAGAAATTATGGTCTCTACTCTATTCCGCACCTCTGGAATCATTTCCGCGGTCAGGGTTTTGCACATGGTCCTATAGGCCCATCGAACCGCTGGTACGCGTAGGTCCCAATCAGTGCATCTCGCCTGGTGAACCCTATTCAGTACTTCGCACACCCTATCGAATGCTTCTCCGTGGATAATTGGTAGCACGTGTCGCCTTTCCTGCTGTTGCGGTTTGTTCCGATTCTCTATTCTGGGAGTGGTGTGTGCTTGTGTGGGTTGTACAGCATATGTCTGTACCCATCGGGAAAGGTGGGCACGCAAGTTGTTCCACCCCTGCTAACTGGCTCTCGTTCTGAGCTGGGGTTTTCCAAAGCATAGGCACATCATCCTTTTGCATCCACGCCAATCCTCAAAACTTCCTTGATGCATGCCCCACCATCGTGCGGGCGTTGCGCGCAGTGCCCACTTCAGCGCATCGAACCGTTGTTGTTCTAGTACTGCGCTTTCAAATTTGCTCAGGAATTCATCCATCATTGTCAACCCATCATATGTCGGCAAATCCCTTGCTTATGTTGTCACGCAGTGCAGTGATCTAACCATCATGTTGCAATTAAGTGTTGTTACTTCATGTTGCCGATTCTGCCATCGCTCTATCTCTTCTTCTGAATCCAAAGTGCAGGAACTTTCGCGCTCCCACGAAATCATTCCATCTGCAGTGAGATTCACCCAATCCTCCTCTCACATGGTTATCTCGTAAATACAATCGAGATCGTCCTCACTATCGTCGTCGCTCACTGGTTCAGTGTATCGCGCTCCTTCGGCTGGATCTAGCGGTACTACTACGCGTAGTGACTTTTTCTCAAAGATCATTTTGCGCTTCTTCAGATCTATGACTCCGTTCATATCGTTGGCCCATTCTATTCCTAGTAGTGTAGGATAGGGATTATTGTCATCGACAATCTCTATCACTTCAAAATCTCCCTGCGTGCTTGCACCTTCAATATCTACTGTTACCCCTTGCAATCTTCCCATGGGAAAGATCTTTTTTTGGTTCGCCATTCATAACTAAATAGGAGACCACTACAACGCGGGTCTTCCCATGCATTCCCATGTTTGTTTTGGCAGTACATATGTCCGATCCGAGATCCAGGATTACCTGATCCATTTCATATTCGTTGATTTGCGTGGTCAACCTCATTTCCCTTCCTATGCGCAATGCATGCTTTCTAAGTTTTCGGACCATGCACGGTTCTCCTGACCTCGCACACCTAGTGATAATTTCTTGTAGCCCTTTCACTACTTTGCTGTCGCATAGAAGTTTCATGCATGTCTCCAGAAAGGTAGTGAGCATTGAAGGATCCATCCCTGGTTCTAATTGATCCTTACTACCTGAAGTGGAGGCCTCTGTGAAGCTCTTCTTAGCTTCCATGAATGTCACCTTCGCGCGTTCTAAATCAAATTCAGGTTCCTTTGTAGGATCCTTGTGAACCCACGCACTTTCTTCTAACTTCTTGCCTTTATCATCGCTAGTGGTCATACTGCTCCTGAGCATCATGTTTACATTCGAGTCTTCTTCACGCGGCTCAGACCTCATCATTTGTAGATTCTGAATCGGAGGGGGCTGAATTACCCCTTTTTCGCGCAGTCTCGCTATCAATGTAGGGCAGTCTTCTGCCTCATGATCAAACTTAGTACAGTACAAACATGATGTCCTTGTCGAGTTTGTACAATCGCGGGCATAGTGCCCTGGCCCTTCACAATTGTAACAAATTAATTGTTCGTGACCCCTTCCTAGTCCCATTCCACCTAGACCTCGACCCCGCCCCTGAAATCCAGTGCGCGCCATTCCTGCATTCGGGTCGAGGGCTCATGTTTTGGTCTCCACCCTGTAGGCAGGATTTTGATCCATCATTATTTCGTAGCTTATGCAGGTGCGCTCAACATGGCCTATTGACCTGCAGAAGTTACAAAACAATTGTTGGGACGTCTGCGTATATTTCTGCAATAGATGACAATTATCCGTAGTGTGTTTTCCTCCTATCTGAAAAATCGTGCACCATGATGCAGCCGCCGTGCTCGATCCTACCTATGCCTCAGGTCTTAACGGCATTGACCCTCCTCCTGCCAAGTAATTCGTGAACATTGGACAATGGTCCTTGTCATGCCCTTGGCCTTTGCATTTTATGCACCATACCTCCTCGCGCGCCTCTGGCTAAGGTGTCCTATCATGTTTCAAACTCTACATCTCCAGACACAGATTTTGCAGTTGCGCGTGGATTTGTTGGACTCCCAGACCAGGGTCTTGTATAGGGGTCTCATGCAATCTCATCACCATCTCCAAAGCTTCAGCCTAGGTGGAAAGTTTTTTTTGTGACAGCGTCGTCCTTAAGTGTGGTGTTAGTGATGCTACAAACCATGTGTTGTGTTGTCCATCCGTCAACGTCGTGTTGGCTTCACGAATCATACCCTTTAGTCTTTGGTCCAAATCCCAGGGGGTTTCACCCGAGAGCATCGTGATCTCCTTAAACCTGATGATTGATTGTGTTTCTGACTTTGGCCTGCTAAATTCCTTGTTTAGCGCAGTCTGAATTTCTACAATTCCTGTGTTTGGATGGGACTCATTAGAATGCTTGATATACCATGTTAATGTGTGATCCTACAACGCGCTCACCAGTGTAGCCTTCTGGATATTGTCATCCATGACTCCTTGTGCTTCCCATACTGCTCTTACCACGAACCAGAATTGGTCTGGATCTTCATTCCCCACTCCTCTGAATACCGGTAGTTTGATCGCACTCGCCATAATGAACTATGGTGGTGGCGGAGGTGGGGTGGGTGGAGATGGTAAGCGCGGAATTTGTTGCCTTATCAAACTGATCGCGCTTCTTAGAGAAACTTTCACGAGCTCTTCCTCGCTTTCCCACGAGGGAGAAATTAAGGGACTGGTTTCCAATTATTCACTACTTCCGCTTCTGTAGATCTTCCCACTTCGCGTAGCCCCAAACGTTAATTTATTCACATAACCCGCTTTTCACACAATAGCATCTTTATCCAACTGTTCAAATATTTAATATACTTACCTCGTGGTCCCTTGAGGAAATGTTGCTCCGCCTCACTGTAGTTGACGGTCGTGTCTACCGCAAACTCAGTGATAAATCCTCCTATAATTTGGTCAGCCAATGGTCCACAGCTCGCGCGATCTTATCTCCTGACGCTTCTAGTCTGCGCACTAATTCCGAAGTCCACATGATTGGTTTGTCGAGCCTACACCTTCCCTAACTGTCTGCTAGCTTCGTGATCCACTCATACATCTCATAAAGATAGGATGAAAATAAAATTTCGTGGATTTTCGTATACGAGTAGCGATCCAACCACTGTTCCTTAGTTACTCGCAGATTTCTATTTTCCTGCACCGAAAACTCGTGAATCTTCTTGTCCAACCACCCTTCAATTTATTTCTTTGTTGGATTCCAGTGGCACGACATCAGACATCCCTTATGTAGATCCCGGTCTCGGCAACAGATCCATTTGTTGGCTTGTATGGGCCTGACCTAGGTTCAGAGGTGATTTAGCCAAGCAAATCCCGGTACTACTGGCCCTTTCGGTAATAGTCCGCGGAGTGCAGACTGAGGTCTCACCTGAAGTAGTATGGGAGGGTGCTAGAACCATGTTTCCGCACCCTGGGGATGTCTGATGAGCTTCTGGCAGTCTGCGGTTTGACCTTGCATGCACGTCGCTACACGCACCTATTAGTCCCTCGCAACCTGTGATGTTGCCTTCGCGCAGCCCTACTCGGGGCGTGATCCATATTATACCCAAGTTCCTTGCTATTTAACCTGTTATTACCCGATTACTTAACTTATCTATGTAAGACTAGTGATAATTAACAGTATATCCAGCAATCATATAAGTGCGCGTGATAAACAAAACAGTATAAATGTAAAGAAGGCAATACACAAGCAGATGCACAGAAATTGGAATCAACTTCTCTTTATTATTCTTCGTTCAAGATTACAGACTCGACACTGCCCTGCGCACTCAGCTGCAGGGGTCCGTGCACTCAGCTGCAGACTCTACTAGGCCTCTACGCACTCAGCTGCAGAGCCTCTTCCTACTACTCGAACCATTCCTATTCATCTATCTCTCTAATTCGCTATCTTTACAGCTTAGAGCCTCACTCTATTTATACAATCCCATGGTCTGCGGACCATTGGTAGGCTGACATGACACTACATTACATTACAATACTTAGGGCGGACAACCCTATGACTCAACCTATACTTCACGCTCTGCGCCCGCAATTCGCGGAGTATTACAATACATCTGACCAAAACTTGGGCTTTGAGCCCCAAAACATGATGTGGGGGGATTCCATGCCCAACAGTATGCAACTGGTCCAATGCATTAGAGAATCTAACAGGGTGCATAGAAGTTTGGTGTTAGCTTCTAGTGGCCTTTCTCATTGAGATATGTCTACATATAAGGATGTAGAGGAAGAAACATGATCCCTTTCTTCAAAAGACTGCTCAAAGCCATTCTAATCCACATATTTATTAATATTATATTGAGCCAAACCAAATAATTTTTCCTTATGTGTATTGAGAATAGACAATTTGGTGAGCATGTGATCCACTTCTTGAATCTTGGAAGTGCCTAGTGAGTACAAAGTGATTGCAGGATATTTTTGGCCATAGACAACTTCATATGGTAACATTTTAGTAACACCGTAATAGATGGTATTCCACTATATTCAATGAGTGGTAGCCACTAGCCCTATTAGCCATGTTGATCTGATGCAAAAACATATCAAATAAATTTCTAGGCGCTTCTTGTCTGCCTTTATTTGACCATTGGTTTAGGGATGATAAATTGTGCTCATTTTCAAGTGTGTGCTATGTCATTTAAATGATTCCTGTCATATTTTCTTGTGAAGGTGGGATCATGATCTATCTCAATGGAATTAGCTATGCCATGTAATTTGAAAACCTTATTTATGAAGACTTGGGTACTAAATGGGTATTGAAATGCACATAAGTGAGTATTTTAAAGGGCAATAAAATACCACCATGATGATAGATTTGTTTTCAACTTTAAGAAAGCCAATGATAGAAGCCATTAAAATGTTAGCTTAGATAAAGGCATGGATTATCAATATTTTTACTTCCCTCAAGGTCTTCACTATTTCCCACTTGTTCCACTTGACATGTGTCACATTCAACTACAAAGGTATGTATGTTCTTTTTCCAAAACTTCCCAAAAGAAGGTCTTATATTGTTTGTATTTTTTTTGAGAGCTCGAGTGATCCATTATAGGAGAGCAACTCAATTACATTAATACATATTTTTTTAAATTAGAGTCATATATCAATAAAATTACGCCCTTTATACCTCAAGGTGACTTGTTGTGAATTGTATCTTGTAGGGGGTTAGGATCCTCCTTGAATCATTGGATGAGTTGAACCACTTTGCCATTATCCAACCATTCCTATATAACCTTTTCAATCACATTTAGTGCTAGTAATTATAAGGAAAAAGTTTACCTTATTCATATTTCCTAGACAAAGCATTATCTACCACAATCCTTGCCCTTCTAGTATATGATCTCAAAATTGTAATCCAACATCTTAGTGACCCACTTCCGTTGCTTTAGTTATAACAACGATTTTTCTAAAACGTTATTCAAGCTATGATGGTTTGTATTGATATGGAAGTGCCTCCCAATGAGATATGACACCCTGTATTGACACCATAAAGGATAATTTTCATTTCTTTCTTTCACACAATTATTTATTGGTGAACCCAATGGGCACTCTTCTTACATCAACATTGCCCCAAGAGATTTTCTAGGTGCATCGCATTCCAAGATGAACACCTTAATGAAATTAAGAATTGGAAATAATAGAGTAGTACACATCAATTCCTTCAAGGCATGAAATGCTTGCTCTATTGCATCACTCCACCTTTCTCAGCCAAGGTGGTTAATGGGGCTGCAATTCACCCATAATTTGGCACCAACTTTACTTAATAGCTAGTAATTCCTAGTAAACCACGTAATATTTTCAAACTCTTAAGGCATGACCAACCTTTCAAGGCCACAATTTTCTTGGTATCCACTTGAACCCCTATCTTATGGACTATGTGGCCCATTCATAAATGCCAAAACTTCATTTGGAACATTTGACGAACAATTAGTTATCGTAGAGTAGTTGTAGAGATTGATCAAAATGCTCCTCCCAAATGTTGTTATAAATCAAGATATCATTAAAGAATACAAACACAAATTTTCACATGGAGGGCCAAAAATCTTGTCCATGAAGCTTTGAAAAGTGGTTGGGGTATTTCAAAGACCAAAAAACATCACCAAAAACTTATAATGTCCTTCATTTGTGTAGGGGGTAGTCTTAATAATGTAAACCTCCATCAAGATTTGGTAATCACTTGAGAAAAGGTTTAATTTAGTGAATAAATAGTGATCCAAGTAGACATTGTGGTCACCCACCTCTTCCACTAACTCGACATGGTTCTCCCTCTTGACAAATTTAGAGGTCCTAAAATTTTGGGGCCATTTTGAGGCCTTAAACGATTTTTTTTTTTCATTCAGGGGCCTATGGTTACCATGGCTCACCAAGGCCCAACAATAATTGGACTAATGATATATTTCTAATGAGCTATTGTGCACCCCAAACAAATATCATATGCAAAAGTTTCACCCTTGGGAAATTAACGTATCAATTAACCACCTTGGGTCTTGTAATTCTTTTGGTGCTTTGTCTCCTCATGTTAGGGGATTTTCCTCTAAGGTTCAATAATTTATGTTAAAAGGTGATTTGTAGCGTTTGTAATGGCACGTTGTGAATTTGTGCAGCCAACACCTCTCTCTTTAGAGATAGGCTACCACCATTATAGCTAGTTTGTATTGCTTGGAATTTTATAGTCTTTTCCTAATTTTTTTCATTAATATAATATGTGTTTCACTATATTATTATGCTTCTACAATACTTTTTGTGTGAATGTTTCCATTCATATTCATGTCTTCCATTTCATTCTCTATACAATCTAGATCAATTAGGCACATGAAGCTCATCCAAGGGGCCATCAATGACTATGATGAAAAATTTGTCTTTAACTATTAACCTATTAAGGGAACATAAATATAGGAACATGTGCTAGTTGCCTTTTTTCTTCAATTCCATGATGATAGGGGAAGAGTGGGGTTTAGTAATAGGGTGTGTCATGCTAGCCTCCAGCAAGGCTTGAATGATATTTTAAATTTCATTTTTTTTGTACAAAAGGATATTGACAAGGATGTAATTAGGTGGTTGACTACATGAATCACTATAATAGCATGATCATGCTTGGCACATGATAGATGTAATTCAAGTGATGTTACGAAGATCCATTAATATTTATTCAAATCAACTACAAATCAGAGTGAATTTCTTATGGGGAGCTATCCATATTTTGGATGTCATGGAATTGGGTAATAATGCTTGAGTGGCCTTTCTTTAAGATTTTTGCATACAATGAGAATCGACAATTTCTAGTGAACCAACCTAGAGACCTTTGAGGGTGTGCTTATGACCCTCCTTTCTTAAATTCATGTATAACTCCTTAAAATCTATAGTAATTAGACCTAGTCTCTACAACCAATATACTCCAACGATGACATGACATCCTCCCACTTTAATAGAAAGCATGTTTGATTTAAGAAAATAGTCCCTTATTTAGAGTTTCACACTCTCACACTTACTACCACATTTCATCATACTTCCATCGACTATCACGATTTGAGAATTGTACACCCCATGGACATAACAATGGGTTTCTTATGTGACATGCTGATGAATAAAATTGTGGGTATTGGCATTTTTTATTAGGATAATCACTTTTTTGTTCTTGATATAGACAACTAACTTCAAGGTCCGGGGCACTGAAATTATTGATAAAGCATGAAGTAAAATTTTGGATTTCTCAGAAGTAGGTTGCCCAATGGTTTATCATGAGGAGAAGATGTAGTATTTACTAAATACATCTCTATAGTGGCTTCCTTTGAAATATCCTTTGGCATGCAGGATGGGACCATATCTATGACAAATCATTTTTCTCCTTATATTTATGCGCTTTGAAAAACTATTCATCACAATGATAACAAAGGTTGATATGTTAGCCCCAAGGGTTAGCTCAATTGGTTGAGTCATGTCGTTAAAGCATCTTTGCTATTGAGAGGTCACGGGTTCAATTTTATCGACACTCTTGGGGTTAAGCTCCATGGTTGAGCTGGCATGAATTGATCCCTTCCAGTGGATCTACCTAGTACAAATATTTCGTGGACCTAGAGACACCAATCTTCAGGGTACATGAACCACATTTAAAAAAAACAACAACAGAAACAAACAAAAAAACAAAAACAAAAACAAAGGTTGATATGTTGATGTTTGCTTACTTTTGTAGGGGTTAACTTATGGAACCTCAAGGGCTAAAAAGTATGTAGAGTGGTCGTACTCATAAGAGGGGGAACAAAACTAAGTCATTATGTCTAGGTAGTTACCATCACTTGTACTTCTCTAGCTTGTTGTGAGGTATCCAACCAATCAATGGGGTGATCCATCTAGGATTATGCTTGAATATACTCCTTTATACCATTCATAAAACATTCTTTGAAAAAGTATTAGTCATAACATGTAGATTGCTAGTTGCTCAAAGGAAGTAATAAGATATTTGGGTGTGCTTGTTTGGCACAACTTGGTTAGCCATGTAATAAAATTAATATTTTTTCAAAGCAATAATAGTTGGCCTTCACAAACTACATCTAATCAATATATCCTTGTAGGCATTCTTATGCCATTTCCACTATTTCCATCACTCCCAATCCAAGTTTAACACACCCACTTAGAGTTTCATTCGATTATAAATAATACTTTGGAAAAAAAAGTAATGTTCCATCTGGGAAACACATATTGTTGGGTAGGAACACTGAACTTATTTAGATCTACTTTAGGTAGTTTATGAAACATATGATGTTGATTTTCTTAAAAGGGTGGCCTTAGGTAATCCTTACGTCCTACAAATAATTCACCATTGTCCTGTTGCACCAATGGCTTTTGTAAATTCCCCCTTCTTGATAATATTACAAGGATAAATGTAGCTAGTCATTGGTATTAGAAAACTCTTGTCGGAAGTTGTTGGTCATAAAGACTTGTTCTTGTAGGTTGTCAATCTTAGCGACCTAGCTTTCTACTTGGATGATCCTCATATCCATAGTTGTGTTTCTAGTCACTGCCATGGCATCCTTGGATCTATCATAAGGCGTATGGGAGATTTATCCCAACAAGATCAATATATTGCAATGAGTCATTTAAAATAAGTCTCTCACAATGGTATGGGTAAGTCTACTAAAAGATTTCATTGATATTTATACCATTGTGATCAACATTGTGTAAGGAGTGCTTTAAGATATGTCTTCCATGATGGTATTTCTTGGCCCATGTTTTTATTTTTTTAAAGCTTTTAACTCTTGCCAAAGTATTACTTCAGTTGGAGTATTTTTTTGTCCAAGTATTAATGTATTGTTGGAATTCTCAAATTCATGATATTCTGAGAGAATGGAATTTGACTACCTGTGCTACAAAACCTAGGATTTGTAAGATCGTAAGAGTGAAGGAATGTCAATAGTTATAGCTCTAAGGTAGAACTGATGGTTACCAAAAATAGTACTTGACTAGTCTTTCTTAATTCTCACTAAGGAGGATAGATTGTACTACTTGAATCCTTGGTACTCAAAGTGATCTCCTTGAGTGTTGTACTTAGTGTACTATGGTGAAAAAACGATTGATAGATTTATGTAAGGAGGGTATTAGGTGCACCTAGGGGGATTTTATATCCTCAAAGATATGTGGAAGATCAAATATAGATACAGATTTCGTCTAATGTGGCACTACTCACTAGGTACCAACTAAAAGTGTATAATGACATCAAACCAAATGAATTCACTTGTTTCCCTTCTATATATGCTTCCTAGTCAAAATTTTACTTGTTAAATGATAAACATTATGTTTAAAAATATAAGAACATGTCTCTAGCTTATAAAAAAATCTTTGAAAATTAGGTGAATGCTGGCACTTAAAAGCTTTGATACCACTTGTAGCATACTTAATTAATCAATTTAAACAATAAATTATCAACATATTGTATGAAATATAAACTGTCAAAATCAAGGTAGGAAAAACAAGAGCATTGAACCTGCATAATATAAACCCTTGTATTGATAATCCAAAAAGAGTGCAATGTTCACAAGCCTCAACCTCCAAATGAGTGGAGCTCCAATACAATGAAAAATACTTGCAAAACACTTCATAGCCTTTTATCTCTATAAAAATTATACCATTTCTATAAATAAAATCTAGATTATATCTATATATATATAATATATATATATATATATATATATATATATATATATATATATATATATATATATATATATATATATATATATAAACATTTCATGATGACTAATTTACGCAGCTTTGGGAATCGATCAGATGGACTAACCACCACCTTGGGAACATGGGACCAACCACACACTCAAGGTAATCTTACATGTTTGGAAGTCAATTAATGCCTATGAGCTTTAGTGTAATGGAATATTTCAACATGGTATTAGAGCCTTGCCCTAATTTCAATTCCCTCAAGTTATGTTGGAGGGGGTGTTGGACTAACTATTACATCTGTGAGAATTAATCATGTAGACTAACCATTTTATTTACAAAAATATTTATACATTTCCTACCCATTTACCTATTTACTTTGTTTTAAAATTTATAGAACCAAGAATTTTTGGGACTCAAATACCATGCAAAAAAACAAATGTACTAAGATATGTCTAATGTCTACTGAAAACCACATAATCAATCAATTTTATTGCACTCAACTTTGGCAATCAGTTGTATATCTTGTGATGACCACTTCAAACCCTTTTTAAACAGATATTATTGACTTTGTCAACCAATTGTATATTTCTTTTGATGACAATGTAGAAATTTCACTATAGATCAGCTAGCTTTGATACCATGTAGAAATTCTCACTATAGATTAACTTGATTATGCAATATAACTAAGGCAAAATACTTAATCTACTTCTACAATCAAACTTGCGGAAGCTGAATCAATTTGAGCAAGATCAAGTAGAACACATATAACATAGAAGAAGAATCAATACACATGAAACACAGAAGAATACTCTGGGGAAAGCCTCAGCTAAAAACCCCGCTATCTGTATTATCATACAAGTGGAAATATCTCAGGATTACACAAAGCTTTAGCTCTCAAGCTATCCAGCTCTCAATACAATCCCTCACTGTTGCTCATAAACATAATAGACAACACATATGCCTTCCTTCAGTCCTGCAAGCCTCCTATTTCCTTGCGCAGTTTCTCGTGGGTCCTCCAGCTGCAACCTGTGTGATTCTCACCTCACACACAACTCTGACCTCTGAAATAACTGCGCAATCCTAAAGGAGTTAATTCCTTTTGCATGGATGAGTTTCCTATATAGGAAAATTCCTCCAATTGAAAGTACACTGCCCCTTCCTTTAATCTCAACTGGTTCTTTCTCTGAACTAACATGCATGAGTTATTTATGAGAGAATATTCAGTTATCTGGAGAACACTAGTTGCATGCATGCATGCATTAACTGACTGAACTCACAATTAGTTCCTCCGACTGTTTGGAACTAATTTAACTGGACTTAACTCAGTTAACTGAGTTAACTAATTACAACTCAAACACAACTTACCCTTATCTCCTTAATTAAGGGATAACTTCCTCAATCAAAGGGATAATTGTTGCATGTCTTCACAAAGACTTCATGTTTGAATTTCTCCAACTAATTAACTCAAGATGAATTAATTAATTATTTTTCAAACAGCTAGTGAGACTAAATTCAAATTTTAATTCAA
The DNA here is from genome assembly GCA_031772625.1 of Pinus tabuliformis. NCBI lineage: Eukaryota > Viridiplantae > Streptophyta > Pinopsida > Pinales > Pinaceae > Pinus > Pinus tabuliformis. The sequence continues at coordinate 2,018,406,387 of CM062819.1, forward strand.
GGACAAATTAAAATTGGAATCTATCCCGAAATGCAATTTATAGCAATGTTAGTTTTAGCATTTCTATTTTTTGCTATTTCCAACATAGTTGGAGTATATCTTGAAATGCTATTTTTAGCATTTCTATTTTTAGAATTTCTTGTTGCCATTTTCAACACTCCCTCTCAACAAGAAAGGGATTATCTGTCACCTCGATCCTGTCTCTGTGGAAGTCGAATTTACACTTTGACAATGCCTTGGTCAAAATGTCAGCATCTTGCTCCTCGATCGAAACATACCGCAACAACATGATCCTCCTCGCCACACAATCTCTGAGATGATGATACCGAATGTTTATGTGCTTGGACCTGTCATGAAATACTGGATTCTCATAGATTTTGATACAACTCTGATTATCACAATAGATCACAGTTGGATCCATCCTCTAATCAAACAACCCAACTAGAATTTTCTGCATCCAAATGGCCTCACGTGCTGCTTGACTTGCAGCCATGTATTCAGCCTTTGCTAAGCTAAGTGCAACTAACCTCTGTTTCTTGCTGTACCAAGAAACTGCAGCTGAACCAAGGTTGAAAATTCCTCCTGATGTGCTCTTTCGATCTGATGGACTCCCTGCCCAATCTGCATCTGTGAAGCCCTGTAGCTTCACTCCCTCTGGCCATCTATACCATAATCCAAACTGAGATGTGCCTCTGAGGTATCTCAAAACATGCTTCACTGCCTTCCAAAATAGCTTGGTAGGCTGAACCATAGCTTGACTCAGCTAGTTCACCGCAAAGCACAAATCTAGTCGTGTGTTCACTAATTACATCAGTGAACCCACAAGCTGTCGATACAAAGTAGCCTCTACTACCTCACCTGAAGTAGCATCCTCCTTCCTCCAGTTACTTGCTAGAGGAGTTTGCATGGGTTTTCACTTCTCCATGTGAAATCTCCTGAGTATCTCATTGGCATACTTGCCCTGAGACACAAACACTTCCCCATCCTTCTGCCACACTTCCATGCCTAGAAATTAGTGCATGAGACCCATTTCTTTCATCTCGAACTCTCTTGTAAGGTCCTCCTTGCAAGACATGATCAACTGATCATCACTTGTCAATATCACATCAGCATAAATAACAATGATCAACTGCTTACCTTCCACCATGATGTGGTACAAGTTCGCATCCGCTTCACTCTTTGTGAAGCCCAACCTGGTGAAGTAGTTGTTGATCCTGGTGTACCAAGCACAAGGTGCTTGCTTCAATCCGTACAAAGCTCTCTTGAGTCGGCACACATGCAACTCATGATCGAAGGTCTCAAATCCTTTCGGCTGCTCTATGTACACCTCTTCCTCAATCTTGCAATTGAGGAATGCAGTCTTCACATCCATGTGATGGATCTTCCAACCATCTGTGCTGATAGTGCCAACATCGATCTGATAGATGAGTACCTTGCTACAGGAGAAACATTCTCATCATAGTCGATCCCCTCAACCTGTGAGAAACCACAGGCAACAAACCTCGCCTTATGTTTCTCCACACTACCATCAGCAGCATGCTTTACCTTGTAAAGCCAACGGGAACTCACAACTAACTTGTTCTTCGGTCTTGGAACCACATCCCAAACATTGTTCCGAACTATGGAGTCATACTCCTCCACCATTGCATCAACCCACACTGGCTGCTGCATTGCTTCCTCAAAGGAAGATGGTTCGGTCTCTACACATTCTCCAACAAGGGCCATGTAACCAATGTACCGCTCAGGTGACCTCCTCTGTCTGCGCTAAGAAGATGGCTCTCCCACATTCTCTCTCACATACATCAACAATCTGTCAGCTTCCCTTGTGCGTTTCCGCCCATCTCTGGAAGACTCTGCATGAGTTAATGTCTCCACTCCTGGAAACTCTGCATGTGGCTTCTTCGCATCAGTCTGAGGCTCCTCCTCCTTAGGAACAAAAAGTTCATCCTCTGCATGCAACTTGAGCTCCCTCTCAAGGGAAACTCGCATGGCCTTCTACTCATCAAACTTTAGATCTCTACGTACCACTATCCTTTGACTGGTAGGTAAGAACACCCAATAGTTGTGGGGTGTATCAGTGTACCCCATAAGTATCCCCAACTCAATTGTCAGCTCTAGCTTCTTCCAGGCAGCCTTGGTCACATGGCAATAAACCGATGAGCCAAATATCCTAAAATGACTCACATCTAGTCTCTTCCCAGAGAAAGCTTCCTCTGGTGTCTTCATCCCAAGTATGCAATGCGGGCTTCTATTCTGCAAGTAAACCATTATGTTGCATGCCTCAGCCCACAAATGAAGTGGTAGGCCTTGGTCATGCAGTATCGCCCGAGTTGCTCCTACAATTGTTATGTTATTCCTTTCGGCCACCCCATTCTGCTGTGGGTTATGGGGTGCTGTCAACTCCCGTTTAATTCCTTCTGCAGCACAGAAGTCCTTAAACTCTTGAGAGACATACTCTCCACCATTGTCGCTTCGCAAGGCCCTGATCTTCTTTCTTGATTCTTTCTCAACCAAGGCTTTGAACTCACAAAACCTTGAGAAGGTTTGATCCTTCTTCTACATGAAATAGATCCAGCATCTACGAGAAAAATCGTCAATGAAAATAGCATAGTACCTTTGTTTAGCGGTGGAGGCTGTTGAGAATAGTCCACACACATCTGTATGAACTCGCTCCAAGATTGCTTCAGCTCAACTGTCTCGATCCTGAAAGGAAGATTTTGCATACTTACCCAAGGTACAACCTTTGCATGTGTCCACTTGCTCAAGTTTACCTTTGGGAAGTCTGGTAGAAATCTGTTGCATTATCTTCAAGGCCCCATGATGCAAGTGGCCCAACCTTCTATGCCATAACTCACCAATGTCTTGGCTTTGCACCAATTTTCTTTTGGAACTCAATGCAGCACAGACATCTACCTCCAGCTTGTAGAGATTCTTCACTTGAATCCCAATCCTCTTGGTCTGATCCGTGGCTATGTGTCTCAGGAACACCTTTCCTTTACTAAAGACAACATCGTAGCCTTTGTACTCTAACATCGTGACCGATACCAAGTTCTTTTTCAGTCCTGGCACATACTTCACGTCAGTCAGGGTGAAAGGAGCTGCATGCTCCCTCTGAAACACAACCGTACCTTCACCTGAAACACAGTACTTTCCATCATCGCCCATCTCTATGCACATCTGGAGGTCCTTCTCCTCCAAGGTACTGAATAAACTTTTATCTTCGGTCATGTGGAATGAGGCTCCACTGTCAATATACCAAACACAACCCATCATCAATGATGTCATGCATGCCAAGAGGGTGAATTCCATTTCGAACTGAGAGGCTAATGCCTCACCTTCTGATCCTTTCGAGGATCCCTTCTTGGACTTCTTCGATGGGAAATTAGTTGCATAATGTCCCATCTTGTGAATTCGATTTGCACCTGCAACCCCAAACTTCAAACTTCGAATTCTTCTCAGTAAACTGTTCACAGCTATGATAACCTTTGCTCTGATACCATGTAGAAATTTCTCTATAGATCAGCTAGTTCTGGTACCATGTAGAAATTCTCACTGTAGATTACCCTGATTATGCAATATAACTAAAGCAAAATACTTAATCTACTTCTACAATCAAACTTGCGGGAGCTGAATCAATTTGAACAAGATCAAGCAGAGCACATATAACAGAGAAGAAGAATCAATACACATGAAACACAGAAGAATACTTTGGGGAAAGCCTCAACTAAAAATCTCGCTATCTGTATTATCATGCAAGTCGAAATATCTCAGGATTACACAAAGCTTTAGTTGTCAAGCTATCCAGCTCTCAGTACAATCCCTCACTGCTGCTCTTAGGCAGAATAGACAACACATATGCCTTCCTTCAGTCCTCCAAACCTCCTATTTCCTTGCGCAGTTTCTCCTAGGTCCTCCAGCTACAACCTGTGTGATTCTCACCTCACACACAACTCTGACCTCTGAAATAACTGCGCAATCCTGAAGGAGTTAATTCCTTCTGCATGGATGAGTTTCCTATATAGGAAAATTCCTCCAACTGAAAGTACATTGCCCCTTCCTTTAATCTCAATTAGTTCTTTCTTTGAACTGACATGCATGAGTTATTTATGAGAGAATATTCAGTTATCTGGAGAACACTAGTTGCATGCATGCATGCATTAACTGACTGAACTCACAATTAGTTCCTCCAACTGTTTGGAACTAATTTAATTGGACTTAACTCAGTTAACTGAGTTAACTAATTACAACTCAAACACAACTCATCCTTATATCCTTAATTAAGGGATAACTTCCTCAATCAAAGGGATAAATGTTGCATGTCTTCACAAAGACTTCATGTTTGAATTTCTCCAACTAATTAACTCAAGATGAATTAATTAATTATTTTTCAAACAACTAGTGAGACTAAATTTGAATTTTAATTCTCAATTTTAATTTAAGGACAAATTAAAATTGGAATCTATCCCGAAATGCTATTTATAGCAATGCTATTTTTAGCATTTCTATTTTTTGCTATTTCCAACAGAGTTGGAGTATATCCTGAAATGCTATTTCTAACAATGCTATTTTTAGCATTTCTATTTTTAGAATTTCTTGTTGCCATTTTCAACAGACAACTTCAAACCTTTTTAAACATTATTTAAAATGCATTGTTGGGAATGTATGAGAATATGCAATTAAGGAGACCGGAGAATAAAGAAAGAATAACACAAGAAGGAACCACAATTAGATAATTGTTTTGGGAATACAAACATTTGTTAAGCCCTAATAAGTTGTTTCTCTTGCCACTGACATACTTTAATTGGAATCTTCACATTGTCTGAGGAAATGAAAAATACATTTTATGGCTTTAAATATGTGTGAATCAACTTCAATTCATGAATTTCTACCACAGATCATCGACCTTAATCAAGTGACATAAATTCTAAAAGTTATGAGCATAACCAATTCATTATTTAAACTTATATGTTAATCTAGATTGTTATTAAACTCAAATGATTATCCCTTCTAATGGATAGACATTTTACCATGACCTAATTAGTAATAAATACCATATATGCAACTAGGAAATGATAATATCATTGTTGAGTCAATGAAGCTCTCTAATGAAGACCACACTCAAATAGATAAGGGAAAAATAAGTGTTGTTTACAAGCATGCTACAAACTTCACTATTTTTCTAAAATGTAATAAAATATAATACTTGGAGTGGAGCCAATGTGTCATTGTGCAAGTAAAGTAAATGCATTGTTAATTCATGCATGAGGAATTTGACATACATATTAAGGCTTCACAGGAGATAGGATATTACTAAATAATTAATGCTTCTAACAGATTTAATAATAAGAAATAGAGAGAGAAAACCCTAAAACTTAGCAGAAAAACAAAAGCAAACAAAGTCAGAGGATCATTCTTCCCTTATCCTTGATCAGTCTCTAGTGGTCAAACACCCATTATGGCGAAACAACTTGTCATATTGTAAAGCGACAATGCAACTTCAAATACACTAATGGGGACACTAAAAAAATCCCTTTGTAGTGAAGAAAAATATTTTGCTAAAACTGTGCATTTGACAGTTTTTCCATCGTACACCATAATAGAAATGAAATTTTTAACGTCCACGGGACTGATATAGCCTATGGGACTACTAGCTTCCCTACTTTTTGCCTTTTTCAATTTAATCCTCTTGTTATTCAAATTAATGATGAGCTGACCCAACCTTCCAATAGTCCCCTCACTGAAAAGAAAATGCCAAGGAACTGATGTTAACATATTGTTGTAACTGTCTTTGATGTCTCTAAAAGCATCACATTCCAAAATGAAATGTTTTTCCGATTCCACTGTTGAGCCCTGAAACTACATCTCTCCTACACATTTTCCTAGACTTTTTCCCCTCCCCAGTACCTCATAAGCTATCAAAGATCATTGCATATTGATTCTAAAAGAGCATTTAAGTGGTTTTCTAACTATGTTTTTGTGTTTGCTATTTGAATTAGATTTTTCTCATTAGCTGCAGAATGCGGCCACTTTTCGTAGCTGATTCGACTTTCCGCAGTTGTTTTTGTTGATCTCTATATTACAGGTGTCATCAAGCAAAACGAGGCACGTGGGCAGTTCAGGAATGATCTGGACATGGATCAGGTCCTATTGGTTCAGCCAAATTCGCAAAGGAAGCCCTTGGTCAAACGGTGGTCAAACGAAGGAGTTCTATGGCAAGCAAGTCTCTGTTTTTCAACACGTAAAGGATCTGAGACCGTTCCTAGATCCATGGGTTCATTTTGACAGCTGTAGACTGCCTCCACGACGCAAATCCAACAGCCATCTTTTGATAGATTGAATGATCTTGGCAACCATCATGCTAAACTCACGGATGCTATCTTTTTACGTGTCCTCTATTGAAGGTGTTTCATAAGAAAACAGTTATGTAATTTCCCCTATAAATAACGTGTTTGCAAATGCATGTAGAGTTATTTTTTTGATGTTGTTTTGCTATTAGTCATTGTACTGTGCTGTGAACTGGTCCTGTTGTTGTATCGAGAGGAGTCTTCCTCTATTTTGCAATACAATCAAACTCTGTTTTATATGACTGTGTGAGCGTAATTCCAGACTGATAGCGTGTTGACCAAGGCCGTGCAGAGGGCCGCTGCTGGCTGAGGTTTTGTTTCCTTTGCTGTAAAGTTTTCATGTGTTGTTTCCTCATTTCCATTGCACATATTTCATAATCTGTTCACCTGTGTATATTTCATAAGTTAGTTATGATGTTAACTTTACATTCCTGTACATGATTTTTCAAGCATTGTATATTGTTGCTAACACTGATCAGTGTGTGTTTCAGGTTAGGCTAGGCCCGAGCATTTTCATACAATTTTTACAATAACTACTGACATGAGATTAGCCTCTCTGCTAACTTTGCTTTTCTTAGCTCTTTAATTTCAGTTATGCTTTGATTCCAGTTTTATTCATTTGCTTTGTTAGTTAGTTTAGATATCAAATTCCTCATATCATTGACGTTATCTCTAGAGCCATAGCTTAACCCCGAAAAGACTACTTGGCGAGCTATCAGACTATGAATGATGTGATTTGATTTTAGCTTTATTTTTCTGCAATTAGATATCAATTTCCTCATATCATTGACGTTATCTCCAGAGCCATAGCTTAACCCCGAAAAGACTACTTGGCGAGCTATCAGACTATGAATGATGTGATTTGATTTTAGCTTTATTTTTTTGCAATTAGATATCAAATTCCTCATATCATTGACGTCATCTCTAGAGCCATAGCTTAACCCCGAAAATACTACTTGGCGAGCTATCGGACTATGAATGAAGTGATTTGATTTTAGTTTTATTTTTCTACAGTTAGATATCAATTCCTCATATTATTGACGTTATCTCCAGAGCCATAGCTTATCCCCGAAAAGACTACTTGGTGAGCTATCGGACTATAAATAAAGTGAATTGATTTTACTTTTATTAGTTTGCAGTTTTTGATTTTTTGAGTGCAATAGCTTAACTTTTATTTATGTATTTATATGAGCAGCAGAGATAGAGATTTCATGATCAGTAGTTCATCATTTGTTTGATTCAAGTAGCTGCACATTTACATTCTTGTTTAGCTACACATTTACATTCTTGTTCAAGTATTAATTTCATCACTAGACTGTTTTGAGATTCTCTAAAGCGTTGAGTTTGGAAGTCATCATAAAGGACATAATTGCCTTAAAATCTATACCTATACTTGCCTTCTAAAGTATTCTCAAAACTTAGGAATAGGATTTCTATTTGCATTAGGAGACAAACCAAGACAAAACCCCCAAAAACAAGATAAAATTGAAAACAATAAAAAGTAAGAAAGAGGTTGTCTTGCACATATGGTGCGCCGCACTTCATCAGTTTACGACTCCCAGATTGATAATTAATGTAGCAATTTAGGACATACTATATTGACTAAACATTTTGGCGCCATTGCCGGGGAAGTGTAACTAGGTAGCCAATCTCTTACAAAAAAAAAAAAAAAAGGGAACAATTGATAACTTCTTGAAGTATGCTCTCCTCTTGCACCTAGTGTGATCTGGAGAATCAGAAAAGAGAGTTATTAGTTCAATAATTTCTTGATTATGCTCTCTTCTTGCACCTAGTGTGACCTGGAAGATCAGAAAGAGAATTATTAGCCCAATTGAAAAAATAAAAAAATTTAAAAAAAATGACATGCATAGAGCAAGAGATTCTAGGGAAAGGTTTATAGCTAGGAACAAAAGTTCGATTTTCAGAACTCCAACTACTTCAAGGCATAGACAAGATACACCTCCATCATCTCCGACTCATACTCCCAGCCTTAGGATTCCTGGAATTCAAGGGGCAGCAGCCGAATTAGGAGATTCTCCCACACTATCTACTAAATCTGATCTAGGAGAAGAACCTTTCTTCACTTCTACAGGGGAACATATTGTAATCAAAGAAGTAGAATCACCTGAAGAAGAGGAGGGAGAAACTCTTCCTTGTTCACCATTAATAGAAGAACCAGAAGACTCTGAGGAAACTATCATGACAGAGGAAATACTAAATGGATTTGGAGGAGGGGGTAGAGGTAGAGGAGGAGGAAATAATGGAGGAGGTAGAGGTAACAATGGGGGAAATAGGGATGGAGATAACTCATTTGGATTCCCTATAGCTGATGAGGAAACTCATACAACAATGAAAAACATTTCACCATCTATCCTCCCAAACTTTTATGGGTTGTGAAGTGAGGATCCTGAAACATTTCTATTTGAGTTTGAAGTCTTGTGTCGAACCTATGACTATATGGAAGATTCTCAAAAACTCAAAATGTTTCCTTCAACATTGAAAGGAGATGCTTTGAAATGGTTCATGGGATTGGTCACTCAATCTATTAGGACTTGGAATGCTATGAAACAAACATTTTTGGATAGATACCTGGATTATTGTATGCCCACAAATCATAAGGATGAGGTATTCAAGATGATGCAAAAAGAAGATGAAAACTTGGAGGATTTACTTGAAAGATTTCAATACAACTTAAATGGAGCAAAAATGAGTAATTTAGATGAAGAAACCTTGAAAGCCCTTCTATTGAAAGCCCTTCTAGAGTGTTGGGTATACGACCAAAGTCCCACATTGACTAGAGGTGGGGAGGATCATGGGTATATAAGGATGGAAAAATATCTCCATTGGTATGAGGCCTTTTGGGGTAAAGCCCAAAAACAAATCCATGAGGGCTTAGGCCCAAAGTGGACAATATCATACCATTGTGGAGATATGTGGTGTCCAGAGTCCTTACAAGTGGTATCAGAGCCATGCCCCGAAGTTAGCCAAGTGGATGAATCCTCGGAATGCCGAACGAAGGTGGTGGGCCCCGGTAATATCACGATGGGATCCGTGGATGAGCTCGGTTAGACAGGCGGTGTGCTCCGGATTCTTCATGGACGTGTCCTGGTCCCAACACAGTGAAGAGGAGTTGACCTGGGATAGAGCAAGCTCTCAAGGCAGGTGGTGCTTCCATGTAAGGCGTGTGCTCCCAACGCATTGGAGTGGAGAATCCTAGTTGGTAGAGAGTGGACGGATGGATAATCGTTTGAGGGGAGGCTCGATGGTCCTTCGTTCGAGGGGAGGATTGTTGGGTATACGACCAAAGTCCCACATTGACTAGAGGTGGGGAGGATCATGGGTATATAAGGATGGACAAATATCTCCATTGGTATGAGGCCTTTTGGGGTAAAGCCCAAAAACAAATCCATGAGGACTTAGGCCCAAAGTGGACAATATCATACCATTGTGGAGATATGTGGTGTCCAGAGTCCTTACATAGAGATGAATGGATAGATATTTTAAACATGATGAGGAAGGGAGACATTTCTCAACTTCCACTTCGTGACATAGCAGAACTATGTGTCCATCTCTCAAGGGGAAAATCTAAAACTGGAAAAGGGCCTAGAGATCCTTCTCTGATTAGAGCAAACAAATCTGCAACTAGTTCAGTAAGTAGGGCAGAGATTGGCAATATGCTTGATGAGTTCAAAATTGATATTCTAGGGAGCCTTAGTGAACAACTAGACACCCTTAAAATACAAAACAAGCAGAAAGCAGAAGCTGATGCCTTGGCCATCTTTTGTTCAAAATGTAGAAAGAAACATGCTCTAAGGGAATGTCCCTTGGATGCAAAAGTTGTAGAAACATGTATGATTTGCTCAGAAAGTCATGAGACCAAGGATTGTCCTTCAATTCCTGGGCTCAAAGCTGTCTTTCAAGAAGATCCAAATTCAGTAGAATCCCTTTGTTTTGTTTCAAGAAGACCTTAGCAAGGACAACAAAATCAAGGATTTAACAATCATATGAATTTTCAGCTTCCACCAAATTGGAATTCTTGGCAACAACCTTGGCCCCAACCTCAAAATTCATACCAATCATGGGCACAAGGGATGCAAAATGCTTATGGGAGATTTGCTCAATTCTATCAATATCCTCCATCCTTTCCAAATCAAAAAAATCCACAAATTCCAAATCAAAACCCACAACTTTCATTGCCATTCCCACAACAACAACCTTCTCAACAAAATCCAAATTCTCAACTCTTGCTTCCATTTCAACAAAAGTCAAATCAACTAGAAGTCCAGCCATTTCCAAATCCCAACAACAAAAATCCTCAGAATGCTTACATGGTAGAAGGACAACAATTTCCTACCTATATGATTGTTCCTCTTAATGATGTTCAACTCAGATCTGGTAGAGTTTTAGAAAAACCTTCTATAGATGTTCAAGAGCAAGGTACCTCTGAGGAGGATTCTCTTAGAGTCAATAAAGGTTCTGAGGAAGCATCTCTTCAAAACCCAATCATTCGAAAGGAAAAAAAAAGAGTCAATACCCACAACTCCTATAGTTGAGCAACCTGCATCTTCATCCATGCCTCCTTTCCCTGAAAGATTACAAATTGACAAAGGGGTGGAAAAACAAATCTTGTTGCCTGACTATGATTTTCTAGATGAATTAAAGAATGTCTGTATCAAGATTCCCTTGCTACAAGCCATTAGAGATATTCATATTCTAGCAAAAACAATAAAGGAGTTGAGTCTTAAAGGACCAGGAAGGAAACCAAGAGATACAAGAAGAATCCACCTGGTAGGAAAAATTGCAGATATCATGATGGGAAAAATTACCATGCAGAAGTATGTAGATCCAGGTAGTCCAATTGTCAAGACACATATAAATGGGATAGAAATTCCAAACACTTTGATCGACTTAGGGGTTGCTATCAACATTACGAGTAAACAGACTATGGAACAGCTTAAACTTCCTAATCTTCTTTTTACACCCACCTTACTACAACTTGCAGATAGATCAATAATCAAACCAGATGGTGTACTAGAAGATATTTCAGTCTCCTTAGATTCTTGGGAATATCCAGTAGATTTCATGATTTTGACTCCCAAGAGTAATTTAGGAGGACATCCACTCATCTTAGGAAGACCTTGGCTAGCCACAGCTGATGCTTTCATTAGTTGTAGATCTGGAGATATGTACATTTCTGATGGTAGTTCAACAAAGAAATTCAATTTGTATCCTCCAGCAAAGGCAATTACAGAAGTAGGAGACAATGAATGGGTCGACGATGAAGATATTATACAACTTGTCTTTACTGTCTCTGAAATTAGTGAAGATAGTCAAATTTTGAACACATTAGAAAATTTTGAAACATCTTCAGAATATGACCACACACAATTTCAATTAGATTCTGATATTGAATATCTATCATCAAGACAAATGTCTCTTTACTCTATGGAAGAGTTTGGTAGCTCTACCATTGAAATTTTTCCAGGAAAAACATTGAATATCAAGAAAAATTTGGAAAAGTCACAACAGAAAGAGCTAACCAAAATCTTGCAAAAACATTTTACTGCATTTGCATGGGAGTATATTGATATGAAAGGTATTGACCCTAAGACTTGCATCCATCATATCTATATCGAGGAAAATAGTAGACCAATCAGACAACCTCAGAGAAGGATGAATCCAAATCTTAGGGAAATAGTGAAAGAAGAGCTCCAAAAACTACTCAATGTAAATTTCATTTACCCAATTTCAGATAGCCGATGGGTTTCTCCTTTGGTTATAGTACCTAAAAAGAATGGTAAATGGAGGGTATGCATAGATTACAGGGAATTGAATAAAGAAACTTTGAAGGATCACTTTCCCATGCCCTTTATCGATCAAGCATTAGATACATTAGCAGGCAAAAAGTACTTTTCTTTCTTGGATGGTTTTAGTGGTTATAATCAAATTCAGGTAGCACCTGAAGACCAGGATAAAACCACATTTACCTGTCCATGGGGAACTTTTGCTTATCGAGTGCTTCCTTTTGGATTATGTAATGCACCAGCAACATTCCAAAGAGCAGTACTAGGAATTTTTTCTGATCTAATCCATGATTTTGTAGAGGTTTATATGGATGATTTTACAATTTATGGTGATTCGTTTGAAGAGGCATTAGAAAATTTGGAAAAAGTCCTTATAAGATGTAAAGAAACAAACCTCTCACTAAGCCATGAAAAATGCTTTATGATATTTACTGAAGGTATTGTTTTAGGACATCATATTTCAGGGGATGGGATTAAAGTTGATAGATCAAAAGTTGAAGTCATCTCCAAGTTACCTATTCCAAATTGTCAAAAAGATGTTAGAAGTTTTCTGGGATTTACTGGATATTATAGAAGATTTATAGAAAACTTCACCAAAATAGCATCTCCACTCTTCAAACTACTTACAAAAGACTGTGAATTCAAATGGGGTCCTGATTGCCAATCAGCATTTGAAACTTTGAAAACAAGAATATCTGAAGCGCCTATCTTGAGAGGACCAAATTGGAAACTCCCTTTCCATATTTCTACAGATGCTTCAGATACAGCTCTAGGGGCTGTATTGGGACATAAAGATTTAGTTCCTTATGCCATTTACTATACCAGCAAAAATTTAACTCCTACAGAGTTGAACTATACTTTGACTGAAAAAGAGTTCTTAGCCGTTGTTCATGCAATCAATAAGTTTAGACATTATATAACAGGCTATGAAACTTTTATTCAAACTGATCATTCTGCAATTAGATATCTAATGAACAAACCTATTACTAATGGCAGAGTTACAAGGTGGCTCTTACTTTTACAGGAACTCAATATTACTGTGTTAGATAGACCAGGGAAACAAAACACAGTAGCTGATTTCTTGTCTAGGATTTAGAATACTAAAGAAGATTCTCCTGTAGAGGACAAGTTTCCTGATGAATATTTATTTCCAGTAACTACTAAGACTCCTTGGTATGCAGATATAGCTAACTATTTGGTTACAGGGAAACTACCTCCACATTTATTTCCTGGTGAAAGAAGAAAGATTATTCAGGAGAGTTCAAAATATTCATGGATTTCTAACGAATTGTTTAAAATAGGGCCAGACTTTGTGATCAGAAGATGTGTTAGGGAAGATGAGATGCCTAATATTCTCAAAGCATGCCATGATGAACCATGCAACGGACACTTTGCTGACAAAAGGACAGTCTATAAAATCCTCTCTTTAGGATATTATTGGCCATCCCTCTTCAAAGATGCAAAACAATATGTCAAAAGGTGTGACAGCTGCCAAAGAGTAGGGAAACCTACCCTTTCAAATGAAATGCCATTGCAGCCACAGGTACTCATCAAACCCTTTGAAAAATGGGCTTTAGATTTCATTGGACCTATTAACCCACCATCTAAACAAAGAAAGTATATATTGGTATGTACTGATTATGTCACTAAATGGGTAGAAGCCAAAGCATTATTTTCTGCTACTGAGCATTCAGTTGTTAGTTTTCTTTATGAGGATATTTTTACTCACTTTGGTGTTCCAAGAGAAATTGTGACAGATCAAGGAGGACAATTCACATCCAAACTGGTGGAGAAGCTGATGGAAGATTACAAGGTCAAGCACAGAAAATCTACTCCTTACCATCTGCAAGAAAATGGTCAAGTGGAGTCTACAAACAAAGTTCTTGAAGGCATCATTACCAAGACCGTTCATCTACACAGAAGAGATTGGGCAGAAAGGCTTCCTGAAGCCTTATGGGCCTACAGAACTACATGAAGGAATACAACAGGACATTCTCCCTATGAACTTGTTTATGGGAAAGAAGTTCTGCTCCCCATTGAGTTCCAAGTTAGAACCTTCAAGATGGCAGTTCAATTGGGAATGGATCTATCAGAAGCCCAAAATCATAGAATGGAGCAGTTGAATGAGCTAGATGAGATCAGACAAGAAGCAATCCTAAGAACTGATCTAGTTCAATATCAAAGAGCTAAGTGGCATGACAAATACATCAAGGAGAAAAAGTTTCAAGAAGGAGATTAGGCATTGCTATTTGATTCCACGTTTAAAGATTTCAAAGGAAAATTTCAGACTCATTGGCTTGGGCCATATGAGATTGACAAAATCTTTAGCAATGGAGTGGTAAGAATCAAAACCATTGATGAACATCAAACTCCTCTTATTGTGAATGGCCACAGATTAAAGATCTATCATAGGCCACTCTCAAAAGAGGAATTTTTCAAAATCTTTCAAGATAATTTTGCAATAAGGCTGGTGAAGAAGAATCCTTCTTCTCCACCAGCCTAGTCTTTGTTTTTTTCTGTTTTATAAAAAAAAAAAATTGTATAAGCCTAAAAACCAATCACTAATTGGCAGTCTTATACAAAAAATACAGGGCGAAAATCAGAACTTCTGACACCCTATATTTTCCAAAAAAAAAAAAAAACTTTCCTCATTTTATTCATAGTTTCATGTCATTTCACTTCACTCCATTTCATTTCACTTCATTTCATCATCTCATTTCACCAATAAAATTCCTTTCATGACCAGTTTTCATATATCATTCACTCAGTCATCATTCATTTCCATCCATCTCCATTCAGTCATATGTTCACTGTGTCAGTTTCTGCAGCTAGAAACTGATTCCGTAGCCAGTTAATTGATTCCGCAGCTAGAAACTGATTCCGTAGCCAGTTAATTGATTCCGCAACTAACACTCTGTTATTCAGCACTGACAATCAGATGTTAGCCAAATAATGATGAGGACCAAGTGCAGGTATAACAAAGGAAAATATTTTGAAGTTATAAAGCACCTAAAGCACCAACAAGAAGTAGCTAATCAAAGGTTAATGGACGAAAGTGGCAAAAATTCCAAGGTATGAGCAAGATTTATTTCAAATAGCATTTTAAAAAAGCACATTCTATATAGTTATGAAACCACGGCTCCATTATATGTAATGATTAGCATTGATAGCTTCCATAACCGCTCCATGACCTTTACATGATTTCTCCACGAACCTTGCATTAATTTTTAACGGCCTCATGATCCGCCTCTGAATTTAACTCGTGTTTATTTGTATGTTGGCATTCCACCTACTGAATCGGGTAATTATGAGGACGTAATCTATTTGATCACAGCTCTGTCCCGCCGCACAATCCGCAGCCATTTTGAGAACGTGCTCACGCTTATTCCACAGCCGTCTATCTCAAAAGCTAAGCTCACTCTATTCCCATACTATCCCGTTTGTTATTTCCGGCCTGTTTACACTCTCGTGAACTCATTCTCATTTCCTGTTCTCTGCTCTTTCATTTACGACTACTGGTTTTTCTCCACAAACCTTCTCCATTCCCCGCTAACACAGCCATTTCACCTCTGTCAATACATTACTCACCCAGACGTATTTTAAGGCAGGAGGAAGGAATGGGTTTTCTGCTAAGAGCAGAACCTGAAGGGGCCAAATTCATGGAGGGGTATCCCCAATTGAAAAACATACTAAGGAAGGCATGGTGGCTACAGTTCATCCAGAAATTCAGAGGCTACAACAAAGAAGTTACGAAGACATTTGCGAGGTCTTTTAATGGCGTGGAAGTTGAGGTTGGAGACCTTAAATTTTCAGTTACAGAGGCATCTATCGCTGCAGCAACGGAACTCCCACAGGAGGGGGAACGGTGGTTCAAAAACAAAAGCTTTGATGAGAGGGCCTGGAGGGTTATCCTACGCAATCCAGGTATGGATATAACCATTTTCAAACGTGGAATCCTTGTCTCTGCTTTAGAGGAAAAGTGGGCTAGTCTATTATTGATAATCCATAAGTTTATTACATGTGAAGGACGGTTTGGGTCCATGTATATGTACCACACCCGGTTGCTAATGAATTTTCTAGAAAATCAAACCATCAATTTGCCTTACTTTTTATTGAATAGTCTGAAAAAGATGTCCATAACTGTACAAAAGAATTTGGAGGACATAGAACCCCACCTGTACCATCACGGCCTTGTAAACATTTTGATTGAAAAACAGTTGAAGGGAAAGAAGGACACCTGGGAACAGTTTTTGGTTAGAAACTTCTTTCAATATCCACCTGAAACACCCGAGAGCAGCTCAGCAAGGAAAAGTAGGAGAAGGAAAAAAAGTGTGAGAATTCAGGACACTCCTACTAACATAGCTAAAGAAACTAATAAGGAAGATAAGCTGTCAGAAAGTAAGAAGGGAAGAACTGAGGTTAGGAAGCAAAACAAATTAAAGGGGAAAAGAAATATTGAAGTTGTCTATCAAACCCCAGAACCTTCCTCAGAAGAGGACCACCAAATACTTTCTAAAAGACTAGTTTACCTTCAGGAACAATCAGTTGTAGCAAAGAGGAAAGGGAAAGAAAAACAGAGTGTGGAGAAAGAAGACACTAGCTCACAAAATCTAAGGAGGAGCTCCAGACTTAAAGGAAAACTGAGGAAAGTACAAACTAAAGGGCCCCACTTCATTAATTTAGGAGGAGAAACACCGGAACAACCTCCAGCAATCCCTCCTGGCCGTGGCCCACACCACACTTGTTAGGATATTCCGACACATAGGAAATAGTTAAGTATAACTTGGTCTAGTGTAGATTTAGGTAAAGTGTGTTTCTTTACTATGTACATTTTGTAACTTACAATCCGACGGTCACGATATGTAGTGATCTGACGATTCATTCTCTCCTCGGTATTACCGACACTTGATCCGTGGCTTAACACCCGATTGGTCCATGATCTCTATTTAAAGAGCATGGAGGGTCATTTGTAGGGTAACCGTTCATGAGATAAGCTTATGTAAATTTTCATTCTTTTATTAATAAATTGCCTGAAGTGGCCGCGTTGGCTCAGGCCGTGGACTGTTTCCCTCTTTGAGGGTTTTAACCACGTGAACAATACTGGTGTATTGATTTGTGATATGTTTGTGAGCGGTGTCCTTTGGTATTATGTCTGAGGAACTTACCCTGTAAATTCCTACAATACTCCTATTCCTCAGCCAGATTTTGAGATTAGTCCTTCTCAGCCAGATCTTGAGATCAGTCCTTCTCAACCAGATTTTGGGGACAGCCCAAGGAAGACTACACCTGAGATATATCCAACCCAGCAAGAAATGTATGATTATATTGAGACGTTGGAGAAAACTTCCACAGATCAAGGCACTTCATCTGCCCAACCTAATAAAACCCAGGAAGCTCTAATCCAATCACTAAAACAGGAAGTTTTTGAGTTGGAGGTCCTAAATAGACACATCAAAAGAGAAAATGAAACATTGAGAGAACAGAACAGGTTAGATAATATTATTCACGAAAACACCATGTTGCATCTTGGGCTGTGGCAGAAGAAAAATAGAAAATTGAAGAAAAAGAGCAGGAGGTTGAGCAGAGCTCTCATCAACCTCAAATTCAAGTGCCTAATGAGGAAGCCGAGGATGAAAGTGGTCCCAAGAAAGAAGAAAAGAAGGCTGGATGTGTTGGCAGAGGTCTCAGAACACATGAACTGAAGGGAGGATGGTCAAAGTTTTGGTTGCATGGGGACATGCAACACCTTCACGATGGGGGTATGTTGAGCCCTGAAACTACATCTCTCCTACACATTTTCCTAGACTTTTTCCCCTCACCAGTACCTTATAAGCTATCAAATATCATTGCATATTGATTCTAAAAGAGCATTTAAGTGGTTTTCTAACTATGTTTTTGTGTTTGCTATTTGAATTAGACTTTGCTCATTAGCTGCGGAATGCAGCCACTTTCCGCGGCTGATTCGACTTTCCACAGCTGTTTTTGTTGATCTCTATATTACAAGTGTCATCAAGCAAAACGAGGCACATGGGCAGTTCAGGAATGATCTGGACATGGATCAGGTCCTATTGGTTCAGCCAAATTCGCAAAGGAAGCCCTTGGTCAAATGGTGGTCAAACGAAGGAGTTCTACGGCAAGCAGGGCTCTGTTTTTCAACGCGTGAAGGATCCGGGACCGTTCCTAGATCCGTGGGTTCATTTTGATAGTTGTAGACTGCCTCCACGACGCAAATCCAACAGCCATATTTTGATAGATTGAATGATCTTGGCAACCATCATGCTAAACTCACGGATGTTGTCTTTTTACGCGTCCTCTGTTGAAGGTGTTTCATAAGAAAACAGTTATGTAATTTCCCTTATAAATAACGTGTTTGCAAATACATGTAGAGTTAGTTTTTTGATGTTGTTTTGTTGTTAGTCACTGTACTGTGTTGTGAACTAGTCCTGTTGTTGTATCGAGAGGAGTCTTCCTCTGTTTTGCAATACAATCAAACTCTGTTTTATATGACTGTCTGAGCGTAATTCCAGACTGATAGCATGTTGACCAAGGTCGTGCAGAGGGCCCCTGCTGGCTGAGGTTTTGTTTCCTTTGCTGTAAAGTTTTCATGTGTTGTTTCCTCATTTCCATTGCACATATTTCATAATCTGTTCACCTGTGTATATTTCATAAGTTAGTTATGATGTTAACGTTACATTCCTGTACATGATTTTTCAAGCATTGTATATTGTTGCTAACACTGATCAGTGTGTGTTTCAGGTTAGGCTAGGCCCGGGCATTTTCATACAATTTTTACAATAACTAGTGACATGAGATTAGCCTCTCTGCTGACTTTGCTTTTCTTAGCTCTTTAATTTCAGTTATGCTTTGATTCCAGTTTTATTCATTTGCTTTGTTAGTTAATTTAGATATCAAATTCCTCATATCATTGACATTATCTCCAGAGCCATAGCTTAACCCTGAAAAGACTACTTGGCTAGCTATCGGACTATGAATGATGTGATTTGATTTTAGCTTTATTTTTCTGCAATTAGATATCAAATTCCTCATATCATTGACGTCATCTCCAGAGCCATAGCTTAACCCCGAAAAGACTACTTGGCGAGCTATCGGGCTATGAATGAAGTGATTTGATTTTAGTTTTATTTTTCTACAGTTAGATATCAATTCCTCATATTATTGACGTTATCTCCAGAGCCATAGCTTGACCCCGAAAAGACTACTTGGTGAGCTATCGGACTATAAATGAAGTGAATTGATTTTACTTTTATTAGTTTGCAGTTTTTGATTTGTTTGAGTGCAATAGCTTAACTTTTATTTCTGTATTTAGATGAGCAGCAAAGATAGATATTTCATGATCAGTAGTTCATCATTTGTTTGATTCAAGTAGTTGCACATTTACATTCTTGTTTAGCTGCACATTTACATTCTTGTTCAAGTATTAATTTCATCACTAGACTGTTTTGAGATTCTCTGAAGCATTGAGTTCTGGAAGTCATCATAAAGGACATAATTGCCTTAAAATCTATACCTATACTTGCCTTCTAAAGTATTCTCAAAACTTAGGAATAGGATTTCTATTTGCATTAGGAGACAAACCAAGATAAAACCCCCAAAAACAAGATAAAATTGAAAACAATAAAAATTAAGAAAGAGGTTGTCTTGCACATATGGTGCACCACACTTCATCAGTTTACGACTCTCGGATTGATAATTAATGTAGCAATTTAGGACTTACTAAATTGACTAAACATCCACTGCCCCTGAAGTGCAAAATGTACACATACATTCTTCCCAAGCTTCTTAAGGTCTTTTCCATCAACCTGTTTCGCACCGTAGTTGATGTGAGTTAGTTCTTAATTGAGCAATAAGAATCTTTTCTCTCCATGGAATACTAGATCCAATGTACTCTTTTTGTTGGAGATCACAAGTGGGTTTGAATTCTTGAACATAGTATTTCTTCTTTCTACCCAACTCTTTTCCCCATATACACTTGCGAAAATTCTCCATAATAAAATTCTTTAAATCCTTGCTATTTGTGGGACATGCATTGAGGTATATATAGATGTGGATACGGTATATTCTTTCATGGGAAAGTATTCGATAAGGAAATTAGAACAATATCTTTCACAATGGATCATAATAGAGATTGTCTTACCCTTTTTGCTTTTTTGACAATTAAATGGAATTGATGCGACATTTCAGATATGGAATGAAATATATATTGAAGCATTTGATTTATATCTCTCTCTCTCTTTTAACAGAGCATATTCATGTAGTAGGACATCAGGGAATAACATGCGGGTTACCACACTGCAAAAAGTTTACAGATTGGTGACCATGGTCACTATGTAGTAAAACAATTTGAATCTTATATGATGTGATTTCTTCCTTAGTATACAGAGATTGCATTGGCAGACGTATCGTAGTTATATGATATATTTTCTTCCTTAGTACAAGGAGAATGCATTGGCAAAGGTATTGCAACTCTATGATGTGATTTCTTCCTTAGTACAAGGAGAATGCATTGGCAAACATATTGCAGTTATATGATGTGATCTCTTCCTTAGTACAAGGAGAATGCATTGGCAAGCATAGTACAAGAAGAATGCATTGGTTGGTTATTTACAGCCCCAAAAATATTTAAACTCTATTTAGAAAACATAGGGTAAACGCAAACTTCTACACCATGTGAACTTCATACGTAAATTATATAACTAGTCTAGATCCATTTTAACTTTGGATCTACCAACCTTCGTGAGAGATCAAATCTCTTTTCACTCTAAAAAAAGTTTGCATCTCAAGCATCTCAAGGGATTTGATGATAGATTTAAGTTGGTTTAATTATTAATTTTATGTTTTTTATTTTATTTTGATTGTGTGAAAATGTTAAATATGACATTACAACATCTCTAGCATATAGGGTTGGACAATTTTATATTATTTCTTTTATTTTTATTTTTATTTTAGTTTGTTTTATTTTGACCAAGTCAAAATGTTAAACATCACATTACAACATCTTTACCATACTTGGCTCGAGAGTGACGCAACAAGTTACATGAAATATACACAATTATAAAATTTATTCAAGATATTTGAGAAGCATTATTTCCCTTAACTAAAAACAAAAACAAAACAAAACTCTCAGGCAAGTACAAATAAATAACAATTTTGTAAAATTCGTAGTGTAACGAAGTTTAAGTTTCGCTCGAAAACCATGAAAATTCTGGCATGATTTTGATCAAATCTGAAAGAAATCTTTGAAAAATCGGGTCACAATTGTCGAAGCTTCGAGATTTTGGGGGCCCCAATGGTTTTTGATGGTGTTAAATCCATTTCCACCATTAAAAACAAGATACAAGCCCTCTTACTATCAGATTTTTTTTGTAATAAAATGGTCGAATTCTAGAAATTTTTTACCATCCAGTCAAATTTGACACCTTGGTAGATATTTTTTTTGTGAAACAAAGATGACTATATTGCACTAGCTTCCATGATGGGTAATAGTTGGGACAAGAAAGTGTTGCCGACATGGTTAGATCCCACTTCAAAAACAAAACCTAGAAAATTTCTAAAACTAAACCAACAACTAATAAAATTATGAATGCAACATAAAAATCTTAAAACTAAACTGACAATTAATATATATAATTTTAAAATTTATCTGATATTTCAAAAGCATCATTTCTCTTAAGAATAACTTTAAAAAAATTCTCAACCAAGTACAAATAAATTACTGCAACCATATAAATTAAATGATTGGTAAATGTAGATTTTGTTAACTAATCCTTCAGGATTTTCATTGTACATTATTAGTGTAATTAGTTTCTATTTTTCAATTAATAAGTTGTTGAGAGATAATTGTGATACCCATATTTGGGATGTATAAATATTTACATTTCTCATCTCAATAATACAAATTTTTCCTATAGTGGGGTTTATTTTGCCCTGTGTACAATGGTATCAAAGTGTCGGTATTGTTCATAAAGTCCATGCATTGTTTTGGTTCAGTTGTTTTGTGTTGTGTGCCTTTGATCACGTTGGAGTATGAATAGTGAAATGATCCTATCAGAGGTGACGTCAGTGATGATGTGGAAATGTGTTAGCAGGCATGATTGACATTTAACTCTGCTTCAGTCTTTAGAGTAGATCGACGGATGAATTGATTTGATGTTTGGTATTAGTGTGGGCCCTACAAAGTGCATGATTGTTAATCCTCATGAATATCCCACATGGGAATCTTTTGGAGCCACGTGACAACTGCTGGTGAATGCAGGTTTTGGAAGTGGCGTTAAAGACTGAACTAGTTGGAAACCCACAATGGTCGTGGACCATTGATTTGGCCAGCCTCGATATCCAACAATCTGACCCACCAATCTGTCTGACAAATGATTTGTTGAATACATAAGCACATCAGACTCTTCCACCATAAACATTTCAAGTCCAAGGCCGGAGCAGGGGCTCAATTCTATAATTCTTTGTTGTCTTTATCCAAATCGCTTCCAACATAGGTTTTTCTTTTGGTATGTGAAAAGTTTTACATTTCCAAGTGAAACTATGGCATTCCATATAGTTCTCAGATGATAACAATTGGAGGATATATTTCTTTGTATGACTTTTATTGAATTTTGACCAGAAGTCAGTTTTATTGAATATTGTTAGAATATTATTTTGGAGAGATAAGTTTATTATAAATTATAAAATTTATTGGAGAGATAAGTTTATAAAGGAGAAGAATTTTTTTATGGCTTCTTAACATTTTTTCTCAGAGAAGCTCAATTTGGTGAAAGAGGCACAATAAGACTCACAAAGGTAAAGAAAATTCACTGAGATTATTTTATTTTCTGACTATAAAATAATTCTGCCATCTTGACTTCAATAGTTTCCATAGTGAGAGTTGTTCTTAATGGAAAAGAGAATTATCAAGAATGGTTTCGCAAGCTTAAAAGTGCGCTTATTTTTAACAATTTGTGGGAAGTCTGTCAAGGCAAGAAAGATAATGACGGAAAATAAATTGCACCAGAGTTGCTTGAAAGTGAAAAGAAACGTGCAATTTGGGAGACAATAAAGCATATGCATTAATCATTACATCAGTAACAGAGGAGGTAAGTCGATATGTCATTTCTTGTGGTACAACATTTGAAGTGTACAAAAGTTGAAAGAACTTTATGATTTACATTCAGAACTTGAAATCATTCAGTTGTTGTGGAGAGTATTCAATTTAGAGATGAAAGATAATGATACTTTAAAGATGGATTCTGAAATAAAAGCTACTTTTCATGATATAAAAGCAAATTATATTGAAGTATATTTACAACTTACTACTTTTATTAAAGTTCTCCACCCTGTCTATTCACAATACTTAGAATCCCTTCAAGCTAGTGGGAAATTAAAAGACATTACATTTGATAAACTAGTGAACAAAATAGCTGAAAGAGAAAAGGCCTTTGGGAAGAAAGAGGCTCCACAAAATTCTAACGTAGAAACATTTTGCCTTGCACAAAAATATCAGAAGTCTCATGGTGAAACTTCTAGAGGTGATAAAAGTACTAGAGGTCATGGTAGAAGAAATTATAGAGGTAGGGGGGGGGAATAATCAGGGAGACATACAACAAAATGATAGACAACAAAGGAATTTTAATGATAAACCAACTATCAAATGTTTTAGATGTGGTAAAATTGGTCACATTGCTGCTAATTGTAGAATTCCTTGGGAGAAATTCAGTGAAAGGAGAGAACAATTGAATGAAAAGAAAGATCAACCACCACTAGATAAGGGAAAATCATAAGAGTCTACACATTACATTGTTGCTCATTGCAATTTTAATATTAATGATGTTTTTAGTACTACATTTTCTTCATGGCAAGATAGTTGGATTTTGGATTCAGGAGCTACATGTCATATGACTTTTAGGAGATATTTTTTTGAAACATTCAGTGACCAAGTTAATGGAGTAGTATATTTTGCTGACAAATATCAAGTTAATCCTTCAGGAATTGGATCCATTTGTTTGAAGATACCAAAGCTTACAGATTATGTTCTACAGGATGTCCTTTACATTCCACAATTTCAAAGAAATCTAATGTCTCTTATACATATTCGACAACAAGGGAATTCCATACATATCTTCGATGGCATCATTGAAATACGTACAGCATCTGATCATGCAGTCATTATGACCAGTTTTGAAGAAGGTATGCTTTTAAAACTAAATGGCACATCATCTACTATAAATTCTCATTATAGTTCTGCTCTTTTAGCACAATAAGTGATACTCTATCTTCCAGTTTATTATGGTATGCACGTTTTGGTCACATTAATTATGACAATGAGAAAGCGGGGTATTAAAGGATTGCCTACTATTCCGCGAAAGATGACACCATGTGATGCTTGTTTTTGGGAAAACATTGTAAACAATCTTTTCATAGTTATTCTTCTAGAGCTTCCAGAAAATTAGGTCTCATACATTTAAATTTATGTGGACCTATGCCTATTGCAACTGCCCATGGAAATAAACATGTGCTAACATTTACTAATGATTACTCGAGAATGTGTTGGATGTATTTGTTGAAAGACCAGCCATAAGTGTTTGAAGTTTTTAAAACTTTTAGTTTGATGATAAAAAATGAAACTCAACATAATGTAAGAATTCTTAGAACTAATAACGGTGGTGAATATACTTCTCATGTTTTCGAACAATATTTGAAGGACAATGGAATTAAACATCAGACTATCATACCTTATAATCCGCAACAAGATGGCATTTCAGAATGTATGAATGGAACTTTGCTTAAGATGCTTAGGTCTATGATGTTTTTTAAGAATGTGAAGTTGGTGTTTTGGGGAGAAGTAGTGCTTTGTGCAACATATATTATAAATCATAGTCCTTCTTCTATTATCGATAACAAAACTCCTTATTAACTTTGGTATTATAGACTCCCAATTGTTTAGCATTTCAAATTTTTTGGATCTAAATGTCATGCTTTAATTACTAAGAAATAACTAAATAAATTAGGTGCAAGGAG
Organism: Pinus tabuliformis; assembly: GCA_031772625.1. NCBI lineage: Eukaryota > Viridiplantae > Streptophyta > Pinopsida > Pinales > Pinaceae > Pinus > Pinus tabuliformis. The sequence continues at coordinate 2,018,431,558 of CM062819.1, forward strand.
TCAAAAATGTATATTCTTGGGTTATTCTAATACTTCCAAAGCATACATGTTGTGTGATGAAGAAAATAAGAAGTTCATTCTTTCCATAGATATTATTTTTCTTGAATCAGATAAAGATAATTCCATTGTTGACAGGAAACTGACTCATTTGGAGAAATTTGCATCCAAAAAGTTATATTTTAAATCTGATAATGATGTCCCACATACTGAAGCGGGGGGTTCCCATTCTGGATGAGTCTGTGGTTTTTCCATATTTGAATCATGAGAATGATGAGAATGTTATTGTTGAAGGAAATTTGGAAGATAGTGTTGTTTCTGCAGGGTCAGAAATTGCTCTTGAAGAACCTGTTCTTTAGCCTGTTTTTCAAGATGAGCAACCATCACAACCACTTCAGCAACCTTTATGAAGATCCACACGTGTTCGGAGATTTCCAAGCAAGTATGATGACTTTGAAATAGAAATTTCTTCTAAAGGCGATTCAGGTAACATTTCTCATTATTGTGAATTTAATCATTTGACAATTAGCAAACTCAATTGTTTTGAAGAAGCTACTAATTGTGATGAATGGAAGGATGCAATGAAAAAGGAGTATGATGCACTTATTAAGAATGGAACTTGGAGGTTAGTGGATCCTCCTGCTGGTGTCAAACCTATTGGTTGCAAATGGGTGTATAAGATCAAATATAAGGCAGATGGTTCGCTTGATAAATACAAGGTAAAGCTTGTAGAAAAAGGCTACGCTCAGAAGGAAGTTGTTGACTACACAAATACATTTGCACCTACAACAAAATGGGGCATAATTAGAAATATGTTTTCTCTTACAGGTCAAAATAGCTGGAAGATACACCATATGGATGTAAAAACAACTTTTTTGAATGGCAATTTGAAGGAGGATGTTCATATGTTTTAGCTAGAGGGTTTTGTTATCAAAGGAAAAGAGAAAATGGTATGTAAGTTAGTGAAGTATTTGTATGGACTGAAATCAGCATCTTGCGCATGGTATGAAAAATTAACTGAACACTTTCTCAAGTTGAATTATAAGTTCTTTGATTTGGATGATGCAACTCTTTTTGTTAAGAATATTGGAAACTCGGTTATATATTTGGTTGTCTATGTAGATGATTTGATGATCACTCGAAATAACGATGATTATATAGTGTCCATTAAAAGAGAATTATTGAAAGTTTTCGACATGACAAATTTGTGTTTATTGCATTATTAATTAGGGATTGAATTTGATCAAAAACCCAAATGTATTTTTATTTCTCAAAAGAAGTATATTGGACAATTATTGGACAGATTTGGGATGGAGGATAGTAACCTTGTTGCTACTCCAATGGAGAAAAAATTGAAGCTTACTTTCACTGAAGGAAGTACGTTTGAAGATCCAACAAAGTACAAGCAACTTGTTTGAAGTTTGAATTTTCTAATTACTACTCAACCTAACATAGCTTTTGATGTATGGATATTTTTCAGGTTCATGCATAAGCCATGTGAAGGTCATTCGAATGCATCAAAGCGAGTGCTCGGGTATTTGAAAGGCACTCAAACATATCGTATCAAATATTCCAAAGTTGTAGATTTCCGTCTCACCGGCTATTCAGATTCTGATTTTGATGGAGATAAGGAGAATGGGATCTCTACTTCTGGTTATTTGATTAATCTTATATCAGAAACCATCAATTGGAGATCATACTAGCAATTTGTTCCTATTGATTCTACCACCGAAGTCGAATACATTGCAGCAGCTCAAGCCACAAAAGAAATCATTTGGATTCGCAAAATATTTGAAGACTTGCAGGAGAAACAAAAGGCTTCAACTCCACTACTTATTGACAACTCTTATGCAATTCACTTGGCCAAGAATCCTAAGTTTCATAATCGAAGAAAGCATATTAATACCAAATATCCCTTGATTTGACATTATGTGGAGGCCAAAGGTATTCTTCTGACACATTGTCCTACTTCAGGGCAGATCACAAACATATTTACAAAGGCATTGTGACGTGAAAAGTTTGAAAAGTTCAGAGTGTTACTTGGCATGTCAGATGTCCCTTCGGATTAAGGGGGGAATGATAACTAATCCTTCAGGGTTTTCATTGTACAATATTAGTGTAATTAGTTTCTATTTTCAGTTAATAAGTTGTCCAGACATAATTGTTTGGTACCGATATTTGAGATGTATAAATATTTGCATTCCTCATCTCAATAATACAATTTTTTCCTATTGTGGAGTTTATTCTGCCCTGTGTACACATTCATGATAAGTATCAAAACACTTACCTCATTATAAATCTCACATTGCCTAAATTATAACTTTATTTTAAATAATTATTATTATTAATTATAAAAAAGAATTAATGTATGAGTTAAACAGATATACATTTTTAAAAACATGTAACAATATTCTTAACGATGGAGATTTATCTGCACTTTACTATGAAAATTCTTAACTTGTAAATAGCTCTTCATACAATACCATGGCCAATACCATGACTTATTGTAAGAATTTACAGGGTAAGTTCCACAGAAAGAATACCAAAAGGACACCGCTCACAACCAGATCTCAAATCAATACACCAGTATTTTTGACGTGGTTAAAACCCTCAGAGTGCAAGGAGGGAAACAGTCCACGGCCTGTCCCAACGTGGGTACTACAGGCAATTTATTAATCAAAGAATGAAAATTTACATAAGCTTCTCTCATGCACGGATTACCCGAACAATGACCCTCCATGCGCTTTAAATAGAACTCATGGACCAATCGGGTGTCAAGCCACGGATCAAGTGTCGGTAATACCGAGGTGAGAGTGAACCGTCGGATCACTACATATCGTGACCGTCGGATTGTAAGTTACAAAATGTACAACGGTAAAGAAACACACTTTACCTAACTCTAACCTAACTCTATACTAGACCAAGTTGAACTTAACTATATCCTATGTGTCGGAATATCCTAACATCCCCCCTTAAGAACAACTTGGGATAGGATTGAAGGATTTACAAATATGACACAATAGGAGAAGGAAGGAGGCACTAGAGCCTATCCCCCCTTAGTGACAACTTCCTGAACTCCAAGCATATATCGAAGTTTAGTGAACTTCGCCTCTGTGAGAGCCTTTGTGAAGATGTCTGCAACCTGATCATCTGTTGGACAATATTGCACTTCAAGAACATGGTCATGAATGAGCTTTCTGATGAAGTGCATGTGTAGTTCAATGTGTTTGCTGCGCTGATGCTGGACTGGATCTTTGCATAGCTGAATGGCACTTTGATTATCACACCAAAGTGTGGTTGAATGTTGCTGCTCAAAGCCAAACTCTGATAGGATCTGACGAAGCCACAAGGCTTCCTTACTAGCTTCCACGGCACCACGATACTCTGCTTCTGCTGACGAAAGAGAAATGGCAGCCTGTTTCTTACAAGCCCATGTAATAGGTCCTGAACCAAGAGTGAAGACATAACCGGCAGTAGACTTCCGATCATCAGGGTCACCAGCCCAATCAGAATCAGTGAAACCAACTAACAGAGGAGCTGCTTTGGCACTGTAATGAATCCCAAACTGTACTGTACCTCGAACATAATGAAGTATTCTTTTAGCTGCTTTCCAATGACTTTCACGGGGGTTTTGCATAAAACGAGCAACAAGGCCAACAGCAAAGGAAAGATCAGGACGAGTATGGGTTAAATACAGGAGTTTTCCGACAAGTTGACGGTATAAGGTAGCATCAACTTCAGGAGAGGTACAAGAGACTGAAAGTTTGACTCCAGACTGAAAGGGAGAAGGGGCTGGCTTACAGTCTTCCATGTGAAAATGACGAAGAATATCACAAGCATACTTGGACTGGGAAAGGAAAATACCCTCTTGGGATTGCAAGACTTGAAGACCGAGAAAATAGTGTAAATGTCCTAAGTCTGTCATTTCAAATTTCTTTTTAAGGCTGGACTTCACATGGTTTATAAGGTTGGGATCACTACCAGTAAGAATAAGATCATCAACATAAAGAACAAGGATGATAAGAGAGTTGCCCTCTTTCTTGGTGTAGACAGTATTGTCAGAATGACACCTAGAAAAGCCAGATTCTAAAAGAAAGCTATCCATTTTGGCATACCAAGCCCGAGGAGCTTGCTTGAGGCCATAAAGGGATTTCTTAAGTCGACAAACAAGGCTGGAGTCTGTTTGTATGAAGCCAATGGGTTGTTCCATATAGATTTCTTCCTGCAAGTCCCCATGCAAGAAGGCAGATTTAACATCCATCTGATGGACTTCCCATTTTAAAGAGGCAGCAAGGGAAAGAACAAGGCGGATGGAGTTCATTTTGGCAACAGGAGAAAAGGTTTCAGTGTAGTCAATGCCTTCAACCTGTGAAAAGCCCTTAGCAACGAGACGAGCTTTATGTTTATCAACTTTCCCATCTGGTCCATACTTGGTTCTGTAAACCCATTTACATCTAACAAGTTTGCGTCCCTTTGGTAGAGGAACAAGATCCCATGTATCATTTGTCATCAATGAATGATATTCTTCATTCATAGCTGCTTCCCAATGTGGATGGCCTGAAGCTTTTGCAAAAGTGTCAGGATCATGATTTACTGGAGCTTGAGCCAGTAAAGAAGAGGCTCTTTCAAACTGAGAACGTGTACGTCGCTGATCTGTAGGATCACCGGCAAGATCACCTGCTGCATTCCGAGTGGCACGGACCCATCTTGGAAGTTGAGGATCCTGAGAAAGTGGGGGAGGATTATCATCCTCGCTTTCATCATCTGAAGAAGAAATGTTTTCAAAGATAGAAGAGATAGGAAGAGGTGGCACATCCGCCGGACTAGGCTCGCAGGCCGATTTATTTTCATCAAATTTTACATCTCTTCTAATGATAACATTTTTGGACTTAAATGGAATAAGTCTATAACCTTTTACATCTTCAGAATATCCAACAAAAGTACATTTCTCACTTTTAGGTTCTAAAGCTTTATGCTTTTCATCTGGAATATGGGCCCATGCTTCACTTCCAAACACACGAAAGTGACTTACATCTGGTTTAATGGAACTCCAAGCTTCTTCTGGAGTGATATTCTCTAGAACCTTAGTAGGAGTGCGATTGATTATATAATTTGCACAATTAATTGCTTCGGCCCAAAAACTAAGACTGAGTCCTTTAGATTGCAGCATACAATTAGCCATTTCCTTTAAGGTGCGGTTTTTCCTTTCAGCTACACCATTTTGTTGTGGAGTGTATGGAACAGTATGTTGCATTTGAATTCCATTTTCGGTGCAAAAGTTGATGAATGTGTTTTTAACATATTCTCCACCATTATCAGTTCTTAGCTTAAGAATTTGATGTCCAGATTGTTTTTCAACAAATGCTTTGAAGGCCAAAAAAGTGGTAAATACTTCGCTCTTGAGTTTTAAGAAGTATACCCAAGTGCGTCTGGAGAAATCATCAATGAAAGTTAAGAAGTACTTGCAGCCAGAGAATGAAGCAACAGGAAGAGGACCACATAAATCACTGTGCACAAGCTGTAAAGGGGCTGAGGCGTGCCAAGAGGCACGTTTGTCAAAACTGTCCCGATGATGTTTTCCGAGTACACATCCGGAACAAACACCATCTCTGCAAGATACCATAGGAAGACCTGTCACCATATTTTCTTTACATAGATGCTGAAGGGAGCGATAGTTTAAGTGACCAAATCGCTCATGCCAAAGTTTGCTCACTTCATCATTATGAGCAACAAATACTGAGGGAAGATTGGATGACCCAAAGTTGTGAAACTTATACAACCTTTTGGAATCATCAGCAAGACCAGTAGCTAGAATCTGTTTAGGATCTTTTAGATCCTTGATTACAACATCATGAGGTGAAAATTCAACAATTTTACCTTCACCTGAATGAGTTATCTGATAGACAGATAGAAGGTTGCAGGATAAGGTTGGAACACATAATACATCATTAAACTGACCATTGTCTAGATGAACAGTTCCAGTCCCTACAACATTAAGAGATCTATCATCACCAATATATATATTTTTGGTGTTACAATCATTTAAAGAAGAAAACATGGCTTGGTTTTTGGCCATGTGACAAGAGGCTCCAGAGTCAATGAGCCACTCATGAGAATGAGAAGAAGAAGAAGATACATTTAATGCATAACCAGACTGAGATGATTGACAATGAGATGCAGAAAGTGCCATTCCGGAAGTTGAAGTTGAAGTAGGCTCCACATGGATGTTATGTTTCTTCATTGCGGCTTCCAAGGCTTCCATCTTCTTAAAGCATTTAGATTCTAAGTGGCCATCTCGATTACAAAAGTTACAATGTCTATCAGTCTTCTTCCATTTGTTTTTATTGGTCTTATCATTTTGCTGAAATGATCTTTCATTTTGAGGCTGAAATGGTTTAGGACCATTCTTTTGAGGATATGACTTCTTAGGATTCTTTGAATTTGGTTGCTGCTGGGCGGCTAACGCTTTCGTGGAAGAGTTTCCAAGATTAAGAAGACCAAGGTGTAAGAGTTTTTCTTGTTCTCTTATTAAGGAATCACAAAAGGAGTCAAAGGAAGGGGGCTTGTAGTCTTGTCCTTGACAAATGAAAGCTTCTCTTGTAGAATGGAAAGTGGAAACAAATACAGAGTAGGCTGGTCCCAACTTAGTAAGGATGGAATAAATAAGGTTACCATCGTCTTTCTTAACTTTAACACCTTCCAGGAGATATCTAAGGTTCTTGAATTTGGACAAGAAATCTTCAATGCAAGAAAAATTATTAGGATCCAAAGTAAGCAGCTCATTTTCAAGTTGATGGGCTCTAATTTCATTTTTAATCCCAAAAACTTTAGCAAGTTTTTCTAATGCTTCATGAGGAGTCTCAAGTTCCGCAATGTGGAATCTAAGATCAGGAGAAATAGACATCCCTATCAAACCACGTGCTTGATCTTGTCTATTTTCCCATTTTGCCGCCTTGTCTTCATCTTTTGGTTTCTTCTCTTGGTCTGTGGCTATTCTGAAGAGACCTTTACTTCTAAGTAAATCTTCGATGTAGGCTACCCATTGGAAGTAGTTAGTGCTGTCAAGAATGACTTGGCATGGGCTTTCCATTTTTAAAAAAAACTGAAGCTGAAGATGCTGAAAGTAGGTGTTCCAATGGATAGATCTCGAAAAAATAGGCGGTTTTAAAAAAAACGGCTCTGAAAAAGGCTTCCGGATGAAGAAGTTATGGCTTTTTGAAAAATAATTGTTGAAGTAGCCGGCAAAGTGCGCGAATGTGCGGGAATGAAAAAATCCGCCCCCACAAAATGGAGACTTGAACCCAAGACCTCTACTCTCTTAAAATAGCTTTGAACCAATTGATCTATACAAAAAATTTGAGAGAGAGAGAGAGAGAGAGGGGGGGGGGGGGGGGGCCTCGGTTTGCGTGCTTGCCTTGAGAAAGCTCTTTTTCCCTACAAAACACAAAACACAAAACCCAACACGAATATGCAAAGAAAAACGAACCTTGCGGCTCGAAGTTAGCTTTAGCCAAAAAACTAGAAATTTTAAAAAAAATCTCAAAGTTAGCTTTAGCCGAAAAACTAAATATTTTTCTCAATGTTTCTGATTTTCCGAGATCACACTAAGGTGCAGGGAAAAGAGCATACGCATGAGAAAAATCCTTCCTTTCTGTTTCTGATTTGCCCAGATCGCACAGAGTCGCAGGGCAAAGAGCATACGCAGAAATGAAAGGTATAGATCCGGTTAAAAAAAAAGGCTAAATAAACTGAGACCGAAATAAGCAGAGAGAAAATAACAGTAAACTGCAAAAAAACACTGTATACCTCCCGATCTGAAAAATGACGCAGCTAGGGCTACCGGAAACCTTTTCGCGTGAAACGAAAGGGGTTCCTCACTGGAACAGATGCTCCGAACGCAACAGAGCAGTCCTCTCGGCCCGAAAGCAGTCAGAAACAGCAGATCTAGGAAACGACAGCCGCATACCGGCTTCAGATTTGGATCACCAACGGACGCGGCCCTCAAATAGCTCTGATACCATGTAAGAATTTACAGGGTAAGTTCCACAGAAAGAATACCAAAAGGACACCGCTCACAACCAGATCTCAAATCAATACACCAGTATTTTTGACGTGGTTAAAACCCTCAGAGTGCAAGGAGGGAAACAGTCCACGGCCTGTCCCAACGTGGGTACTACAGGCAATTTATTAATCAAAGAATGAAAATTTACATAAGCTTCTCTCATGCACGGATTACCCGAACAATGACCCTCCATGCGCTTTAAATAGAACTCATGGACCAATCGGGTGTCAAGCCACGGATCAAGTGTCGGTAATACCGAGGTGAGAGTGAACCGTCGGATCACTACATATCGTGACCGTCGGATTGTAAGTTACAAAATGTACAACGGTAAAGAAACACACTTTACCTAACTCTAACCTAACTCTATACTAGACCAAGTTGAACTTAACTATATCCTATGTGTCGGAATATCCTAACACTTATCAATACCACATTCCCAATATGACGTATTGTATGACATTTTTATTAATTAATTAACGTGAGATAAATTAATTAAAAGAGCACTATTAACTTGGAGATAAATTGTAACCCTTGATCTGTGAATACTATTATGAATATTGCAGCATAATCCATGGAAGTTAAATAAACTTTATGTTGCTCTAGTTTTGAGGATGAGAAGTGAGAGGATAGGGGACTATTTCATAAATACCACAAACGAGCAAGTTACAACATTTTTTCAAAAACTTGAACTCAGAGAAACAAATTGTTCACCAAACCACTAGAGCTAAGATCATCTGACGATATTACTAACACGTTAATATAAATAGCATATGAATATTGTAGAAAAATTTTGGCAAAAAACCATATAAAAAAGCTTAACTTGTCCAATATTTTCGAGATGGACATCCACAAATCATCAAGGGTTAACCAACCTATATCCGTGTTAATTCTAGATCAAGAAGGATCAAATCTCTCAAAGTGCAAACCTCTTTTTTGAGTGAAAAACTTGAGAGGAGGGTTTCACTTCGAGAGATTTAATTCCTCTCAATACTATATATATATATATATATATATATATATATATATATCATTTTTTATTTTAGTGATTATAATATTTATATTATAATATACTATAATTTTAATTGTATTAAGATTTACAAAATTAAACCATTATATTGGGCCGAGTCAAAATGTTTATATAACATTACAACATATCTTTCATACTAGTTTAAGAGTGCAATGTTTGAACAAATTTAATATTATTTGGATAATGATAAACAAAAATTAATATTATTAATTAATAATATCAATGGTATTGAACTATAATACAATCTAGAACCCTAACAATTAGTAATATGTCATATCATTACAAAATCAACAGCAAAGCTAAAAATAAATAGGTATTGTCCGCTTGGGGTAGCTCAATTAGCAATGGTCATGGAAATAAAGTCTCATCGAACCGGAAGTCTTGGGTTGAAATCTTGTGCTATCCCCCCGATCAAGGTGAGAAGTTGGACATGATGACGATGTAGTCCTACCAAGCTTACAAAAAAAAAATTATTAAAAATATATACAAAATTTATCATTCTAATATTTAAAAAATAATACATATGTGAGTGTATAATTCAATAGTTTGAAATCATGTTGTAATTTTTTCAATGAATGATGTGTGCAGGCTTATTAATGTCTATGTTTAGAGAATTAAATAGATGAACGTTAATATAAATGTTAATATGAAAATTAAATGAAAAATAACTAAGTGGTCATTATAACGATAAACACATTTTAAGTAAAGGAGAGAAATATATATTTATTATAATGTTAACGAAGTTAAAATTTATTTATTAAAAAGGAAATTTTGACCTTTAATATAAAATATTTTTTGACCTTAATTTAATATAAAATAAAATAAAAGGTACTAAAAATGAGAATGTAGATAAAATAATTAATTTGAAAGAATATTAATATTTAAAAAAATCAAGTCTTACTAGCACAACCGGTTGAGGATGGGCCTCATCAGCAAGGTGACCCAAGATCAAACCTCACAGGGGTGGTTGTGCCTATGTTAGGGGGAGGAGACATACTAAAAAATCCAGTCAACTTAAGGTTGTTGTGGCCCAGTCTAGGTGCGATCCCTCGGTGACTTTGACAGATTAGATGCCCGTGGGTCATAATTTCTCAAGCCACGGGTCAAGCCTAAAAGATCACAAACAACTTGACAAAAAATATATATATTCAAGAAATTAAAAATTATCTATTCAAAAAGAAATTTTGGCCTTGATTAAAAATAATTTTTTTACCTTAATTTAATATAAAATAAAAAGTACTAATAAAAATAAATTAATTTTGAAATATCACCCCAAATTCTATTAGTTAGTTAATATGAAAGAATAATAATGATGGAGGAATTTAATAAAAAGGATTAGGGAATTTAATTGATTAATATAAAAGAATAATAATATTTGAAAATTAAAATAATTTATTAAAAAGGGAATTTTGGCATTGATCTAATATAATAATAATAAAATGACCTTAATTTAATATAAAATAAAAAGTACTAATGAAAATGAGAATGTAAATAAAATAATTTTGATTTATCTGGCTTTACTTAAATCTTTAATGGTGGTGAGACCACTCAAAACATAAACATTAGTAAATTTGTACATAACATTTACCCATAAACTTACATCAACAAGAATAATATATCATCAACAAGAATAATATATCTTAAACTAAAGATAAATATAAAATGAAAATATAACAACCAAAATTAAAATTTTATTATTAAAAAAAACAAGATAAAATTAAGAAATGAAAGCAAGAGAAAAATGAATACAAAACAAGAGAGAAAGAAAGTAAAAAGGAAAATTCAAGGAAAGTGAGAGAAAAGAAAGACATATCAGGAAAAAATAGTAAAGAGGAAAAAGTAAGGAAAGTCGGAGAAAAGAAAAACATATCAGGGAAAAAAGTAGAGGGGAAATAACAAGGAAAACAAGATAGCTCAGAATGAAAGAAAATAAAGAAATAAAAAATAATAATAAGGAGAGAAGGAAGTTGTCTAAACAATCTCCAACATTAAACACAAGTATAATTTCAATAAAGAAAGGAGTAGGATTCCTTATCTAGTTGTTCTTAAATCAATATATAATTAACCTTTGAGATGGTTCCCATCTAAGTCTCAAAACCTTAATGTAACATCCCTGGTGAAAATTCCATGTAATAAAAGTTAATAAAGGCAAAATAATAACCATGGTTGATGGGACACTTATTCCTAGCTGAATGTTGGGCAAAACATCCTAGTGTAGGTGTTCATTTGGTTTATTATGGCTAAGGAAATTGGCAAAGGCTTTGGAAAGGAAAAATGACATTTTTGGCACATTTATTTATGAAAATAATGGAAATTAGGAGAAAAAGAAGGTGAAAGGTCATAGGTTGCATGTGAGGATGAAAATGAAGGAAAATAATGGAAAATGAAGAAAATAGAGGGCTAATTAATAAAAAGGCTTCTAAGAATCAGTTGGTACATTTTGTCAGTTCAGTTTTGAAGCTCTCTCATTATTCTCTCTCTCTCTCTCATTCTTGGACACTTAGAGTTTTCTTGGAGCACTTTGGAATTGGATCAAGAAAGGCAAAGAAGGCAATAGGAAGGAATGAGCAAACAAGGAAGAGCAGGAACAAGCAGCTACAACATTATTCTTTGCATGTATTGATTTGCATGTGTGTATTCCTTGCTAGATTTGGCATGCATGGTATTGCATGTGATTCCTTGTTGTCATGGCGTGGGTTTTTCCAGGTGACAGTGTTTTTAGCCTAGCCTTTCCATTTCCGGAAAGCCATGGTGTGATGGGGTTCTCATGTTTTGGTTGAGATGGATTGCCAGATGGAATCAAAGCTGAGTGAGGTGGATATCCAAAAGAAATAACACATGGCCTAGTGATCCCTGAATCAGACTGTGGATTGCAATAAAGTCACTGGCCTAGTGACCCGTGAACTGGATTGTGGGTTGCAGTAAAGCTTGATATTGTGTGCCTCAGTAGGCCCAGGAATCCTCGACCGGTTAATGGAGAGATATACGGTAAAGTCTAGAGGTGGTTTCCCTTGATTAGGCCTAAGAATCCTTGCCAATGAATGTCGGGATATACGATAGAGCCCAGAGGGTAGAGTCTTGGTTTAGGGCCTAGTGATCCGGTGTGCATTGCGGTAAAGCCTGAGAGACTAGGAGACAGTAAAATTACTCACGTTGTAGGTGGAGAAATTTGGTGGCATCCATGCTTGTTTTGGCATAGTGGTCTGGTGGAGATCATAGTAAAGCATGTTATTACATGTTTATTGTGTTGGCCTAGTGATCCGATGTGGGTGAGGTGGTTTAACCTCGAGATGCCATAGTTGGTTCTTTTGGTTTGAGTCTCATATTAATGCTTGGAATATGGCACGAGGTGATTGGTTAAAGAGAGATTTGACTCAGCCAATCTATGGTCGGATGGAACGTGGTAGTCCCATCCCAGGTTGGCTTTTGCATTCATTAATAAGAGGTTCTTTCCTTGGTATCTTATGTGTAAATGTATTGGTTTATATGTGGATTATGTGGCTGATGTATTCTTGATATTTCTATTATTAGTATGTTTGTTATAAGCATGTATTATGACAGTGATGATGCATGTCTCTCCTCATGATTTGATTTGTAAATGAATGAACAATGTATCTATGACCCAATAGATGATAATGCAGCTAATGATATAAGGGAACGATGCTTCTTAGCGATTCTTAGATAAGTATGAGACCCCTATGCTCATATCTGTTGTTTAAACCTATAGATTACATATTTGTGACATGTTTGATGAAACGTCTGTCATGGCTAGTAGGGGTCCAGTCTAGACCTTGTCAATGTTTTCGGAAATGTATCATTGTTATGTTGTGTAAATTCATTTCTGAACCTATCATTGAGTTATGGGCAATGACCTGGGCTCTAGGCCTGAAAAAGTGGCACAAATCTCGGAGTCACAAGTACAAGTCCGAGTACAAAAGTCCACAAATGCACGCATACCTTGTTGTGCGAGCATTTGGAGCCTCACGGATGTACCCTTGTCCATATCAAGGGAGTGTCCAGGGGTTTGATGCATTAAAACTTCAGTTGGTATCAGGGGCTGGTTACCTGAGTGGTTGGGATGGATCTTGGGAGTTCTGTTGTTGATGTGGAACGACTATGTGATGTGTTTTCATCTATTCCACTTCCTTAAGGTCACCTAGGAGGTTGAATCCCATTATAGTGGCCTCGTGTCACATATTTAACCCAGTTAGCTATTTACTTGGGTAGATGTGGGATGAGGGTGTTACAGAGTGGTATCAGAGCATGGTTCACCCCTTGGACTGGATGGGCGGTGTGTGTTGGTCATGCATTCATGTCAGTTTCATGTGTGTTAATCATCTTTGTGGTCTATATGATTGTTGCATATGCATGGTGTCGGTCATGGTTGTAGTGATGTCACCATGTGAAAGAGGATGTTGTTGTTTTGAAGTGTGACGTCATGAGTGTAAGATTGGTTACATGTTGTTTATGCTTGCGTATTGTCAGTGTACATTGGTATTGTTTTTCTTGTCATGCATGAGGCCATGGTATGTGTAGTTGATATGGTCATTCATTGATGACTGGACTCTAGCTAGAATGATGGTTATATGCTTATATGCTTATGTATTATATGTATATATGATGTCATGATTATGTTATACATGTACTGCATTGATTTGGATGATCTTGCAGATGAGATATCCTCCCCAAATTATGTTGAGGTACGTTGGTTTATTGTGATTTGGTTTAACTGACATAGTATGCCTTGTAGGAAATAGATCAAAATGACTTGCAAGATGGTAAACTACAAAGATTCTCCCTATGAATCAGATAAGTAGTGCGGTGTTGGGCACTCTTCTGATTTAACAAACACATTGAGAAGCTTGAAGGAAGAAATAAGGAGTTGTAAGGCAGACATTGACAAAATCATGCAGGCACAAGAGAAACAAGCAGAATTTAATGCAATACTCCTTCAGAGTTTGTCAGAATTGCAACGATAGGGGCCACTTTGGATTAACCATGGACAGGAGGACATAACTAATGCGGCATATGGTAGTATGTCTCATGGTGGTCACAAGTTAGATAGAGATGACACAGTGAGAGATGGTAGGTTTTTCGATACTCCGGATAGGAGAGGTGATGAACATAGGTACTACTCTAGTTCTGGTTTTGATAGGCATTATGATCATGATCCAAAATGGATTTTGGATAGACTCCTAAGTCTAAGTGTTCCTCACAGAGGAAAATGAAAGTCTAAGGAAGTTCCTGGACATAGCCCCATTGCAGAGATCTTTTCATTTTGAATCTACTACAACTTGAATGGGAAAAAATGGACTTAGGATGCAGAAGTTATCGCTCAAAGAAGATGCCCTTTGTTCTTTGGAAAAAGAGGAAAAATCCCCTAAAAATGGCAAAAAACCCTTATAAAGGGAAATCGCATCGGAGAAGGGTCAAAGAGGCGGACTTAAGCGGAAAGGGGAGAAACCCCCGATTGTCGATCTCCGATATATCGGGTCGGAGATAGGCCTGTGTGCGATGGTGGGACCCTAGGCTATGCGATATGTCGATTGCCGATGATCGGATCGGCAAATCAGTATCGGCGATGGCATGAGGCAAAGGTCAGACCCCCGAGCCTACGCGACTTGCGATTGTGATACATCGCATTGCAACATCGCATCGCAGCGATGTAAAGGGGCAACAATATGCCAAACCCAACGGATTTATCAGTGCGTATTTATAACATTTGAGTTCGGCCATAAAGGGACTTTTGCGTGTATTAATACGTTTCGGTGTAAAAACCGAAATACAAAGGAAAAAGCCCCCAAAGCGATACAGCCGGACCCAAAGGGGAAATAAAGGCACGATTAATGTTATTTGAGTTCCATAAAGGTGGATTTCGGGCAGGCCTCAAGTGGTAAATGGTTTTGGGTTGGCTCCACCCGATCCCACACATTGAACGATGCGTGGCTTGGCGTAGGAACAGGGAAACCGTCTTTTCGGGCGGGTAACCTCCGTATCCTTAAGCCACCCGAAATTGCATGATGACCTTTCGATCAGAGATCCTGTACATCGACGGTGGAGCTGTGAAAGCAGCCAAAGGCGGACCCAAAATGATTATAGGGTGGATGCGATAATATTTGAAGTCCGATAAAAAGGATTTTAACGGGTTTTTCATTGTTTTCCCGTGTATTTGGGATTTCGACCAATACACCAACGCGATGTGATATAACGCCTAATAGCAGACCCAATAGGGATTTAGGGGTGATTGAATGTAATTTCACGTCCGAAATACATGTCTGATAGTGTATTTGCAGTGTTTCTCTGTGTGATGGGATGTTCTCAATTTTCGGATTTTTGCCTATGAAACGACCCCGATTCCTTCTGTAACAGCTCCTGATCATCATGCCACGTTGAAGCAGGTGTTTTTACAGGCAATGATGAATTTTGCAGCCACGGAGCCGTAGAGACAGATGGCTAGTCTAACCGACAGGGAGCAGAGAAGCCGCAAAGAAACGGCCAGGGAATCCAAAAAGCCGGAAAAGTACCTCAAAGGAGGCAGAGAGCTCAATTGAGAGGGGGCAGCTGCAAGCTGAAGGCAGAGAGCAAAGAGAGAGAGAAAAGCTACTGTGCAGAGCAGCTGAGGGAGTCTCTGGGGTCACTTGGAGTTCAAGTGAAAAGCCAGAGAGTTGAAAGTTGCAGAAAGCCAAAGCTAGAGCCAAAGAAGCCAGAGCCGAAGAGCCAGAGCCAGAGCCAAGATCTAGAGCCACAAGCTAAAGCTAAGAGCTAGAGCCAGAGTCAGAGCCGAGAGCCAGAGCCAGAGCTAGAGCCAGAAAGCCGAGAGCTTTAGAGCCAGGGATAAAATGGTGTCTAAACCCATTGTTTCTGTGTAAAATAGTGGAGTTGAACCAAGAGCTTGTAAAAAGAACTTAGACCATAATCCCAGAGAGCCTAGTTGAGTTTACTAGAGCTCAAGGAGATGTAGCCCAAGAAATTTGGGTGAACTCCATATTAAATTACTGCCTTATGTGTTTATTATTTGCTGCATTGTTACATGTATTTACATATCAACACAAACAATAGATTTTAAAGAACATAAACAGTTAAATTAAACATAAGCATACACCTATTTTCAAGCATATTTAATTCCGCATTGGTTAATCATTTGTGACTTGGGAATATTTAAGCTTTGGAAGTGGGAGAGGTTCTTATAAGTTAGACAAGAAGCCTAAGTGCCCCATTTTCAGATCATGTGGTATCAGAGCTTGAGATTGATTAATCACATCTTCAAAGAAAGTTATATCAGAATGCTTGATTGACAGAGCAAAGATTGCTTGTCTAAAAGGTGTTTAAACAGTCAGATTGTATGCTTGTTTGCAAATTGACTCTTGTCTGGGTTTGCAGAGGTGAAGGAAAAACTATTGATAGCTCAGTCCAGGAATGGCAAGAAGGAAGAAGGGCTGAAGGCATTCTTCTATCCCGAAGGACCTCAAGGAAATCCTTGAAGCACAAGAGGTTTGTTGCAAAAGGTTGCTTGAATAAGCTCTTTGTTAATCTTGTTTGAAGTTCCTTTTTTCATTGGCATAATGACTACTTCTACAAGTGAGTCCTCAAATTCTTTTTTCTTCATCACAAGACTCTTTGATGAAGACATGAAGCAAGACTTGTCCACCATGAAGGATATGGTGAGAGAAATGTATGAGGATGGAAGAAAGAGCAGCATACTTAGAGAGCAGTTGAATTCCATGAAGGAAGAGAAGCAGTTGCTTACTGACAAATTGCAGGAAATGGAGAGGCAACTTCATATTGCAAATATGAACCTGAGAAGGATGCATGAGTTGGAGACACAACTCTTTGTTGCCCAAGAAGCCTTAGTCAAGTATCAGCTTGAAGAAGAGGTAAACCATTCCAGTTTGTCTTCAAATTCCTCTAAGAATGCTTATATCAACGTAAACTTTGAAATGGGAACTGATACTGTTACCCGTTTTGTAGAGATAGCAAAAAAGTGACCCGATTTTGAAAAGGGGTGATGCAGAACACATATGTTTTTTTTAGAGCATAGTTTTTGGCACTTTAATTTTTTTTATGTACATTGCGTTTTAGAATGGTAGTGATTTTCATACTGATTTAAAAAAGTGGTTATTCTGCATCAGAGCCTTTTTTTAAAAGACCTATTTTTTTACTTTAAAATTTCTAATGTATGAAATGTAAATAATTATTTTGTAAATTTAATAATTTTGGAAGTGGTCTTCTTCTTCATATTTTCTTGTTTTTATTTTTATTTTTATTTTTTTTGTAGTGAGGTTTTTATTGATTTGCATATTTAAAGAAGAAGGTCGATATTTTGCATTTTCGATATTCTACATATTTATACATTGTTAATTAAATTTTCAATCCACATGAAATAATTGTCTCTAAAAAACAAATATAAAAATATATATAAAAAAGACAAAAATAAAAAATAAAAAATGTTAAAAAAAATTATCTCATAAACCATAAAAGAATTTGGAAAAACAAAAAACAAAAAAAAAAACAAAAAACAAAAAACAAAAAAACAAAAAAAAAACTAGGAAAAAAATAGAAAACTAACGAAAAAATTAAAAAAAACTAGTAAAATTAATATTAAAAAAAAAAACAAAAAATGTTAAAAAAAATTATCTCACAAACCATAAAAGAATTTAGAAAAACAAACAAAAAACAATATATATATAATTAAATAAGTTAAAAACAAAAACAAAACAAACAAACAAACCAAAAAAAAAAAACAACAACAACAACAAAAACCACCCAACAAAAAAACAAAACAAAGCAAAAAACAAAAAACAACAACAAAACATTAACAAAAACTGGGCGAAAAAAAAAAAATAAATAAATAAATAAATAAAATAATAATAATAATAATAATAATAAAATTAAATTAATTAATTTAAAAAAAAATAACAAAAAAAAAAATAACAAACTGGTAACATTAATATTATAAAAAAAAAACACACAAAAATAAATTTAAATTATAAAAAAATGCGTTTTTTTTTATTTAAAAAAATGCGTTTTTTTTTATTAAAAAAAATGTAATTATTTTTTATTAAACATACATATTTTATTTATATATATATATATATATATATTTTTTTATAAACAAAAAAATTATTTAAACAATTTTTTTATTAAAAAAAAATTATAATTTTTTTAAATAATTTTTATTAACTTTTTTTTTAAATTTAAAAATACAAATTATTAAACCTACATTTTATATTTTAGAAAAATAATAATAATAATTAAACCTACATTTTATATGAAAAAATAATAATAATAATAATATTTTTTTTTAACAACTTTTTTTTTATTAAAATAGATATATATATATATATATATATATATATATATATATATATTTTAACAATTTTTTTTTAATTTATTTAAAAATACAAATCATAAAATTTATTTTTTTAATTTAAAATTTAAAAAATTATTAATAAACAAATTTTAAAAGTTAATGTTGAATTTTTTTTGGTGGCCCTCCGCCCAAATTAAACAATTTTAATTTTTAATTATAAATACATTTATTAAAAGTGTTTTTATTAAATATTTTTAAAAAATAAAAAATAAAAATAAAAAATTATTAAACAATTTTATTTTGTTTTTATATATATTATAAAAATAAAAAATAAATAGTCCGCATGGGGTAGCTCAAGTGGCAATGGCCGTGGAAATGAAGTCTCACCGAACCGGAGATCTTGGGTTCGATTCTTGTGCTACCCTCCCTGGAAATGGGGTGAATAACGGACATGTAAAAACTCGAAAATGAGAAGGTCCCACCTAAGCTTACAAAAATAAAAATAAAAAAATTCGGTCCACAGCCGCTCCACCACCGGGCGGCGGGCGGGCCGTTGGGTGATTCCGGCCCACCCCCTGATGGTGGAGTGGCCATGGGCCGAATTTTTAAAAAAATAAAAATAAAAATAAAAAATAAAAAAATTAATGATGATGATGATGATGGTTAACGTCCGCTGAGACCAAATAATGGTCTATCGGACCTAAAGAAACAAATTATCTATTTTGATTTAAGATTTTATTCCTATGCTCAAAAAGCTTGGAGAGAAGCCTCCTGAGCTCACTATAATTTTGACATTGTAAAAGGCTAGGAAGGTCAGTATTGTAACAAAGATTGTGAAACTGAGATCTAATGTGGTTATACGCGGGGCACTCTAAGAGGAAGTGGTTTTCATCCTCGATGTTCCTATTCTCACATATATGGCAGATCATTTATGTCCATGGCGTTTTAGGAACTGCCCAACAACCTGTTTCACTATGGAGCTCATGAGAATTCGTTCTAATCTTTGCTATATTAATTTTCTTCTTTGAGCTAGTTAAAATAGAGAGATACTTTTGATCTTCTAGGGTAGGGTTGATGACCTTCTTATAATAACTTAATTTTCTTTTAGCCGCTAAGTCTTTCTCACACCACATTTTTTCTTTGAACTTAGAAGTAACAATATCTTTAATGTTATTTATGTTTTGCAATGCATCATTTTCGTTGATCTCCCAATAGTTTAACCAGGCCCTTGTGTCTTTATGCCACCCTCGATTGAGCCTTAGGTGGTTTTGGCTAGAATTTAAAGCTAGCTTAGGAAGTCTATGATCGTCTATGTTACTGATTTTGTGCTTGTACAACAGAAACCTAAGCATAGTTAGGCTCTCAATAGGGGAAAGACCTGCTTCTATAAGGAGAATAGGATAGGGTGTATTACTTTTATTTTTCAGGTTATAAGTTATAAAACGCTTCTGGATTTGCTCAATATTTCTCCATGATTCTCTGGAGATGCTGCAACCCCAAACCTCACAGCCATATAAGATAACAGGAGTGACTAAAGTTTCAAAGAGGAACTTTTTATCCCACATTACAAGGTTTGCTATTTTACAATTATTTTCAAGACCAAAGTAAGCTTTCCACCCCCCATTAATCCTTTTCTCAATGCTATGGTCCCAGTTGAGCTTGTGATGAATATCAATTCCTAGGTACTTGTAAGAATACACTTCCTCCAAGTTATTATTGTCATACATAAAATTAGCGCAAGTGTCCTTCTTGGATTTGATAATCATAACTTTTGTTTTGTCAGTGTTAACAGTCATACCCATGGTAGAGCAGAAATCCTTAAGAAGCCCTAGTTGCTTATTAAGATCAGATGGGCACCTTGCCAAAAGAACAATATCGTCAGCATAAAGAAGAAGGATGACGACTATCCCAGCTAAGATCGTGCCATCACATCCTGCTTCCTCTAAATAGCCTTCGAGCTTATCGATGTAAATGCCAAATAATAAATAAATAAATAATAATAAATAAAAAAATATTATTGTTTAATAATTTTTTTTAATTATTAAATATTTAATTATAAATATGTTTATTAAAAATTATTAAATACATTTTGTTTATTAAATATGTTTAATAATTTTTATTAAAATGGTTTAATAATTTTATTTTTTTCATATAAAAAAACAAAATTTCGTTTTAAAAAAAATATATTATATTTAAAATTTATTTTTTTTGTTGTTTTTAAATAAATAATGAAAATTTAATAATTTTTTTTTTTAAATCAAAAACACAATTTTTTTTGTAAGTTTAAAATGTTTTTTAATTTTATTTTTTTTAATTGGAAAAGACATATATTTTTAAAATTTTGATTTTTTTAGGGATTTTTTTTTTTTTTTTTTTTTTTTTTTTTTTGTCTAATTTGAGCTTATTTTTGTCTTTTTAGTTTTTTCTAAATGTTTTTAATATTAATTTTACTAGTTTTTAATTTTTTTTTTGTTAATTTTCTATTTTTTTGTTTAATCTAATTTGTTTTTTATTTTTTATTTATTTTTTTCCTAGTTTTTGTTAATGATTTTTTTAATCTTTCTATTTTTACTTACTTAATCTTATATATATAAATTTTTTAATTTTGTTTAATTTTCCAAATTCTTTTATGGTTTATGAAACAATTCTTTTTTTTTAAGATTTTTTATTTATTTTTTTGTCTTTTATATATATACTTCTACATTTATTTTTTTAAGTAATCATCATCTTAACCTTAATTTCACTAGTTTTTAATTTCTTTTTGTTCATTTTCCATTTTTATTTTTTTTAATCTAGTTTTTTTTAATTTTCAATTTTTTTTTAGTTTTTTGTTAATGTTTTTTTAAATGTTCTATTTTTACCTACTTAATTTTATAGTTTTCTTTAATATGTTTTTGTCGTTGTTGTTGTTTTTTCCCCAAATTTTTTTATGGTTTACATATTTGTTTTTTTTTCCCATTTTTTTTAAATATGTTTTTTTTACTATTTATTTGTTTATAATTTGAATTCTCATTTTTTATAGGTTAATTTTGTTCTTTTTTTTTTTTTTTTTACATTTTTATGATTGATTTTTATTTTTGATGTTTGATTTTTTTTATTTTATTTTTTTTAGTATATATTTTTATTTATGTTTTTTTTTTTTTTACTTTTTTTTGTTTTGTGTTTTTTTATTGTTTTAATTTTTTTTTACTTTTTTGTTTTGTGTTTTTTCATTGTTTTAATTATTATTATTATTTGAAATTTTAATGTTTTTCGGGGTCATGATAAAATATTTTACGCTATTATTTCGAAATGTTGAAATTTTGCCATTCAAAAAAAATTGTTATCCCATAATAATAATAATAATAATAATAATAAATGTTATTCGAACATCAACACTTCGTTTTGAGGGTGTTTTTTGGACAATTTTTGCACAAAAAATTGGTTTTCACCGCCATTTTTAAAACATGTTGAAAATTTACCCTAAAAAAAATGTGTTATTCCAGCATCAACACTTTTCGTTTTTAGCACTGTTTTTTATGTTTTTTTGGGGGTTTTTTGGCCAGAGTTCTTGTTTTGAGTTTATAGTTCATGTTTCAAAGTTTACACTCTTTTATATTGGTTCTTTTGAAAAGCATACCAAAAGCATAGGTTCCAAGCTAATGTCCAAGATGGGCTATGAAGGAAGAGGCTTGGGAAAGCATGCACAAGGTATTCTTGAACCAATAATGATTGAGGAAAGGCCTAAGTATTTGGGTCTTGGCTATGGACAGTCTTATGGAAAGTGTTCCAAAGCTGCCATGAAGGCCATTGAAACAGCTCCAAGAAGGGGTTGCATTGTAGAGTGTGAAGATTGTATTTAGGAGGAATGCAATGGCTTGAAACATCATTTGCAAGATGCAGATGTTCAGAAGCACACACTTGAACCAGAGAGTTGTGGAAACTCTAACAGCCTTGAAGAGAGTGATGATGTTCCAAAGGGAGCCACTTCTTCATTTACTTCACCTCCTCATGAAGGCAATAAAGGTGAAAGAGGCAGGTATAAATCTGGTTCTAAACATTTTCCTTTTGATTGTGCAAAGCATGATAAATTTCCACATATGTATGGGAAAAGAGTTGCATGTTCCTTTTGTGGTTTGGATAACCATAATGTTTCTAGATGTTGGAAGAAAATGGCCACATACAGGAAACTTTTGAAGGAAAAGAAGCAAGAAGCAAAAGGTCCATTGGACAAGGCAAATCATGTTGTCAAGAGGATGCACATGCAGTGCACTTACTGCCATAAGCATGGATATCTTGCTGCAAAATGTTGGACACTGAATCCAACAATGCTTCCACCAACGCTGAAGAAAGTGGAAAGAGAAGATGGCAGGCATGGAAAGGAAGATTCCATGACTGATGTGTCTCAGGATGATTCACATGTTGATATTGATGTGCAGACAAAGGTAGTACCTTTAAAAGAGATTGGTAAGAAACGGTTAGAGTTCTTATCCGATTAAGATTGCATGTCTATTGATGCATCTATTTGCATTTCTTTATTAATGGACATGAAAGTTGCAGGATTTTACCAAGTAGGTGAATGGAGAAGTTGAGCAGGGGACTCACTTTGTTACTGCAACATTATATTTCATTTCAGCGTCGAAAGTACAGTGTGCTTAAGTGAAAGTTAAAGGATGAAATGCATGCATGAGAATGTTGTGCATGAACACAGGGATGTTAATGTTGTCCTTGTATTTGAACATGTATGTGTAATTAACTTGCAGGGTTGATTGCTTTGACATGCATGTGATGATGAAGTGTTTCATGTGTTGAAAAAGAGTCCTAATGGTCTTTTTCTACATGCTTGACTTGAAGGGTCATTTGTTTTAAAGGCATGTTTTGTGGATTTTTTATCTAGTCCATTATTTGTATGCAGGTGTAAGACATGGAGGTGTTCACCAGAGGTGAAATCTGTTTCTTTTGTTGAAGCAGGAGTTTAGGCCATCCAGTTGTTGTCTGTATTTTTGTTGTTGTTAACAGTTGTTGTTGATAGCTTTTCAAATAGATACAAATGAAATTTTGATGAGCAGATGAACTTCACATTTGTTTGAGCCACCTTGGATCAATGATCAAGGCAAAGAAGTTCAAACCACCTTCTATGACCATTTTAGCAGAAGTTCTGCAGGAAGGCAAGGAGGAAGCTATTTCTTTCTAGGAAGACCAGCCCATCTAGGAAGGGAAGTGGTCAGAGACCTTGGTTCAGAGGCACTATGCAAGGCAAGTGTGTGGAGGCTGAAAGAAGAGGGTGTTGTTACTCTTAAGTACTATTCAGATCAGTATATCAGTCTTTTGGAGACCAAAAGTTTTTTTAGTGGGAAGGCGTGATCCAAAATGGATTTTGGATAGACTCCTAAGTCTGAGTGTTCCTCACAGAGGAAAATGAAAGTCCAAGGAAGTTCCTAGACATAGCCCCATTGCAGAGATCTTTTCATTCTGAATCTACTGCAGCTTGAATGGGCAAAAATGGACTTAGGATGCAGAAGTTATCACTCAAAGAAGATGCCCTTTGTTCTTTGAAAAAAGAGGCAAAATCCCCTAAAAATGGCAAAAAACCCTTATAAAGGGAAATCGCATCGGAGAAGGGTCAAAGGGGCGAACTTAAGCAGAAAGGGGAGAAATCCCCGATTGTCGATCTTCGATATATTGGGTCTGAGATAGGCCTGTGTGCAATGGCGGGACCCCGGGCTATGCGATATGCCGATTGCCGATGATCGGATTGGAAAATTGGTATCAGCAATGGCATGAGGCAAAGGTTGGACCCCCGTGCCTACGCGACTTGCAATTGCGATACATCGCATCGCAGCGATGTAAAGGGGTAATAATATGCCGAACCCGACAGATTTATCAGCGCAGATTTATAACATTTGAGTTCCGCCATAAAGGGACTTTTGCGTGTATTAACGTGTTTCGGTGTAAAAACCATAATACAAAGGAAAAAGCCCCCAAAGCGATACAGCCGGACCCAAAGGGGAAATAAAGGCGTGATTAATGTTATTTGAGTTCCGTAAAGGCGGATTTCGGGTGGGCCTCAAGCGGTAAATGGTTTTGGGCTGGCTCCGCCCGATCCCACACAATGAACGACGCGTGGCTTGGCAGAGGAATAGGGAAACCGCCTTTTCGGGCAGGTAACCTCCGTATCCTTAAGCCGCCAAAAATTGAATGATGACCGTTGGATCAGAGATCCCGTAGATCGACAGTGGAGTTATGAAAGTAGTGAAAGACGGACCCAAAATGATTATAGGGTGGATGCGATAACATTTGAAGTCCAATAAAAAGGATTTTAATGGGTTTTTCATCGTTTTCCCGTGTATTTGGGATTTCAACCAATACACTAACGCGATGCGATATAACGCCTAATGGCAGACCCGATAGGGATTAAGGGGCAATTGAACGTAATTTCACGTCCGAAATACATGTCTGATAGTGTATTTTTCAATCTTTCTCTGTGTGATGGGATTTTCTAAGTTTTTGGGTTTTTGCCTATGAAACGGCCCCGATTCCTTCTGTAACCGCTCCTGATCATCATGCCATGCTGAAGCAGGTGTTTTTACAGGAAATGATGCATTTTGCGGCCACGGATCTGCAAAGCCAGATGGCCAGGCTAACCGATAGGGAACAGAGAAGCCGCAGAGCCTCAGAGGGATAATGAAACACAGAGAAATGGCCAGGGAAGCCAAACAGCTAGAAAAGTACCTCAAAGGAGACAGAGAGCTCAATTGAGAGGGGGCAGTTGCAAGCTGAAGGCAGAGAGTAGAGAGAGCGAAAAGCTACTGCGTAGAGCAGCTAAGGGAGTCTCTGGGGTCACTTGGAGTTCAAGTGAAAAGCCAGAGAGCTTAAAGTTTCAGAAAGCCAAAGCCAAAGCCAAAGAAGCCAGAGCTGAAGAGCCAAAGCCAGAGCCAGAGCCAGAGCCAGAGCCAAAGCCAGAGCCAAAGCCAGAGCTAGAGCCAGAAACTCGAGAGCTTCAGAGCCAGGGATAAAATGGTGTCTGAACCCATTGTTTCTATGTAAAACAGTGGAGTTGAGCCAAGAGCTTGTAAAAATAACTTAGACCATAATCCCAGAGAGCCTAGTTGAGTTGACTAGAGCTCAAGGAGATGTAGGCCAAGAGTTTTGGGTGAACTCCATATTAAATTACTGTCTTATGTGTTTATTATTTGCTGCACAATTGCATTGTTACATGTATTTACATATCAGCACAAACAACAGATTTTAAAGCACATAAACAGTTAAATTAAACATAAGCATACACCTATTTTCAATCATATTTAATTCTGCATTGGTTAATCATTTATGACTTGGGAATATTTAAGCTTTGGAAGTGGGAGAGGTTCTTGCAAATTAGACAAGAAGCCTAAGTGCCCCATTTTCATATAAGATCATCATCGTTATCACCCTTACATGAGGAGTGATAAGGGATACTTACCCGATGAATTTAATAAAGAAAATCCGCATAATTTTGATGAAGACTTGAAGAAACAAGAAGATGCAGAGGCTTTGATACTTGGAACGAACAAGTTCTTTGAGTTGCATGAGTACACAGAAAACATGAAGGCCATAACTGCTATCTTCAACTTGAAGGGTAAAGCAGATATCTGGTGGGAAGATTTGAAGCAGGTCAAAGACATCAGGATGGAGGACTTGAGTTGGCATGAATTCAAGAGGCTTTTTAGGAAGAAGTACTTGTCAAAAAGGTACTACGACAGTAAGGCCAAACAATTATATGAGCTAAAGATGGGATAAATTATAGATGAAGAGTACACGACTAAGTTCATGGAGCTATTGGGGTATGTACAGTATCTTAAAGATAAGAAGGCTAAATTTCATCAATCTGTTAGTGGATTTCCATTAACATTTAGAGATCGAATTGAGTATGATGAGCCTCGGTCACTTGAGCAAGTTATTAGGAAATTGAAGCATTGTTATCAATCGTCAAAGCGTAAGAATGAATCTCAACAAGGATGGAAAGGGAGGGATAATGATAAAGGCAAGGGGAAATGGCAACCAAAAAGAGCAAGGCCTCAGAATGCAGAAGAGAAAGAAAATGTGGCACCACAAAAGAAGTTCAATGCAGCTAGACAGGGACATGGATCACAGCAGCAACATAAAGGCGATGGTACTGGATGGTTGGAGTGTTAGACATGCAATAAGGAACACCTTAAGAGACATTGTCCACAAAATCAGGGTGGTAGGCCTCAAATCTATAGTGCCCAGGAGACACAGAATGTAAGGGATGTTGGACAGAGCATTCCTCGTATCTATGCAGCGCTGGACAAAAGACAGGTAGACCATCAAGCATTTATCATTGATATGGACAATAAGCTTTGTGATCATGTTGTTTATATTTTTATTGTCCCTTGATCTAATTATAGTTATGTTATTCCTGACTTGGTAGATAAGTGTGGTTTGAATAAAGAAGTGCATGCAGAATCTTGGTTAGTGTAGTTAGCTACAGGTACAAAGAAAAGAGTTCATCATTGGGTAAGAGCTTGTGCATTTGAGTTGAACAGTGGCTACATTAGGACATTTGAATGTATTTCCATTGGCATCATACAATATGCTATTGGGTATGGACAAGATATACCTTCACAAGACCAAGGTGGATTGTTATGACAAAGCCATTTAGTGATTGGATGACAATGGGGAACCAATAGTCTTACAGGGAAAGAAGAAAGCCACATCAGTTAGGATGGTGACAACTATTCAAGCTAAGCGTAGTCGCATGAAAGGATGTGTGTTATTTGCAGTACATATCTCTAGTGACAAAGGTAAGGAAGTAGAGGATGCAGATGTTTTGAGCAGGTACCCAGTTCTACAACAGTTTCAGGTTGTATTTCCTGCATATATTTCAGAGTTTCCACCTCACAGGGAAGTAGACTTTTTTATTGAGTTATTGCTAGGGGAAACTCCAACATCAAAAGCACCTTACATGATGAGCACACCTGAGTTGGTAGAGTTAAAGTTGCAGCTAAAAGGGATGTTTGACAAAGGATACATTAGGCCAAATGTATCGCCATGGGGTGCACCGGTATTGTTTGTGAAGAAGAAGGATGGTACTCTCAGACTATGCATTGACTACAGGCAGCTGAACAAAGTGACCATCAAGAATAGGTATCTGTTGCCGAGGATTGATGACTTGTTTGATCAGCTGAAGGGAGTAGCATTGTTCTCAAAGATTGATCTGAGATTTGGATATCATTAGGTACGCATTAAAGAGGAGGACATTTAAAAGACAACTTTCCAAACCAGGTATGGGCATTGTGAGTTTGTTGTAGTTCCATCTGGTTTGGCTAATGCTCCATCTACCTTTATGTGCTTGATGAATAGTGTTTTGTGTCCTTATTTGGACAAGTTTTTCATTGTGTTCATTGATGACATATTGGTATATTCTAAAAATGAGGAAGAGCATGTTGAGCATTTGGCAGCAATGTTGAGATTGTTGAGAGCACGTCGGTTTTATGCTGAGCTCAACAAGTACAGTTTCTTTCAAACTTAGGTACATTACTTGGGACATGTTGTCTCGAAGGAAGGCATAGCAATGGATCCAGAAAAGGTAAGAGCTATCATGGAATGGGTATCTCCTAGAAATGTAGATGAGGTGAGATCCTTCATGGGATTGGCGGGTTATTATAGGAGGTTCATCAGGAACTTCTCACAGATTGCTTATCCTATTACATCATTGTAGAGGAAAGGTAAGAAGCTTGAATGGATAGAGGAGTGTGAGGCCAGTTTTGAGTATCTCAAGCAGTTTTTGACGCATGCACCAGTGTTAAAGATTGAAGTTTCAAACAAAGAGTTTGTAGTATGTGCAGATGCTTGCGAGAGGATTTGGTGGATTCATTATGCGGGATGGACAAGTGGTATGCTATGAGTCATGAAAACTGAATGAGCACAAGAAAAAATATTCGACGCATGATCTTGAGCTAGCAACAATCATAGATGCATTGAAGATGTGGAGGCACTATCTTCTTGGTAAGAGGTTTGTATTAATGAGTGATCACAATGGATTGAGCTATCTATTTGACCACCCAAATCTGGATGCCAGGAAAGCTATATGGTTGGCCACGATCAATGAGTTTGACTTTGAGCTCAGGTACATCAAGGGAAAGGAAAACAGGGTCGCAGATGCTCTTAGCAGGCGGATACAAATAAATCATATAGCATCTATGAGTTCCTATGGGACATACCTATAGGATAGGATCTTGCAGGCAGGTCAACAAGATGACAAGTATATGGAGATTCTGCACAAATTGCAACATAGTAAAGTTATAGTTACAGGTAGTGATATAGGTATAGGTACAGAAGCAGGTACACAGGATGTGGAATATCGTCTCACGACAAATGGGTTAGATTTAGGGACAAGATATATGTGATAGATAGTAGTGAGCTCAAGAAGGTGATATTGATGGAGTTTCATGCGAAACCATATTCAGTTCACCCAGGCTATCATAAGACATTGACTGCAGTTAAGAAGTTTTATTATTGGCCGAATCTAAAGAAGGATGTGGAAGAGTTTGTGGCTAGATGTTTGGAATGTCAGCAAGTAAAGGCAGAATGTAACCATCCAGGTGAACTGCTACATCTAATTTTGGTTCCAAAATGGAAATGGGAAGTCATTTCCATGGATTTTATCACACATTTCCCAAGGACAGTGAGACAACATGATTCCATCATCGTTGTTGTGGACAGGTTGACAAAGGTTTCACACTTCATTCAAGTGAAGACCACGTATTGAAAAAATGATGTGGCACAGGTGTTCATTAGAGATGTGGTTAGATTGCATGGTGTTCTAAAGAAAATTGTGTCAAACAGGGAAGCGAATTTCACTTCCAAGTTTTGGAAGGAGTTGTTTACAGGTTTGGGCACAGAGTTGGCCTTCAGTACAACTTATCATTCGCAGACAGATGGACATACTGAGAGGGTCAACAAGATATTGGATGTGTTGACGGTGCTGGACCTGCCAACATGTCAGGATATCTCCTCGCTAAGAAGTCCTAACTAGACATCAGGTCGTTTGGAGTAGGAGTCCCAGTAGTGGTTAATACAATATCGCTTTGACTGCAGTTGCGCGTAGAGGTAAATAAGATTCCCTTGTTGGAAGCAAGGGTGTAACCTTGCAGCGAGTCAGGGAAGATGAATGGAAAGGCTCCAACATACGAAAGGGAAGAGGAGTGCGCCCCTTAGAAGCCTGTGATAACACGCAGCTGTGGAGTACCAAAAAGGTATGTTTTGATGATCATTTGAATAGCTTTTCAGTAGAATTTGTAAACCTTTTTGCATTATGAATCTAGAAAACAATAAAGAATTATAATAAAACATGTGAATTATATGCAAGACTTAATCACTGATAATTGTTATTCTTCTGCGCAGGAAAGGGTGAAAACGAAGAGTTGTCGTTCCGAAGGAAAAGATAAAGACAAGATAATTGTTGTCCCTTTGAAGGGAAACCGAATGCAAACAAGGCTAAGCAGATCAGAGCAAATCGGCCCGGAAAAGGAGGAGAAGACACCAGCTCGGCGGAAAAAGAAAAGAAAAGATTAAGGATTGATAGTTTGGCGAATCCCTCAGGATCTTTGATCCTGAGGGATCGCTGCTTTATTTATTTTGTTACTTAGACATCTCCGTCGTCACCTTTATATAAGGGGACAACACTGTTAACCAAAGGGGATATATACTTTTATGTAATTTTCTGTAAAAGATCAACTTTGATCATCGAGTCTCATTAAGAACTGGTTCATTGTACTTTTGTCTTATGTGTTAATATAAACTTGGTGATTACCGTATCTCTGCATCTGGATTAATTCAAAGCGGTGTACCCTTGAGGCTAAGGGCCCGGCCCCGGAGGACACTTGCTTCTGTACCACTACAATTTGATTTCTGCGTGGTTTGCTTATTGTTGTTATCTGGTAATCTGATATGCTTTATGAATCACCATTACATGCTCTGTTAAGATTAATTCATTAAGGTTTTTACAGATAGAATTGTGTATTGACTCTGCATTACATTACTGATCCTTTCAGAGTTGATTGAATGATTATCAGTCTTGGCCGAATATTATTACTGTCTCATTATAGAGCTCTTGTACTGAACATTTACGTCATAGATTCATTCGAAGTTGTATGTAGAAATAAAGCTGTTAAATTAAGATTGATCATATTACTATTCCAGTGTGTTACGTATGATCTATTGGTGCTGTTCCATAATTTATCAATAGTTAGTGCTGTTCCATTAGTGAATTCTGCTTGATTTGCTTTAAGAGTGAGAGATTGATATTTGGTTGTGAAGAGTGCATTTGGGTTAATAGATTAAGTTTGGTTATGACTCGCGAGACTTAGTTGTTCAATTGTTGTTCCAGTTTATTATTGTTGTTCCATTTCAGATTTGTCGTTCAATTCTTTATTTGCTGTTCCATTTTGCTATTTGCCGTTCCATTTACTTGCATTTGTTATTTTGGTGTGAGAGACGATCCAAGGCTGTAGTGAGCTTCGGCATTCACTGCCTCGCTCCCAGACCCGTGATCCATGCTCTAATTTCCCTTCCATCAGTTTCCAAAGGGATGGGCTATTGCTGCCGAACCCTTGACTGGTAAGTTACTTGGTTTTCTGAATGTGTGATTTTCCCTGCTTTTATTTCCTTTCTGTCAGTTTCCAAAGGGATGGGTTATCGTCACCGAACCCTTGACTGATCAGTTGCCTAGCTTTAAGAGTGTGTGCTTTAGTCATTTGAAGTAACTTAGTTATAGGCAAGCATCCGTTTACTCTTGTATTTTCGTAGAACGCTGTACTACTAGCATTACTCTGACAAATAGCCTCGGATTGAGTCACTCTTTGTAATAACCAAACGCTCCCGGATTGATATATTAATGTGAGATAATTAGAGGTGAAAGAGACCCTTTTTATAGCTCCACATTTTGGCGTCGTTGCCGGGGAAAGAGTGTAGCCATTTGTTTTTTTCAGAGTAGTGTACGAACCTGCTAGGGAAGAGTTGGATTTTAAAAACGGAAGGTAAGAACCTGCGTGCAGAGCATGTAAAAGCCCTGCTCCACTTTCCGCTTTCCTAACAGATTTTTCTTTTTTTTTTTTTTTTTTTTTTTTTTTTTTTTTTTGCTTTGTTTGAATAGAATCTGGTAGTTTATTTGAGTGCATGACTAAGCAGAAAAAAATAGAAAAGAATATCAAACCTCCATCCAAACCCGAAAAAGCTAAGGGGCCGGTGACCCTTGGCCGGACGACCTTCATAGACGAAATCTATAGGAAAACAGAATCTCAGCCATCAGTAGGCCCTAGGAAAATCATTTCTAAACAGCCTACTAGTTCCCTTCAGGCCACAGGATCACCATCTGTAGCCTTTGCTGAGGTGCATAGTCAAACTGAAGAGCAGGACTTTCAAGAAATTGAAAATTCTACTCCAGAACTATTGCAGGAAGGGAATTTCAGCAACTTTTGTGAAGGAGAAGGAGAAACAGGGGAAACTGAGGAACCAAAATCTCCTATTGAAACAAATCAGCCATTAAATAGCCCAGATAAGGGGAGTGCTGCAAAAATCATTGTTGAAGGAATCCAATCTCCTCAGACATCAGGTATTCTCATTATCCCAGATAAAGGAAGTGCTATTAAAACTACCCCTGTCAAAACCGTTCCCTCTCAACCTAAGAACACCCTCCTAGATATCCCAGAAGGTTATTGGCATATATTCGATCCTATGGCTCAGAATCAGCCAAATGCTCAAACCTCTACATTACAATATCCTATAGTGGATTCCGCAGCAAATGCGCCCATGAAAGCTATTCCTCTTCAGCATATCCCTACCTTTCATGGTCTCACATCAGAAGATCCGGATGCATTTTTATTCGAATTCGATGTGTTATGCAGGGGATATGATTACACCACCGATCCCCAGAAATTGAAACTATTTCCCTCTACATTAAAAGGGGCTGCTTTAAGATGGTTCATGGGACTAGGTGGTGGGGTTATCAACAATTGGGATCAAATGAAAGAATCCTTCCTAAGGAAATATCAGGATTATTGTAGGTCCAGAGAATTAAAAGACAAAATATTTCAAATGACAGCCAAACCGAATGAGACATTAGGGGAATATGTGGAACGCTTTCAGTACAATCTACAAAGATCTCCTTATGCATCACTACCTTTACCTGATAATGTATTAAAAATTGCATTGATAAGGGGTATTAAGGAACAATGGATAGAAACATTAAACATCATGGGAAAAGGGGATACTTATCAAGAGAATTTTGCTGGCATCATTGACTTATGTATCAGGAGTTCGAGAGGCAGCACAAGAATAAAACCGACAGAATATGATCGGTTGCAAGAGATAACAAAGTATCAACAGAAGGAGTAACATGTGTAGAAATTGGAAATTTATTAGAAAATTTTAAAACTGATATTCTGGGGACACTAACTACACAACTTGATATTGTGCAGGCTAGACAGAAGCAGATGGAGGCAGAACAGAATTTGGCGATCTTCTGTCCCCGATGCAGAAAAAAACATAGCCACAAAGAATGTCCGTTGGATATAGTTCAAACATGCGCCATCTGTACAAAAGATCACCTTACAGAGAGCTACCCCTCACTCCCTGGATTGAAAGCGGTATATAAGGAAGCAGAAGAAGAACCAGAATCGGTGTACTTGATCAACCAGCGTCGCCAGTGGCAGCCGAGACAATCTGGTATGTTTCCAGACCCAACCTCTTCTTTTCAGCCTCCACAGTATAATGCTCAACAATATGGTATGTGGCAAAACCAATCTCAACCCCCATTTTCAAACTGGTCACCACAATCGTTTCCTTCTTCAAACCCATGGCTGAATCAGACAAGCCAATCTGGTTGGCCGAATTTTCCTTACACTCCACCATACTGGCAAAATGGCCCATATCCTCCACAATGGACTCCCCCTACTTCACAAAGTTCACCCTGGCAGACAAACTGGCAAAGACCGATGCACCAGCCAGCAGGAACTATTCCGCTCCCTCAACCTACTCTGCCAGCCTTACAACAAAATCCCCAGTCTAATTTAAGACCGCAACTCCCAGCTCAACCCAATCCCAATCCAAATAACAGACCGGTCCAATTTCTCCAAATCATCGAATCACCAGAAATAGGACCCGACCTGAGGGAGTGCAATGATCTTCAGTTAAGATCTGGACGTATAATTGGAACTGAGGGAGATAAAACAGTTCATATTGAAGATCAGTTACCTAGAGAACAACAGTCACAACAAGAGGATGTAAACAAGCAGCAGACTTATAATCAGGTAACCACATCCTCTCCTCCATTCCCAGAACGATTAGTCATACCTCGACCCATACAATATCCCGACTTTGACATTCTGGGAGAATTACAAAATCTGTACATAAAAATCCCATTCCTCCAAGCCATTCAAGACATTCCTATATATGCAAAAACTATCAAAGAATTGTGCATCAAGAAACCGAGGAGGAATATAACAACTAATCCAAGGGTCCAAGTAGTCGGTACTTTATCTGATTTACTATCCGGGAAAGAAACACCTATTAAATATGAAGACCCAGGAAATCCAATTGTAACTGTTCAAATTTATGGTCAGACTCTGTCTAATGCCTTAGTCGATCTAGGAGTTGCAATTAATATTTTAACAACCGTTACTTGCCAAAAGCTTGGCATTACATCTGTAGAACCCACTTCTACTCTGTTAGAATTAGCTGACCGATCTGTGGTGAGACCAGAGGGAACTCTACATGATGTCATGGTCTCTGTAGACTCCTGGGAATATCCAACTGATTTCCTGATAATCAATCCAAAAACCCGACTTGGTGGACACCCGCTAATTCTAGGTAGACCTTGGCTCGCCACTGCCGATGCTTACATTGGCTGCTGGCAGGGAAATATGATTATAACCAGAGGACCGAATATCAAAAATTTAGTTTTATATCCTCTAGCGCAGTCAAGTGTCACAGTAATCAAAACTAATAAACACCCTGTATCATACCTTACTGATAACATTAGATCTCCATTGACTATACAAGAGGCACTTGATTTTAAAGATCAAACAAAAGATGATGCCATTAATAATTTTATCAGTCAAACTGAATCTAGATCCCGCGCCCAGTGTCACATGATAGAAACAGCATTTGATAATGAATTAGAAGAAGATCCTTTGAAAGATACACATGACCAAACGATACCCGTTACTTCTGTTACAAATAGTAAAATTGTGGAAATTGAACCGGGAAAAACTTTAAACATTAATGCCAACCTCACACCTGAACAAGAAACGAAGCTCATCCATCTGTTAACAAAATGTCAAGAAGCATTTGCATGGGATTACCATGATATGAAAGGAATTGATCCCCAATTATGTACACACCACATTTATATAGAAAAAGATGCCAGACCTGTTCGTCAGCCGCAAAGAAGACTTAATCCTCATCTAAAGGATGTGGTAAAAGCTGAACTTTAGAAACTTTTAGATGTCAATTTTATCTATCCTATTTCTGATAGTAAATGGGTCTCTCCTCTTGTGGTGGTACCAAAAAAGAATGGAAAATGGAGAATTTGTGTGGATTACAGGGAACTAAATAAAGCAACACAAAAAGATCATTTTCCTCTCCCATTCATAGACCAAATATTAGATACTTTAGCAGGAAAGAAATTCTTTTCTTTCCTGGATGGCTTCAGTGGATACAATCAGATTCAGATTGCCCCTGAAGACCAGGACAAAACTACTTTTACTTGTCCTTGGGGAACATTTGCCTATCGAGTTCTACCCTTTGGCCTATGTAATGCTCCTGCCACATTCCAAAGGGCTATCCTTAGCATTTTTGCAGATTTAATAAATGATGGACTTGAAGTATATATGGATGATTTTACACCATATGGAGATGATTTTGATCCAGCACTAGACACCCTAGAAAAAGTCCTACAGCGCTGCGTTGCTACCAGGCTTTGTTTAAGCCACGAAAAATGCTACATGATGATGACCGAAGGACTTATCCTAGGACACTATGTTTCAGCAGATGGCATTCAGGTAGACCCGGCTAAAATTCAAATACTTTTGCTTATTCCCACTCCTACTACTAAAACAGAGGTACGCAGCTTTCTTGGATTTTCTGGTTATTATAGACGATTTATAGAACATTATTCGCACATTGCTGCACCTTTATATGCACTAACTGGTAACGTTGATTTTCTTTGGACAGAAAAATGTGACCGTGCTTTTGAGGATCTAAAGAAGCTCGTATCTACAGCCCCAGTCCTTTGAGGACCAAACTGGGATTTACCATTCCAGATATCATCTGATTCCTCAGATACAGCCATTGGCGCGGTCCTTGGGCAGGAAGAGGATAAAAAACCATATGCCATCTATTACATCAGCAAAAATTTATCCCCTGCTGAATTAAATTATACTGTTACTGAAAAAGAATTCCTAGCTGTGATACATGCTGTCAATAAGTTTAGACATTATATTACAGGCTATCCTGTTATTTTATATACAGATCATTCTGCCATCAAATATTTAGCAAATAAGCCTGTCACAAATGCTAGAGTAACTAGATGGTTGATTTTATTGCAAGAATTCGACATCACAATCAAGGACCGGCCTGGCAAAGAAAACCCTGTAGCTGATTTTCTCTCAAGAATACCAAAGCCAATCGATGCAGCAGCAGTTGAAGATCAATTTCCAAATGAGCACCTGTTTGCTATTGCTGTCCAAACACCCTGGTATGCTGATGTTGCCAATTACCTTGCAGTAGGTAAGCTACCAAAACATTTCACCCCTAATGAGCGCAAGCAAATTGTTCAGAAGAGTACTTGATTTTCATGGATTGGGGGCTATTTGTTTCACACAGGGGCAGACATGCATATCAGGAGATGTGTTCGAGAAGATGAAATCTTCGACATCCTAAAAGCCTGTCATGATGGACCGTGTGGTGGACACTTTGCTGAGCGTAGAACTGGACATAAAGTATTGCAGACAGGATACTACTGGCCCACGATTTTCAAAGATGCAAAGAAATTTGTCCAAGCCTGTGACAGCTGCCAGCGAGCAGGACGACCTGGTCAAGCTGACGAGATGCCTCTGAAGCCACAATTAGTCATTGAACCATTCGAGCGATGGGCTCTTGATTTCGTTGGCCCCATCAACCCATCATCAAATCAGAAAACATATATCTTGGTGGCAACAGAATATGTCACCAAATGGGTTGAGGCAGAAGCACTGCCAAGAGCCACAGAGGATTCTGTAATACAGTTCATGTTCCATCTATTTGTACGTTATGGCCTTCCAAGGGAAATAATTACAGATGGAGGACCACAATTTGTTGGAAATAAATTAGCTGCAACACTCAATAATTATCACGTCCAGCATAAAATTACTACTCCATATCACCCACAGGCGAATGGGCAGGTAGAAAGCAGCAATAAGATAATAGAATCAATCCTAACGAAAACTATTGCGTCACATAGGCGTGATTGGGCTGCTAGACTACCCGAAGCACTGTGGGCGTACAGAACAACATGGAGAAGCACCACTGGTTACTCACCTTATCAATTAGTGTTTGGAAAACAGCCTATTTTTCCCATAGAATTTGAAATCCAGACCTTACGAACCGCACAGGAAGTTGGCCTAGATCTAAGCGAGGCACAAATTAATCGACTACAGCAGATCAACGAATTGGATGAAATTAGACTCTCTGCACTACAAAATACAGCACTAATTCAACAGCAGCGGGCTAAATGGCATGATGCGCTCATCAAAAACAAAGTCTTTCACGAGGGAGACTGGGCTCTGTTATACGACTCTCGATTTCAGGACTTCCCTGGGAAACTCCAGACTCGTTGGTTGGGACCATATGAAATCCAGAAGGTGCATGACAATGGGACCATCACGTTAATCACCATTGACGGTTCTGGATACACCTTCAAAGTGAACGGCCACCGAGTTCGTCTCTATCGCAAACCACTTACTTGGGAGTCCTTTTGCCAGCAGCTACGTCGAGACACTGATATGGAGATTTTAGGAAAGGAAGAGAAATCTTCCTCACCTGTAATTCATTAAGGAATTCATTCTTTTCTTTACAGTTTGTACATAAGTTTTTTTCAAGACGTTCTTGTATATATGTTTGAACTCAATGATTTTTGCTTTCTCAAAATTTTGATTTTTGAACGACGTTTGCGTGTTTTGCTGTTCCTTTTCAAAAGGAACAACATTCTGGATTTTCTGTTGTTCCTTTTCAAAAGGAACAACATTCTTGATTTTCTGATTTCTGCTGTTCCTTTTCCAAAGGAACAGCATTTTTTATTTTCTGCTGTTCCTTTTCCAAAGGAACAGCATTTTTGATTTTCTGTTGTTCCTTTTCCAAAGGAACAACATTTTTGATTTTCTGCTGTTCCTTTTCCAAAGGAACAACATTTTTGATTTTCTGTTGTTCCTTTTCCAAAGGAACAACATTTTTGATTTTCTAACGTTAGCATCTTTGATTTTCTGCTGTTCCTTTTCAAAGGAACAGCATCTTTGATTTTCTGCTGTTCCTTTTCCAAAGGAACAGCATCTTTGATTTTCTGTTGTTCCTTTTCCAAAGGAACAGCATTTTTGATTTTCTGCTGTTCCTCTTCCAAAGGAACAACATTTTTGATTTTCTATTGTTCCTTTTCCAAAGGAACAACATCTTTGATTTTCTGCTGTTCCTCTTCCAAAGGAACAGCATCTTTGATTTTCTGCTGTTCCTTTTCCAAAGGAACAACATTTTTGATTTTCTGTTGTTCCTTTTCCAAAGGAACAGCATTTTTGATTTTCTGTTGTTCCTTTTCCAAAGGAACAGCATATTTGATTTTTGCTGTTCCTTTTCTAAAAGGAACGGCTTTGCTTGTTCTGTTGTTCCTTTTCTAAAGGAACAACATTTTGGATTTTTGTTGTTCCTTTTTCAAAAGGAACGGCGCTGCGGTGTGTTTGTTGTCCCTTTTCTAAAGGCACAGCATATTTTGATTTCTGTTGTTCCTTTTCCAAAGGAACGGCATTTTTGCCTCTTTTGTTGTTCCTTTTCCGAAGGAA
Source organism: Pinus tabuliformis (assembly GCA_031772625.1). Classification (NCBI taxonomy): domain Eukaryota; kingdom Viridiplantae; phylum Streptophyta; class Pinopsida; order Pinales; family Pinaceae; genus Pinus; species Pinus tabuliformis. The sequence goes on from CM062819.1 coordinate 2,018,470,020, forward strand.
CAGCACTTTTGGTCGCTGCTGTTCCTTTTTCAAAGGAACGGCATTTTGAGTGTTTTTCATAGCATTTTTTATTTTTGTTGTTCCTTTTTTTAAAAGGAACGGCATTTGCATTCGCATTCTTCGTCTTTTTCCAAGAGGAACACCGCTAGCATACTTTTGCTCTCCTTGTGAAACAGCTTGCTCCTTTTGCTGATCTCAATAAGAGGATGCTTCTTGCCCATATTCTTTCAAGTCTTTAAAATACAGCTATGCACTTATGCAATGAATATAAAATCACAACATACCGAAATCTGCAAATCATAAATCGCTATATTTATAAGGCTCTGCATTAGTAAGAGGACAAAAGGAAGGATATACTTATTTCTTATCTTTTGTTGTCATGGTTTTACTAATTTTGCTCTGATTGGTTATCTTTATCATGCTGATCCCTTTAACCCTCTTTGATTATTATTTAGGAATAAGAGCAAAGGGCTTATATCTTCCTATTGAGATGATAAGACTTCTTCCACCATTCCTACTCTTAAGGAGTGTTGAACCACCCTTTGTGTATAAATAGGGAAAAGACTCTATGAAAAAGAAAAAATGTGCGGGAACATGATTTATGAGATGTCAGATGCAGGATAGGGGGTCTCATCAAGAGCCAGCCTACCATGATCATGAGGATGAAAGTGAAGTGGCATTCCCACTATGGCCACCACACCAGGGATATGGTCCAAAAGGTATATAAAAAATCGAACCTTGGAACAGGAGGTCTCATCACGAGCCGGCCTGTCCACGTTTCACTCCTCCCTCGTGAATGGCATTATGGTTAACTGGTCATCAAGCCAGCATAATGGTCTACATTTTGACATAACAACATTCCTAAGTATACACAAAGGATCATGGTTCCAGGGGCGAAAGAAACAACTCTGCCAAGGTTATGGACACCTGTCGGCAGCAGAGCACTGTTAATGGTATTGAAGTCACATTAGTTATTCCAATGGGTAAGGTACTAATACTCTTTTGTTTCTTATATCCTAAGGAACTAATCATATATTATTTCCTGATTTATACATCGCATGAACATTTATTACCACCAATCATGGCAAAGGAAGTGACAATGACCACTTGAGATTTGGCAAGTACGACAGACGTCCTATCCCCCAGCCTCATATCATATCACAGCAGCCTCTTACGTAATATGCGATCAACTCTCCGCCTCGATTTCGGTAATTCATTGTCTTTCTAAACATGGCATAATTTCATACGCTGTTCCTTTATGACTTGGTTGCAGATCGGGTGCTGCTCCTTTATTTGACGGCTGGGACAGCCTATCACATTGCGGGGGGGAGGTTAACCTCATTATTCCCTGAACTACGTGTCGGCTCACTATTCGGGAAAGATAGCGTACGACGGTATGGCATGGCTTAACGGCATGACATTTCTATTTTTACGCAATCCATTTCTGTTGCATACTCTGTGTTTTTTTCCGAAGCTTGCGATTAGCACCCTCTCTGTGTTTCAAACAGCACAAGCAGTTGCTATTCCATTGAGGATCTACAGTGAAACCATGGGAGGAAGGGCAATTAGAAGCGAACCTCAGAAGTTGACAGTCTCCGCTGCTGCCCGGGAGATCCTGGAAAAAGCAGGGTGGCTGAATTATCTTAGTCGCCTGCAGGAGTCTAATGAAACAGTAGCGATGGAATTTTTGCAGAACCTGCAGGAGAACCACTCCACAGTAAGGGGGAAGTAGATAGTGGTCACCGACGATATAATTGCAGAAGTCTCGGGACTACCAGCCACCGGACCAGTATGGACACTAAAGAAGGAAAGATTACAGAAGATCATCGAAATTTTCCAGGACGAAGGCCAGAGCTTGACAATCAAGGGGAAGGGAGTTCTGCCAGCAACCCTTGGAGAACCCTGGATCGAATTAGCAAAGACAGTTCAGAGTTACATTACCTGCGAGGGGAGGAAAGACGTGGTAAGGCCACGACATCTTAAACTCTTAGCTGTTTTAAAACAAAAATGCTCTGTAAATCTACCTGCACTTCTGAATTCATTACTGCATGATGCTGCACGAAGCCTAAAAAAGGCACAGCATGTAGAGTCAGTCGTCAGTCACCATGGACTAATTCGATTAGTAGTTAGTCATAGTCTTACCCAGCAGCAGAGCAGCTGGGATGAACTGATTGCAATGATTGAGGGGGGAGTGACAGCACCATCCCCAAAACGTAAACATTCTACAAGCACACCAGAGCGTCCGGAAAAACGCAGAGAATTGGTAAAACAAAAACATGTTGCTAGTGCATCTAAACCACCAGAAATACACCAGAAATCGGCAAAGCGTAAGCATGCCACCGATACACCCGAGCAGCCAGAAAGGCCCAGAAAATCAGCCCGGTTAGCTCGAATAAGAGGAAGGCTAGAAAAGCTTCAGGAAAGCACCAGCCAGCCAGTGGTAATTGAGGACGAGCAACCCTCACAACTAGAAGTAGAGATAGAACAGTCTGAAAAGGAGGCTGAGCAATCTGAAGAGAGAGCCGAGCACTCCGAAGAAGAAAATGAGGAAGCAGCTGAGCATTCGGAGACAGAAATAGAAGCTGAGCATTCCGAGGAAGAAAATGAGCAATCCAAGCAGGAGGAGGAAATGGGACAACAGGAAGGTAGCCCACCACAAGACCCAGTGGGAGAAGATGAATTGGCCGCAGTTTTGGCCAATATGGGTGAGTATGGCCAACCTTCCAGTCCAGCAGACCTCCACGACAAACCCCAAGAAGAAAATGCATCTGAAAAATCACATGCAGTAGAGGCAGAAGAAGGAAAGCTGCCTGATGAAGCAGAGATAAGAGATACTGAACGGGAACAATCTGTTCCCAAGTCACCAGAAGAAATTCTGGAGGGAGTAGGAGCAGAACAAGCAGTTGTCCAGGAAGAGACGGGACTAGCTAAGGTTCCTACCCCAGAACAGTGAGGAAGCACCCCAGGAGAAAGATTCAAAGACTAGTCCAGACCGCAGTAGACAGCCTGCTGTCCCTTCTAATGAAACGCTGGAAATTAAGAAATTGCGAAAGGAACGGCAGAAATTATTGAATACAATAGTCCAGCTCCGACAGCAAATTAGAATTCTGAAAGCAAACCAGAAGGTAAGGAAGACCGCAGGGAAGAAAAAGAGGGCCATTGCAGTAAAATCCCGCAAGGCAAAAAGGCGAAGGACCAACGATCACCCTGCTGTTCCAAACCCTGCTGAAGAACAGACTGCTGTTCCAAATGATGTTGAGGAACAGACTGCTGTTCCATTCGAAAAGGAACAGCAGCAAGCTGATATTCGTGTTAAAAAAGAAAAGGAGAACAAGGAAATCCAGACAGAGGCACCACCCTCAGGGGTAATAAGGGTTCTGAACTCCAAACAGCGTAATAAGAAAGTTCAGGTAAAACTCCCGGCCTCCACTGACCTATGGAAAAAAGATCCGAAGACAAGAACCTTGCATAAGATGATGAAGCAAGCCCAGCAAGAAGTTGAACAACTTAGAGAGCAAACGGTCCCCCGTGAGAAATATGAAGAGTTACAGCAGCAACTAAGGAACGTCAATCAATCCGAAAGCTAGGCCTTTGAAGGGTGGCGAAAGGAACAAGAGAAAGCTGCAAAGGTAACCCGTAGGCTAGATACTGTTATCAAGCAGATGGATACCTTGTGTTCTTTATACAATGACGTTTTAGCATGTAGGGCCCCTGCCAAAAACTATGCTTTGTTTTTACTAGAACGATATTTACAATTAAAAATAAAAGCTATTAAAGCAGGCGCCCCTATACAAATCAACACTTTCTAGAGGCAGGAAAATGGCCTAGACTTATGGGTAAGGGCTGAACCTAGGGACCCAGTGTGGTTATGGAAAGCACATAGAAACCTTATGAGAACTTCGGGTGTCATTGAAACGTTAGGACCTATGCATGAGGCACTCATTCGACAAAGTTTAGAGTATTTTCTTTCCATCAAAGACCTCGCCATTGATGTAGCCAAATTTCGGTACCGAATCTCTAATCCAAACATCCAGCTCAGGGAACCGTTTAAGTATGAGAATTTTGAATTAGCTGCCAACCGTTTGAACCTCTATGGCGAGAGCATTTTGAAAGCAGGGCCATCCTGGTTAGGATATAGATTCCGCAATCCAATTATTTGGCACCCTGCACCCGGATATCAAGCCCTGTATGAGATGCCTAAGGGTCAAACAGGTCAGTTCTTTGACTATCTAGTCACTCATCATGGTTGTAGGCCTCCGCATGAGATTCCTTCTCCAGCCTATTCTCTCACTGCCTTGCATGTCAACTACAATGTTTTCATGAGGGCATGAAACAGGGTAAGCAGGGGGGTGTGTGGAGTACCAAAAAGGTATGTTTTGATGATCATTTGAATAGCTTTTCAGTAGAATTTGTAAACCTTTTTGCATTATGAATCTGGAAAACAATAAAGAATTATAATAAAACATGTGAATTATATGCAAGACTTAATCACTGATAATTGTTATTCTTCTGCGCAGGAAAGGGTGAAAACGAAGAGTTGTCGTTCCAAAGGAAAAGATAAAGACAAGATAACTGATGTCCCTTTGAAGGGAAACCGAATGCAAACAAGGCTAAGCAGATCAGAGCAAATCGGCCTGGAAAAGGAGGAGAAGACACCAGCTCGGCGGGAAAAGAAAAGAAAAGATTAAGGATTGATAGTTTGGCGAATCCCTCAGGATCTTTGATCCTGAGGGATCGCTGCTTTATTTATTTTGTTACTTAGACATCTCCGCCGTCACCTTTATATAAGGGGACAACACTGTTAACCAAAGGGGATATATACTTTTATGTAATTTTCTGTAAAAGATCAACTTTGATCATCGAGTCTCGTTAAGAACTGGTTCATTGTACTTTTGTCTTATGTGTTAATATAAACTTGGTGATTACCGTATCTCTGCATCTGGATTAATTCAAAGCGGTGTACCCTTGAGGCTAAGGGCCCGGCCCCGAAGGACACTTGCTTCTATACCACTACAATTTGATTTCTGCGTGGTTTGCTTATTGTTGTTATCTGGTAATCTGATATGCTTTATGAATCGCCATTACATGCTCTGTTAAGATTAATTCATTAAGGTTTTTACAGATAGAATTGTGTATTGACTCTGCATTACATTACTGATCCTTTCAGAGTTGATTGAATGATTATCAGTCTTGGCCGAATATTATTACTGTCTCGTTACAGAGCTCTTGTACTGAACATTTACGTCATAGATTCATTCGAAGTTGTATGTAGAAATAAAGCCGTTAAATTAAGATTGATCAGATTACTATTCCAGTGTGTTACGTGTGATCTATTGGTGTTGTTCCATAATTTATCAATAGTTAGTGCTGTTCCATTAGTGAATTCTGCTTGATTTGCTTTAAGAGTGAGAGATTGATATTTGGTTGTGAAGAGTGCATTTGGGTTAATAGATTAAGTTTGGTTATGACTCGCGAGACTTAGTTGTTCAATTGTTGTTCCATTTCAGATTTGTCGTTCAATTCTTTATTTGTTGTTCCATTTTGCTATTTGCCGTTCCATTTACTTGCATTTGTTATTTTGGTGTGAGAGACGATCCAAGGCTGTAGTGAGCTTCGGCATTCACTGCCTCGCTCCCAGACCCGTGATCCATGCTCTAATTTCCCTTCCATCAGTTTCCAAAGGGATGGGCTATTGTTGCCGAACCCTTGACTGGTAAGTTACTTGGTTTTCTGAATGTGTGATTTTCCCTGCTTTTATTTCCTTTCTGTCAGTTTCCAAAGGGATGGGTTATCGTCACCGAACCCTTGACTGATCAGTTGCCTAGCTTTAAGAGTGTGTGCTTTAGTCATTTGAAGTAACTTAGTTATAGGCAAGCATCCGTTTACTCTTGTATTTTCGTAGAACGCTGTACTACTAGCATTACTCTGACAAATAGCCTCGGATTGAGTCACTCTTTGTAATAACCAAACGCTCCCGGATTGATATATTAATGTGAGATAATTAGAGGTGAAAGAGACCCTTTTTATAGCTCCACAGCAGCTTGAAAGGGAACACACGAGCCGAAAGACATCACAAGATGAAAAGCATAATAGTCGACAATCCAAAGTGATGAGTTAAACCAACAACACGCTTCGATAAGATTCATACAAACATATATAGAATAGTCCATACGTGCATGCATAAGTTACAACTACATTTTGAAAATAGCAACAAGAAATGCTAAAAATAGAAGTGCTAAAAATAGCACTGTTATAAATAGCAGTTCGGGTACCAGTGTTGGACATAGAAACAAGGAATGAAAAGTGGAAGTGCTAAAAATAGCATTGTTATAAATAGCATTTTGGGATACCTTCTGATTTTAGTTAATCCCTGAACTAAAATAGAGAAGTAAAAATTTGAATTTGATCTTAGAAGCTGTTGTAAAATAATTAATTAATTCACCATAAGTTAATTAGTTGTAGAAAATCAAACATGAAGTCTATGTGGGGACATGCAACAGTTTCTCCATTGATTGAGGAATTTATCCATCAGTTAAAGAGATAAGGATTAGTTGTAATATTGAGTTGTAATTAGTTGGCTCAGTTAACTGAGTCAAGTCCAGTTAGATTAGTTCAAATAGTTTGTTGAACTAATTGTGAGTTCAGTTAGTTAATGCATGCATGCATGTAACTGTTGCACTTCAGATAACTGAATATTCCCTCATAAATAACTTGTGCATGTCAGTTCAGTCAGAGACCCAGTTGAGATCAGATGATGGAACAATGTACTATCAGTTGGAGGATTTTTCCTATATAGGAAACTCATCCATTCAGAAGGAATTATCTCCTTCAGGTTTGTGCAGTTATTTCTGAGCCAAGTGAGTAGTGTGAGGTGGGAATTCACACAAGTGGAAGCACTAGACCCCAAGAAAAACTGCGCAAGAAAATAGGAGGCTTGGAGGGTAGAGGAGAAGGTTTGGAGAAGCCTTTGACTGTCTATGAGCAGCATTGTTTGATTGCAGAGGGAGTAGGATAGCTTGAGAGCTGATTCTTTTTGTAACTTGAACATATTTCCACTTGTATGATAATACAGAGATTGGAGTTTTAGGCTGAGGTTTTTCCCGGGTTATTTCTTCTGTGTTATGTGTGATTGATTTCTCATTCTCAATTATATGTGTTCTCAATTGATCGTGCTCATAATCAATTAAGCTTCCGCAAGTTTGTCTATAGAAGTAGATCAAGTATTTTTCTTTAGTATATTGCATTATCGGGTGATCTACAGTGAGAATTTCTACATGGTATTAGAGCCAAGTTTATCAGATTTTGTAACATAGCAAAGGTGATCAAGGCGAAGAAAAGTATACAAGAAGGGAGAAGTTCGAAGTTTGAGGTTCCTGAATATAGAAATCGAGTTCTAATCACATCTCAATTTCACCAATGGCATTCAACGGTTTAAGACTCGAGTATGCCCTTTATGGCAGCTCGAATTATATAGCCTGGAAGGACCGCATGGAAGCAGTATTAGAGGATAACGGTCTAAAATACTTCATTGATCAATAAGTCCCCAAGCTGACTGATGCTACTCAATTGGCGGAATGGAAGAAATGTGTGGCTAGAGCAAGGAGAATCCTTCTGGAGGGAGTTCAAGACCACATAGTCTCAAGTATCCATGGGAAGGAGACACCATTTTCAATGTGGAAAACATTGAAAGATCTGTATCAGAATAGCAGTGATCAGAGGAAGATGGCGCTGAAAGACAAGCTTTGGAAAATCAAGTGTGAAAAGGGTGACATGATCTCGACATATCTAAACAAGCTCACCACCTGTAGGGATGAGCTTGGAAGTGTAGGGATCACGACTACTGATGATGACATGGTGAGTCTTACACTCCTCGGTCTTCCTAAGAGTTGGAATAGCTACCAAGACGTGGTAAACGGAAGAGAGAAACTGCCAGATTGGGAACGACTTTGGTCGGATCTGATGCAGGAGGAGATACGGAGAAGCACCAGAGATGGATCTTCTTCATCCAAGGAGGATGAAAAAAATTGCGCCTTAGCGAGTAAGGCAAAGAAAGGGAAGGAGAAAGATTCTCATCCCAAATTGAGTTCTTCCCATGGTGGGAAGAAGTTTGACAAATCGAAAGTGTGATGCTTTCATCGTCATGAGGTGGGCCATTTTGCTACAAATTGTCCACTGAAGAAATCCAAGATGGGATTCAAGGAAGGATCTGAAGGTGAGGCATTGGCCTCACAATTCGAGTTGGATTTCACCCTCTTCGCATGCATGGTTTCATCCATGGTGGGATGTGGTTGGTTTCTTGACAGTGGAGCTTCTTTCCACATGACCGACGACAAGAGTTTGTTCAGTACCTTAGAGGAGAAAGATCTCCAGATACTCATAGCGATGGGTAATGATGAAAAGTATAGTGTCTCAGGTGTAGGCACAGTTGTTTTTCAGAGGGAGCATGGAGCTCGCATTACCTTGACCAATGTCAAGTATGTACCAGGACTGAGGAAAAATTTGGTGTCGATCGCAATGCTGGAAGACAAAGGCTATGATGTAGTCTTCAGTAAGGGAAAGGTTTTCCTTAGACATGTCACCACGAGACAGGTGAAGCAGATCGGTTCACGAGTCAAGAACCTGTATGCTCTTGAGGTTCAAGATGCATGCAAAGCCTTGAGGAGCAAGGCAACTGATGGAGACTTGGTGGTTGAGAGGGAGAGTACATTACCTCTCAACATGCAGCGCTAGAAGAAGTCTCAGACAATTGTGGAGGAGCCACAATTGGTGAAGCAGCTTCAGGAGGTTGTGGAGCAGCCACAACTAGAGAAGCTGAGAGGAGACCGAGTGGAGGCATCCACTCATGTAGAGACCTCCAGTAGGGGGAATTTTGAGCCAAGTGGGCAGAGGAATCACATGCATCCATACCTCCAGGTCGGAGGTGGGGCGATGTGGAGTGACAATCCTAAGAAGGCTGGAATAGGGGCAGGATCATTGAGGTACCCAACCTCTTTGATTAGACCTTGCTACAGGAGCCCTGACGAGGAGTAGTAGGACTAGCTGAGTGGGTAGAGACAGATGTAGATGGAGCGGCAGAGAGAGCTACAGTGCAGGAATCCCAAGACAGTGCAGAGCTAGCAGGCTGCAACAATGCGAGAGGCATAGGAGTGTTGCACTAGTGCAGGATGGCACAAAGAGGTGTGCAACAGTGCGAGATGCATGGAGTGTTGTAGTAGCTCAGAGGTCACAGAGGGAGCACTTGTCAGCGGCAGAGGAAGCTTCAACATCAGAGGGTGTTTCTAGCCCAACAGGGAGGTCAGTTGGGAGATTTTTTTGTTTCTAGAGTTGCTAGAGCAATAACACTTGGGAGAAGTGTTGCATGCAGAACATTCCAAAGGTTCAGGATCGGGTTCGAGTTGAATGCCTTTCTTGTTGAGAGGGAGTGTTGAAAATAGCAACAATAAATGCTAAAAATAGAAGTGCTAAAAATAGCACTGCTATAAATAGTAGTTCGGGTACCAGTGTTGGACATAGCAACAAGGAATGAAAAATGGAAGTGCTAAAAATAGCATTGTTATAAATAGCATTTTGGGATACCTTCCTATTTTAGTTAGTCCCTGAACTAAAATAGAGAAGTAAAAAATCGAATTTGATCTTAGCAGTTGTTTGTAAAATAATTAATTAATTCACCATGAGTTAATTAGTTGTAGAAAATCAAACCTGAAGTCTATGTGGGGACATGCAACAGTTTCTCCATTGATTGAGGAATTTATCCATCAGTTAAAGAGATAAGGATGAGTTGTAATATTGAGTTGTAATTAGTTGGCTCAGTTAATTGAGTCAAGTCCAGTTAGATTAGTTCAAATAGTTTGTTGAACTAATTGTGAGATCAGTTAGTTAATGCATGCATGCATGTAACTGCTGCACTTCAGATAACTGAATATTCTCTCATAAATAACTCATGCATGTCAGTTCAGTCAGAGACCCAGTTGAGATCTGATGATGGGGCAGTGTCCTATCAGTTGGAGTATTTTTCCTATATAGGAAACTCATCCATGCAGAAGGACTTATCTCCTTCAGGTATGTGCAGTTATTTCTGAGCCAAGTGAGTAGTGTGAGGTGGGAATTCACACAAGTGGAAGCACTAAACCCCAGGAAAAACTGTGCAAGGAAATAGGAGGCTTGGAGGGCAGAGGAGAAGGTTTGGAGAAGCCTTTGACTATCTATGAGCAGCATTGTTTGATTGTAGAGAGAGCAGGATAGCTTGAGAGCTGATTCTTTTTGTAACTTGAACATATTTCCACTTGTATGATAATACAGAGATTAGGGTTTTAGGCTGAGGCTTTCTCCGGGTTATTTCTTCTGTGTTATGTGTGATTAATTTCTCATTCTCAGTTATATGTGTTCTCAATTGATCGTGCTCATAATCAATTAAGCTTCCGCAAGTTTTTTTGTAGAAGTAGATCAAGTATTTTGCTTTAGTATATTGCATTATCAGGTGATCTACAGTGAGAATTTCTACACTACATACATCGTTAGAGTAACTAGAACAGTCGAACTATAATAACAATATATGCATGAAACGTGTTGGATTTGTTATATGAAAAGAGTGAAAGATCCAATCATACATACAACCATGACAACCACTAACCCCAATAGTGGAATGTTACAGTCACTGTCGCCTGCTCCTCCAAAGATATGTACTCGCTCTGCATTGTGGAGAAGCCAAGGCTCATTACAATACACTCCAATCTTTCTTTAAGTTATACCTATCGGATGCTTGGCTCCCAAAAGCCCTTACAATGAGCTATGAGGTTCCATATATAGAAAAGGGTGGGGTGACCCTTGACATTCCCCTTTGTGACTCTTGAGCTACCCTGATGACTCTTCAACTTACACATGACTGTTTACATTCTACTATTGACACTTCATCTTTCACTTTGACAACATGTTTACAATACAATCTGCACATGTACCCATGTGAGATGAAAATGGGCTTGAGTAAGCCATAAAAGACATCACTAAGGATTATACGGTTGTGGGAAGACTAACTTGTCGACATCCTCTTGCTGATCGATGGTGGCGAACTGATGCCAAGCTTGGTAGTCTGCTATGGTGTCCGCTTACTCTGTGGTGAAATCCTTTTGAAAGCAAACTCTTGCCTCTATTGCATCCGGGTACACTGATTTGGAACCTATGTCCAACTCGTCATATAGCATGCGAATCATGGTCTTAACTGCAGCTAGACTAGCGACATACTAATGCATAGTGTTTGCGCTCATCTACAAATTTGCGTTGGTGGCTATGCGCATCAACTGCTCGAAGTACATGTCCAGTTCCATTTAGACTGGGTTCTTTGCTTTCACCTCTGTGAGTGTGTCAATGGATGGGATCGTGTGCATGTGCACAATGACATCCATGCTCCTGAACACTCATGCAATATGTGAAGCCTGTAAGCTAGTGATGAGCTGTGGGAGTTCCTCATAATTGTGGATCTGACTGTGGATGCATGGCTTCAACTCCACTGCATTTGGCTTCATCATCTTTAGCAAGTACAACAGGGCTCCCTTATATCTCATTGTCCATATCTACAAGTGATCAACAACAGTGTGTATGTCTGTCAAGATGTGTGCTCTCCTATCACAACGTTGTTGCCAACCATTAAGATGGACAACTGACTTGTGCATGGTGACGAACCTGAAGTACAGCTTCCGCATGATTGTCTTGAGAGACGATACTTCATCAAGTATCATTGTCTTCAACTCTGCTCTGGCTGATGTTGTGGCTTTCTCTTCTCTCTTCTTGGCCGCTTACAACTCCTTATCCATACGCTTGTTCTGAGCTATTAAAAATCTCACACTTGAGTTGGTGGCTTCGGCATATGCCTTTGTATCATAAACTAATGCAACTGGATGTTTGCGCACATCAGACATGATCACTCGTTCGTGAAAATGCACAAGTGATACATGGTCATCCGGAGTGGGTAGTCTGTGTGACTGCACAACTCTACGTTGTGACTTGTCAAATGATATGTTGTGCACATCTGCTTCTGGATTGTCCTCAAGGATTTCAGTGTCTCCTTGATCACTTGAGACTTGCTCTACTCCTGGATATGGCGAAGTCAGTGGAATGACCTCTAGGTCTTTGGGCATGAGTTCTATAGCATGATCCTGCTCGGGGTGAACCACATCTGTGTCCATCTCCTCCAACAACTGTTCAATCTCCTAAGAAAATTCATCCTCATCATGTTTGCTATCTGCCAGCTGTGATGAGTCAATAACATGTATTTGTGCAGTTTCATCAATGTGAGCACGATGTGCCTCCTGTTGTTCCTGTTCTTATTGCGCTTCCTTCTCCCTTCCGCATAGCTCTTGTTCTTCCCTTAGTTGTTTCTTCACCTCCTGCAACTTCTTCTCTACCTCCTCCAACTTTTGCTTCTCCCTCTTTCTTTGCGCAATCCTTCTGTTGCGTTGACGCTTATTTGCCTCAATCTCTAAATTTTCTCTCATTACAAGTGTATCTTCTTGAACTTGCAGCTTTACTCCACCTCTGCGTTGTCAGCATCCTTCCTCTTGCCTTTTTCATGTGGAGGTATGCTACCCTCTACTACTGTTGATCTTGTTTCTCTCTAAGATCCTATTGCCTTGTGTACTGCTAACCATTCTGCAGCCATTCTGACTAGTTCATTGAGCTCTGATGAGTTGTAACAATATCTCCATTGGTTTTCCTCAAGCCAATGACATGCCCCATGGATCCAAGGATGATACACTCTCGCACAATGGTCCTCCACTGAGCGATGTAGATCATATGGATTGAAACTTCTGGTGTTGAAGGTGAACCTCTTGAATTCCTTTGTCTCAGCCTCAACATTCTTGAGACTCTTGATCTCATACAACCCGATATGAAAAGGAAGAGCGAGCCAAGGTTCCTTTTCCTTCCTATGCAATCTCGCAGACAACCCTATCTAGATGTGGTATGCAACCTCTTTCATGACCACCTTGTCCATGGCAAACTTCGGTAACACATGTGAATCCTTCTCCACGTTGTACATCCGAATGAAGGTGCCAAGGGGTGAGGCATACCAATCTGCTATGTTAATCAATGCCTCCATCACTACCTGTGACATGCAAGGTGGATCCTGCTCAAAGATCATCCTATACACGGGGGTGACAAAGTGGTCTAATAGTTGTAGTATAACTCCACAAAAGCTGCACTTGGAGAACAACCTGCAATAGATGTGCATAGAAGTTTCTAAATGTGTCCATGCCTGACCCAAGTTAGGGAACTGCTGATGGGCACAGATTGCATCAAAAATGTAGGCGGACATGAAGAGCTTTGCTCACTGACTCTTGGGCGGATGTCGAGAATCTATTACTTGCCCCTTTAGCTAGAGAGCGAACATGTCAAACCAATTAAAAGGTATTCCTTCATTCGCTAGCTAATCCAGCACAATCACCCAACTTTGCGAGAAGGTTTCTCTACTCTCTTGGTCATATAAGTGATATGTGAAGATGACCAAGAACTGATAAGCCTTCTGTAGTTTCTTTGTATTGTATACCTGGTTGGGTGTCGCCCTGAACTTAGACGACTCTCTCACCCAACTCTTCAAGATGTCTCTCAAGTTTGCGCTACTGCTGGGATGGGTGAAGAGTGCATCCATTTTGTTCACCGGCAAGTGATAAATCTCCTAAAAATTCTCTGCCCTAAAGGTAGCAAGTTTTGTTCCACTGACATTGCTCAGTACCATTGCCTCTGGATTAGTATGCGAAACAATCCAGTGGATGATGTCCACGCTTGGAAATGCGGGATCCCTGCATGCAACCCGATACAAGCCAGACTTGTGTGTGTTGACATAGACTCTGCGGTCCTCTAGATTCTCCTCAAAGGTGCTTGAAAAGATGTCATTGATGTCCTACCATGTTACCTTGATATCTTTTTCTATGAACAACTTCGTATCTTCATAAATGGGAAAGCTCATAGACACTTGCTCGATCATAACTTCAGTTGCACTCTCATTGGTGTCCTTTGACCCTGCTCTCTTGGAAGCCATTGTACTTGTACTGTTGAGAGACTGATGAACACCTATGATACCTAGAGATAGAGAAATACTCATGGCAAGAAAAATGTCAGTTGAAAACCAAAAGAAACTTGAGGACTGACATGCAACACACCTGGTTGATTGACTGGAAAATTTGCGCCATTTTCTCGGAGAGAGGCTGGGAGACTGACTTCCAGAACTATGCAAAGCACAGTCCTAGCTGCCAATGAGTTGACTGAATATTGAAACTGCGTAGAGCACAATCTATCTTGGCCTGCTGAGGATTGGAACTGCGTCATGCGCAGTTTCAGTCAACATGGCTGCTACCTGGGAAAATTCAACTGCGTAATCCAGGGGGCCAACTGAGGCACTGCCTCTCAGAATTGCATAGGGTATATCCTGGGAGGCCAGTGTGAGGCAAGCTCTATGCAATTTCTAGGAGCGAGGCAAGGCCTTCCATCCCAGAAATGTGCAGTGCAAGCCGGCCCAAGGCAATTCAAACTCGCCGATGGGTGACTGAAAATAGTAAGGACTGAATGCATGTGCGAAACTAGGTGTAGACATGAGTGAATGAACATGCATGCAATCAGTAAGTGTAGGATTCAGTAAGAAGGGAAAACAATGAAGTGTGTAAAGCGATTCACCGCAACGACAACAGCTAGTGCAAAAACATTGTCATGCATGCGACATCAAGGAAATGCAATGCAAAACTTGAAACAACACTTCTACGAGTTAGCAAGCATGCAACAAAACCAAGCAAACAACATTCACACAAACCGAAATACAAAAAGCAATAGAAAAGTAGCAAAAGATATGAAAAGTGGACTTACCTGGAAAAAGTTGTGATAAGTGTGCCGAATGTTCCTAGACGCTTTGGGAATGCCAGAGCTCCAGGATCTAAGTGAAGAATGACCTCTAAAGCATCGAATAAATAGTTTTTACAAGATCGAGGCTTATGATGCGCATTCCACAAATCTAGGAAAAGGCGACACTCGGAGGGAGGTTTCGAAAACGACTTTTACATGTAACCCAGCTGCTAAAAATAGATCCCTAAAATCTAGGGATGTTTTTTGCTTTTTGCCTTTTGATTTTTCGGGAAAAAGCTACCCATGCATGAAAGGCAAGACTACACAGTCTTGGAGGGAACTCATCAACTTGTGAGCACTTGTAACGGACAACAAGCCTTGGGATGACTTCTACGCAGTTTCTCGGCTGAGAGGCTTTGGCTGCCCCTCAAGCTCTACGTAATTTATGGACTAAAGCCAAGGCTGCCAGCCAGAACTGTGCAAATTCTGAGAGTAAGCCCGCTAATGGGTTTCTCTGTGCAATTTTCTTGGGGAAGGCAGCCTACATGCTCTCCACAATTTTGGAGAGCAGTCCTGGTTGCCAGGATGCACTGCACAATTCCAGAGTGCAAGGTTGGTTGCCCTCTAGTTCTGCGCAATTCTCCAAGTCAGCATAAGAGCTGGTTTTGAGACCAAGTCACAAGAGGTCAACTTGTGGGTGAAATACAAACAAGTTAGCGAACACAAGTTGATAAGACAAAGAAACTCAACTGAAAGCATAATTACCTGGGCAGTGCAAGACATGCTATTAAGGATGGTTGGTAGGGAGGCTCCAAAACAAAGTTAAGGCAAAAATTTTGGAGGATGATTGTAGGTTGCTACAACATTGGCAAGACACTGGTAGAACCCCAGCTCTCTGAATGGACCTTGTTTCGTTAAAATCAAGTCTAACTCCTCCGGAAGTATTGTTCAGTTCTTTGATCATCGTGGTTTCCACACTAGTTTGAGTGAAAAATGTAGCACCTGCCATTCTGTTGATCGGTCCGCAGACATTCCAAGCCAATTCAACTTAGTTGTCTCGATTGGGGATGAGGGGTATATTGGTGCACAAGTAATATGACTGTCAGAGTTTA
The DNA here is from genome assembly GCA_031772625.1 of Pinus tabuliformis. NCBI lineage: Eukaryota > Viridiplantae > Streptophyta > Pinopsida > Pinales > Pinaceae > Pinus > Pinus tabuliformis. The sequence continues at coordinate 2,018,485,955 of CM062819.1, forward strand.
AGTTTCATATCTAGTGTTGCTCTGCTGCCAGCAGACCTAGACAGTACCGCGGAAGAGTCACGCAAGAACACAAGCATCGCTCCGCTACCAGCGAGCCTGGTTAGTACCCCGGTGGAGTTACCTGCATCACCTCTCTGTGCAGGAAACCTTTCTCTTCTTTCACCTTATTCATTTTTCATTTTTTCATAAAACTGTGCATAGGCACTTATTTATTTCAAAGGAAGAAGAGGGATCCCGACTTATTGAGAATACAAGATGTTGTTCCTTCAGAGAAATATGTTATATATGCCTTTGACAAACTTGTTAATGTTTTCATCCTCACATACTCCACTTGATGGCGCTGACAAGGGTTCACCCAAAAACAACTGGCTATAATAGGTGGTACTAGTTAGAGCGCAAGTGTTGTGTTTTCACCAAGATTCACTTCGAATGGAATGTATTTTCCATTCGTGTATCATTGAATGAAGACAACAACTTCTGTATAAAGGGATAGGACAACAGATAACCAAGTTTTGATATTTCTACAAGTCCTCTTGTACTTTACCTTGCTTGTCATAAGAGTTACACACAGTTTCATGTGAAACTAACCTACAGACGTAAACAAGCAAACAAAACAAAAAACCAAAGAGCAGAAGCAAATGAGAAAGCAAAGCAAGTAAGAAAATGAGGTGATGAGGAGCTCATGACCAAGTGTCGTAAAATGGTCAAAAATGAAAGTGCTCAGAATTGGTTTGAACCTAAACGACAGGATAGAGCTCGTCTTCCTGATTCCGGCTCCATGAACGGTTCGAAAAACGGTCTCCGTATGAGGAAGTTATGCCAAAAAGAAGAATTGCCCAATAACATTGAATTTTGGTCGAATGGTGGTTTGAACCCGCAACCTACCACGAAACAGCCATATGTTTTACCAATGCAACAGCACAACAGAACTTGTTAAGAGTTCGGCGGAATTTGTGTATGAAGTTTAAACTTCATTTGGGCGGGGCCCAAATGGGGCCAGCCCCCCATGCCATACGACCCAGCCCCGGAACCGTAGGCTTAAGCCTACCCGCCAGCGGAAAAATGCCAAGGTTAACGTTTAATGTTAAACGTGGTCACATATGCGTGAAGAACGGGACTAACTCTGTGTTAAACTGCCCGTTGACAAACGGTTTTGCACGCAATCCAATGCCAAACTGCAATCCGAAATTCTGGTTACATGGCATTAAAAATCAACAGATACTTCCAGTGAACATAGCGGCGGAATTGGCGGAGGCGCCAAATTTGGGCGGTCCCGCCATATTTTGCGGGCCTATCTGGCCTCCAACTACAGTTAGCTGGAGTGATTCTAGGCCAAACTGGAGGAAATCTTCAATGAGCCATAACTTTGGCTAGGAAAGTCCTTTTTGGACGAATTTTTATTTTTATTTTGGGTCTCTTCGACCTTCTGAAGCCATTGGCATAGGTTTCACAGCCATCTGAGGTCGTTTGTAGGTTTTTTTCTTCATGGAAGTTCCAGGAGCCACTAAGGCCAAATCAGTTTGGGAGCTGCATTGGGAATTGTGCAGCCATTGAATGTGGAACGAAGGTCCATTCTGAAGGAATTCAGCATTCTGAATCCATTTCTACAACTCGTTTTTCCTATTGAGGCATTCTTCTCACTGTTTAGCTTCAAAGAAGCTTTCAGGGCCACTAGAGCCATTTCAGTGCTTGAGCTGTTTGGGGGCTATGTTCATCTATTTTTGGTGATTCAAAAGCCTATGTCTACTATTTTCGACCTTCTGAGTCTAATGGCAGAGGTTTCAAAACCAATTGAGGTCATCTTCACCTCGAAATTCTCCATGCAAGTCTAAAGGGCCACTAGGGCCAATTGGGGAAAGTGTTGTATCAGGTACAATTTCACTGTTTAGTACTTGGGAAAGAGCATGTTTAGCTAATTCCTATCTTCTGATTCTGTATTTACAGTCAGATCTGTCTTTCGAGACACAAATATTCTTGTATTAGCCTTTGTAGCATTTTTAATACAAGAGGACAAGCCTAGTTAAAGAGGCTTGGTCCAGCAGATGTAGCCCAGAAGGGGTGAACTGCTTTATCATTTTGATGTCTTTATTTGATGAAGATGCTATGCTAAACAAAATTGATATAAAGTGTTAAACAGCAAATATACATAACTTGCATACACACATAATCACCTATTCAGCTGCAGAAAGTTATTTGTCTTATTCTGCAAGACATCAAACTTCAAGTATGTGTATGTCAAAGACTTCTAAGTGTTTACTTCGTTATTTCTTTAGGTAGAGCCTGTAGAGGGCCAGGTAGCCTCTGGAACTCATCCTCTCTTTAGAGGTGACATGTCCGGTGAATGCCCCTACAGTCTATCTCTGTATAAGAAATAAGAAGTTTTCACATTTTCAGAGGTCACTTGGAGTGTATAGTTCACATTTGAAACTATGGGAAATGGATACCTTGCACCATTAAACAAGTACATTCCATTTTCAGATCAGTAGGAAAGCAAGAAAACAAACAAACAAGCAAAGTAAACATGCATGCAAGAAAACAAGACATAAAGAAAACACTACTTGTACGCCTAAGCTAACGGTGCATGGGTCTGACCACGTGAAGTGATATTTCCAACGCAACCATTGGCGCATTGGTTGACCCATGTTGGTGAAGGCATGGTTCACGAAAAGGACAGTCAAGCGAACCAGTAAACATGAAAGATATAACAATGAACACCAACACACTTCGCGTTTAAACACAAAAAACAAAAAAACAAAAAAAAAAAAGAGTGAAAGCACAAGACAAGCACTCTATGGACTTAACATGGTGCTGAGACATAATCCGTGTAGATGATAAGCATGCACACTCTCTTGACTATGAAAGATAAGCAAACATAAGAAAGAGAGACAACTTACGCCTTGCAAGTGTGCTTGTTATGTATGATTCCTCTAATGCATGAGTAATGGGATCATGTGATTCAAGGGGAGGAAGCGAAATATGTGTGTTGGATTGATCTTCAGTGCATGCATATGAGTGATGAGGAGCCTTGGGTGTTTCAACAATTTGCTCTTTGGAAGTGAAACTAACCTCAGGATAGCGAGGGCCTGACATAACCATAAGCTCGGGCTGAAGTGCCTCGACAACCTGCGGGGTTTCGACTTCATCGAGAGATAGGTAATCATTAATAGGTGGCTTTGAAAGATCAACAACGATTGAATCAACATCATGATCAAATATAGGAGTAAAGAGATCACGACAGCTACAATTAGAAAAATCAATGAGTTCATTGACATCCTCATGATCTAATGAATCATACAGAGGGGTAGATGAGACGCAAGAATGTTCACCCTCTATGTTTCTAAAAAAAAAAAAGTAGATGAAAAATTGAGTGGATTCTCAATGAAATATTTGTACTCCCCGCTCTCAAATGATGGACTGACATCAGGTGTGTCCTACGAATGATCGGAAGTATATGCATCCGAGGATGGATTTACACAAGGAAAAATAGAAATGGTAGCATCACCAAAGATGTCAGGAAAAAGCCGAGGAGCCGCAGACAGAAGGAGGTCATCCTTCACCACGGATTCATGTTCAGATTCCCAGTGATACTCATCGTAAATTACATCGTAGGTTGGTTGTGCAACATCAACTCCGTCGATAGCTTGATCCTCGTTCACAATAACTGTGGAGCACAGAATGGAAGAATACAAGACAATACAATTCAGAGGATCAGCAGAACACGAAGACGAAGGTTTAGGTAACATGTGCATATGACAACCCATGAGCTTCCAAACCAAATTTGTGCAGAAATTGAGAGTAGTGAGTGTGGGAGGATCTGACAGTTAAACAAACTTATGTGCACACTCTCCCACATCACTTTGCGAGGGTGGAGCTGTTTGATGAGGGGAAGGCAGACAGTCACTTGTGAGAGCGACTGTGTCCGCTTGTGATTACACAGCTCCATCACGAAATTATGCTGAGCGAGGTTTGAGTTTTTTCTTCACTTTTGGACAGAGTGATTTAATACATACATATTCATATATTTCCTAAAGATATTGGAACTTCATCTTACTTTTCGGAGCTTCAAAAGAGAGAAGACGGAAGCGCTCCCAAAACTCCATTAGAGATTCATGTGGGACCTTCCATTGTTGTAACATTTTCTCATCAAGTGCTTCAAGATAAAAATGGTGAAAAACAAATTCTATTAGATCACTGAAATTCTTGAATGAGTGCATGGAGTTATGAGGCAATATGTTATATTATAACAATGGGTAGTCGCGAAGTGTGTGTGCGAGCAGCGTACAAACCTCTGTTTAATTAAAACATTCCACATTCTCCATGAGTGCATGGAAGTCATCTAAGTGCTTAGGCCAAGCCACTTCGCCTTCACCATCATACGTAGTTTCTGACAAGTCATCCCATAACTCCCTCTCGACTTCAAAGATATGTTCGTTGAACAGACATTTTGAAGGGTGAACTGTAACAAACTCCATGATAGATGTGCAAAGATTCAAAATAGATTGTGAGGACTCAGCTTGTCATTTGGCCCTCCTTCTAGCGCCATAATTGTTGACGGTGTTGGACCCACCAACATGTTAGGAGATATCTCCGGTAAGAAGTCCCAACTAGACCTCAAACCATTTGGAGTAGGAGTCCCAGCAGTGGGTAGTATGGTATCACCTTGACTACGGTTGTGCGCAGAGTTAAGTAAAATGCCCTTATTGGAAGCAAGGGTGTGACCTTGCAGCAAGTCAGGGAAGATGCATGGAAAGGCTCTAACACACAGAAGTGGAGAGGAGTGCGCCCCTTAGAATCTTGTGATAGCACGTGGCTTGAAAGGGAACACATGAGTCAAAAGACATCACAATACGGAAAGCAGAATAGTCGACAATCCAAACTAATGAGTTAAACCATACATACATGCGTAAGTTACAACTACATACATCCCTATAGTAACCAGAATAGTTGAAGTACAATAACAATCTATGCATGAAACATGTTGGCTTTGTTATATTAAAATAGTGAAATATCCAATCATAGATACAACCATGACAACCACTAGCCCCAATAGTGGAACATTACAGTCACTGTCGCCAGCTCCTCCAAAATGATGTACTCGCTCTACACTGTGGAGAAGCCAAGGCTTGTTAGAATACACTCCAAGCTTTCTCTAAGTTATACCAAAAGCCCCTACAATGAGTTATGAGGTTATATATATAACAAAGGGTGGGTTGACCCTTGACATTCCTCTTTGTGACTCTTGAGCTACCCTCATGACTCTTCAACTTACACATGACTGTTTACATTCTACTATTGACACTAGGTCTTTCACTTTTACAACATGTTTACAATATAATCTACACATGTACCCATGTGAGACAAAAATGGGCTTGAGTAATCCATACAAGACATCACCGAGACTCGGATAGTTGTGGGAAGACTAACTCGTCGACATCCTCTTAGTGATCGATGGTGGCAAACTGATGCCAAGCTTGGTAGTTTGCTATGGTGTTTGCGTACTCTGTGGTGACATCCTTCTGAAAGCAAACTCTTTCCTCTGTTGCATCCGGGTACACTGATTTGGCACCTCTGTCCAACTCTTCATATAGCATGCGCATCATGGTATTGAGTGCAGCCAAACCAACAACATACTGGTGCAAAGTGTATGATCTCATCTGCAAATCTGTGTTGGTGGCTATGTGCATCAACTACTTGAAGTACATGTCCAACTCCAGTCTGACTTGGTTCTTTGTTTTCGCCTCAGTGAGTGTGCCAATGGATGGGAACCCATGCGTGTGCACAATGACATCCATGCTCCTGAACACTCGTGCATGTGAATCTTGCAAGTTGGTGATGAGATGTGGGAGTTCCTCATAGTTACGGATCTGACTCCGGATGTTTCCCTTCAACTCCACTGCCTTTGGCTTCTTCATCTTTGGCAAGTAAAACAAGGCTCCTGTGTACCTCATTGTCCACATCTGCATGTGATCAGCAACAGTGTGTATTTATGTCAAGATGCGTGCTCTCCTAGCACAGCGCTGCTGCCAACCATTAAGATGGACCACTGACTTGTGCATGGCGACGAACCTGAAGTACAACTTCCACATGATTGTCTCGAGAGACAATGCTTCATCAAGTATCACTTTATTCAACTCTTCTCTCATGGATGTTTTGGCTTGCTCTTCTCTCTGCTTGGCCACTTGCAACTCCTTAGTCATGCGCTCATTCAAAGCTATCAATAATCTCACACTTGAGCTGTTGGCTTCGGCATATTCCTTTGTAGCATCATCCAATGTAGTTGGATGTTTGTGCACATCAGACACGATCACTCGTTCCTACAAATGCGCAAGAGATACATGGACATCAAAAATGGTAACTCTACATGACTGCACAACTCTGTGTTGTGACTCGTCAAAGGATATGGTGTGCACATTTGCTACCATATTGTCCTCAATCATTTCAGTGTCTCCTTGATCACTTGGGACTTGCTCTACTCTCGGATCTGGTGAAGTCGATGGAGTGACCTCTAGGTCTTTAGGCATGAGGTTTGTAACCTGATCCTTCTCGGGTTGAACCACATCTGTGCACATCTGCTTTGACATTTGTTCAATCTCTTGAGCAAAGTCATGCTCCTGCGACTACTCATCCTGTTTTCTATTTGCTAGCTGTGATGAGTCAATAACCTGTATTTGCACAGTTTCATCAATGTGAGCACATTGCGCCTCCTGTTGTTCCTGTTCCTGCTGCGCTTCCTTCTCCCTTCTGTGTAGCTCTTGTTCTTCCCTTATTTGTTGCTTCACCTCCTCCAACTTCTTCTCTCCCTCCTCTAGTTTCTACTTCTCCCTCTATCTTTGTGCAATCCTTCTATTGCGTTGTCGCTTCTTTGCCTTAATCTCCAAAGATGCTCTCATTACAAGAGGATCTACTTTGAACTTGCAACTTTGCTCCACCTCTGTGCTGTCGGCAACCTTCCTCTTGCCTTTGTCATGCGCAGGTCTGTTGCCCTCTGCTACTGTTGATGTTGATGCTCTCTAAGGTGTGCTGACTTATGCATTGCTAACCATTCTATAACCATTCTAACTGGTTTATTAAGCTTTAAGGAGTTTTAACAATATCTCCACGGGTCTTCCTCAGGCCAATGACATGCCCCATGGATCCAAGGATAATACACTCTCACACAGTGGTCCTCTACTAAGCAATGCAAGTCATATGGATTGAAACTTTTGGTGATGAAGGTGAACCTCTTGAATTCCTCTATCTCGGCCTTAGCATGCTTGAGACTCTAGATCTCATACAACCCGATCCACAAAGAAAGAGTGGGCCAAGGTGCCTTCTTCTTCTTGTGCAGTCTCACTCACAACCATGTTGAGATGTGGTATGCAACCTCTTACATGACTAACTTGTCCATGGCAAAATTCGATAACACATGCGAAGCCTTCTCCGCGTTGTACATCCGGATGAAGGTGCCAAGGGGTGAGGCATACCAATCTACTATGTTAACCAATTCCTCCATCGTTTCCTGTGACATGCAAGGCAGATCCTCCTCAGAGATCATCTTGTACACCGGGGTGACGAAGTGGTCTGATAGTTATAGTATAACTCCTCGGAAGTTGCACTCGGAGAACAACCTACAATAGATGTGCATAGAGGTTTATGAAGGTGTCCATGCCCAACCCAAGCCAGGGAACTGTTGATGGGCACAAAGTGCATCAAGAATGTAGGCGGACATGAAGATATTTGCTCGCTGACCTTTAGGTAGATGTTAGGCATCTGTTACTTGCCCCTTCAGCTAGAGAGCCAACATGTCAGACCAATTGAAAGGTCTTCCTTTGCTCACCAGCTGATCGAACACAATCACCCAACTCTGCAGGAAGGTTTCTATACTCTCTTGGCCATATAAGCGGCATGCAAAGATGACCAAGAACTGATAAGCCTTCTGCAGTGTCTTTGTCTTGTATACCTAGTTGGGTTTCATCCTGAACTTAGACGGCTCTCTCACCCAACTTTTCAAGATGTCTCTTGAGGTCACGTTGCTGCTGGGATGGGTGAAGATTGCATCCATTTTTTTCACCAGTTGCAACAAGTGATACATATCCTGAAATTTCTCTGCCCTTAAGGTAGAAAGTTTTGTTCCACTGACACTACTCAGTACCATTGTCTCTGGATCAGTATGCGATACAATCCATTGGATCATGTCCATGCATGGAAATGCAGGATACCTGCATGCAACTCGGTACAAGCCAGACTTGTGTATGTTGACATAGATTCTGCAGTCCTCTAGATTCTCCTCAAAGGTGCCTTAAAAGATGTCATTGATGTCTTGCCATGTTATCTTGATCTCCTTGACTATGAACAACTTTGTATCTTCATAGATGGGCAAGCTCATAGACACTTGCTCGATCATATCTTTAGTTGCGCTCTCAATGGTGTCCTTTGACCCTGCTCTCTTGGAAGCCATTGTACTTGTACTACTGAGAGACTAATGAACACCTGTGATACTTGGAGACAGAGAAACACTCATGGCAAGCACAATGTCAGTTGAAAACCAAAAGCAACTTGAGGACTGACATGCAACACACCTGGGTGACTGACTGGAAAATTTGCGCAATTTTCTCGAAGAGAGGCTGGGAGACTGACTGCCAGAACTATGCATAGCACAGTCCCGGCTGCCAGTGAGATGAATGATTGCTGAAACTACGTAGAGCACAGTCTAGCTTGGCCTGCTGAGGACTGGAACTTCACAATGCGCAGTTTCAGTCAGCATGATTGCTACCTGGGAAAAATCAATTGTGCAATCTCGGGGGCCAGCTGAGGCACTGCCTCTCAAAATTGCGTAGAGAACATCCTAGGAGGCCAAGCATGAGGAAAGATCTGCGCAACTTCTAAGAGCAAGGCAAGGTCTTCCATCCTAGAAATGCATAGTGCAATCCGTGCAAGGCAAGGTCTAGGCAAAGGCAATTCAGACCCACCAACGGGCGACTAAAAATAGTAAGGACTGAATGTATGTGAGAAACTGGGTGCAGACATGAGTGAATGAGTACGCATGCAATCAGTAAGTGTAGGATTCAGTAAGAAGGGAAAACAATAAAGTGTGTGAAGCAAGTCGCCGCAACGATGACCATTAGTGCAGAAACAGTGTCATGCATGCGACATCAAGGAAATGCAATGCAAAACTCGAAACAACGCTTCTACAAGCTAACATGCATTAAAACGATAGCAAGCGTTCAATAAAACCAAGCAAACAACATTCACACAAACCTAAATACAAAAAGCAACAGAAAAGCAATAAAGGACATGAAAAACGGACTTACCCAGAAAAAGTTGTGATAAGTGTGCCTAATGTTCCTAGATGCATTAGGAATGCCAGAGCTCCAAGATCGAAGTGAAGAATGAGCTCTGAAGCGTTGAATAAATAGTTTTGACAAGATCGAGACTTATGATGTGCATGCTACGAATCTAGGAACAAATGACACTTGGCGGGAGGTTTCTAAAACAGATTTTTCATGTGACCCCCAGCTGCTAAAAATAGATCCTTAAAATCTAGGGATGCTTTTTGCTTTTTGTCTTTTGCTTTTTTGGGCAAAAGTTTCCCATGCATGCAAGGCAAGATTGCACAGTCCTAAAGGGAACCGATCAACTTGTGAACACATGCAACGGACAACAAGCCTTGGGATGACTACTACGCAGTTTCTGGGCTGAGTGGCTCTGGCTGCCCCTCAAGCTATACACAATTTCTAGACTGAAGCCAAGGATGCCAGCAAAAACTACACAAATTCTGAGAGCAAGCCCGATGATGGTTGCTCTGCGCAATTTTCTTGGGAAAGGCAGCCTGCATGCTCTGCGCAATTTTGGAGAGCAGTGCTGACTACCAGGACGCACTATTCAATTTCGAAGAGCAAGGCTGGTTTCCCTTCTGTTTTGCTCAATTCTCCAAGTCAGCACAAGAGCTGGTTTGATACCAAGTCACGAAAGGTCCAAGTCGCGGGAGGTCATCTTGAGGGTGAAAGACGAACAAGTTTGCGAACACAAGTTGATAAGCCAAAAAAACTCAACTAAAAGCATAAGTACCTCGGCAGTGCAAGACATGTTGTTAAGGATGATTGGTAGGGAGGCTCCAAAATGAAGCTAAGGCAAAAATTTGGAGGATGGTTGTAGCCACTACAACATGAGGATGTTCGTGATGCATCAACAACGAAAGTGGGGAGAGTATCTTCCACTGGTAGATTTTTCTTTAAAAATGGGTATCATAAACCTTTGAAGCTTAGTCTATTTGAGGCATTTTATGGGCAAAGTTTCAATACTCCCATTAGTCGGATTGATCCGATTAACAGGGTGTTTATTGGACCGGACATGTTGGTGGAAATGGAATAGGAAATGCAGGTAATCAAGAAGAATCTAAAGGCAGCATAGGATAGGCAAAAGAGCTATGCCGATCGGAATAGGTTGTTCAAGGAGTTCGAGGCTGGGGAACAAGTGTACTTGCGCATCAAACAGAAGAAGAGCTCCTTGCAGATTGGATCATGTGCCAAGCTGGAACCACGATTTTGTGGACCCTTCAAGATTCTTGAGAGGACCATACCAGTAGCATATCGACTTGCACTACCTCCAACAGTAAAATTCCATGATGTTTTCCATGTGTCATTGCCTAAGAAGTATGTTAAAGATGTTGATCATGTGATTGACTGGTGTGTATTGTAGGTGGATTTAGATGGAGAATTCCAATCGGAACCTCTGTGTATGTTACAAAGAAAGGTTCTCATGCTCCGAAACCGAGCAATCGAGCAGGTTAAAGTGTAGTGGAAGCACTTTGGGCCTAATGAAGCTACATGGAAGATGGCGGATCAAATGCGAGCTATGTATCCTTCATTGTTTGTCGGTTGAGGCAAAGCAATTTTGGTACGATGTTTTGGTATATCATTGACATATAGTGTGATGCTTAGGTATACGTACATGTGTATATGAATGTAAATATCTCCATGAGCTATGTTATAAAGCTCCAATAAGCGATATGGGTACCATGTCATTATAATTGTCATGTTATTTTGCTTTTCAGCAGGGTGATCATTGTAAATACTGCATCGACCTATGTTATAAAGATCCATGGGTAGTATGTTTTCTTTTCAGCGGTTTTGCTGAGGTATAGGTGTGGTTGAACACCGAGGATGGTATCCCCCAAGGGGGAGGGTTCTATTACAACACTAGTGGAAATTCCATGTAATAAAAGATAATAAAGGCAAAATAATAACCACAGTTGATGGGACACTTATTCCAAGCTTAATGTTGGGAAAAACATCCAAATGTGGGTGTTCATTTGGTTTATTATAGCTAAGGAAATTGGCAAAGGCAATGGCAAAGACTTTGTAAAGGCAAAATGGAAATTTTTGCACATTTATTTATGAAAATAATGGAAATTAGGAGAAAAGGAAGGTGGAAGGTCACAAGTTGCATGTGAGGAGGAAAATGAAGAAAATAAAGGGCTAATTAATAAAAAGTCTTCTCAGGATGAGTTGGTACCTTTTGTCAATTCTATTTTGAAGCTCTTTCATTATTCTCTCTCTCTCTCTCTCACTCTTGGATACTTAGAGTTTTCTTGGAGCACTTTGGTATTGGATCAAGAAAGGCAAAGAAGGCAAGAGGAAGGAAGGAGCAAGCAAGGAAGAGCAAGAACAAGCGACTACAACAGGATTCTTTGCAGGTATCGATTTACATGTGCGTTTTCCTTTTTAGATTTGGCATGCATGGTATTGCATGTGGTTCTTTGTTGTCATGGCATGGGTTCTGCCAAGTGTGACAATGTTTTCAGCCTAGCCTTGCCATTTTTGGATAGCCGTGGTGTGATGGGGTTCTCATGTTTTGGTTGAGCTAGATTTTTGAATGGATTTGAAGTTGTGTGAGGTGGAACTCTAAAAGAAAGAACACATGGACCAGTGATCCTTGAACCAGACTGTGGATTGTGCTAAAGCCACTAGCCTAGTGACCCTTGAACCAAATTGTGGGTTGCGGTAAAGCCAAGTATTGTGTGCCTCCGTGGGCCTAGGAATCCTCGACTTATTAATGGTAGGATATACAGTAAAGCCTAGAGGTGGTTGCCCATTATTATGCCCAGGAATCCTTGCCAATGAATAGTAGGATATACAGTAAACCCCAGAGGGTGGAGTGTCGGTTTAGGGCTTGGTGATCTGGTGTGGATTGCGGTAAAGGTTGAGATACTAGGAGACAAGAAAATTCATCACAGTGTAGGTGGAGAAATCTGGTGGAATCGATGCTTGTTTTGGCCTAGTGGTCTGTTGGAGATCATGGTAAATCGTGTTATTACATGTTTATTGTGTTGGCATAGTGATCCAGTGTGGATTGCGGTATAGCCTGGTTTCTATTGATGAGGGTGAGGTGTTTTAGCCTCGGGATGCCCTGGTTAGTTCTTTTGGTTTGAGTCCCACATTCATGCTTGAAACATAGCATGGGGGTGATTGGCTGAAGAGAGATTTGGCTCAACCAATCTATGGTCGGGTGGAATGTGGTAGTCCCATCCCGGTTGGCTTTTGCATTCATTAATAAGAGGTTCTTTCCTTGGTATCTTATGTGTAAATTTAATGTTTTATGTGTGGATTCTATGGCTGATGTATCCCTGATATTTCTATTGTTATTATGTTGGTTATAATCATGTATTATGATAGTGATGATGTATGGCTCTCCTCGTGTTTTGAATTGTAAATGAATGAACAATGTATCTATGACCTAATAGATGATAATGCAGCTAATGATATAAGGGAACAATGCTTCTTAACGATTCTCATATAAGTATGAGACCCCTATGCTAAGATATGTTGTTTAAATATGTAGATTACATGTTTGACGAAATCCCTGTCATGGCTAGTAGGGGTCCAATCTGGACCTTGTCAATGTTTTTGCAAATGTATCATTGTTCTGTTGTGTAAATTCATTTTTGAACCTGTCATTGAGTTCTGGGCAGTTCACTAGGCTTGAAAAAGTGGCACAAATCCTGGAGTCGCAGGCACAAGTCTGAGGAGAAAATTTCCCAGACGCACACATGACTTGTTGTGCAAGCGTATGGAACCTCCCAGATGAACCCTTTTCCATATCAAGGGAGCGTCCAGGGGTTTGATGCATTTAAACCTCATTTGGTCTCAAGGGTCGGTTACCTAAGTGGTTGGGATGGCTTCTATAGTTTTGTTGTTAATGTGGAAGGTTTATGTGATGTGTTTCCATCGATTCCACTTCCTTAAGGTCACCTAAGAGGTTGAATCCCATTATAGTGGCCTCTTGTCGCATAATTACCCCAGTTGGTCAGTTACCTAGGTAGATGTGGGATGAGGGTATTACATTTAAGGAAAGTGAATGTTGATAAATTAGGTTATTTAATATGACCCTTTTTCGGTGATGTGGGAGTATGATTTCATAATCTAACATTTTTGTTTTGAAAACTTACAGGGCATTCTCTTATGACATTTTGTAAGGATATATAAACATTTATTTTAAGTTAAAAACAATTTGTTGCTTTTGAACTTCTCTAACTTTTGTTTTAAACAAAAATGAGTAATAATTAGATTAAGTTTGCACTTAGTTGCAACAAATACATAGGAAGTACATCGTTTCAGATTTCTCAGAGAGACATATATTCTCTATCTACAAGCTTATAACGACATAACATCTTCCTATAGACACAAATACATCCAGATAGCAACTTCCTATTCACACAGTGACATCGAGAAACACATAGAGAACTACATAGGTAGGACAAAGACAAAATGAAACAAGCCTCCTGAACAAAACCTCATAAAACTGCATGTTGGTCACTCAGATTCATTAGCAAGGAAATTTAAATCTATATCCAGCATGGAAACCATCTCTAAAGATTGATTAAGCACAACAACAGGGTTTCTGTCCAATTGAAGGTTTGCAATTATTTACCTTAGTGTGTCCATCTCATCCTCCATTCTTAAAAGATGTTGCTGCATTACCAAATTTTGATCTTCGATCTCAACCTGGACTTGGTACATCTGACAAAACTTTGATTGGAGGTCATCCATAACTGATTGCAGGGCCTTATGGGTTGATAAACACATAGAGTAAATGAAATCCTCTTAGGAGGAATTCAAAGGTGGAGAGGACATCTTGTAAACATAAACTTAAAGAAGGTTAATCCTAGTATAGAGACAAAGCTAATACAACCACCCAAATATAGTTAAATTCAACGCGTTATCACTAGAATCACCACAAGGGTTTCTAAATTTCACATCCCATTTCTTCACAGTAATATCCCAGAGCTCAAAGCACAAATGAGATGCCCATAAAACTCTAAATCTTTACTTCACAATCAACTTCTGAAAATAGCCAACAGGGAAACGATGAAAATTACCACTCAACTCTTCAAAGATTAAATAAATTGACTCGAACTTTCCTTTTAGCAAATGAATCAAGTTTCCATTACTAGATAAGTATAACTACCTTCCAACCAGAGTGCAGGGACCGTAAATGGATTGGTGAGCATAATATACCCAGGGACAACCAGGGAACCTTGTGAACCAGAGAGCCCTCTACGCCAAACAACCCACGAACATAAATGCTTCACCCACAGTGAGCGAATTTCTAGTGAAAGGACTTATTCTCTGAGAAGAGTTTCTTCACAAAGTCTAAAAAATTCATGTTTAGACACCACGATTGAAATCCTAGAGAAGGAACCACACCCAATCTTCACTCTCTGAGGAAAACAAATTCCTGAGGCTAAAGCTTTCATGAATCAATCCAAAGGAGGGATTGTCATCCATTTAATTCCATTATGCCTATCAAACTACATAAATTGCATCATTTTCCCATTAATGTCGCCAGTGTGATATCCAAGAGAATTCATCATATATATGTGATGAAGGCAATACCGAGAAGATGACAAAAGAAGTCTGAGTGTGTGAGGATGTATAAAAACTACATGCCTAACATCACAATCCTTTAGATTCCATGCTCCTTAAGATTCTGAAGGACGATAATAACCCCACCCACCACCTTCCATAAAGAGAAAGGATAATGCCCTGAAAACGAGACATGAAAACTAATGATGGGAGGGGGATGGGAAAAGACAAGCCAGAGGAAGCGGGACAGGGAGAAAGGGAGGAGAGGGAAAGTTAGAGGGGTTAGGGTGAGGAGGGGAAGGGAAGAAGGGAAAGAGGGAGGGATTATTAATAGGGGTAAAGGAGAACAAGGAGAGGGAGAGAGGAAAAATCTTAACTTCAAGCCAACACATCAGATTCAAAGTAAAAGACCAGGAGAGCCCAAGCCAAATGGCCATGAAATTTAGGGAATAGGATGATAACTGACAATGTCATTAACCACCAACAAACCTTTGTTTAGGGTGCAATCCTTATTGGCTTTTAAATCAACTTTCTCATTATTGGCGCTTAGAATGTGAAATGATACTTTGGAATGAAAGGACTTTATCATGCCTTCGATTCTATGGAGGATTTGAGATAAAGAATTTTCCACTGGCGATCCTTCTTTTGAGAGATATAAGATAGTAATGCAAGAATCACCGAGGTTTCTGCTTGATTGTTGGTCCTATTTCCTAAGCCCCAAACATACTTAATTTTATTGATTCCCCTAGGATTGATTAAAATCCCTCCCCCTCCTGCCACCCCTTGAACTTCTCTAACTCGATAGGTGGGTTGTTTTTGTTTCTTTTTAAAGTAATTTTATGCATGTCTTAATGCATATATTTATTTTTTTCAATAAAAAAATGTTGTTTTGTTTTTTGTTTTTTTGTTGTTTTGTGGTTTTGTTGTTTTGTTTTTTATGTTGTTTTGTTGTTTTGTTTTTTTTTTTTTAATTCTATTTAATACAAATAACAACAAAACGTAAAATAATTATTATAATGTTTAACAAAAATTAATAATAGAGGTCGCTGAACAATACTTGTTATGGTCTTTGGAATAACAACTTTGTTCTCCCTCCGTTACCCTCAGATTAGAGTAGATCTAATTGAAAAAACCTGTTATTCTCCTTCGTTAGGGTTAGTGGGAAAGACATAGAAACCAAATCTAGTCGAGGTTGATGAGAACAAGGTGAAAGTTTTCATATTTTTGTAAAGGCTCTAAACAGGACCTCGATCCCTTTTTGGGTCTCGCAAGAGGAGTATGTGACAGATCTAATGTAGATCTTAGAAAAACGGCTAGGTATCCCAGTAGCCATGCAACAGGTTCTATGTAAAGGGAATAAGCTGTAGTTTTTTTCCTCAGATGCATGATTATGACATAACTAGGAACCCCATTATTGCTTTTGAGGTTACGTGGAGGTGCTTTAGGCTCTAAGAACCTAGCTTCTTCAATTTCTTACAAGGATGCAACTCGTGGGAAAGGGCCTGTTACAATAAAACAACCACAGTTGAGTCCAAGACCTTATATTGTTGAATAATCAGAACAAGTGCCAATGTAATATTCCTAATTAGCCATGGCTAATTGGAATATTCGATTTTGCTCAATTTTGCCTTCTATAGTTATTTACAAATAAAAAGGTGAGGAAAAGGGGGACATAACTCACCTTTAGAATAAATTCACTCCCTAGTAGCACAACGTTGTGACTTAAAGGGGAGCCAAGGGGGCCAAAGGACCACGCAGAGATGGGGCCCACGCAGACACTTGGAGGGACTGCGCAGATGGAAAGGAACACGTGGCAAGAGAGGGACTACGTTGGAGGAGGTGGGCCTTGGGATTGAGAGAGGCCAACGCTATAAAGGAGAGAGGAGCCTCCTCATTTTGTCATTCGATTATGTGCATTTGAGCTAGTCACTTCGACTTGGAGCACGTTGGCTGTTTAGCCTGTCTGCAGCACTGTTTAGTGCATTGAGTGTCTCTGTTCGGAGATCTCACCCTTAGCCCCGGGGACTTCGAGTGCCTACTCGGGCAAGGTAGTTTCCAGCAGTCTTTTGCAGTAGGATTGATCTTTGGCGTTGTGGAGGAGCTGAGCATTTGAGGACTGCGTAGTCTTGAGAGAGAGGGACGCAATTCTTTTGGTGGGAGTTCTGGATTGGGGGTTTTGTGGAGGATTAGAGCTGGGAGATTGAGCAAGGGATCAACTCTTGCATATTGGAGGATTTTGGCAGAGTTTCGGGCTGAGTTTTGGTGGATTCTATTCAGTGGCAGCGCAGAGCCTTGAGGGACAGCGTAGATCCCCAAGGGGGTGATTTTCGGGGGTCGGCTATTTCAGAAAAGCTTTTTGGGTTTTTCTGGGTTTCTTGAGTAGAGTCTGATTCCAGAGTTTCAACATTTTCTGAGGAGGGGAACAGCCCCAAATCCTCATTTGATTTCCAGTAGTAGTAGTAGCACAACAGTTCTCCAACAGCTTGGACGCAGTTCAGAGAGAGGCCATTCCTTTGCTATTCTGAGTGTATTTCTTCACTTGCCTTGTGCAAGTCAAGGTGCCATCTTTCTGATCACCTCCTGTACTCATTCCATTACTTAGTATAATAAAATGGCTTAGCATTTCTCTCTGCATTTCTTGAGTATTTGCTTATATTTCATGTTTACATTATTATATGTTGCACCACTGTTATTTTTATCACTTTGAGTTTCCCGGTCACTATATCATTTGGACGTGTTTGGTTGGAGTTTGCTTGGGTTTGAGGGATATCCCGGAAACGGGATATTACAGCCAACTCTGGAAATAGATCTAAAAGAGGTAAATCAACTCTTTTTTATTCTTCAATCAAAGGTTGTGATTTGTAGATTTAACAATTTTTTACCAAAGTATGAAGCTTTACATCAATGGGTTTTTACGACATGGTCCAAAAATTGTGATATTTACCTTTGTTCAAAAGGTTTTTTCATTGCTCAGATTGGTTCCCAAGAAGATCTGGAGAAAGTTTCAAGGAAGGGCCTTGGTTCTAGGGAAGAGCAGGGCTCTTCATCACCCCTTGGTTTCTAGAGTTTGATTATACAACAATGGTGGTAACAAAGATTCTAGTTTGGTTAAGGTTGCCAAACCTCCCTCTTCCCTTTTGGCAACATAAGGTTCTAGAGGGCGTTGGGAATAATTTGGGTTCCTTTAAAAAGATGGATGTTGAAAGAACAAAGAAAGGTTTATTCACATGTGCTCGTATATGTGTAGAAATAGACCTAAGCAAGCCTTATACTTAACCACATCTTGCTAAAACATAAATCCTTCCAATGAATTCAAATTTTGAGCTATGAAAACACGACATTTAGATGTCACACTTGTTTTCAAACATGACATCTTTAGGACTCATGCCCCCTGGTGAAAAGTCCACCAAAAAATAAAAAGGGGTAGGCCACTAACAAAACAAAGGATAGCAACCTTTCAATCCTATTTTTTTGGAGGAAGAAGAAGATGAAATTAAGGAAGATATTTTAGAACAAGAATATAAGAATACCTAGGATCTTCATATCAGCATGCACCTCATATGCAAAACAACTCAAAATATAATCGATCCATGTACAAGAACATCATGAAGTGGTGGTCAGAAAAGAAGATGGGATGACAGACACAAAGAGAGTTCATGTTTCATAAAGCTCATGTTTTTACAAAGAACATCCACCAGAGGTTACCAAGAATGGTCTGGCAATGGTTCATGTTGACCATCCTATAGGGGGATGGCAAAAGGTCCAAAGAAAGAAAGGAAAGAAAGATAAGATAGTGATTTTTATATCACTTAATCTTCTAATTTGTATTTTTAATTTTTAGTTTTTTCCTTGCTCCTGAACCATAAGGTTTCACATTTTGAATTCATTAGCATATGAAAAATGTAATTTTGTTCCTTTTTTTAAATTTGAAAATATTTTTTTTGGGGAAAAAGAAGAAGATTAATAGCATAATAATAAGTAATTGATGGGAATAAGATTTCTCACCCTACGGAGCGATGACACGACTGCATCCGCTTTGTAGTGACTCTGAGCTTGGTTAGGGTTCTCAAGACTGTAGTTGTCCTTTCGGGGCATTGCCCTCGTGCACTCCTCACCAAGCGAGAGACTCAGGGATTTCTCTATTTACCTCTTTTTTGACACCTTTTCTGGCATCTGGCATTGGGGTTGGTATCTTCCACTTGCTCATCACGGTCTGTCGGCAATTCGACGGATATGGAGGAGGATCTGGTTAACTATATGGGCGACCCATATGTATCTATCCCATCTGGACAACTACGCCCTCTCCCCTACCTGATGCATCGTTGTTTGCTCTATTGGTCTCCCATATCGATTACCCTAGGGTCGTTTCGCCGATTTTCCCATCAAGCCCTAGCTCCTCGCGACCGACTTTCTCCTCGCATGCATATTCGATTCCTTGGCCGATTTCTGATTACCCTCCCCCTTCTCCAGCATCCCTACACTTCCTGGCTACTTGCTTTGACTCTACCTCTCCCTCTTACCCGTTGGGCTATTCACCTAACCTCCCATCTGTTGATTTCCCTCACATTTCGCTATCGTATCTAGGTCCCTTTCCCTCGGCTTCCCCCACTGAGCCTCCACCTTCACAGCTGGATCCCCTTACTCAATTTGCCTCTGCTCCCCTCTCATCTGGTTGTTTTGACGGTCCCCCTATTGACTTGACTAATTGCGGCTCTGAACCTAGGGTTGATGATTCCCTGGATCCCCCTCTCAAATCTTCCTCCGTTCCTCAAGCAAATAAGCCCTCCAAACCGGTGAAGAAATCTAAGCTGGTTAAAGCTAGAAATAAGGACATCTCCCTCAGTTTTGGAGAATGGATTCAAATGGGGGATGTTATTGATACAACAGATCAGGTCCTAATCGGGTGAGTCCATGGGTGCACATATTCCACTACAAGGTTATGTCAATAGATTATTGAAATTTGGGGACAGATACTCTCTGAACTGCCATCGGTTACCACTCTCTCACGTGGGTGGTTCGCCCTCTGGTTCTAGCGACCAGACTATACTTCGTGGGTGCTTTCTAAATATTGGCATATCGAACTTGCACCTATACTGCTTAAGAGGTGGAGTCCCATGTTCAATCCGGAGCGGGAGCAGTAATTCGGGGTTGGTCCCATCTGGGTACATTTACCAGGGTTGCCGCTAAATTTATGGTCTGAAGAAGTTTTCACTTGCATTGGCAATGCTCTTGAAACCTATCTGGATTACGACAAATCCTACATTGTCTCGAGCAATATGTCATTGGCCCGCATCTTGGTTCATCTAGATACTCAGGAGGGTTTGAAGGAACAAATTACTTTACATTGGAAGCATTTCACTTGGATACAGATTCTTGACTACGAAGGGGTTCCCTTCAGATGCAGACGTTGCCATAAGGTCGGTCATTTATACAAGGAATGCCCCCTGGTTCTATTTGTCCCCCCTCCAGAAAATGCACCTGAGAATATTGGATTGGCAGACAAGTCAGGTTCACATGATCAGTAGACGCCCAAAGCACCTGGTAATCAGTATAAGATAAAGGTTCGGGAGAAGAATCAAGTGATCATCCTGGTTCTCCCTCCCTCGCCTCCACTTACCGGATCCCGTGCGGCGGCCACTGCAGCGCTCTCAAAGGGTAACCCTCCCTCCTGTTCTTTTGTTTCATCTCTTTCTCTTTCTAAATCATTTTGGTCATCCTCTTTATCTCAGTGCATCTCGTCATTTGCATCTGCATCGCCTCCTCTGTCATGCCCCCCGGTACTTCCCCCTCCTATTTTTTCCAATATGCCTCCATCCTTCTCGGATCCTCCCCTATCTGTCCCTTCGACAGAGGCATGAGATATTTCGTGCCCATCCCACTCCTACAATCTTCGCTCCTTGGACAAATCCTCTTCCATGGAGGTATGTGGAATTGGTATCATTCCTCCTCCCAAGCCCTCCAAACCTTCTCATGGAAGACATTCCACCATCTCCAAGGCCATCCATAAAGCTGGTTTCAATGTGGCAGAGGTTTGACAACTCTCTATTGACTAGGTTCTTAGAGCACAGAGCACCCTATCATCATCTCCCCCATGAAGTGGTTATCCCTTAATTGTTGTGGGATGGCTAGCCCTGCCAAAAAGCTAGCCTTTAAGAGACTCTTGGAAACTGAATGGTTGGATGTCCTACTTTTGCAAGAAACCCTTTGCCTTGTTGACTTGGTTGTCCCTGAGCTAGAATCCCTTGTACCTAGGTGGAAATTTCATGCCCTAGATGTTCGAGGGCAATCCAGGGGTATTTCCCGTGGCTTTAATCCTAGAGCTATAAGTATTTTAAACATCTGGGGAGGGGTCGAATTTATTGGTGCTGATATATTCTCATCTGAATTAGGGAAGGAGCTTAGGCTGATTAACATCTATGGCCCCTGTCACAACCGGGTTGCATTATGGGACCAATTTCTCAACTCGTCCCTTTTACAAGCTGACAATATCATATTTGGAGGAGACATCAACTTTTCTATTGGACATGCAGAATCCTGGGGGCACAATGCTCAGATTGACCCTTTATCTGACACCATGGAAGCCCTACTGGATAACCATCGGCTTATTGATATCCCTATGGCTCGACTACAACCTACTTGGAGGAACCGAAGGACTGGAGTGGCCATGTTGGCTCAAAGGCTGGACCATTTTCTCATCAAAGAACCACTTATTGGGGCCCTCTATAACTACAAACAATGGGTTGGATCGGGGGGACTATCTGACCACTCTCCCATATATCTTGAGATTGTTGGTCATGTTCGCAAACCAAAATCTCCCTTTAAATTTAACGCCACATGGTTAAAGGACTTGGACTACATCTGATTAGTCTCAGACTTTTGGAAGGCTCACCCCCTGACTCTGGTCGATCTATCTCTGAAGGTTTCTCCAACAACCTTCTTAGACTTAAGCGATTAACCATTGATTGGGCCAATAACAAGAGAAAGAAGGATGACCTTAAACTACACAATATTGAGATTGAGCTTTCCAATCTAGAAGATGCTAATGGGCGGGGATACTCATCTGCTGATGCCAAAACCCACCTCATTGGACTCGAGGCCAAAAGGAATAGGATTCTAAAAGACAGAGAAGAAACATGGCGACTCAGGAGTCGTGCCATCTGGCTACAAGAGGGGGATGATAATACGAAGTTCTGTCATCAATTTGAAAATGGGTGTTGAGCAATCAATACCATGTGGCAGATGACCAATGAAGAAGGTCAGAGAGTCCACTCCTTCAAGGTTTTTTGATCAGGATGTTGTTGAGGATCTCAATAAGTTGGTATCTATGGGGGAGTTGGAGGGCACATTAAAATGGTTTAAAAAGGACAAGAGCCCTAGCCTTGATGGATGGTCGGTCAAATTCTACTTGGCTTTCTTTGAATTACTTGGGAAAGATCTGCTACAAGTTATTGAAGACTATAGAACCAATGGTCGAATGTATGATGCATTCAACTCGACCTTCATTGCTCTCATCCCTAAATTTGATTCCCCTGATACTTTCAATGACTTTCGACCCATCTCACTCTGCAATTGCATTTACAAGATCATAGCCAAGATCATTTCCAATCGCCTCAAACCTATCCTATCTGCTCATATATCACCTAAACAGTTTGCATTTCTTAATCACCGTCAAATACATGATGTTATTAGCATTGCACAAGAGGTTTTACACTCCATCAAGATTAAGAAGTTAAAAGGAATGATTCTCAAGATTGACCTAGCAAAGGCCTTTGATCGTACCAATTGGCTATACTTGAGAATGCTCCTAACCCATCTGGGGTTCCCCTTGGACTTCATCAATTGGATCATGTGTTGCATCACCAAGGTCTCCTACAGTGTTCTTATAAATGGATCTGCCTCCCCTTTTTTTCATGTTGAATGTGGCCTTAGACAGGGTTGCCCCCTATCTCCCCTACTCTTTCTGCTTGTCATGGAAGGTCTGAGCCGACTCATTTATGAAGATCGTAGACTTGGTCGTCTCCAAGGTATTAAGATCACCAACAACATCCTTACACATCTTCTATTTGTTGACGATGTATTAATCTTCCTCAACAAGGGTATTGGTGATTCATCAACATTTCTATCATTGTTGCAATTATTCAACCGAGCCATTGGTATGGAGTGTAATGCCCGGAAATCTACCATCTCATCTGTAGGATGCTCGCCACATGAGATTCATTATGCACATCAGAGATTTCCCTTTACACTTCTACCTTTTGATGATGGACTTAAGTATCTTGGGTTTTGACTCAAACCTCTTCATTACAAGATTGTTGATTGGACCTGGCTTGTTGCCAAGATTGAAAGGAGATTAAACATTTGGCATCATAAATACCTTTCCAGAGCTGGATGACTCGTACTAATCAAATCAGTTTTGGAAGCCACTCTGGTCTACTAGATGTCCATGGCCTGGATTCCAAAGGGGATCTTGTCGAGAATTCAATAGTTGTGCTGCAAATTTCTATGGAAAGGGAAACATGATGGTCATATATATGCATGGGTTCACTGGGACCTGATTGCACTTCCCAAGAAATGGGGAGGCTGGGGACTAAAAAACCTTGAATCCTTCTTTAAAGCATTGACTGCTAAGATGGGCTGGCAAATCCTCACAGCAAAAAGTTTATGGACTAAGGTGGTTTACCAGAAATATATTTGGCCCCTTCACACACTTGATTGGGTCAGACTCCCCACTTGGAACCAGTTGAGCATCTCATCCATTTGGCGTGCTGTCTTAAATTCCATATCTTACATACGAGATGGACTGGCTTGGAGAATAAGGTCTGACTCCTCAGTTCATGTTGGTATGGATCCATGGTCCGGATGCGGTAATGCTTTCAAGCTCCCTCCTAATCTCATTCATTACTTAACTAATGTTGGTATTACATATCTTGATCAAATCGCAGATCCAGAGAATTCTAACATATTTTCTCAGGCATGGAAATCTGCTATTCAACTTGGCATTCCTGACAACTGGCACCCAGATTGGCTCAGCTACACTAATGCTCTTGCTGAATCACATGTTAGGTTAACCGATGGTGAAGATGAACTCATTTGGGTACATGCCAAGCATGGTAATTATGCACCCAAGGATGGCTATTCTATTATTTATGCAGCACATAAGCCACCAGTTATGGACTGGTGGTGGAGTGTTTTGTGGAAATTGAAGGCCCTGCCGCGAACCAGACTTTTCATGTGGACTGTCCTTCGCTACAAAGCTCCTACGGGAGAAAACTTAAAGAAGCGATCCTTCCATGGCCCTACCTGGTGCATTCTTTGCTGACAGTATTCCGAGACTATTGACCATCTCTTCCTTCACTGCCCCTCCATTTTGGCTTTTTGGACACAGATTCTCACCTCCCTCTCTATCACTTTTCGATGGCAAGGGATCTCCATCCTAGAGGCCTAACAAGCATGGTAGACCTCTGCCCATCCTCCTAAAGTTAGGAACCTTCCTCTATTGGTTTGCTGGTCTATTTGGCTGATTCGCAACAAATCCATTTTCAAAGATATTGAACCTCTGGACTTAGGCTTTTGCACATGTTTTATCCCTATACTCCAGCATACTCGATGATGATCGACCTGCACCCTTGCGAACCATCATTCCTGAAGCCATTGACAGGAACCTACCATGGGCCTATTTTGATGGATCTGCCCAGGCACATGGCTGTGGGGGAGGGGCCCTCTTACATCTATCAGATAACCATTTTTTTAAAATTCAGATGGGATTGGGCAATGGTACTAACAACTTTGCAGAATTGATCACACTCAGACATCTTTTGCATTTTTCTTTAGAAAAGGAGTGTAGGCATATACAAATATTTGGTGACTCTAAGATCATTATAAATTGGTTCAACAATACATCTATTTGTCATGCGCACACACTTAGGAATATACTGGATGATGCACTGCTTTTGAAATCCCACTTTGACTCCATCTGTTGTCATCACATCTACAAGGAGCAACCATATTTCTGATAAGTTATCCAAGAATGTCGCGATCTAGCCTAGGGGCCTATGACTGATACAGGAACAGAGGGGATCAAACTTCTATCAGTACTATCACCGCCCATACATTGATAAGAGGATTCAGGGGCCTGACATGGCCTGATTTCATGGGTTTTTTTAGCTATTGCTAGTGCTTTTTGTATCCAGTACAATTTTATGTATATATCTATTTTTGACATGTAATTATGTAATTATCACTAGATCACCCTATGGGGTTTTTTGTATAAGAACATCTGAAGGTGGAACACCACAACTTACAACATATGCTTCTTTAAGCATCTACAATATGTAATTTTCAACATATTAATGGAAATTACGATTTTTCCTTGGGGAAAAAAAGTAATTGATAACAAGGTTAATAATTAATGATTATCATATTATGGTTGAAGTAAGATCTCATAAGTTTTTGAAAGTTTATAAGGCAATCTTCTATAACATTTTGTAAAGGGATAATTTAAATAATCGGTGTTTTGGCCATTTTCGCTTGAATCTAGAAATACAATTTTGGGTGAGATTGTGATTTCTTGTTGTTTAAAATGCATTTTTGAAAGCAAAAATAGATTCAACACCTAAAAACCCCTCAGGACTTGAATTACGAGGATTACATAACTGAAACTTACAATTCTAATAAATCTCTACAAAATTACAGACAAAATTGATTGGAAGGAAAACCCAAAAAAGAGCCAAAATGTGTATTAATAAAACTACACTTTTTGTAAATATGTATGAATACAACCCTTGTTTGAAAATAATAGTTGTTTTTGAGCTTTTGTAGTTCAATAAGATTTGTTTTCAGGTATTGGTAAAACTACTTTATATCAATTAGAATCTCCAACTAGTAACTACAACAATGATTCAATCACCATTGGTGAATTTACTTTTGGTTGAAATCCATATTTATATGAAATATTGGTAAAACTACTCTATATCAATTAGAAACTTCAACTAATTATAGAATGGTTCTACATCTTCTTCCAAATTCTAATAGCTCATAATGAGTACTATAATGTTATATAATGAGTAGTAGTAGCCTTATGTAAATGTAATACTTCTATACTTAGAATTAGATAAATTAATTCCCAAACTGAAATAGGCTCTACAACCATCCATAATCCATGTTACTATTATTGATACTCTCATCCCCATTACTAAACCAAACACATGTATCTTAAACTCTAAGATGGTAAAAGACTTCAAAGAATGTTTGAACTTGGTAGGAATAAGTGCATTGGGAAGGTATACGTGCATTTTATAAACAATATATTAAGTCATTTTTTATAGGGTATAAAAACATAAATACATAGTCACAAGGTTGTGGTCCAATGGTTACGTGTGGAGGTTTGGTCCCCACAAGTCTTGGTCCTATCCTGAACAAGACTATGTACAATTGAGATCTGCGCCAAGCGCGTTTTCTTCAATTAAGAAAAAAAACAACTATTTGAAATGTCATAATGCTAATTTAATATTGTTTTTTAAAACAAAATATTTATCACAAATATTAAAAATTGTACTCGTAAAAATACCTCAGAAAATATGAATTTATAATTAATATGAATGCTTTCCAACTTAAATGGAGAAATTTTATCATATAATATTATATTAAAAATAATAATTAAATAAATATATACAGAACGACATTTAAAAATATTAAACCAATTTAAGTTCATATAAAATTCAATTTCATTAAAAAAACAATTTTTTAATATACAAAATATAATATAAAATTAAATAAAAATTTGATTCCTCTTGATATTGGTAATTCTAATATAAGTTGAATCTATACTAATAAAAAAATAATATAATAAAAATTTGATTCCTCTTGATAATGGTAATTCTAATATAAGTTGAACCTAGACTAATAACTAATAAATCACAAAGTCACTGCAAATATAATAATAATTAAAAATGGGTTTTGCAGTAGTTTAGATCATAAGAATGAATGAATGATTTAATTAAGAATGGGTTTCGCCATAGTTTAGATTATACGAATGAATGAATGATTACCTCTACAGGCTAAATAACCCAAGGGACTAAGATAATAACAACCTTAACTCATCTTTATATTCTTTTCCATGTCGGATCTTCTATTATGAGTCTTGACTAGAAAACTAGCAATTTGATTCGTCAAATAGATAGTGCATATTGTCATTTTTAAATTATTTTCATATTGATTGCAAATATCATAATAAACTGCACTTCATAAGAAAATGCCATTCCCTGTCCACCACGCCCTTATCCCCAAAAAAAAAATATAAATTCTCTCTCCACCATACCTTTATCCCAAAAGAAACATAAGTTCCCTCTCCACCAAACCCTTATCCCCAAAGGAAAAATATAAATTCCCTCGCCACCACGCCCTTATCCCCCACACACCCCACAAAAAAAAAAAAATTCCCTCTCCACCACGCCCTTAGGAAGCTTCCACCTACCAGTGTCACATAGAAAAACCTTTAAAAAGTCAGGGAAAGGGACATCTACTCAGCGCCTTGTCAAATTGGTCTACGATATTCCATAAGGTTTGTCCTTTGCTCGACCCGCAGAGGAAACGTGGATTAAGGGTCGAATATTTTTTTAGTATTACACTCCCGACTGAATGATTGATTGTTCTTGCCACTACCACGATGGAGTCTGATGCGAACTCTCCCAATATTCCGGACGAGCCAATTGAGCAGCCTCGTCCAGAGGTCACGAGTTTTAATTCGAATATCTCTGAGCAACAATCAGACGGTAAGGTTGATGATTGTCGACCCACTCTGTTGGTGACAAACGACGATGGAATTGATGCTCCCGGCATAAGAGCTCTCGTTGAAGTTCTCTTGGAGACTGGCCGCTATAATGTCAGTGTTTGCGCCCCTGATTCGTGAGTATTAACTGCTATTGCTACTCATTCTGTGTCTCTAATTCCTTCAATTTGCAGACATTAACATTTCATTTGCAACTGTATAACCAAGTCGAAAACAATAATCATACTTTCTAATTGTTTTTCTGGGTATTTAAATTCTTGGGCTGCATGCATCTACTTACCTTGGAATGGCAATTGGGATAAACACACTATTGCATGTAGACTGTCCAACAAGCATTCTTGCTTTCCTCAAGCAAGGTTATGACCAGAACATATTCACAGACTCATCTGAACAGGGTTGTGATATGCATTTTGAGGTTGCATGCACATCAAACCCTGGTTTAGATGGGGTTTTGCTGGTATCCATAGTCAATATACCCAATACATAGTTCAGATCACTGCAAATGACCCGTGTGTTATATTCTGCATTTGTGAAGTGCAACCGTTCGCTTTTCAACCTCCAGGTGCGTATCGGATCCGGGTTTAGACGGGGTTGTGCTATTGTTCATACTCAATGCAATACATTGTCTAGATTAAATGTGCTTTTACATACATGAAGTGTTGATGGATCCACCACCACTACTTGAGCTGTAGAGCACTGGCTTTTTTGATTTTGAATTGCTTAAAGGTAACTCCATGGTTATTTGGCATCGACCTTCTCACCGTGGCTTTGGAGGTCCGCTGCAGCAAGGCAGCTTGCTGCTTGCTACTAAATAGACAGCAATAACAAACTAAATCACACACAAAGAAGAAGAACTCATAGAACATATTGAAAATTTGCGAAAATATTCAGAATTTCTTTTTATTCATCAACAGTACCCAAGCTGTCGGGCCTTATTACAATTTTTTTTTTGTCAGAAAGAAAAAATCCCTGGTTTTTATTAATGGTGAAACAAAAAACCAGTAGATTATGTTCAGAGAGAAACATCATTCCAGTCCATCATAGGTCAGAAATATGTATAAGTTCATAGCATACAGGATATGGATCCGTAATCCTCAGCCAATATAAGTACTGAATGCTGCCTTCCAGTGGAAAGCTTTACCAAGAAACTATAGTGAAACATAGTCATATTCTAGTTCTGCAAGCAAACATAGTAAAACAAAAAGCAAAATTGTATAGTGGCAAACATGGTGCAAAAAAGAATGTGGAGCCATAAAACAGGAAATTATAACCAGGCAGTAGCATGGATCCAACATCCATGAAAGTGCCGCCTATCTCAAGTGTGATATGCATGCTGCCAGGAGGATCTAGAATGCCCAGTTTGGACATGTCATCTGCAATTGTATTGAATTCTCTATGGATGTGCTGGAAATTGATATGCTGAAATGTACCCTTGAGAAATTCAATATTCCTAAGCCAGCCCTGTAAGTGTGGGTGGGATATGTAAGCTGATCCCAGCACATGGTTGATTATGGCCAGAGAGTCCCCGTAAATCTGCAATCTTGGAATATTGAGGAAGCTAGCAAACCACATTAAACCCCATAGTGCAATCGCTTCAGCTCTCGTATTAGTCCCGAAACCTCCAGACCAATGAATTCTGTAGTACTGATTGTAGTCGATGCGGATCCATGCACCACATCCACATCTCCCACCCTGTTCTGCTCCGTTGAAGAACCCTGCAGGGAAAGATAGATTCGGGGCGGTTTTTTTCTGCAAAACATTCTTATGCACAAGATTAGTTTGCATTAGAGGTCCCAGCCAAGAAATGATGTTGTTGATAATTTGATTGAAATTAAGGGTATTGTCTTAAAAAATGATGGAGTTTCTGGCTCTCCACATTTCCCAAAAAATAACAATGGGAATAGCCATTTTCCTGTTAGACCTCTGGCTCCACCATATTAAACATGCTTCTATATTGTCCTGTGCGTTGTGAGTGAAAGATAAGATACATGAGATCCCATTCCATACCTGTACAACCCATGGGCATTGCAGTAAGCTGTGTAGATTATTCTCCTCCTGCACTTTACAAAAAACACATAATCCAGGTCCATGGATGCCTTTATTCCTCAAATTTTCCCAAGTTAAGTTCTTGTTTTTCCATGTCAGCCATGTAAAAATGATCATCTTGTATGGGACCTGCACCTTCCAAAATTTAGCAAACCAGGAAGTGTTCTGCATGTTGAGGGTGGAACAGCAGATGTATAAATATGTTTCTGCAACAAATATAGTACCCCTGTGTAGCTTCCCATCCCACACGATCTGATCCCCAGCTTCATCTTTGCAAATACCTGCTCTGCGCAGCTCATTGATCATACATTCCCATCTTTCGACATTTTCTCCATGTAGTCCAATTTCCTCTGCCCTCTTCCAGATTGGAGTAATACCATGCCACGATTTGATAGCCTGTGCCAGGTAGAAATACCCCCTCGTGTTAAGATTGTGGATAAGTGATTCATTGTAATGCCTCTCAACACCAGAGCCCAGAATACGGTCCCTGCCAAATATAATCTCCTTTCTTGAACCAAATGTCCAACATGTTCTCTTTAAGATCCAGATCTTAACCTTGTTGAAACTAATCCATATGGTGGATCCCTTTAAACTTCCTATGAGCCCATCTCTCATCCAATGTCCCGCCTTGATTCCCCTTAAATATTTCGATCTAATGATGTCTTCCCACAAACAGTTTCCAAATATTCTGCGCCATAAGGATGTGATCAGAAGGGCCCAGCCAAAATATTTCAAATTCAGTAAACCCCATCGTTCCAGTCTCTCAGGAATAGTGAGATTTTTAAGTTTGGTAAGGTGGAATTTGAATGTTTTCCCTGATCCTGCCCATATGAATCTTGCCATAATACCATTTATGTTATTTATAATCATTTCAGGGGGGCAGTAGAGATGGGCCCAATACACCACGAGTTGTTGCAGGACCGATTGAGTGAGAGTGACTCTACCACCGAGAGTTAAACATCGGTGTTCCCAACCCGAAATCTTTTTATGGAATCTATCAACAATCCACCACCAGTCATTGACTTTGTAATTGTTTGGCTTAATGTTGTGACCCAAATATTTTAAGCCATGGCTAATATGTAGTGAATCAACACCAAAGATATTTGCTATATATTCAATGTCCTCCTGCTTCCCCTCCGCAAATAATAGCAGGGATTTTCCCTTTTTAATCAGCAGTCCTGAGGCACTGCCAAACCTGCAAAAAATATGATGTAAAGTAGCCCATTTTCTTCTCGAAAGCATGCCAAAAACCAAAATGTCATCCACAAAGAAACTGTGTGACACTCTGATGTTTCGGCCAACAGATATCCCACGGAATCCATCCTCCAAACATGCATTCTTTATTTTATGGCTGAGGTCATCCATAATTAGAATGAAAAGCAAGGGAGACAGTGAGCATCCCTGGCGGAGTCCCCTACCAGCGCCAAAAAATTTAGTGGGAAATTGTTGGAAATACTGGGGGGGGTGAATCAGTCTTTCTTAACAATCTTTGTTCTAGTGATTGCCAAAAGCATATATAAATATGTATATGTATACACAGAACACAGAAATCAACAGTTGGAATTAATGCTTTTATTAAAAACTCAAGACAGTGCAATGAAATAAATACAATATAAGTATATATCGGATTGTGAATGGTTGCCAAGCTCCAACTCGGACTTCAATGAGGCTCCAACCTCCAGAGCACCAACTCTGTTTTGCAGTGGTTCTGCACTTAGGAGCACCTACCCCCAATGACTTCAGTCCTGTTCAATTCTGAGGCTCCAACCTCTTGGGCTCGAACCCAACCTTGATATAAACTGTTCTGGTGCTGTTCTCTACTCACAAGCTTGTTGAGCTTCTGCTATTCTCCTGTTCTCTTGCTTCTCTGGCCTTTCCTTCCTCTTGCCTGTTCTTCGGCTTCCTCTCTCACTGATTATCTATCCATCGATCGCCATCTCACTTTGTTTTTATGTTTTTATGTATTTCAGATGTCTCTGACTCTTCGTTTCCGCTTTCCACCGCCTCTTTGGCTTCCTCCTCGGTCGCTGTCGTTTCCTCTGACTCGCTTGATCTTTCAGCTTCCCGATCCATGGCTTCCTCTGTCTATTCGGATTCATCAAATTCTTACAGGTCACGTTAATGCGGAAGAGAGGCCGAATTACAATTGTTAGCTCTGCTATAATCCAACAATTCGAGGATCAAATACAGGCCTAATCGGTTCGTTTACGCTCAGAAGGGATGTGTATCGGTCATTCTTCTCCTACTTCTTCACTCCGTTCACTTTTTTTTTTTTTGTTCTTATAAACCCTGCTACCTCCATTTTTACTTTATAACTCTGTGAAAATTCACCGTTCCTCGCCTAATCCTCAAATTCACCGTTTCCCTGTCATAACAATCGGAAACCCATGCAATTGAACCCGCACCGTTCGATCATCGCATCACGATCCGACGGTCTCCGCTGCTTTCCCTGCTTGTTAAACCCAGTTTATTTCCCCCCACCGTCGATCGCGTTCACCACAATCTAACGACGTTTGCTCCTCCCGATGCCGTAACTTAACCACATGTTAACGCGCGATAAAGCGGTTTTCCGCCGCGTCTCGTCATCCACGTGTCGTGCAATGAATGGTATCACACGCCATGGTACGTTTACCACCCACCTCCGAAAGCGGTGCGGGGAATACCGCTTACCGCCCGTCCGCTCGTCCCCACCAGTTAACCTTCGCACATCTTTATCGGCCAGTAGCCGTCGGATCTTTTCGCTGGAAATCTGATGGCTCATGTTTGTTTGCTGTTAAACGCGTCCACTGCTCCTCCGATAGCTCCTGATAACTCTGTTTGCTTCCTCTATGGCTCCGATGGCTCTGTGTGCTCCTCTTCTTTGGCTCTGTCTGCTCCTCTCGTCTCCATCTGCTCCTCTGGTGGCTCTGTCTACTCCTTGAATATTGCCATATTGACATCAATGACAATCCGTGTCCAACAATCTCCCCCTTTGTTATTGATGGCAATATTCTTCTGCTCTCTCCCCCTTTGACATCAATGGCAAAGGAATGCATACGGACTCCCCCTGTCAAACTACTCCCCCTGTCCTGTTGCATCTTTATGAATGAACTTGAGTGATGATAAAGAAATAACCCCCATCTTTTGACGCAGATGTTCGAATGCTTCTCGAGGAAGAGGTTTTGTGAAAATATCAGCTATCTGCTCCTTTGTACTGATATATTCCAAGACGATGTTTTGTTCAGCTACTTGCTCACGGAGGAAATGATACTTGATTGGTATGTGTTTGGTTCTTGAGTGCATCACTGGATTTTTGCTGAGACTGATAGCACTTGTGTTGTCACAATAGACGGTAATTGGTTGATCTGTACATATGTCGAGATCTTTTAGAGCTTCCTTCATCCATAGTATCTGAGTGCAACAGTCTGCTGCAGCAATATACTCGGCTTCGGCTGTGGATAATGATATGGATGGCTTTTTTTTGCTGAGCCAGGATACCAAACAGTCTCCTCGGAAGAATGCATTTCCACTAGTACTTTTCCGATCATCTATACTTCCAGCCCAATCAGCATCGGTGTATGCAGTTACAGTCAGTGTTGAGTCCTTTGGGTACCAAAGACCGAAATTAGAAGTTCCCTTCAAATATTTGAGAATTCTTTTTACAGCTAATAAATGGGATTGTTTGGGAGCGCAGATTGAAATCTTCCCGCCATTACTACTGCTTGCATTATGTCTGGTCGTGTAGCTGTTAAATATAGAAGGGCTCCAATCATTGACCTGTAATGAGTTGCATCTACTAGAGGGGAGTCATCATCTTTGCTCAATTTGCAGTCTGGACTCTGTGGTCATAGGTGTGCTCACGGGTGCACAGTCCTCCATTCCATATTTTTTGAGCATGTCTTTTAGATATTTGGTTTGAGATATACACAATCCTGCTCTGGTTTGGGATACTTGAAGTCCAAGGAAGTGGGACAGCTCTCCTATCATTGACATCTCAAACTCTTTTGACATGCTTTGAGAAAATTCATGGCTCATTTCATCATTATTACTAGCAAAAATCAGATCATCGACATAAACAAGAGCAACTAGTAACTTACCTTCATCTGTCTATATGTATAGGTTACTTCCAGCCACTCCCTTTTTGAAGCCTTGTTGTAAATAGTGATCTAGTCTTGCATACCAAGCTCTAGGAGCTTGTTTCAACCAATATAAAGCCTTTTTCAACTTACAAAGTAAGTCCTTTCCTGCTGTTAGATCAAAACCTTCTGGCTGCTCCATGTAGACTTCTTCCTTGAGTTCCCCATTTAGAAATGCTGATTTCACGTCCATTTGATAGATTTTGAATCCTTTTGAGCAAGCAAATGCCAAGAACATCCTGATAGCTTCCATACGGGCCACTCGTGCAAATGTCTCTTCAAAGTCAACTCCTTCAATTTGTGAATAGCCTTTGCAGACAAGTCTTGCCTTGTTTCTGATAACCTGTCCTTCCTCATTCATTTTATTTTTGAACACCCATTTTGTTCCTATTATGTTTTTGTCCTTTGGACGAGGTACCAGCTCCCATGTCTTGTTCTTCTCAATTTGGGACATTTCTTCTTCCATGGCTTTTACCCAATGAGGATCCTTGCTTTTGCAAATGTTTCTGGTTCTATCATAGATAGGAGGGCAATGACTTTTCTCTTGGGTGTGATTGTTATCCTTCTTCGGGTCTGCACACCTTCATCTCTATCGCCAATGATCTGCTCTTCTGGATGATGTCTTTGGACATACTTCATCTTTGAAGGGGTATTAGGTGGTTCTCTTTCCTCTTCTTCTTCTTCTTCCTCTTCTATTTCTTCCTCTTTAGGTTCTTCTTCTTCAACGAGAGAGTCATCTTCATGTTCTTCAATTTCCTTTTCTCGAAGATCTTCATCAACCTTTACATCAATGCTTTCCACTATTTTCTTCAGTCGATAATTGTAGCACTTGTAAGCCTTGCTCTGTGTAGAGTATCCAAGAAATATCCCTTCATCAACCTGAGAATCAAACTTTCCAGGTGAGCCATCATTTATTTTTATGGAGCACTTGCTTCCAAAGATCTTGAAGTACTTCACCGAAGCAGGTCTTCCTTTCCATAGCTCATAAGGAGTTTTTTCACAATTTGGTCTTAATTGAGTTCGATTCAGTGTATAGACAGCTGTCCCTACTGCTTCTCTCCAGAATTTAGGTTGTAAGTTTGCTGCTAATAGCATAGTTCTTGCCATTTCTTGGACTGTTCGATTTCTCCCTTCAACTACCCCATTTTGCCGAGGTGTTCTGGCAGTCGAAAATTCTCTTTTAATTCCATGAATATTACAGAACTCACTAAACTCGTTTGATGTGAATTCTCCTCCTTTGTCTATTCTGAGACACTTAATTTTTGAATTTTTTTTTCATTTTCTACAAGGGCTTTTAGATTCTTAAAACACTCAAAAGTTTCAGATTTATACTTTATGAAATATATCCACATCATTCTAGTATAATCATCAACAAATAACACAAAGTACCTTTCTCCTTGGAGTGCTTGATTTCTAGTTGGCCCACACACATCAGCATGGATGATCTCCAAGGGCTTCGATGTATAGAGCTCCTTTGTCTTGTGGCTGGCTCTGGTCTGCTTTCCATGTTGACATGGACCACACACTGCTTGATTTGGTTTGGACAACCTTGGGATGTCTCGTACAGCTTTGATCTTGCTGATATTGATCAGATTTTCGAAGCTTGTATGTCCAAGTCGCTTGTGCCATAGCCAACTCTCATCTGTCTGACTTAAGTAGCATTTATTTTCTTGAATCTTGTTCAGAATGTAAATGTTGTCTGATGTTCTCACCCCTTTTGCCACAAGTTTCCCTGAGGCAGAGTTCCTTATTGCACAGTGTTGGTGCTGAAAACGACCTTATGTCCTTGATCACAGATTTGGCTGACACTCAGGAGGTTGTGTTTGAGCCCGTCAACTAGCAGAGCATCTTGAGCTTTTCCTTTTCCATTGATCAGAGTAATTGTTCCTTTTCCTGCAATTCTTCCTGATCCGCTTCCAAAGGACACATTCCCTTCCTTTTTACTCAGTGAGACAAACTTCCTTCTGTCTCCTGTCATGTGTCTGGAGCACCCACTATCTACAAACCACTGGTTTTCATTATTTTGAGCATATAGAGCTAGGCCGCATTTGTCCATGCTGGAGTTCTTGCTACTCGTCTTTCTTCCTTTGAGTGGGCAGTCTTGTTCATAGTGTCCATTATTGTAGCAGAAAGAGCAAATCAGATCAAATTTGGTCAAGGGATCAAATGAATTGAACGTTTTGATTTGTCCCTGCCTTTTGGGGGCATATGAGTTGATTATTCGGTCCTTTAGATTTGTCTTTTCACTTCTGCGAGCCATACAATGTCTGGCTTGATGACCGAAGTTTTTACAGTGAAAGCAGTGTCCAAGAAAGATGGTTTTGTACTTGTTGAAGCAACCACGATTTGAGTCGATTTCCATCCTGGGAATTACTCCTCCCTCGTTCTTCGGATTTGCGATGGGCCTTTGGTGGAGTACAGGTTTGTATTTGCTGTAGTGTCCATGATTCGACTCCACATTCTTCTTTGGAGCAACTCTCTCTTCATTCTTGGGATCTGGGATGCACTTTTGATAACATATTCTTTCATCTTTTGGATTGCACGAAAGTGCATCAGCATAGCTTTTTGCACTATTCTTAGTGCTTGAGGATTCTCCTTTGAAACCTATTCCATACTTGTCATGTTGAGGTTTTTGATTTTTCAGAATAGTCTCAAGTATTTGGGAGCTTTTGCAGCCCTTTTTAATTTGCTCCAACTCCTTTTTGAGAGACACTATTTTGGCCTCGCGTTCTTCACAAGTCTCTTCCTTTTCTTTAAGCTTTGCTTCCAAGAGATCTTCTCTCCTTCTTATTTCCTCGTTTTCCACTTTGAGAGAAATGATTTTGTTCCGTAGTTTCTCATTTTCTTCAATGGCACTTATTAACAGTTCATCTACATTTCCTTCCAGCCCTGAGTCATCATCATCTGCGAGTGCCATGAATAATGCTTCTTGGCTTTCATCATGATCACTTTCGTCATTTGATTTCTTTTTGATGACCATAAACTCATCCTCATCAGACTCATCTTGCTTGGAGAAGAAGTTTTTCTTATTGAACCCTTTCTTTTTATGTGCCATTCTTTTAGAATTTCCTTCATCATCACTGTCATGTTTATGAGGACATTTTGCTGCATAATGACCTATTTTACCACATTTAAAACAGATAAGAGGATACTTGCCTTTAAGCTTAGATCCTCTCTTCAGCTTTCGTACAAATTGAGCCAATTCGGATTCCACATCTGACTCATCACTACAGTCATTCCTTTCTTTCCCCTTCTTTGACTTTGAGGCCTTGAATGCTGCATCTTTGGAGCTTGGGCCACCTTTCCTCATTTCATAGGCAGTGAGAATTCCATGGAGTTCATCCATTTTGAGGGTATCTATATCCTTTGCTTCTTCTATAGCGCTTATTTTGGAGTCAAATCTGTCTGGAAGAGACCTTAACACCTTTTGAACAATGGTACTTTCTTCAATTTTTTCGTCCAATCCTTTCAGGGAATTTACCACTTCAGCTACTCGGAGGAGATATGTTGCAATGTCTTCTTCATCTTCCATCCTCAAACTTTCAAATTGTCTTCTGTGAGTTTGAAGCTTTGCCTTTTTTACTTTTGAGTCTCCATCGTACAAGCCAACTAGCTTCTCCCACATTTCTTTGGCAGATGTACAGTGCATGATTTTTGTAAACTCGGAATCAGTGATTCCACTAGTGATGGAGTTCATGGCCTTTGCATTTGCGATGTAGGCTTTCCTCTCGTCTTGGTCTGTTGGAAGAGTGGTAGTCGTTTTGTATTCATTTTGAACAAAATGCCAGACTTCAGGTCCAAGGGACATTAAGTAGTAGGTCATTCTTTTCTTCCAGAAACCAAAGTTAGTGCCATCGAACAAAGGAGGTCTTCCTGATGCTTCGTGATTTCTCATCATGGCTGCGGATCCTTCTTCAAGCTGTTAGGCTAGTATGAAGAACTTGGCTCTGATACCAATTGTTGGAAATACTGAGGGGGGGGTGAATCAGTCTTTCTTAACAATCTTTGTTCTAGTGATTGCCAAAAGCATATATAAATATGTATATGTATACACAGAACACAAAAATCAACAGCTGGAATTAATGCTTTTATTAAAAACTCAAGACAGTGCAATGAAATAAATACAATATAAGTATATATCGGATTGTGAATGGTTGCCAAGCTCCAACTTGGACTTCAGTGAGGCTCCAACCTCCAGAGCACCAACTCTGTTTTGCAGTGGTTCTGCACTTAGGAGCACCTACCCCCAATGACTTCAGTCCTGTTCAATTCTGAGGCTCCAACCTCTTGGGCTCCAACCCAACCTTGATATAAACTGTTCTGCTGCTGTTCTCTACTCACAAGCTTGCTGAGCTTCTGCTATTCTCCTGTTCTCTTGCTTCTTTGGCCTTTCCTTCCTCTTGCCTGTTCTTCGGCTTCCTCTCTCACTGATTATCTATCTATAGATCACCATCTCACTTTGTTTTTATGTTTTTATGTATTTCAGATGTCTTTGACTCTTCGTTTTCGCTTTCCACCGCCTCTTTGGCTTCCTCCTCGGTCGCTGTCGTTTCCTCTGACTCGCTTGATCTTTCAGCTTCCCGATCCATGGCTTCCTCTGTCTATTCGGATTCATCAAATTCTTACAAGTCACGTTAATGCGGAAGAGAGGCTGAATTACAATTGTTAGCTATGCTATAATCCAACAATTCGAGGATCAAATACAGGCCTGATCGGTTCGTTTACGCTCAGAAGGGATGTGCATCGGTCATTCTTCTCCTACTTCTTCACTCCGTTCGCTTTTTTTTTTTTTTATAAACCCTGCTACCTCCATTTTTACTCTATAACTCTGTGAAAATTCACCGTTCCTCGCCTAATCCTCAAATTCACCATTTCCCTGTCATAACAATCGGAAACCCGTGCGATTGAACCCGCACCGTTCGATCATCGCATCACGATCCGACGGTCTCCATTGCTTTCCCCGCTTGTTAAACCCAGTTTATTTCCCCCCACTGTCGATCGCGTTCACCACAATCTAACGACGTTCGCTCCTCCCGATGCCGTAACTTAACCGCATGTTAACGTGCGATAAAGCGGTTTTCCGCCGCGTCCCGTCATCCACGTGTCGTGCAATGAATGGTATCGCATGCCATGGTACATTTACCACCCACCTCCGAAAGCGGTGCGGGGAATACCGCTTACCGCCCGTCCGCTCGTCCCCGCCGGTTAACCTTCGCACATCTTTATCGCCCGGTAGTCGTCAGATCTTTTCGCTGGAAATCTGACGGCTCATGTTTGTTTGCTGTTAAACGCGTCCACTGCTCCTTCGATAGCTCCTGATAACTCTGTCTGCTTCCTCTATGGCTCCGATGGCTCTGTGTGCTCTTCTTCTTTGGCTCTGTCTGCTCCTCTCGTCTCCATTTGCTCCTTTGGTGGCTCTGTCTACTCCTTGAATATTTCCATATTGACATCAATGACAATCCGTGTCCAACAGAAATCCATTAATAATAACAACATACTTAATTGATGTGATGCAAGCCATAATCCACTCAATATTTTGTGTCTCCAGTCCTATCCTATGAAGTATAATGCGGAGGAAAGTCCAATCGACACTGTCATATGCTTTTTGCAAGTCTATCTTCATGACAATTGCTTCCATTTTTTTTGTGTGAATGGAATGTATGCATTCTTGCGCCGTGGCCACCGCATCATGAATTAATTTGTCCTGCAAGAAACCATATTGTTTCGGAGAGATATGGGTGGACAAGGTATGCTTAATCCTGAGTGCAATGATCTTAGATATAAGTTTATATACCAGGTTACAGAGAGAAATGGGTCTGTAATCAGCGAAGGAGATCAACTCACTAGTTTTTGGAATGAGTGCAATGAAAGTAGAGTTGATAGCCCCCAGGATGCGTCCCTCCAGTTGGGATTCTTCAACCAACAGCACCAAGTCTGACCCAACCAAATAAAAAAAATGCAGGGAAAACTCTACCGTCCATCCATCTGGTCCAAGGCATTTATCTTTCATAAAAGATTTTAGGACTGAATGTACTTCCTCTAGATTAACCTGCTTGTATAATTCCTCGTTTTTCCCTAAATCAAACATGATGGGATATGAATCCGATCCCCAAATTTGATCCTCTATCCCATTGCTCATCCTTGCTTTATAGGCGTCCTAAAAAAAATTATAGCAGCATTCTGAATCTCAGGGAGGGTATGCACCATGTTTCCACTTGAGTCTTTGATATTCCAAATGGAATTTACTTGCCTCCTGTAGTTAGCATACCTGTAAACAAATTTTGTATTTCGGTCCCCTTCTTTTAGCCACAACGCCCTGCTTTTCAGTCTCCATGTGACTTCCTGTATGTGGAGGATCTTTTGTTTTTTATCCTCCAAAATCTTGATGTTCCTAATGAGGTTTGGGGAAGGAATCCGAGCATCCAGATGTGAAAATTCCAACTACTGAAGGAACCCCCACTGCAGCAAATTTGAATCTACTTCACCTACTTGATTTTTAAATTACATTCATCAATTATTCTCCTGAATACTAAAGCAAATTACTTTCGTAGCCTACACTAATTAAAGATTTGATCTCATGAAACATAAAACAGAGCAAAGAACAAGATACATAAGACACACTTATTTTTGGACACAATTGTCCCCGGAAAAATCCAATGCGGGAAAACCGGTGCAACAATTCT
This sequence comes from Pinus tabuliformis, assembly GCA_031772625.1. Classification (NCBI taxonomy): domain Eukaryota; kingdom Viridiplantae; phylum Streptophyta; class Pinopsida; order Pinales; family Pinaceae; genus Pinus; species Pinus tabuliformis. The sequence goes on from CM062819.1 coordinate 2,018,526,429, forward strand.
GAGGGTTTATTATTATGCAGGAGAAATATCTGAATACAAATCTAGGATGCTCAGCTAGTAATCCTTTTACAAAGAAAATACTAGCAGAAAATCTGAGTGAGGTTTACCTCACTTCACCCGGCAGAATTCCGGCTGATCCGGCAATAAGACTGGCTAACGCCAGCTACTTTTGCGCTGGCCCTGTGTCAGCCTTTCAGGCTCTGCGTCAGCTCTTCTGCCCTCTGCGTCAGCTATCCCCGCTGTTTTGGCAGTTCCCGACAATTCTGGCTTCTGCGCGACAGGCAAATTTCTCCTCGGCGCTGGCCTTTTTGGCTCTGCGTCAAGGCTGCGTGGGCCCAGATTGGCCCAGCGTCAGCTTTTCCGGCTACTGCGCTGCCTCCACAAGCTCTCTCCGCCTCTCTGTCAGTATTCTCCGGAAACTCCTTCTCTTGGATTCTCTCTGCCCCTCAGCTGCAAGATCTCCCCAATCGATTTCCCTCTTGAGAACTTCTCACCTCATAAAATCGATTTCCTCAATCTGTCTGTGTGTGTTTCCATATGAACCCCAAGCCTCCATTTTATACTTTTCCTCTCGAGTCTTCAACGGCCGAGATTAAGTCTCTAATCAACGGCTAAGATTAAAACATGACTTGATCCGCCTTCTAGATCATTCTCACCCATATTTGATTAATGCCCATTAATATTTTTATTTCCCGAAGTTTAGACTTAGGAACTCCATTAAAAATATTAATTATTTTAATAAAATACAATCCGAGAGGAATTTCACCAAACAATTTCTGGGTTCTTTAGAACTCATGTGCTTTAGCTTCTCCACCAATTTTCAAGGCTAAAGCACTTCCGATGCTACCAAAAACTAACACCAGATCCTTACCCAATCTTTCCAACCGCAGTTTGATTTTTGTTAATTCCTTGTTCATGTTCTTTTTTTCCTTCTCTCCCACTTTCTAACTTCCACTTTTAGAGCAGGGAGTTTTGCATGGATGGCCAGCATGGGGGAATTTTCATCGGTCATGTGGTGATTCCAAAAGTCCTGAACCGTATTGTTAAAATCTTTATCTTCGAGCCATACATGATTGAATTTGAAGGGCAAACCAATCGCACCTCATCCCTTCTCCATAGTAAAGTGATGGGCAGGTGGTCTGAAATGAAAGTTTTCAGAACTGCTAATTGGATGAAACCCAATCGCTCCATGAGATCTTCGTGCACCAAATATTTGTCCAACCGTTTGGCAATGTGATGTTGGCCAACCCTGCCATTGTGCCAGGTGGGAACAATAGTATGTGGTCGGATGTCCAATAAGTTATTGTCACAGAAAATGGATTTCAGTCGATCCGCTAGTGGATCCCTCCTACGAACTGAGCCCCAACATTCATCCAGCATAATGGTGGCATTGAAATCTCCTGCCACAATCAGGGATTCAATTTTTAGGAGATCAAAGATTCCATTATGTTCCAAAAGGTAGTTCTATTATGGAATGGAGCATATAGGTTAAGGACGCGCAGGCGACTGGGCAAACCCTTAAGTCGGCTAGAAAGAAGAACACCAACGAAACAACAATATGCACGGAATTGCACCCATCGCGGATTCCACAGAGTGGCCATTCCCTCAGAGAGCTCCATAGAGTCAACAACCACCATATCCCAGTCTGACAACATCTTTCTAAAGTATTCTAACACCCTTTCAGCATTTGTCATGGATTCTTGTAACACAATGATAAGAGGTTTCACAAAGGTGAAAAGTTCTCTGAGGGATAGGAATTTCTGAGAGTCCCCCAGTCCTCGTAAATTCAGTTAGAGGCATAGGGTCATGTTGCCAGGTGAGCGGGCGACTTTGCTCTAAGGGCCCAAGGGTCAAAAGTGGAACCAATAGGGATATCAACAAAGGAGATCCATTTAACTTTGGGCCGCCCCCAGAAATGTCACTTGCCCTCTTTTCCTTTCGTCGAACAGTTATGTTAAGGGCCGAATTGGGGCTAATGGTTAGAGAAGTCCTAGGTCGCTCTCGATGAATGGACAAGGTTCTAAGGTCAATTGTCGGGTTTGAGAGTAGGAACTCTATGTCGCTGTCAATAGAATTCTTAGGGGAGGATATGGGCGATCGTGGAGAATGTGAGTAAACATAGGAGTTCGGGTTGTTGGGGGGGGGGGGGCTGATTTTCAGGGGTTTTCAGGAGAGACAGTCGGGTTTGGGGAGCCAAAGGTACATGGGCCGTTAGCATTGTCTTCCCCTTCAGAATTGCTTTGTCCTCAAACCAAGGGTAATGGGGTATATTGTCGGCTAAATTTTTCTGTTTCCCATGACGAATCTTCTTCTAGAAGGTTTTTCCATTTAATGAGATATTCTTTAATGGTTATGAAGTGAAGTTTTTCTTGTCTAGTGGTGAGGATACTTTCTGGCTCTAAAATGATTTTTTATCTGTCATTCAATATAGGGAGCTCTGTTTGTGTTGATTGATGTTGCCTCAACATTTTTTTGAGACGTGACAGTTGAAAACATTCTAGATGCGGCTTTTGATATGCGATTCCAAGCAATAAGCTACTTGGGTGTTAATTAGATATGGTCCATAAAACATAGGAGCTGATTTGTTTTTACCTTGGTGTTCAAGGGATAACTGTTTTTATGGTTAAAGTCTTATCAATACCGAATCTCCTCCCTCCAATTCTCTTTTCAATCTATGTTGATCTTCTGTGTTGTTTCATACAATTACAGACAATTGCTAAATTCTCTTTGACCATTTGAATGACGTTTTGATTTTTAGTTAGTTGACTTCTTACTATCAATACCTTAGTGTTAGTCAATGCAAATTTCTTCCATTTAGGTGGTTCATAATTTAGAAGGCTTAGAAAGGAGTAATGCTAATAGGTGGTAAGAAGAACTATGTCACTACTGCTATATGTAACCATTGGAACCACTTGCTTTGAGTATTTGTCATGAAACAATGGAGGTGGGCTTCTAGGCATTTTTTTGCAACTTTTGTTCGACCATCTGTTAAAGATGATAAGATTATCTCATATCGAGAGATACTCCAAATTGTTTGTAATTTTTTTTTTCCAAAAATTGCCCTTAAACTTTGCGTCCCTATCATTGACAATGAACTTTGGAAAACCATGCAATTTGTAAATATTTTTGCAAAACACTTCGCCATTGTGCTTCCTTGAATCTATTTTCTTTATGGTCATGAAATGTGCTTACTTAGTTAACCTATCAACCACCATGAAAATTTTATCCTTCCCATGACATTTATAACCCTTCAATGAAGTCCAGTGATATTTCTTCCCATTTTTGATTAGGAATTTGTAAGAGGTGGAGTAACCTTGATTATTCCACCTAGATTTGTTGAGATTTTCTATTAATTAAATTTGCAAAAAATCTCATGAATGTGACAACAATAGGATTTGTTGCTAAATTAGCTCCATTTATTCCTGAGGAGGAGTTATTGCATCCTATATTTGTTGTGAGAGAATTTATGATTCAGTTTTCTTCTCTCAGCTATAAAATGTAAGCCCGTGGAGAATATGTGGGCTGAGAGAGTGTGTGAGGAATTATGTTGTTGTAATCTCCTGTTGAATAATAAGATTGCCGATGCCTCTGTTTGGTGGATGTAGCCTAGATTGGTTGGGTGAACCATGTTAAAATCTTTGTGTTTTTTATGTTGGTTTGTGCTGTGTATGTTGATTTAGTTTCCGCTGTGAGATTGTTTGCTCCTACAATTGGTATCGGAGCCTGAGAGGCCAAGTTTGTTGCGCATATACACAGTACCGTGGCGTCTGTTGCCTGTGCCCGAGAGGCTGAGAGGCCAAGTCTGCTGCGCAAATACCAGTGCGTTGGACCAGTGCGTTAGACTGACCGTTGGACTGTTTGGACGCTGTGGCTGTGGCTGTGCATGTAGATTTATACAAAGCGCTGTTGGAGCGGTGACTGTGGCTGTGGCTGTGCACATAATTGTGTGGCTGTGGCTATGGAACTGCGTGGCTGTGGCTGTGCACGCAGATTTATACAAAGCACTGTTGGAGCGGTGAAAGGTAGCGGCGTTGGAGTTATTAAAATGCCGAAATGATTTATACAAAGCATTGTTGGAGTTATTAAAATTGTTGAAATAATTTGGAACGTTTTTTTTAAATTGGTCTTTAAAAAGGGACAAAAATGTTTTCACATGGGTCGTCGTTGAACATTACAACAAAAAGTTGATTTGAAAGTTTTGATACAGCTATCATGAAATGTTTTTGTTTTTTATGTTTAAAAAAAAAAGGGATTTGTATTAGATATGATATTATATCTATATCAGATTTTGTTTTTAAATGGTAATATGCCATGATATTTGAAGGCAAAGGCATTGTATTGATGAAAGGCAATTTTTTTTTTAAATACAAACTTCATTTATTAAAAGTTGCAATTGGAGATTTTGTGTGACACAACATGGCAAAAACTCAAAGTGCTCGATTTGAGATCGAGAAGTTCAATGGCAAAAACAACTTCGAGATCTGGAAAGTGAAGATGTATGATCTACTCGTGCAACAAGGCGTGGCGAAGGCCTTGTTGGGAAAAGCCAAACAGCCTTACACCATGACAGATGATGAATGGAGTGACTTGGATGAAAGAGCACTAAGTGGCATTCGACTGTGTTTGGCGGATGATGTTTTGTTTAACATCGTGTCAGAGAAAACTGCTGCTGGTTTGTGGACAAAGCTTGAAAAGCTGTACATGACAAAATCCTTAACCAATAGGATTCTTCTGAAGCGACAGTTATACAGTTTGCGCATGAAGGAAGGTACATCTATTACTGATCATTTGAATCCCTTTAGTACTCTCCTGGTGCAGTTAGAAAGTATAGAAGTAAAATTTGAATCAGAAGATAAAGCTATAACTTTATTATGCTCGTTGCCCGAGTCATGGGATCATTTTGTTACTTCTATAAGTCTTAGTTCATCAGAAACCCTTGAATTTGATGATGTTGTTGGAGCTTTGTTGTCCGAAGAAACAAGGAAGAGGTCAAATTCAGAAACTTCTACATCAGAAGCAATGATGGTCAGAGGTCGTTCTAAAGAAAGATGCTCCAGTAAGCACAACAACTCGCTTTCAAAATCGAAAGGGAAGAAGAGTAAAGTAAAGTGCTGGTTTTGTGGCAAATCGGGACATTTGAAGAAGGACTGTTGGAAGAGACAACAAACATCCAAAGAAGACTCTTCGACAGAGAAGAAAGAAGCAAACACGACAGATACAGGTTTGGCATCCATTTCAGGTATGAGTGATGAAGTGTTATCAATTAGTTTGTCTAATCATGATCAACGTTGGCTGTTAGATTCTGGTGCATCAAATCACATGTGCATTCATAGAGAATGGTTTAAAACTTATAAATCAATCAATGATGGAGTAGTTTACATGGGAAATGATGTCACATGTAACATTGTGGGAATTGGAAGCATCCAGCTTAAAATGTTTGATGGGACAAATAAAATTCTAACTGATGTAAGACATGTACCTGAACTAAGAAAAAACCTCATTTCACTAGGAGTACTAGACACTAATGGATATAAAACTTTTATTCAAGGTGGAGTAATGAAAGTTTATAAAGGAATTTTACTAGTAATGAAAGCAAAGAAAGTTGGAAATCTTTTTCAGTTAGAAGGAAGAACAGAGTCAGATCATGTTTCTACAGTATCTGAAAATGACAGTAATTCTATTCGTTTATGGCATCAAAGGTTGGGCCATATGAGCGAAAGAGGTTTAAAGATTTTATCTGATCGTAAGTTACTTCCTAATTTAAAGTCTGTTAAGTTAGATTTCTGCAAACATTGTCTATTTGGGAAACAAAGCAAGCAGAAGTTTAAAACTGGAAAACATACTAGTAAGGGAATCCTTGATTATATCCATTCTGATGTTTGGGGTCCATCTCCTACAACCTCATATGGAGGATCGTCATATTTTGTATCTTTTATTGATGATTTCTCTAGAAAAGTGTGGGTCTACATGTTAAAGAAGAAGTCTGATGTATTCACAGATTTCAAACAGTTTAGAGCTTTAGTTGAAAACATCACTGGAAGAACCATTAAATGTTTAAGAACTGACAATGGTGGTGAGTTTACTTCAAAGGAATTTGATAATTATTGCAAGGACGTTGGGATCGAAAGACATAAAACCACTGTATATACTCCTTAGCAAAATGGAGTTGTTGAACGCATGAACATGACTCTTTTAGAGAGAGCAAGAAGTATGCTTAGTAACGCCAATTTGCAAAAGGAATTGTGGACAAAAGCGGTTTCTACAGCTTGTTATTTGATAAATCGATCACCATCAACTACAATAGGATGCAAAATTCCTCAAGAGGTATGGAAAGGTCATCCTTGTGATTATTCTAAACTGAAAGTTTTTGGTTGTGATGCATATGCTCTAGTTCCGAAACATCAACGTTCTAAATTAGATCCTAAATCAAAAAGATATATCTTTGTTGGATATGGTGATGGGACTAAGGGATACAGATTGTGGGATCCTACTACTCACAAGATCATCATTAACAAAGATGTTAAATTTAATGAATCTTCACTTGAAAATCCAGATGTAGATGATAAATTGAAACAGGATAATGTATCTAAGCTTCAACACATTCAGTTTGAAACCAGTTCAAATACTGATGATAGTCAAGATGAACAAGTTTTAGATGCAGATCATGAACAAGTTTCAAATGTGGATCATGAACATGTTTTAGATGCAGATCATGAACAAGTTCCTACAGATAATAATAAGCAAATTGTGGAAGTACCAGAAACATCTTTAAGGAGGTCCACAAGAATCAAACGTCCTCCTAAAAGGTATGATGATTATGTTACTTCAATTGCTTTAACCGCTAATGATGATGAACCTTTATGCTATCAGGAAGTTGTAGAAGGTTCTAAAAGTGAAGAGTGGAAAGAAGCTATGAAGGACGAGATGATGGCATTAGTCAAGAATGGCACATGGGATCTGGTAGAACTTCCTAAAGACAGAAAAACTGTGGGATGTAAATGGGTTTACAAATTGAAAAGGGGTGTTGATGATACAGAGGACAGGTACAAAGCAAGGCTGGTCGCAAAAGGTTTTTCTCAGAAAGCAGGCATTGATTTTCATGAGATATTTTCACCAGTTGTAAAAATTGTTTCAATTCGAATTGTATTAGCATTAGTTGTTTTACTTGATTTAGAATTACAGCAACTAGATGTTAAAACTGCATTTTTACATGGAGATTTAGATGAGGAGATTTACATGGAACAACCGGAAGGGTTTGTTCAAAATCGCAACAAGAAATTTGTCTGCAGGCTCAAGAAATCATTGTATGGTCTGAAGCAGTCGCCTCAACAATGGTACAAGAAATTTGATTCTTTCATGATGAGTCAAAATTATATAAGAAGTGAATATGATCATTGTGTTTACTTTAAGAAATTAAGTAATGGCATGTTCATTATCTTAGTGTTGTATGTTGACGATATGCTTTTAGCAAGCAAAAGCATAATAGAGATCAACAGGTTAAAGGCTCAGATGGCTAGGACATTTGATATGAAAGATCTAGGAGCAGCAAGACAGATTTTGGGCATGGAAATTTTCAGAGACAGGAGCAATGGTAAGCTGTGGCTATCAAAAGAGAAGTGTATTGAGAAAATACTCTTGAGGTTTGGTATGAACAATGGGAAGCTTGTTTCAGTGCCTTTAGCTTCCCATTTTAAGCTTTCTTCTAGTTTATGTCCTACTACAAATGAAGAAAAAGAATATATGTCTTGAATTCCATATGCCAATGTAATAGGTTGTTTGATGTATGCGATGGTTTGTACTCGACCAGATATTTCACATGCAGTTGGGGTTGTCAGCAGGTATATGGCAAATCCAGGAAAAGAACACTGGTCAGCAGTGAAATGGGTGCTTCGGTATTTGAGAGGCACAAGTGATTATTGTATCACTTATAACAGGAGTAGTGAATTTGTTTGCGGATATGTTGATTTCGATTTTGTAGGTGATTTGGATAAGAGAAGGTCAACATCAGGGTATGTCTTTACTCTTGCAGGTGGAGCTATTAGCTGGATGTCAAAGCTACAGAACATTGTTGCTTTATCCACTACTGAAGCAGAATACATAGCTGCTTCACATGCTTGCAAAGAAGTGATTTGGTTGAAAGGTTTGTTTGGTGAGTTTGGTAGGTTACAGGACAACATCAAGTTATTTTGTGATAGTCAAAGTGCAATTCATTTGGCTAAGAATCCGGCCTATCATAGTAAATCAAAGCATATACCTATCAAGTACCATTTTGTAAGACAGGTTATCACTGAAAGGGGAGTCTCTCTTGAAAAAGTGCATACAAAGGAAAACTGTGCAGACATGTTCACGAAACCAGTTTTGTTAGAGAAGCTACGTTGGTGTCTGGCTTCTCTTCGCTTGCAGAAAAGATAAAATAATAAAGGAACAGGGTATCAGGCTAATTGTTGTCAAGGTGGAGATTGTTGAGATTTTCTGTTAATTAAATTTGGAAAAAATCTCATGAATGTGACAACAATAGGATTTGTTGCTAAATTAGCTCCATTTATTCCTGAGGAGGAGTTATTGCATCCTATATTTGTTGTGAGAGAATTTATGATTCAGTTTTCTTCTCCCAGCTATAAAATGTAAGCCCGTGGAGAAGATGTGGGCTGAGAGTGTGTGTGAGGAATTATGTTGTTGTAATCTCCTGTTGAATAATAAGACTGCCGATGCCTCTGTTTGGTGGATGTAGCCTAGATTGGTTGGGTGAACCACGTTAAAATCTTTGTGTTTTTTATGTTGGTTTGTGCTGTGTATGTTGATTTAGTTTCCGCTGTGTAATTGTTTGCTCCTACAAGATCGGCCATGCACTCCCTAGATAATTGCTCCATGTATCAGGTGTGTAATTTCCATGATTCCAGCTACTGGGTATTATTCTCCTAACTTATGCAGTTTATTTGTCTTCTCTATGGAAAATAATGAAAAATCCGTTATTGCAATCTTCACAAATAAAAATGCCACGGAAAATAAAATACTTGAATTGAGAAAATAATGCACACACACGCACACACAATAAATTTGACACCAATATTTTTGGCCAAGCGTCCTTGTAAAAACCCTGAAGGGAAAACCAGTGCAACAAACAAGGGTCTTATATTATTAATTCTTCGACAATTTGAGAGTACATTGATTTTCTTTCTTGATATTGGCAGAGCTACGACAAATAATAATCTCCACTGCCAAAATAGTCCTTGTTGAGAAAATGGTCCCAAGGAAGTGTTTCCTAAACATTTATTCTTTTGGCCTAGGAATACACATTAATATCCTTTTGTCTAAGTGACATTATGTGTTTATTAATGTCAAGGAGCTAAAGTACCTTTTATGAGTTGTGTACCTTGTATTTTAATTTATTAAAGTCACATGGGTTATTAAAGTGACTTTATGTGTAAAGTACTAAGTTCACTTTATGTTATTAAAGTGACTTTTATATTTTAAAAGTCACTTTATGAGAGAAAAAGTGACCATGGTACTAAAACATTAAAAGGTACTAGGAAGTGTTTTAAGTGAGGGGGTCATCATGAGAAAGGGGTCAAGTGGGGGCTTGATCTCAACCATAGATCTCATGGGCTGAGATTTAATCTCAGCCCTTGATCTCTAGGCTTAGGTTTCCTTCACTTATGAAAGACAAAAGGAAAGGAAAAGGTTTTTTCAATTCAATCTTCTCTCAAGGAAAGGAGGAGAGCGTAGGGAGGCTGCTAGAGGAGCTCGATTCTGCTAGAGGAGGCAACTAGAGGAGCTCAAGTTTTCTTGAAGGGAGGCAAAGATTATTGATTATTCTCATGAGAGCACTGAGATGAAAAGGAAAGGAGAGGTTTGCAACTAAGGGAAAATATTAACCAGCAAGAGGAGCTTAAAATACTCAGCTAATACGCAGGCATATATCCTGAGTTTCCAAGCTTGAGTCCTGAAAATTTCGGGCCACTGTTCCAGGGGTCTTGACAGAGATTATCAGGCATAGTTGAAGCCAATAACCTTTGCTAGTCTCAGCCTATTTCTAGGCTGAGTTTTGTGTCATAAATCAGACTGAGTTCAAGCCTATTTTACAGGAGAAGTTTGGGCTGAGTTTCCTGGGTATGTAGGCCCAAAATACCAGTCTGTCAGTGTATTACTAGAGTGTGGAGCAACCTGAGTTTGAACAAGATAACTTGTGATTGAGGCTGAAAGTTTAATAGTAGTGGTAGCTCTATATTATTTTAAGTTAAATACAAAAAATAATGTGTATATTAGTCATATGATTTTGATGGGTTTTGGGCATTAAACCTTGGCAAGAACTTGAAACAGGGTGGGCTACAACAGTACCAAATTTTTCTATAGTCTGGAGACTCAAAATCTCCTCTGCAAACCAACTCGGCCTCTCCCAATCCACTCGCACTTCTCCCTGGCACTCACACAACTTGCCAGAAATGTGCACTGCAACTCCGGAGTAATTCGCATAACCATTGGGAACCTTTCCCTACAAGTCATTCTTTCTCCACCACTGCTCCTGGCCCACTCGCTCTGCTTCCAGGTGATAGATACGACACTCACTTGCAGATAAATTCGACCTCCTTTGTAGATAAATTCAACCTCCTCTTCCTGTCACTGGGACACTGGGAAATTTGAGGAAATCTTCTTTAGAATCCTGCTCCCAAATCTCTGTTAAAACCCTTCTGCTGGTCTCTTGCTTTGCTTCACTGCACCCTTGTTGAATCACTGCAACTAGTTAATTTGAACTGCTCAACTGTCTTATGTGTCTTCCCGTGTTCCCTAAACCCCACCAACTTGCTCTTATAATCTCTCATTGGACTCTCAATGACCACGATCACATCTCAATGAATGGCTAATATCATCTAGACTCCTCTGACATACTTTTCCAGAAGTTTCTAGAGCAAAATCAAATTTCCTCAATTAATCTTATTTAATTAACCAATTTTGCTAAGTTAGACTTAGGAAATATATAATTACCGGCTAGTTAATCTAATTAATTATTAAGGTGTTTCTAAAGCTTTTCTCGTGAAACCTTATCTGGGTTTTGGAGATCTCGTGTTCCTTAGCCTCTTTGTTATGGATCTAACCCAAAAATATATGATAATCCAAGAATAACAAGATAGAAATAGATAGAAATGCTTCTTTATTGATCAAACCTTTAAGGTAGGGCAACACCATACATTCACTCCTTAAAGAAGGAGAACACTCCACAAGCCATATGCCTGTTCATACAATAATCCTTGACATATTCCTTGCCATGGAGTCTCTAGCCTCTATATAGGCCTCATACATACAATACCATGGGTCATTACCATAGTTCCCTCATACCATCAAACTAATACCATGGGCCCATTACATTATTACTAACTACTTGTGGTCCTTTACATGATATGGGTTAACCACCTTATTTATTACTATGGCCCATCCATTATTACATTATTACCTTGGGTACCTCCTTTGATACCCCATATTATCCCCCCAGGTATATAACATTCCACCCCCCTTAGCATGTTTCGTCCCCGAAACATGGGAAGAACACAAATAATAAGATCTACTCAAAAGAGTAGTCCACTGGTACCATGCACGTGCATCTAGCCATCCAAGAGAAAGGTGAACCCTCGGTCTCGCTGGTGCCTCGCTCGCTTGAGATGGAAGTTGACTGTGGTAGCTCTTCTGTGTTGATGTGTAGTAGGTGGATCTTCGCTCCTCTCTATCTGTCCTGCGGGGGTTGTTGTCCATGTGGCTAATTGGTTGCCATCTTGATGGTTGTCTTGCGGGGTGATGTGGGTGATGATATGTTGAAGTTTTAACCCACGATGGCTTTTTCTTTAATTCACCCTGCTGTGGTGCCTGTTGTGGTGTCTTCTTTTCCAATATGACTTCAACCACTTAGCCCTCGTCTGATGTACTTATAACCTTTTCTGCTTCAACCTCTGTTTGTGTTTGATTGTCGATCATCAAAGGCTCATCATCTGATATGTCAGTCCCTGGAACATTTTCTGCTTCAGCCTCCATGTACTCTATCTGTTTATTGATGGAAATATCCTGTAATGTAATTTTCTTCTTTTAATACCAAAGCTTTAGGAATTTCTTCTGCACATTAATATTGATAGTACCCACAGATTCCATCCAAAGATATCCCAAAACAACATCCATATTATCCATCTCTGAAGTATAAAAATCACCATGCAACACATACTTATCCATAGAAATCTTCAAATCTTTGTACACTTGAACATCCTTATCATCCACTTGTGTGTTTGCAATGTGTTTTGCTAAAACTTGCAAATTTTTTGCCAAATTAACATTGATAAAATTATGCTTGCAACTAGGATTTATAGACACAATGATTTTCTCCTTCTAAATCAATCCATGAACCTGCAATAAGGAGATACCAACAGAAAATAACCCTTTAGGTTCCTTAGTTGCCTTATTTCCTGTAAAAATAAAATCTTTGCTATGCTGTGTGGCTGTCTGTGTGATCTTATCCACAAGATTAGATTTACGGTCAAAAAAACTCTCTATAAGAGCTTTTTTGAAGGCGTCCCAAGTCAGAAACCTTCCATTGGAACGTTGATGCTCTTGCCACCATTGTCGTCTTTCATTGTCCAAGTACATGATTCCCACCATAAGCTGAGTCTCATTATCATAGACGTAATCCAAGTTGAAATATTTCTCCATTTGTGCTAGCCATCTAGCTGGATGAGAGCCATCAAATTTATACAAGTCCCTCAAATTCCGATCTAGGCCCGCCATCACAAAAAAAAATTTGACGAAAATTTGAAATGGTCAAAATTTCGTCAATATTGCTCAGAATCCCTATTATGATCTATTTTTGGAAATGGAACAATCATTCTGCATCTGCCCATGTGATAGAGTTCTTGATCCAGACACTTGGAATTTCAGATCTGTGCTGCAACTCTCCCGCCGTCACCAAAATTTCTGCAAAAAAGAGCTGATTTTAAATCAGCGATATCTCCCTCATCCGCACTCCGATTCGACTGATTTTTTTTTTTGAAATTCAGTGTTTTTTCACACAAAATCTAGATCTACAATTAGATTTTGCAGATCTTGCACCAAGACGTCCAGATTTGTGCCGCAACTTCACTGCCCCGAAAAATTGTCTGCAACCCCATTGATTTTTAAATCAGCGATATCTCCTTCATCCGGACTCCGATTCAACTGATTTTTTTTTTGAAGTCAGGATTTTTTCACATAGAATCCAGATCTACAATTAGATTTTGCAGATCTTGTGCTAGGACGTCCAGATCTGCGCCGCAAACTCGCTGCCCTGAAAAATTGTCTGCAACTCCACTGATTTTTAGATCAGCAATATCTCCTTCATCCGGACTCCGATTCAACTGATTTTTTTTTTGAAATCGGCTATTTTTTCACAAAGAATCCATATATGCAATTATATTTTGCAGATCTTACATCAAAACATACAAATCTGATCTGCAAACTCGCCGCCCCCGAAATCCTGCAAAAATAAAAAAAATTCTCTATTTTTTTGCCCAAGAAAGTGCTCTGATACCACTTGTTATAGATCTAACTCGGAAATACTATAGATCTGATATGAAAATATAAGATAATGCAAATGAACCCAAAAATAATATGAAATGATTCTTTATTGATCAAACCCTTAAGGTAGGGCAACACCATACATTCACTCAAGGAAGGAGAACACTCCACAAGCCATATGCCTGTTCATACAATAATCCTTGACATATTTCTTGACATGGTGTCTCTAGCCTCTATATAGGTCTCATACATACAATACCATGGGTCATTACCATGGTTCCCTCATACCATCAAACTAATACCATGGCCCATTACATTATTACTAACTACTTGTGGTCCCTTACATGATATGGGTTAACCACCTTATTTATTACTATGGCCCATCCATTATTACATTATTACCTTGGGTACCTCCCTTGGTACCCCATATTATCCCCCCTAGGTATATAACACTCTTAGAAAACATAGGGAGTAGAACACTTGTCCGTTGCTACAAAAAATTAACATCAGTAATATCTATGACAATGATATTCATGAGGATTTTTCTTTTGGGATGTCCATGTAAAGATGTAGATATGTTTTCAATTATCCTACATGCTTCAATGACCCTTGACTCAATGCCACATACATTTTTGTATGGTCTCATGATTCCTAATCCTAATTGGTTCCCGATTCTTAACGACATCACATTGGTTGAGGCCCCTGAATCAAGCATATTATTATGTAATGGGAAGTCGTTAATTTCAAGGGTTATAAGGAATGGAGGATGTTATTCATTACCTTCCGGGTGTATAAGCTAATTGGGGATCGGTTTCATCGTTTGAATTTACAACTTGGTCTCTTACATTTTCAGGAGCGTCACCTTTCTCATATTCTTCAATTTTGCTAATGTGGGCAAGAATTCATTATAATTTTTAACTAATGTAGGCATCCATTCTCCAAATATACACTTAGCATCTTTGGCAAAGTAACTTGAGGAGACACAAATCACTTCAGTCTCAAGGGATTTTGGTCCCATATTGTCAAATGTCTTGATAGCACTATCTTGAGCTTATATAATTGTTATAAGATCTTTATCCCTAAGGTGATATGATATTTCTCCTTCAAATGCTTGGAGGTATGTGGAGATGATTAATCTCTCAGGAGGTTTAAGCTTCTCAGGGATACTAGCTATCAAATGGTTAAACCTTTTGTTGAACTCCTTGACATCCCCAAACATTTCTTTTTTTTACTAAAAGGAGATCTATGTATAAATCTACAATGTCACTTTCTTCTATCTACCTAGATGAGAAAACATCGATGAAATCTTCCCATGAATGTATGTACTTGCTTGGGAGGGTTTGAAACCATTCCTTTGAATTTCCCTTTAAGGATAAAGCAAAATGTCTCACTAGTATGTCATCTTCTACATCTCTATCTAGGTGAGAAGCACAAGAAATTGTAAAATTTGTCAAGTATTTCTTAAGATCATCAAAAGCATCTCCATGGTAGGTGGGCAATCCCTTGGGGTTTCTAGTTATGGGATGTGGATATCTTAATATCGGATCAAGATCAAGGGGAGACTTGGTGTAGTGAATCCAAGGATTTACAATCACGACCATATTGAGCCTATCAAGGACATAATCTTTAGGGGTATCTTCATTTTGTCTTTGATGGGTTAAAACTGGAGTAAGCTCTTCACGCTTCATAATTAAGAGTCGCCAGATGAGAAATTTTAACACATGCTTTGGGATGTTCTCATCAACAAATATTGTAGCATAAACATCAGATCACAAGTAGGTGGACTCAATTCCTTCCTAGGCAACGATGCCAAAAATGTTGCTGCAGAATCTAGTAATCCTAGTGCAAAACCTCACTAGGTAGATCCAGGTCTCAGGGCAACAAGAGATTGGCTGCAATTGTCACCTCAGTACCTTTCTCCAGTTGTTTAGTGGTATTCAACCACAAGGGAGGCTTCCCTAAAAGGATCACGTAAAAGATATTTAATAAGAATGGCTTAACGTGAAGGATGAGGTCTATTAGTTGGGATATAATACTAACAGAGCCTAGATGGCTGGTGCAATTTTTACCAAAGTTTAGGCACTCTATCATTAGACCAATTAAATGAATTATAGGGCCGTTATAAGTTAGGGTCTCGTAGATAAATAAATAAAAGAAAAAATTCTTTCAATGATAAATAAATAAAAGATCAAGACTTTCAATTAGATATTGAGGATCTAGGGTTTACAATAGAGTTTCTATGGTTAAAACATGCATAAAACAACAAAAGGATGATGATTTCAGACCTAGAAACAGGGTTTAACATGCTCAGAATGCTAAATTTTGCTTTTATACAATTACTTAGTGCAATTGCTATTTGAAGAGCAATGACACATCAAAGAAAAGTTACATTTTAGGCAATATTTTATATAAATCCTAACCCTAATTCTAAATATCTAGAATTTAAGAGAGAAGAAGAAGAATTTATTAAAGAATAGGGTTTGATCAACACCACCTTGATTAGTGCCTTGTTTTAAATGGGCAAATGGAGTCTTCTAGGGCAAATCCAATGAGAACAGTTTTGTTGAAGAGGGTGAGATGACTAGGGCATCCACTTATAAACCCTAACAACTTCCTCCTGGGGGGATGTTTTAAATTTAAGAGAAGCACACTCGTAGTTCCCTTAAAGTATTCAAGGAGAAACATTGCATATCATAGAGGAGCAATATTTCTAGATAAATTTACCAATTTTTAATCATGGCATATGTAGAAACCCTACTACACAAATACAACATGCAAAATGTAGGAAATATGTAGTAAACTTACAAAATTCTCACATGAATCCCTTCAACCTATCCCTGGAAACCATCCTTAATCAAAATACTATCTCCAAAAGTAATTTGCACCACAAAAGATCACATTTTGGCCAAGTAGAAGAGACAAGGATTAATGTGCACTCCCAAAGAGAGGAGAGTGTGATGAATGAATGATGATGATAAAATGAAATAAGGCCTCCTCTATTTATATGAGGTCTAACATGCCTTATTTTCATAATTTTACAAGCAAAGCCCTAAAACAAGTTTGCTTAAGCATTCAACAAGTCTAAGGTCACAAGCCAACTTTAGGATAGCTCAAAAACGTAACATACATGCCAAAAGTAGCCCACACGTATGGGAAATAATGATCTCTACAATGATGTCATCCTCCATAAATGTTTGAGGTGCATCAAGCAAGTAACAAAATAGATCATGAGTGCTCCTCACTCCAAGAAAAGCTCAAAGGGCATGGGTATATCTCGACAAAATGCCTCCATAACCATGATGTCATCCGAAATATGCCCTGTGTCGACCTTCTATGGTTAGGAGGAGTGATGTGACACCATAATGAGCAAGTGTTGGGGTCCAAAAGTGATGTGGCAGCCCTTCCAAGTCATCTCAATGATAACCAATCCTCATCAGGGCTTTAGAACATGTAATGCCATCAAACAGTGTCAAGGATAGGTTGGGGGCGTCTTGGGTTCATTTAGGCACATTATCAACTAGTCCAATGACTAAGCTCATTGGCTCAATGTTTTAGCTTTTGGAGGTCATATGGGGGTCAAGTATGATGTGGAATCATCTCATAGCCCAACACTCATCTTTGGAGGGGCCACACTGCGTCATGAAGGCCAAAACAACTTTTTGAATAGGTTACGACGACCTCTGGAGTGGTCCTGGAGAGGTCAAGACCATCCCTCAAGGGGTCTCTGTTGTTGTGATAACACCACTTTGCATAAACCTCACAAGATCAAGGGAGAGTAATAATCATTAGGGATAGAAACCATTAAAGCATCATAGTGGACCATATCTAATGCTAAGGGCACGAGAATACTTCACGGACAATTCACCTTCAAATGTTTAACTAGATTAGGACCTGTAAACAAGTTACCTCACTTATGTTAGGGATGATTAGGTCAAAAACTCTATTAGGTGTTTCTAGCCCCCAAGGGGAGTGACATGTCCAAGGTTAACCCATCAATGCATAAATGCATGATAATGATTGTTATAGGGTGGGAAAGACTTCGGGACATGTGCCATAGCCATGAGACCAACTAATCGGGAGCAATTGTGGTGGCATGAGTTACGCCTTTCCTCGGCTTGCTTTTTCCACCCCTTTGTTGCACCTTTTACTTGAATTATTTGTGCATAACTTATGAGCCCATGCTTGCTTTTATTTTTTCTAATACCCCTTTAAGATGTAGTAGTTTCTCGCTCATTAGGGTTGGGACTTTCAAGAGTCCCTTTCTTTAGATGAAGCATTAAATGCTTGAGGAACTGGGTGATGGCTAATGAGGGTAGAGCTCATGCCCGACTTTCGTCCACGTGCTTAATAATGTCCTAGCCATCTTTTGCATTTTACATTTCCTTTCATTGTGGCTTTATATCCTTTTAACTACATCGACCTATGGGGCCAAGTTTCCGAGTCCTAACTCATGAATGTGGATGAAGGGTGCCAATCCCAATGATCAATGACTACTCGCTCGAAGAACAAAGATTGATAACATGGAGAGATGGAAAGTGGTAACTATGGATGACCTTGGACACGCTACATCGATCAATGCTTCTGTAGTAGTGCCCTTCCTACATCAATCAATGCTTCCCCAGTAGTGCCCTTCCTAAACCCTTAGGCCTTGTTACCCACCAAAAGTGGGTGAACCCTAAGAGAAACTTTTCTCCTATTCATCTCTTCCAGTCGACAACTAGTAGCCCCTGACAACAACCTTGTAGCCAATGTGATGTGCCATTCATGTCTCTGCCACCTGCATCAGTCATATGTTTCCTTGCCCATTTGCCAAGAGCACATGTTGGAAGGTGGGCTTCTGATCAAAAGGTACTTTATTCATTTTGCAATCGGGTGTTTATGCTTGTTTGTATTTGGGCATTTTGACATGGATTATAGGGTAACTTGGAAGAAAGAAGGGTCTTGGTCGTGATCTTGTTCCCTCACCTTAAATGGGGGGTTAATTTTCAATCCTAGTCTAGTGGGACCTCCCGTAATGGCCTAATGGGTATAGGAGGGGCACTACTTGGGAAGTCATGATTAAGATAACATAGCCCCATCTCTCCTTATTCCATACTCACCATTTTCTATGTTACATTATAAGCCCCTATTCCACCTCCCTTATTCAGGTTCACTGACCATTGGTTTTGGGATTTGGTACCCACACATTCTCATACTTGGGTAGGGCCTTGAAATATACCCTAGGAGGTTGATGCAGCTAAAAGAAACAAAAAAAACATATGATGGCCACAAGAAAAACAAAAGAAAAATCAAAATGCAAAAGATGCTCGGGACTTACAAATTAGCATGTGGGCAAAAGCTAAGCATGAGCTCTAGCTCACTCATATGGCTATCACTCGGTTCTTGGGCCATTGTTGGCCTATCTCATAAAAGACATGGAACCCTTGCATGTCCTAACCCTTGATGGGCAATGAACTGCCCCATTCTTAGGGGGTAATTACTAATAAATACTATACATAATATAAAACAAGCTCTAAGTCCTTGAGTTATGAGCCGTAACAAAAAGAAGAATCAAGAAAAAGTAAATGGCAATTAGAGGGGTGGAAAAACAAAGGCCGAGGTAAGTCATGCATCCATGATTGCTCCCTCCTCACATCTATACACCAAGGATGAGATATTCCATTATAGCTGGTCTCTTTGACCATGGTACTTGGACATGAAGTCTTTTCCCCTCCATTCCATCATTATTCACATGGCACCTATCGATTGAAGGGTGGACCAAGGACATATCACTTCCCCTTAGGTGTTGAGAACACCTAATAGAATCGTCCGTTAACCACTCCTACCTAGAGAAGTAATCCCATTATGTGACTAAGGCCCCAGTTTTGGAAAATAAGCCTTATATGAAGTGTTAATTTGCCCATTTCTTTCAAGCTTGGTTCACTTAGATGCAATAATGATTAATGTACCTAATGGTGAAAGTTGCAACATTGGATATTGTGTGTAATTGGTAGGTGGTTCCATCTATAGGTCTGGGCAACTTAACTGGAGTCCAGGTCCTCTAGAGGGACATATTGACATCCACAGGTGGTGCGTTGAGAGTCATGGAACTTTGGACCGTTGTAGAGCGTGAGTCATATCCATGGGTAAGTTTAGCACCCACAAAGTTCCTACACTTTTCCCTATATCCTTTATGGGATGATGCACTTGGACCAACATGCCCCCCAACCGGTTTAGCAATATAGGGATAGGCAGTTGATCCAGGGTCCAGATGAGGTTTGTCTCATGCCTTGTGACACGGGAGGGCTAGCATCATCGTCAGTGCCCTCAACGTTGGAGCAAAATCAGGCTTATTCACCACTTGGATACCCATGAGACCCATGTTTGTGCCCCAAGCCCAAAAATGGGGCCCATAAAGAATTTTGCTAGAGAGCTAGGGGCCAATCCCTAAAGCATGATTTTAGGGGGCCTCTACACTTGTCATGGCACTCAAGGCCCCCAAGACAAGCCATAGAAGGGCAATCTGCTAGCATGACGTCAACAATTACCTCACTTTGGCTTGCACGTGTGGAGATATTTATGTTTTTATGAAAGCTACAAGGTTGACTTGTGACCTTTCTTGTAGTTTTCCCATTTTTTTATTATTTGAGGGGTTTGTAGGCTAAAATAGGCCTTAGTAGGACACATATAAATTAGAGATCATGTCATTGTGATCTCTCATCATCAGACACTTGGAGATTTTTGTTGGAAATACTGAGAGGGGGTGAATCCGTATTTCACTTCAATAGTTAATTTTAATTTCATAGAGCATTGATTATCATTAGCATTAGTTTAAAACATAAGTTAGCATCACATCACATGAACAGATAACAACACCATTCAATAGTTCACATCATCCAAGACAATAGACAAGGGATTTTTAGGTGGAAAACCTTTCGGGAGAAAAACCAGCGAACACTTCTTAATATAGGTCTTTAAAAATTTACATTAATTAGGAAGCTCCAACTTCCAAGATTTACAACATCAACTGAAGGAGGCTCTAACCGCTTGATTTAGAGGTTCCAACCTGAAGGACATTCCAACGCCCTGATTTACGAGATCCAATTGGAAGGACTCTCCAATGCCTTGGTTTACCAACTCCAACCCCTTGGTTTTATCAACTCCAACTGAAAGGATGCTCCAACACCCTGCACAAGCTTCAACCTGCCCTAACACCACCCTATCGCCCTGAAGTTGTTGAGAAATGTAACTAGCATCGGTCTTCATAATTGTATGATGTAATATATTTGTCAAAAAAAAGAAAGAAAAGAAAAATTATTGTAAAAAGAAAATTATTATTAAGCATGGGTTTCATGCTTGGCTTATTTTTGTTTCTAGGTAAAAAGCATACATTGAGTGCTCTAGGGTTTGTATATCAAGTCAAAATGAAAGTCATTGGGCTCATTGTGTCATAGAAAGAAAATTATTTTATGTCAAAAAGTATGTCTTGTCCCTCCTCCATCAAGTCGGCCTCAAAGTGTAGCTTCAATCCTCTATATATACCCTAACATTCGACCTAGTTTGGGAGAAGACTAAGAAAAGACTCGATCTACAGTTACCTAGAAAAAAAGGATGCGAGGAAGCCTATAGATGAAGGAAATCCATGACGAAAGAGAAGAAAATACTTAACTGATGAATGAGAACCGAAATTATTAACTTTCTGCCACAGACTCAAAGTAT
The DNA here is from genome assembly GCA_031772625.1 of Pinus tabuliformis. Classification (NCBI taxonomy): domain Eukaryota; kingdom Viridiplantae; phylum Streptophyta; class Pinopsida; order Pinales; family Pinaceae; genus Pinus; species Pinus tabuliformis. Next base: position 2,018,547,654 of record CM062819.1, read on the forward strand.
TGCAGAGCCACTATAGGACCGAGATAGAGCAGTAAAGTTGTAGGGTCGAAACTTTGTTGGAGCAGTGAAGTTGCAGGGCCAAGTCTGTAATGGAGCAACGAAATTGCAGAGCTAAGAAAGGCCTTGTTGACTTGTTTCTAAGGAGCAGATCCATTTTGACTAGAAGGTTGACTTTATCTACATGAGAGGCTGACTTGGTGGATGGGGGAAACTCTGTGTCATGGTCAAAAGGCCTTGGATTATCTCAACTTGATTTGATTCTACTAGAGGAAGAGTTTGATTGGGTTTTCCCCTTATTAAGGGTTTTTCCCTGGTTTGGAGCCTATCTCTGGTGTCCTAGTTGTGATCTTCTTGTTTGGAATTTATCTTGATGAAGAATATAACATAATAATGATGATGAAGAATTAATATAATCACAAGAACTTGTTAAAGTATAAGAAAAATCAAATTAAGAAAAACTAAACTATATGCTGCCCTTTGATTTATCAATAGAAGTGTTCTCAGGCTCCAACCTGAAGGAGACTCCATTCTCCTGACTTGCACCACCCTGCCATCCTATTCAACAAGCATACCATGTTTCACAATTTTCAGACTGAATCCACCTGTGCTCAATATCAATACAAAAACAAACTGCAATACAATCTCTGCTGAATCAAATCTACTTTTGTGCATCCAACCCTAGCTTCACAAAACTTAGTTAACCTCTGCTCAATCTACATCAACCTGTCATCAAAGATCCAACCAAGCACTGAAAACACTAACATTCATCAACTGCCCATACTAGCCCGTAACACTGCTATCAATACCATTGTTTTGCCTGTTCTCAAAGGATAAGAACTCTGTCAAGTGCCCTGCCACAATGGCTCTGCTCAAGTTACATCAACTTGTCTAATCACAAGACCTTTGCTCATCATGTATATCAAACCCTAGGCCACAACATCTTTCACTGGAAATGGTTAACAACATACATATTCAATAATTCTGCTTAGGGCATAAAACCTTAGCATCTTCAGGTAGAAATCCTAGCACAACATATATTGATATCAATCATGCCCTAATGACATACATCCAATCATCTGGTTACCAAATTCTCTTCAGCAATACAAACTCGAAGTGACGCCAAACACTGGTACTCAGCAACAACATACAACTTGCACAAACTGACAACAAAAATCAACTTTCAAACTCTGCCATACGTTACACTGTCCTGCAATCATTCCCTGAAACTGTCACTATGTTGTCTACTAGTTATAATTAAGTGCTTTCTCTCTGCTTACTCTGTCTTTAATAACACAATGCCATCAACAACATATATAATACTAAGGCTCATACAACCATACGACTCATTCTCTGCTTCATAATATAAAGCAGTGGCATTCTCACTGATAGCCTCTCTCAGGCATATAAGATACTAGTGGGAACACACATATTCACATCAACATCTGTAATATATCATACCCTGTAAACATGCTTCTCAACATATATGATCAAGCTGTCAAACCTTTTGTCGTTCAAACCCTTCTGCAATAACGTAATACGGGTAATCCAATATTCTAACATTTGAATAATATTTTTGAGCAATAAATGCCTCAGTTAATACATCAACAATTATGACTAAACTCAATAGATCATTCCAAGGCAGCTACAACAGTAACTCATCAACTTTACCATACTCATTGCTTAAGGGTGCACTTCATATCCTCTTCAAACAACCATTGAAATGATAAATGTAATTGGTATACACAACAACAATTCCATCGCACTAACGCACAGGGGTCTCAATCACACATGCTTTCCAATACTCAACGAACAACTGCACATTGTCAATGCATCAGGCTATAGTTATTCTTTTGAATATAATATATAATCATAAGATTGCAACTATATATGTCCAAGTGTCCAATTTAATTTGGGTTTCACAATTTGTGACAACTCTATGATTGAGTGCTTCCTCAATCATACACTCTGCATCCACCAATTCACACCATAGTACTCATATCCAGTTGGTCTCTGTTGGATATCTCAGAAAGTCTCAACGCAGGGGTATACTGTCCTCCAATAGTCCACATGATATCGCACACTCAGGTTCTTGAACCGTTCTCAAGTATATGACCTCAAGTCTGTAACCTTGGACCAGATCCTCAACTAGAACGTGGACATAATACAATTTCTGAAGCTTGGCCTAAAGATAGAACTGCAAACCCTCTCTGGAACTCGGTCTAAGATTAGCCTGTCAGTTTTGAAACTCACATGTACCTTTGAAACTTAGACAAAGACAAGACTAAGCCTTTCTCTGAAGCTCGGACAAGGATAGGGATGGGCATGTAAGTCCAGAATTCAAATGAGTGCTATGTATGCTGGTGATCTATGCCCTAAGAAGGCCGAATAGGTCTCCAAATATGCTTAGGACTGTGTATTCAAATCATGCCATATATTTGATGCGAACTACCTCCAAAATGTGTGTGGATTTGCCCAGAATTGCATGCTCAGAGGTGCTCTACTGCAGGGCTGAAACACTAGGCCTTACTGTCTTTTCCTTGGATAAAAAATGCCCTAATTTGAGTCTTAGGGTCTGTGCACCAGGTGTATGAATGTGCCCTCAGAACTGCTTCAGATAAGTCCAGATAGGTGCCAAAATTTCTCTGAAAATCGGTCCTTCAATTTGACTTCAAAAGGCGCCTCTAATTTTCCTTAGAGGAGGCCCAGTAAGTTCAAGAATCCCAACAAATCCCTTAATTGAAAGACAAGTAAAAACAACCCCAACACTGTGTTGCACCAGATCTTAATGGAGGCCGAAGCCCAACGAAACAAAGAATAATCCAAGACATGTGGCTCCTCTTCAAATATAACGTTGCTCCTCAAGGCCGCAAAGGTAATTTCCCTTATGCGCACAAATTAGATGATGCATTTGGAGGGCTAAAGTGCCCTATTTATACTAAAGGTGGAGGCCATTAGGGGAGAGGCCGACCTGAACTTTTGGAGGGAAAAGTTTAAATTTCAAATTTGAACATTGGAGCTAAAAACCCCACATTACTTTAGTCCAACTTTAATTTGAATTTTGCCCTTAATGTAATCTCCTTTTGACTAGAGTAGGATAAACCCCTTTTTAAATTAATTTACTTGTATAATATAGAATTGCTTGTGACACCTCCTTTGGGGTTCCTTGACCAAAACTGGGGCTCCAATCTTTGAAACACCATATCTCTTCAATTGTGAGGATCCACGGGGCATGCAACCTATCGTTAGAGTTGACACTACGAGGAGCATCAAGTGATGATGATCTTGTGATCAAAATTGCTATCCTCTACGTCCATTTTCCTTAACTTGTGCGGGACATCTAGGGCCTCCCAGGGATTCTTGTCATTTGGAGCTTCCAATTAATGGAAACTAGATGAATATTAAGAATGTTCAAGGATTGGTGTTGGCATCAATGATAACACCATTCAACAATTTTCGGCCTCTGCCTCTCTAGAGAAATTTCAACCCTCTTTTCTTGTGGTAGAGATTGGATCTATAAATACACTTTGATATTTGGAGCTGATTTTGGTTATCTTTGGAGCTATTCTTTGGAAAACTGGATGGAGCTAATTGTGCCCTATTTTGTTGAAGATATTCTTTATGCTATCTGGATGATCTATTGCATGCATTACTTATATAACATGTGAATGAATTGTCCTATTGGTGAACTCTTGGTAGCTCTCCCATGAAAAATCCATTATCCATTGCACAAGTAATTGTTGAAATTTTGGTTACTAGTGCATCAAAATTTCGGCCTCCTTGGAAACTTATTGGCTGACCTATCACATCATAGACAAAACTCACCCAAGAATAAGGCACTGACCCTCCTTTGGTGGTGATCACTTTAACTTTTATCCATAAATTTTCTCTTTCTTTTTGCCCTAATTCAGCCCCTTTAAGGACAAATGACCAAGCTAGGGCTTCGTGCGAATTCCTAGGGAGGAGGAATTTTCAGAGTTGGAGAGTCTAAATGCCAAGAGGATAGTAGTTTTCCATAGAATCCCTCCTTTGGGTCATTTACTTCTATTACCCACCACCTGTGGGTAGTGTCCATAGGAGAAGATTTTTCTCCTAGATGATTCTCAGCCGGCCTCCAACAACCTCTTGTAGCCTCTAGATAGTTTGATGTGCCACCATCTCTGCCACTTGAGCCAGCCATGTGGTCCCTCGCCCATCTGTTATGATCGTATGTTTGAAGGTGGGCCTCTCGACCTCGAAGGTATGGCTTTTCATTGATGTAGTTGAGTAATTTTGTTTACTTATCATGGACACTTTTGGGCATGGATTGTTGGGGGGATTCAACACAAAGAGTGGGCTAGGTCTGTACTCTTGTCTCCTCTGCTTGATTTGGTGGTTAGCCTTGTATCCTAGTCCCGTGGGATCTCCTTTACTGGGCATTGGCTTTAGGGTTGGCACTACATGGGACATCCTGATCTGGTTGCGTGGTCCCACTTCCCGACACCATATACATAACTCTACTCCGTTCTTTTTAACCCCATTCATCATTTTCCTATCCGGGTCCACATTTGTCCATTGGGTCCTCAAAGGGTTAGCCTTTCCCTCCCCTTGTCCACACTTTGGGTCAGGCCTAGAACAATGCCCCAGAGGTTGATGCAGCTAAAAGAAAAAGAAAAATCATAATTTGGCCACTCTTAACAAGAAATTGTCCCACAAAATGCAAAAGATGGCCGAGACATACAAATTTAGCATGTGGGCAAAAACCAGACATGAGTCCTACCCCTTATCTATGGTCATCACCCTGGTTCCTATGGGCCCTAAATGAGCCCTTCCACATTAAGGAATCCATGATTGTCCCAACCCTTGGTGGGCAATGAACTGCCCCACCTTAAAGGGGGCATCCACTGCGATATCCTACACATCATGCTCTCATCCCTTGGAGCCTCGAGCAGTTATGAAGAAAAATCAATCAAAGGCAAAAGGCATATGAAGAAGGGTGGAAAAACAAATGCCGGGGTAACTCATGTACCATGATTGCTCCCTCCTACACTCATATACCCAAGTGTGGGCTTCCCCTATTATAGCTACCCTTGTACCATGGCATGTGGCTTGGAGCCTTCCCTTGATCCCCACTCTGTTCCATCATTATATCACATGCCATCTACCACTTGATGGATGTACCATGGACATGTCACCCCTTTTAAAGGTTGAAACCACCTAATAGGGTCCTTGGTTAACCTCCTTATTGAGTTTGGAGATACTTGTACACATGAAAGCTCACTAGGGAAGGGCATGCCACCAAGAAGTGCCCATTTGATTCCATGATTTGTAAGCTCTTTTACTTGATTACTCTAGTGATTTGTTGTACTGGAAGGGAAGAGGACGCATTGGATCTTATGCAGGATTACAAGTGGGTCTCTATTTTGGATTTGGTCTCCCTATACGGGGTCCAATCCCTCTAGAGGGCCACATTAGCACTTGTAGGGTGAGTGTAGAGAGCCATGGGCCTCCACCATAGCAAAGAGCACTTCATGAATCCACAACACCATTCAATGATTGCTTGTGTTCCACCTTTTGAATGAGAATGATGCACCTGGATCACCATGCCCAGCTGGCTTCACACTTGTACCACACACTTGGTAGAGGTTTCAGGGTCCAGATGAGGATATGTCTCGCGGTTCACCACAGGAGACAAAAGGGAGGGCTAATGTCATCATCCTAGCCCTTTCAAATGGTTTATAGGCATTATTGATCCACTTGGAGACCCATGAGGATGTCATTGTGCCCCCACACCCATTTGGGGGCACCACATGTGACTTGCTTGGATATCAAGAGGCCAACCCCTCATCCACTATGTTTGGAGTTTATTCTCTCACCTTGGCACATTTTGGACTCCACTAGGTCTTCTCAATGGCCCAATGACTAATTATGTTTACTACTTTGTCCTCTTGAGAGACTTATTTTTGTATTATTGAGCTGTCTTGGTGGGCTTGTTACCAAGGGATGTTATTATTGCACATTATTTTATTATTTGGGGCTTAATTAGGCCTAATTAGGCAAATCAAACTCTTTAGAGAGGATATAAATTGATGAGAGGCTCATTCATTCCTCTCATCATCACTTGGATTGGATTAGTAGCTCTTGTGAGAATTTTGCATTCCCTTTTGGAGGACGAGTTTGGTTTCATGGATGAATTTTGATGTTTGGATACTAATCTCTTGGTCTTGGAGCTTCAAATTTGTCTTGATTTGATGATTGGATATACTCATTATACATGTAAGTGCTCTTTTTCATGTCTATTCTTTACATTTATCTTGTCACATGAATAATGTATGGGATTTTTCGCTATCTAGATCTGAAATTTGCCCTAATTTATGCGAAATTGTGGAAGTTTTGGACTTTTGAAGTGCTGCATATATTACATGTGCCATGTATGATGAATGAATGTTCCTAGATGTTTAATTTCATTGAATACACCTTGATAAGTCATCAATTCTTGCATATCGAAGTTTAAAATCCTTTGGTAGCTGCTCTCATGCCCTAATTTGCCATGCAAAGCTGCCTAAAGGTCTCTTTGATTGGGTTAAGTCCCTCCAAATCACAAAATCACCTTGACTCCATCTCTCCCAAAGGCAAGGCACTAATCAAAACATTGGTGGTCACTTTAAAAAATATTTTTTTCGTCTTTTCTTCTCCTTGTAGGCCTAACCCTAGTAGGTCACCTAGGGAATCAAGCGAATTTCTTTTTAGCCATCCAAAACCCTTGATTTTTGGTCCACCATTGCATTGGGGTCTTCTCTAGAGGTCCTCCAAGTTTGAGGCAAATCTGATGGTGGTATCCCGAGATATAGAAAGCCCTAGCCATAAGACCATCTCTTTCTCTAGGTTGATTTGGGTTAGTGTCCTCACTTGGATCATTGCATTCAAATCTCAAAAGAAAATTAGTCCTTTGATCCCATTCTCTTCCCTAATTAGGTCAAGTCCCTCTTTGGTCGATCAATTCCGTACCCTTGACCTAATTTGGGTTCTTTGTGGTCCCACAACTCTATAACTCAAATTCCACAAGGACTACATAAAATCCATTTCTTCACAAGGATCCTTAAGTCTAGAAAGCCCCGTGTCAAGGCATATCCTCTAAACCTAGGCTCAAGTGCCCTCTTAGCCTTTCCTAGAGAGTCTATCACCTTGCTTCTCAAGCAAGCAAGCTAGTTAATTGAGTCTTTCTTGTGAATAGGCTCTGGGAATCACTCTCCCACCCATTCATTGGTCAATTCACCCTGGTGATTCCACTTATATCAGGTCTCCTCCCATCGGTGAAAGTCCATAAAGAATAGGGAGCCTTAGCTGAGGTGACAGTGCGCTATTGCTCCATTGTTGCCACTTGACCTAGTAGTTGCTCTATAGGATCTCCTCCTAGGAATCCTTCTACTTTGAGCGGTAACAACTTCAATTTCGTCCATAAATTTCTTTTCCCCAATTACTAGCCCTAAGCTAACCCTAGTTTTGGACTTAGCTTCAACTTGGGGGCTTCTTGAGGGTTTCAACTTTCATGTGCCTTGTTTTTGTTGAAAATTATTATTGGAAACCCTTTCTCCTCACCTAGACCTTTGGTTTCCCCAACTATCAACTCATTGACCAAGCACTAGGTCTTGGTTTGTTTATAATTGGTCTCTCTAAGGAAAGCATATTGCCTTCTCTTGGAGCCTTAGAGTAAAATTGTGCCTTAACATTGTAGATCTCTTTGTGTCACCTCATACCTCAAATCTAGAATACTTATTAGGTGACCTTCCATATACTAGGACTCCTCCCATCGGTGAAAATCCGTAAAGAGCAGGGGGTTTTGGTTGTGGTGACAGTGGGCCATTACCCCATTGTTGCCTCATGATCTAGTTTAAGCCTTGTAAGGCATCCTTCTCTTAGGCTTGCTAGATTTTGCGGCAACAGGCCTCAAAGGAATTCCCATTGGACTAGAGTCAATGATTAACCTCCTAGGTGAGGTGTTGGAACACGAACACAATTGAAATTGGTCAATTATCTAGTTTGCCATGTGATTTGTATTAGTATGTCCATAACATTAAATGAAAGCACATGATTGCAATAATGGTTAAAGTACCTATTGATAGATGACTCACCTTCCTTCAAGAAGAAATGCTAGATGGGAGAGAGATTTGACGAAAGAAATAGGTGGAGAATCTTGCCATATGGTTATGTGTTGATCATCATAGGGTTGCTGGTTGGTTGGTTGTCCAAAGAGGAGAATACTTTTCTCCTAGGGGTTACCCACTTTTTGGTGGGTCATAAACCCTATTAGGTGCTTCCAACTCTTAGGCAAGGAAGAATTCCTAGGCTAACCCTTTTAAATGACAGGTGCAATGTGATAGGTGTTAGGGGTAGACTTCATGAAAGGTGTCATAGTCTTATACTAGGTTATGTAAAACCATCATCCTTGGGCACCTCTATAGAGGGAGTGCTTGGCTGGTTGAGTTACTTCCCTCACCTTTGTTTTTCCAATCCCTTGATTTTCCTTTTTCTCTACTTTAATTAGCTTGTTTAACAAGATTCATTGATTATCATATAATAATGATCTAATCCCCCTTTAATGATGTGTAATTCATCGCATCATCGACTTTGGGATGTTCTTTGGGAGTTCCTTTTACTTTGATAGGCGTGAAACATGCATGGAACTCTAGGGGCAAGTGGCTATATAAGAAGGGCTAGGGCTCAAGCTAAATTGGCTTTTGATTTGCTTTACATCCCTTGCCATTCTTTTGCATTTTAACATTTGGATTATGCTATTTTTTTTTACGACCATATCAACCTTAGGCCCTTATTGTCATATGATGAGGTATATACTATATAGGGAACTAGTATGAGTGAATAATAACAACCAGTCAAAAGATGGCATAACGAAACAATGAAAAAATAGCAAGTGTTAAGTGTATCATGGAGAACATACCGCTTCCTATTTGTGCCCCTCCTACACAATGAAAGGAGGACCCTAAGGAAGGTAACACTAGACTAGGAGCAAACTATAATCACCAAGGTGAAATAAGGAAAAAAATATACACCCGAAGTGTCATGGTCTATAATCGAATTTCAACCCATGATCCATACTATAATTCCAAAAACATTAAATGAAAGCAATTGCGTGCAAAAATGGTTAATGTACCTCACTATAGATGACCCCACCTTCATTGGATGAATGGGCTAGACAAATGAATGTACTGACTGAAGAATGGGTGAGAGGCATGTAAGGTTAAGCTATTTGCAGATCATGGTAGGGTTGTTGGCTGGAAAACTGCATCATAGGGGAAATTTTTTGCTCCTAGGATTACCCATGCATATGGGTGGGTAATGCAAATCACACGAGCAAACAGTTGAGTTCCTCTAGACCCCAAGGGCAAGCTACCTCTTCTTGGAAGCAACACATTTCACAACTTAGTTTGTCAACATGATCTTGTTATTCTTCTATCGCAAGTTTCTTCTATACGACCTCTGGGTCTTCCTCGTTGGTCTTGGGTGTTAGCTCTAGAAGTTCATGATCTTTTCTCCTTTGTACCCTTGTGCTTGGCAATTCTCGAGAGGTTTTTGGCTCTCAACAGTATGCACACAGTTGTATCCCTTGTTCTTCAGATGACTTTCTCTTTTGGTTTCATTCTTAGAGCTTAGATCTTGGCTTATAGAGATTAGATCTGCTTTGCTCTTGCTTTTTATAGGAGTATCTCTTGCGCTTCCACTTTGTATCGACACTGTTGTACTTATCACTCCCATTGACCTATTGTGGTCGTTTGTTGGATATTAATAAAATTGTCTTATCTTATCTCTTATGAAGCATAAAGATCCAAGCATGGTGAAATAAATGTTCATGCATGTTAAGAGAGTGTAAGGATGCTGAGGATTTGAAGTGAAGTGAGGGATAAATAAGTAGTTTTGACATGGATACCCTCTCGGCCAACATACACTTCACTAACAAGGCTATATTGGCATGGAGCCATCATGGAAGATACCTCTAATGGGTTTTGACCAACGTGGAGACTAGTGTATGAGGGCTGCCTTCTCAAATTATTGCAGTCTGTGTTTTTGTTATCTAAACTTTGATGCTTATTTTTAATACCACATTTTGCTTTTTGTGTGTTTATCATTGAGTTTTTCCTCTGCACAATAATTAGGGTTGCAACTTGAATTTTGTGGTTGTATGCCATGTACACTTTTTTTTGTAAGCTAGCCTTCAAATTATATTACCATAGAAATACATTTAGTACAAACATGGTGGTGCATGATGATCACATTTACATGGTAAGGAAGTGTTGGACTATTAGTGCCGTGATAAAGCAAAATGGGGTACCATCTGCCCTTGGGAGGGAAACCAGATGGTCCCTTGAGGAAGACAGTGCAATTGTTACAAAAAACTTAAGTTTTATGGCAGATGCCAACATCACAATGCTTAAAGATACAATGTTCCATTTGCAGGCTCCCTGCTGGCTATCTGCGTGCCAGTATTGTTGCACTAGAAGGCGATTGATGTCTTGAGCGTACTGTTGGCTGAGAGGCAGAGGGATCTCATTGCCGATACTAGGGAGTTGTTGCCAGGAGTTTGACCAAAATCTTGCAGTCTGTCTGTCTCTAGCTTTCTAGATGATGTGTTTTTGTACTAGGGATTTGTTTAGGCTGGCCTGATTCCACATGAGGGAGCCTGGCGTGTGGGAGGCAAGGTGGATGAGGTCTTGTTTGCTTGTGTCCCTTGCATACTTGCTATGCCAAAGCTAAGCCCATGGTTCAGTGGTATATTTCATCCATTTCCACCAACTCTTTGCTCTTGTGATCTTGTTGACTTTCTCAGGATCCTTGATTCTGAGTCCTCCTTTTGCTTTTGGAAGACAGAGTTTCCCATTTGACTAGGGACCATTTCTGCTTTAGTTGAGATTCCCCCCCAGAGGAAGGTCCTCTGGAGATTTCGGATTTGCTTTTAGGACCCATTTGGGGGCACCTAAGATTAAGAAAAGATAAGTGGGTACGGATTGCAGGACAAATTTTAGGAGGACAAGGCGACCAACAATGTTGAGAGGGCGGAAAGTCCAACTATTGAGTTTGGCATTCAGTTTGTCGAGGAGATCACGCGAGGAAGCATGCTTGATCACTGATGTAGTGAGGGGAGCCCCCAAGTATTTGGGAGGGAGTTGAGATGATGAGAAGCCCATAATTCTCATGGTTTTTCTTTGGGCAACTAGGGGAGTGTGGAAGAAAATGGTTTGGGATCTCTCCAGATTTATGGAGGTACCTGAGGCTTTCGAAAAGTGATCCAAGATGTCTTTGATGGTGCGAGCCTCTTTGGTTGAGGGGTGATTGAGGAGAAGGGTGTCGTCAATGAATTGCAGGTGGGAGAGAGTGGGGATCTCATGGAGCTTCAGGCCTATCAGAGAGTCTTGAGCTATTGCTGCTTTAATGGACTTGCCCAACCCTTCAGTCATGCGGATGACCAGAAAAGGGGAAGAGGATCGCCTTGTCTAATGCCTCAAGAAGGCTGGAAGGTGTCAGAGGGGCTACCGTTGACAAGGATGGAGAAGAAAGTGAAAGTGACTAGGGACATGGGCCAACTCGTCCAAGGAAGGTTGAAACCAAAAGCGAGGAGGATGCTTTCAAGGTTGGACCAGTTAAGTTTATCAAATGTCTTTGACATGTCCAACTTGATAAGCATGTTGGGTTTTCTCAAGGTTTTCAATGAATGGATGGCTTTGTGAGCCAGGATGATGCCATCTAAAATTTGTGTCCCTTGAACATATCTAGATTTCTTTGGGGAGATGAGGGTCGAGAGAATGGGTTTGAGATGATTAGCTATAACCTTGGTGATAATTTTGTAGATGACATTGCACAGGGCTATCAGACAGTACTTACTGCGAGTTGCCGCTTTTTCCTCCATGGGCACAAGAGCAAGGAAGGTAGCATTGAAGGCTGGGAGGATGCTCTGGTTGGATTGTGAGTCCTCCACTATGTTCCAATGTGGCTCCTCTGGTTGGATTGTGAGTCCTCCACTATTGTTGGACACAGATTGTCATTGATGTCAATTTGGCAATATTCAAGAGGAGGAGACAGAGCCACCAGAGGAGCAAACAGCGCAAAGAGGAGCAGACGGAGCCACATTGGAGCAAGAGGAGCTATAGGAGGAGCCACATATATACATGCCATATATATGCCAAGAGGAGCAGACAGAACGGAGCAGATGGAACCACATATATATATCAATGTTTTACAACTCGGACTCGGCCGAGGATCGACTCCGACTCGGACTCCGACTCGGTAATGACTCGGCCGGCTCGATTTCAATGACTCGGTCGTTGTAAAAAATACATTAAATATTTATTTTTTTTATAAAAAAACATAATTTTAAATATTTTAAACATAATTTTAAAGATTTTCATTCAAGTTTCCAAACACACAACATTATAATATACATGGAAGACAACTTTGTATCCATCTGGCCCACATTTGCCAAAAGAAACCTAGCTGCAGGCACCGAGGGTATCAAACCCTATTACAAGCTTTAAAGGGGACATTTACCCTTGACGCTGGGGTTTAATAGATTTATTGTTGTTAATCATATATACTGATATTTTATTTACAGGCCTAGAGATGAATTTTTGAGGGATTGGTGTGAGTTTACATTGAGAATTTGTCATTTGTGACTATCCCTGTTGATTTACAGGCCTGATTATCTTTCCTTACCCTGGCCACTGGCTTATTGGGCATTATCACAGGTCTAAAAGGCTTATTTCTCTTTTCTGCAGCCTTGTTCAGCCTTGTCTCGACTCTCCCTCAGCCACCAGCATCTACAGGGTCTCTTCCTTAATGTATAACTATACAGTACAGGGCCAATAAATTTGTAATTGCAGGCTCAGCGTTGCATTCTGAAGGGGTCACATTGCCAAATTGGAGTCCAACATTCATATCCAGGCTGATTCAATGTTCAAATTTCATACTGAGACAGAGTATACCAAGAGTGTATTGTGGAATCACTGTTATGTCGAGAAATATTGAATTCAAGCTGAGATTGGAAGGATTCATTTAATAATTATAATATTTTCTGCCAGAGTATGTTGAGAGTCGAGACTCGAGAGTGTATTACCTCTTTAATATTATAATTATCTGCAGAAATATTGAATTCAAGCTGAGATTGGAAGGATTCATTTAATAAGCAGTACTGTTGAAACTTGAGAATCAAGTCAGATTATTATGATGTGGTAACAACTGTGATATGATGAGAGTGTATTGCAATACTCTGTTGTCTGACAGAGTATGTTGAGAGTGTATTACCTCTTTAAATATACCGAGATCATGACTGGATGCCGAGACAGAGAGTGATGTGCTTCCTTATCATTCTTGCTATGCTGAGATGAGACAAAGATTGCGTTTAGACTCCAAAGGCCTGGGGAGTGACTCGGCCAGCTACCCGGCCGGGTTGACCGAGTCACATATGACTCGGCCGAGTCATTGGATGACTCGGCCGAGTCATATGTGACTCGGTCAACCGAACCGGGTAGCTGGCCGAGTCACTCCCCAGGCCTTTGACTCGGTTCGACTCGGCCGAGTCGGAGTCGATTCGGCCGTTTTGTAAAACAATGGTATATATATATAATATATATATATATATATATATATATATGCCGGAGCCAAGAGGAGCAAATGGAACCAAGAGGAGCAGACCAAGCCAGAGGAGCCACAATGGAGACGAGAGCAGCACATAGAGTCATCGGCGGAGCAGTGGATGCATTTAACAGCGAACAATGCCAAGACAGAGCCATCAGGAGCCATCGGGAGCCGTATAGTCCACAAAAGAGTTATATGCATACAAATATACTATTGGAGGCCAAAAACCATATAAATATGCATTTAACGCAAACGGAGGTAGAAAGACTTGTATATATATGTATTTACACTGTCGGCGGCAAAACTCACGTATATATGCTGTTACACTATCGCAGGCAGAAACCGGACTTGAAAATATATGCACGGGAGATTTGGGATCCTATCGGGTCCGGCACATCGCATCGGCACTTCGGAAGCGGGCATTACAGTGTGTCAAGCGGCCCCTTTGCGATCGCCGATAGCGATTATCGCATCGGGAAATCAGAGCGGAGGTAAGGCCCTGACCATATGCGACTTGCGATCGCCGATAGCGATATCGCATCGGACCTCGGCCAAGGGCAAACCCCGATTGCGATGAACGGTTGCGGACCCGACGAGAATATCAACTGCAGTTTATATAATATCGCGTCCAGCAGGGGAATCGGCCATCGGCAATCGACTGTGTTATGTGCGAACCTCCGGAAGCGGCGATTGCGATAAAAGGATGACGTGGCATGTGGGACCTCTATATGGCTATAGCCTCGTTCATATGGTTTCCGTGAAGTAATAAATCTGTGAATAAAAGAAGTCATATATATATATATATATATATGTTGAAACGCCTCATTTCTGGAATTGATCTCGGGCATCTATATTACAAACAAATAATAGTTCACGACTTGTGAACTTGAAAAAAGGGGACATCTCTGATATTTTTTCAGTAAGCATCATTTTTGTTGTAATTTGGCCCCTCTTCCTCTTGAACGTGTCTCGTGAAGCATTGGTTAATTCGAGCGTAGAGGAAGCTAAAGCGAATGGAGAAGGGAAGTCTGAAGGTCGAGAGAGTGTTGAGGAAGCCGAAGCTCAAGCGAGCGAGGAGGAAGCCAAAGAGCCAGCGAGCAAGTGGAAACGAATGGACAGAGGCATGAGAATTTATAAAACAGTAAAAACAGAGAACTGTTTGTGCTGTTGTTGTGTTGAATAACCTGAGTATGAGATAGTGGAAGCAGTAGAGGCAAAAGGGGCAGCAGAAGCTGAATAGAGTGCAGCAGCGTACCAGTGTATACCAAAGTTGGGTTGGAGCCTCAGAATTGAACAGGACTGAAGTCATTGGGGGTAGGTGCTCCTAAGTGCAGAACCACTGCAAAACAGAGTTGGTGCTCTGGAGGTTGGAGCCTCACTGAAGTCCAAGTTGGAGCTTGGCAACCATTCACAATCAGATTTATACTTATATTGTATTTATTTCATTGCACTGTCTTGAGTTTTAATAAAAGCATTTATTCCAATTGTTGATTTCTGTGTTCTGTGTATACATATACATATCTATATATGCTTTTGGCAATCACTAGAACAAAAAATAATAAATACTGATTCACCCCCCCTCTCAGTATTTCCAACAATTGGTATCAGAGCCAGCTTCTTCATACTAGCCTAACAGCTTGAAGAAGGATCCGCAGCCATGATGAGAAATCACGAAGCATCAGGAAGACCTCCTTTGTTCGATGGCACTAACTTTGGTTTCTAGAAGAAAAGAATGACCTACTACTTAATGTCCCTTGGACCTGAAGTCTGGCATTTTTGTCAAAATGAATACCAAACGACTTCCACTCTTCCAACAGACCAAGACGACAGGAAAGCCTACATCGCAAATGCAAAGGCCATGAACTCCATCACTAGTGGAATCATTGATTCCGAGTTTACAAAAATCATGCACTGTACCTCTGCCAAAGAAATGTGGGAGAAGCTAGTTGGCTTGTACGATGGAGACTCAAAAGTCAAAAAGGCAAAGCTTCAAACTCACAGAAGACAATTTGAAAGTTTGAGGATGGAAGATGAAGAAGATATTGCAGCATACCTCCTCCGAGTAGCTGAAGTGGTAAATTCCCTGAAAGGATTGGACGAAAAAGTGGAAGAAAGTACCATTGTTCAAAAGGTATTAAGGTCTCTTCCAGACAGATTTGACTCCAAAATAAGCGCTATAGAAGAAGCAAAGGATCTAGATACCCTCAAAATGGATGAACTCCACGGGATTCTCTGTAACGACCCAGCTAAATTGATCCATTATATAAAGTTTTAAACCTTATAATAAAACAAATGTGATGAAATTTAAACAATAAATGTGTTAAGTTTTATAAATACAATTTAAATTTATAAACATATATAAGTTAAATTTTATAAAATACATAATTAAACTTTATAATATATATATATATTAAATTTACAAAATACATAATTGAACTTTATAATATAAATTTTATATACTATATAATGGAACCTTATAATATATATATAATCTAAATGTTATAAGATATATAGCTGAACTTATAAATATACATATGCAGCGTAAAACACAACCTATGCTAGCATACCTAAAAAAATCATTAAAGGATCCATTAATAAGGGGCGCGTCCAACCAACTGAAAATTTATAGCAGAGCGCCCTTTGCCAGGAAAAGATCTGAGAGTTAAATTGCATGGAGGGCGTGTCAAGTCGAGGGAAGGCGGTGGCTGCAGGTAGGAGGGCGGCCACCGCCAGGCCCGGAGATAAAAACCGGCAGCCTGGATCGAGAGGGGGGAAAAACCAGAGAGGGGCAGAGAGAACCGGAAGCAGAATTTCACCAGGAGAAAACCAGGAGAAGATAATTATCCATTGGAAGAGCTTTAAGCCGTCTGAGGTTCTGGGCACGGAGGGACAGAGAGCTTCTGTTGAGCAGCTTTCTGGATTGAGCAGCTAGGTTTGCTCAGTCTGGTTGGGTGGTATTGGTCTCCCGGAGATTGGATCAAAATAACCACGACATCACCAGCAGCAGAATCACCAGTTCAGTAGCAGAATCAGCAGCAGTTAAGGTAAGTACAAATTAATTCTTCAGGCTTCTGTATTTCAGATTTTAGTTACTGTGTGTGAATGGTTATTACAGATGGTATCAGAGCCAGTTTTTAAACTCTGCGGTACCTTATTGGCCCTACACCTGTAAACACTCTTAAGGTTTATGATTCTGTTCTGTTTTAGAAAGAAAACATTGTCGTAGAAACAAATTCCAGACCAGGTGCTCCAGTTACAGGGCATATAATTGTCTATTTGAAAAGTCCACATGTTTTGTTGGACAATATGAGTCTGTATGGCAAACTTTTGATGAAGTGTTAAAGAACCGATGGTGTTATTCCAGCGGTTGTCGGAATGTGCTCATGATGTGGCTAATTGTCCTCATTAATAGTGAATTCCTCAATTCGCCAAACCCTTGCCGCTTTGTTGTTTTAAACCCTCAGAGCGATAGATGTAAAGTGGACGGCGTGCTACAGGAGGACTTAGACGCACCAATATCGGCGTTAATCATCGAACTGACTTTCGGGAAACTTGATACCCCCTTTTTCGTGCTATTTCTCATCACTATGGACTCAGATGCAACAATCTCAGCGTTTGTAGCGAACTGAGTTACAGAGAAAACTTGAAATCTCTCATTCGAGCAATTTCATCACCAGCGTTAGCATCGAGCTATTTCATCACCACAAATCTACGCTTCAATTTGGATTTATCTTTCCTAGCTGCATAAATCGTGCAATTATCAGTCGACGCTGTCTGGTTTGAGAAGACCTGAGAATGTAAACGACATCGCCGTTGCCGGGGATCGAACCCGGGTCACCCGCGTGTTAAATCGTGCACTCTTTCCGTCGAATGTTTATATTTGCCGTTGCCCTGAGAAATTCTCATAATCTTTCCTTCAGATTAGAGCCTATTCACCAAAGTTGTTACGTTAAAACCTAATGTCGTCGCGTAAACCGTTGTCAGATCAAGCCCGACGCGGATATATGGCGGTGATTCCATCCGTATGCAGGAATTATTTAAACAGTTGCATATATTATGACCTTAGGATATGATAGATAGCGCATAATGGAAAGAAACTTTAGAAATAAAATGAATAATTTATTTTCAAACTTGGTAACAGCGAATTTAAAGTTTAATGTTTTTCAGCGCAAGGCTCTTAAGCTTGTGGTCGTGGGTTCGAGCCCCACGGTGGGCGTCCGGAGGAAGGCATCAACGGTTTTTCCGATTATCTGTTTTAAAAAGCTTTCTTTACAATGTAGAAATACACCCTCTCCTATTTTTTTTGCGCAGTCAGTTTAAACGTCTTTCCAAGCCACAATGTAATGTGGGGAAAGGGAGCTTCCTGTACGCGCACGCGTGTCATTGTTAGTTAACATTAAATGTCAACTGGCCGTCGCTTATGATTTACTTTATTCAAAGCCCCAATGATTTCTTCTGCTGTAGATTCACTTGGATACCATGCTAATGCAGAAATTTAGCAGCTCATGAATAAGTTCTTGAACTTAGATTCTAGGACATCTCTTGAGACCATCTAGTAAGATATGACCTAGAAATCTAGGGTTATCATCTGATCACTAGCTTCATTGCAGTCATAAAAGATCGTTTGACCTTGAATATTAGGAGATTCATCTTTGCTAGAGTCAATATGTCATTTTATGCGGTCACAAAACAAGAACCCCTCACACGCCCTACATCTACTAGTTTATTAGAACAAGATATCATTATATTGACCTTGACAAATTTATTTTCGTGGGATACACACATAACAGTTAATGATTAATTCAGTTGTATCAAACTACAGGAGCACATTGATCGCTGACAACCAACAATGCATACTCTAAAATTCCTTTTATGCTTCAATTAACTGAATTTTTATCATCCAAGGAAATTAATAACACTGTTTTCTTTATTTTTTTAAAATTATACCCAGGAATGAATAGTGAGAATTGGATAAAGGCAACCACCTATTGAACAGAGTTCATGCCAACCAACACTGAAGCAATATCCTTGTTCTTCAAGCTATATTGCAAAGATATTTTTGAGGCTTTTCTTCCTCATGCCTTGTATAGCTGTGCACGAATGGTTAAAATCGATTAGTATATATATTGGAGTCAACTATTGAAAAAAACATTTTCAAGTATGCCATTTGTTTTTGAAACACTGTTCTTAATATTCAACGAAAAGTTGTTTGTGAGTTTCTTTATCATCTTATCATGTCAATTCAACTTGGGTTGTCATCATCACATCCTTTTCTGGCCTGTTTCAGGTGAATTTTAGTTGTATTTCTTGTGATTGAACACATTCACAAAAATTACTTTTATCTCTATCTTCTGCATGCAGCTCTCTTCATTTTGCTTCTATCAGCACTGTTTTTCAAGTCAATTTATGAGATGTGATCAATGTTATCCTCTCACTTGAAATGCTGGAAGTACCCTGTTTAACTGACTACTCACATAGGAAAGGAAGAAAACCAATTATGTAATAATTATATAGTTTATGTTATCTAATTAATTTTGTGACTATATATAAACAATTTTAAATCATTAACCTTTTATTTCCATACAAATTATTTAGAATATTTCAGCGAGAAGTCGGATTTGTTCCACAGGTTTGGAGTCTAGTATATATATATATACTTTCCAAAACCTCAGTTAGAGAACGAAATTGTACTAAATACATCCTTGGACGGAACCATTTTCACAGAACTGGTTCTCGAAATCATAAATCATTGTTGTCCTCCGCTTAAAATCCAATCTACTTTTATGATTCACTGATGAACTTTGCCTCTTCTAGATTTTAATCAGGACATGTCTATGGTAAATTTTACGGCTAAAGGTCAAACGAATATGGAAACAACACAACCCTTCTTTTGGATTAAATCCATATCCAAGTAATATATTCGGGAGATAGATATATATGACCGCCTTAAATGTAATAGTCAGATTGGGGTATGACAAGTACGTTACCAATGAACATTATAAACGAGACATCTAACATTTTCATTTTGTGAATGTTATTAGGTAAATAAACTTTAGATGTCTTACCTTAGGAGCTAATAAACATACACTTCTGCATTATTCATATTAGGATAGAATACCCTGCATTAGGACAAGGAGGTCGCGAGACCACCCTCCTTGACCTCGGTACCAGTAAGATCCGCCTAGCGGGTAAAAATAGCAAAACTATACCCGTTTATAAATGTGATGTTGCAAAGAAAATTGTGTGTTAAAATTCGGTTATCCACCTCAAATTTTTTTATATATATAAATTTTATTGTGTGTTCAGGGACCATTACCATGGTAAGGACGTATGAGCGACGACGACGTGACCAGGCAACATCATCACCATTAATGCCGCCACCGTCGCCATCATCATCCCCATCACCTTCGTCACCACCAAGACCACCGTCAACATCAAACGCTCCAACGCCAGAGTTGACTGTGATAATGAACTCTTTGGAAGCCTTATTGGAGACATTAAAGGAATCAACTAAGGCTAAAAACAAAGAGGAATTTCAGCATGTAGCCACCAGTTCAGCGGAACCAAATAATTTGGAGCCCAAAAGATCGAGAGAAGACATCTCTAGAGAGCTTCAGAAAATTAGACTCCCAGAATTTTCGGGAGGTCGAGCTGGTGAACGCGCTGAGGCATGGTTGGAGGGGATGAACCGGTGCTTTAGGTTAAGAGAATATTCGCCTTCAGCAAAAACAAAAATTGCCGTGTTTCAACTAAAGGAAAGTGCCTTGATTTGGTGGGGAAATCTGGAAAAGCAGCTGCACCTTACATCGGATAATGTTCCTTGGGATCTGTTTGAGGAAAGGTTCCGCGCGAAGTATTTACCTCCATACTTTCAACAACAGCAAGCCAGAGCCTTTCATACACTAATTCAGGGAAGTAAAACGGTGGAAGAGTACGAAATCAGGTTTATGGAGCTGGTAAAATACATTCACTACTTAGACTCTGATGAACGTCAAGCTGAACGCTTCATATTTGGGTTAAATCCTCGCATCAGAGCCTTGGTAAGTATGTGGAAACCATCATCTGTAGCCGAGGCAGTCGAATGTGGCCGTTATGCAGAAGAGCACCTTGGAATCAAAAAGGATATGGGGCCAGCAGGGCCTTTACAATCAGGATTTCCAGGGAAGGCTCCCCGGAACTTTTTCAGAGGAGGTAGCTCGAGGCCACCTTACAGTAACAGGTTTACCCCAAGTATGGGGACAAGAGTTCCCATGGCTGTAAACACTATAGCCGCGGAATCGTCCAACACCAGACCATGGGCATCGCGAGGGACTACCGGTAGAGGAAGGAGTGCGAGAGGAATCAACATGGGAGGACGCGGCTCGTTCTCTAGAAATTCACACCTTGATTCAAGAGGATCAGCGCAGCTCAATTGTTGGGGATGTGGGGGGCCACATTTCCAGCGTAACTGCCCAGAAGCTTCATCGAATATATTGCATAGGACTGGGAAGGAGCCGGTATCAGCCAATCGAAGTAATCATAGAATTCATGCAGTAGTCAACCACGACCAAGCAGCCCATCAATCCACTGTAGTGGAATCTTCAGGTATTATCAATGGCATAAAACTCAAAATCTTATTTGATACTGGTGCCACAGATAGTTTCATTTCGTCATATGCATTAAACAAATGTGGGTTGGCAGCTCGTAGACAAAATGATTTCCACCAAGTGGAAATGGCCTTAGGAGAACTCCAAACCGTGGGCTTGAGTGTGGATCAATGCAAAATTGACCTAGGGGTCTGTTCAACTAAACTAAAAGTCTATGTCACAGCCTTAGGAACGTATGATCTTATCATAGGTATGGATTGGCTGGAAGCTCACCAAGCTTGGGTGGACTGTTATGGAAAAAGGATTCTGGGCATAAACGACGAGAGAGAAGTAATCCAAATTCAAGGAATCAAGAGGGAAGTTTCTTTACGCTACATTTCGGCAATGCAGGTGAAGCGTTGTTTAAGAAAGGGTTGTCAGGCTTATGCAATTCACGAAGTAAGCCAGGAAAAAGGACCATCCTTAGAACAATATCCGGTGTTAGCCGAGTTCCCGGATGTATTTCCAAAGGAACTACCTGGATTACCCCCGGTAAGAGAATTGGATCTCACTATTGAATTAAAGCCAGGTACCCAACCGATCTCTAAAACACCTTATAGAATGACAGCTCCAGAACTTCAGGAATTGCAAATCCAGTTGAAGGAACTACTCGATATAGGGCTTATCCGGCCCAGTACCTCACCTTGGGGCGCTCCTGTAATTTTTGTGAAGAAGAAAGATGGATCCTTAAGATTATGCATCGACTATCGAGACTTGAATCGAGCTACAGTAAAGAATCAATACCCTATGCCGCAAATCGATGATCTTTTCGATCAAATGAAAGGAGCTGCTGTCTTTTCAAAAATTGACCTTCGATCAGGGTATCATCAGCTAAGGATTTCTGAAAATGATATCTCTAAGACTGCATTTCGGACACGTTTTGGGCACTATGAATTTACTGTGGTACCATTTGGGTTAACAAATGCGCCAGCCGTATTCATGAATCTTATGAAAAGTGTTTTCCGTCAGTATCTTGATAAATTTGTACAAGTCTTTTTAGATGATATTCTCATCTATTCCAAGAATGAAGAAGAGCATGAAGAGCATTTGCGGATAGTATTGTCCTGCCTTAGAGAACGTCAGTTATATGGAAAACTGTCCAAGTGTTCTTTTTTTCAGGAAAAGATTCATTATTTGGGTCACATCATATCAGGTGAAGGGATTTCAGTAGATCCTGAGAAGGTAACAGCGATCATGGAATGGCCAATACCGAAAAATGCACATGAGATACGAAGCTTTATGGGTTTAGCAGGTTATTACCGGAGATTTGTGGAGGGATTCTCCAAAATCGCAAAGCCAATCACAACCCTTCAGCGTAAAGGTGTTAAGTATGAGTGGACCGAGGAATGTAATAAAGCATTCTCTGAACTCAAAAGACTACTCACCAGTGCACCAATCCTAAGAGTCCCTGATATGGGCAAAGACTTCACGGTATGTACTGATGCATCCAAGCAAGGGCTGGGTGCAGTGTTGATGCAGGATAAGGGAGTGATAGCTTATGCTTCCAGAAAGCTAAAACCTCATGAAGAACTCTATGCTACTCACGATTTATAATTGGCCGCTGTAATGCTAGCTTTAAAGATCTGGAGACACTATCTGGTGGGACGAAATTTTACACTTAAAAGAGACCATCAAAGTCTACAATATTTGTTCACCCAAAGAGACTTAAATGCCAGGCAAAGACGATGGAGTGAATTCCTAAGTGAATATGACTTCGGAATATCATATATTAAGGGAAAAGAAAATGTAGTAGCCGACGCCTTAAGCAGGAGACCCCGGGTATTTTCTCTCATACCCATTAAAGTGGACTTAAGACAACGAGTACTGGATCGTCTTATAAAAGACAGCTGGTATTTAAAGGTGAGGGAAAGTCTTGAAGGAATTAAGGCAAAAGAATCTAAATTTGAGGGTTATGAATTAGCAAACGATGGGATCCTACGATTCCGTGGAAGGATGTACATTCCTGATGATAAAGATCTTCGAGATACCATCCTTGGGGAAGCTCACAAAGCAGTATATTGTGCTCATCCTGGAGTAGGGAAAATGTATGCGGATATCAAGAAACTCTTCTTTTGGGCAGGCATGAAGCGTGATATCGCTCAATTTGTTGCAAAATGTTTGGAATGTCAGCAAGTAAAGGCAGATCATTGTCACCCAGCGGGCCTCTTACAACCCCACGACATTCCTATGTCTAAATGGGAGACCATTTCTATGGATTTTATCACTGGACTACCTCTTACTTTTCAAAGACACAATGCCATTCTGGTAGTGGTGGATAAATTAACAAAAAGCGCCCATTTCATTCCGGTAAGAGATACTTATGATGTTGCTGACGTAGCTAGAGTATTCATAAATGAAATCATCAGATTTCATGGAGTACCTAAGAAGATTATATCCGATAGAGATTCGCAATTCACTTCCAGATTCTGGACGTGCATGCAGACAGCCTTAGGTACTCAGCTAAATTTAAGCACTGCTTACCATCCTGAGACTGATGGGCAAACTGAAAGAGTAAATCAAGTACTTGAAGACATGTTGCGAATGTATGTAATGGATCAGCAATCACACTGGGAAAAGTATTTACCCTTGGTCGAATTCGCATACAACAACAGTTACCACAGTTCGATTGGGATGCCTCCATTTGAAGCTTTATATGGCAGACCTTGCAGAACACCGTTAAGTTGGGACAGGTTAGAAGATCGAGTGATAATAGGACCAGAATTAATCCATGAAATGGAAGCGCAGGTCAGCCAGATTAGACAACGATTAAAGGAAGCACAGGATAGACAAAAGAGTTATGCTGATGCTCACCGATCTGATAGGAAATATGAAGTAGGGGACCAGGTCTTCGTCCGCATCAAACCAAATAAAAGTACTATTCGATTCGGAAAAGGGACAAAGTTGTCACCCCGATTTATAGGACCGTTTAAAGTCGTGGAAAGAGTTGGACCTGTTGCCTATCGTCTTGCCCTGCCACCTCACCTGCATAGAATTCATAATGTATTTCATGTTTCTGTATTAAGACATTATGTAGCTGATCTATCTCATAACATCCAGTGGAAAGAATTGCAGGTATCGGACGAGGGAGTCATAACGGTCGAACCATTACGTATACTGGAACGTAGAGTTCGACAGTTGAGGAACCGTCTGGTGGACCAAGTTAAGGTCCAATGGGACAAGTATAGTCCTGGATCAGCAACTTGGGAGAATACAGAGGACATATGTCAGAGATACCCTAATTTATGTCCATTTTGAAGAACTTTACACTATGTTTAGTATATATTTACTTCACTACAATCAGGGACTCAAAAACATTTTGAATAATTATGGATAAACATGAAATTTTGTGGCATAATATATGTTTAAATTCCTGCTGGTACATGGATACCAAAATAATATGTGTTTAATTCCTGCTGGTACATGGATACCAAAACAATATATGTGATTTATTTTACTAAATTATAAATGTTGAAGTAAAGTTAAGACAGTTGAATAAGTTTTCTTCTGATAAAAATTAAGATATTATAGATCTGATTTATTTTATTTTTAGTATGATCAATAGGATAGAAATCAGGAAGTGAATACATTCTAGATGAACGTCAAAAGACGTGCTTGGAATATGGCAAAATATGTTATGCTGTAGTGACATATGTAAATAATACATGAGTTATTTTGAATATGCTGATGCACATTTTACAAATGCATGGGTAAGTGTATGATTGCAGATAAATGATCCAATTTCCGAGATGACCACGTGATGACAGAACCTCAGAACAATTAAAGCTCAAAGTGATTCTATGATAGGGTAGTAGCCCTAATTTTACAGGGAGGGGTGGAGGTGTTACCCACCGTTTATCCTCCGAACCCTGGAGTCATGGGAGGACTGTGCGAGTCACGCTCCCCTAGACGTGTGATGATGACTGCCGGATGCCTACTGAGAATCAGGTCGGTATAACCGACGCTGTCACCGTAGTGTTTATGAATGGTTAGGTCAGTAAAATTGACGCCATGGCATACTCTAGTAGAGGACGGATAGGATGGGAGCAGAAGAGATTAGGGAGGATAGGATGATTTTGAATAGCTTGGGGACCGGGATAGAAAATGTCATGTCCATTAAAACCTTGAACCTAAAACTCTGAACTTCGGGACGAAGTTCTCAGAAGGGGGGTGTATGTAACGACCCAGCTAAATTGATCCATTATATAAAGTTTTAAACCTTATAATAAAACAAATGTGATGAAATTTAAACAATAAATGTGTTAAGTTTTATAAATACAATTTAAATTTATAAACATATATAAGTTAAATTTTATAAAATATATAATTAACTTTATAATATATATATATTAAATTTACAAAATACATAATTGAACTTTATAATATAAATTTTATATACTATATAATGGAACCTTATAATATATATATAATCCAAATGTTATAAGATATATATAAGCTAAACTTATAAATATACATATGCAGCGTAAAACACAACCTTTGCTAGCTTACCTAAAAAAAAAAAATCATTAAAGGATCCATTAATAAGGGGCGCGTCCAACCAACTGAAAATTTATAGCAGAGCGCCCTTTGCTAGGAAAAGATCTGAGAGTTAAATTGCATGGAGGGCGTGTCAAGTCGAGGGAAGGCGGTGGCTGCAGGTAGGAGGGCGGCCACCGCCAGGCCCGGAGATAAAAACCGGCAGCCTGGATCGAGTGGGGGAAAAAAACCAGAGAGGGGCAGAGAGAACCGGAAGTAGAATTTCACCAGGAGAAAACCAGGAGAAGATAATTATCCATTGGAAGAGCTTTAAGCCGTCTGAGGTTCTGGGCACGGAGGGATAGAGAGCTTCTGTTGAGCAGCTTTCTGGATTGAGCAACTAGGTTTGCTCAGTCTGGTTGGGTGGTATTGGTCTCCCGGAGATTGGATCAAAATAGCCACGGCATCACCAGCAGCAAAATCACCAGTTCAGTAACAAAATCAGCAGCAGTTAAGGTAAGTACAAATTAATTCTTCAGGCTTCTGTATTTCAGATTTTAGTTACTGTGTGTGAATGGTTATTACATTCTCACTGCCTATGAAATGAGGAAAGGTGGCCCAAGCTCCAAAAATGCAGCATTCAAGGCCTCAAAGTCAAAGAAAGGGAAAGAAAGGAATGACTGTAGTGATGAGTCAGATGTGGAATCCGAATTGGCCCAATTTGTACGAAAGCTGAAGAGAGGATCTAAGCTTAAAGGCAAGTATCCTCTTATCTTTTTTAAATGTGGTAAAATAGGACATTATGCAGCAAAATGTCCTCATAAACATGATAGTGATGATGAAGGAAATTCTAAAAGAATGGCACACAAAAAGAAAGGGTTCAATAAGAAAAACTTCTTCTCCAAGCAAGATGAGTTTATGGTCATCAAAAAGAAATCAGATGAGGAAAGTGATCATGATGAAAGCCAAGAAGCATTATTCATGGCACTCGCAGATGATGATGACTCAGGGCTGGAAGGAAATGTAGATGAACTGTTAATAAGCGCCATTGAAGAAAATGAGAAACTACGGAACAAAATCATTTCTCTCAAAGTGGAAAACGAGGAAATAAGAAGGAGAGAAGATCTCTTGGAAGCAAAGCTTAAAGAAAAAGAAGAGACTTGTGAGGAACGCGAGGCCGAAATAGTGTCTCTGAGAAAGGAGTTGGAGCAAATTAAAAAGGGCTGTAAAAGCTCTCAAATACTTGAGACTATTCTGAAAAATCAAAAACCTCAACATGACAAGTCTGGCATAGGTTTCAATGGAGAATCCTCAAGCACTAAGAATAGTGTGAAAAGCTATGTCGATGCACTCTCCTGCAATTCAAAAGATGAAAAAGTATGCTATCAAAAGTGCATCCCAGATCCCAAGAATGAAGAGAGAATTACTCCAAAGAAGAATGTGGAGTCGAATCATGGACACTACAGCAAATACAAACCTGTACTCCACCAAGGGCTCATCGCAAATCCAAAGAACAAGGGAGGAGTAATTCCCAGGAAGGAAATCGACTCAAACCGTGGTTGCTTCAAAACAATCTTTCTTAGACACTGCTTTCACTGTAAAAACTTCGGTCATCAAGCCAGACATTATATGGCTTGCAGAAGTGAAAAGACAACGCTAAAGGACCGAGTAATCAACTCATATGCCCCCAAAAGGCAGGGACAAATCAAAACCTTCAATTCATTTGATCCCTTGACAAAATTTGATTTGATTTGCTCTTTCAGCTACAATAATGGACACTATGAGCAAGACTGCCCACTCAAAGGAAGAAAGACGAGTAGCAAGAACTCCAGCATGGACAAATGTGGCCTGGCTCTATTTGCTCAAAATAATGGAAACCAGTGGTTTGTAGATAGTGGGTGCTCCAGACACATGACAGGAGACAGAAGGAAGTTTGTCTCACTGAGCAAAAAGGAAGGGAATGTGTCCTTTGGAAGCGGAACTGGCAGAATTGCAGGAAAAGGAACAGTTACTCTGATCAATGGAAAAGGAAAAGCTCAAGATGCTCTGCTGGTTGACGGACTCAAACACAACCTTCTGAGTGTCAGCCAAATCTGTGATCAAGGACATAAGGTTGTTTTCAGCACCAAAGACTGTGAAATAAGGAACTCTGCCTCAGGGAAACTTGTGGCAAAAGGGGTGAGAACACCAGACAACATTTACATTCTAAACAAGATTCAGGAAAATAAATGCTACTTGAGTCAGACAGATGAGAGTTGGCTATGGCACAAGCGACTTGGACATACAATCTTCGAAAATCTGATCAATATCAGCAAAATCGAAGCTGTACAAGACATCCCAAGGCTGTTCAAACCAAATCAAGCAGTGTGTGGTTCATGTCAACATGGAAAGCAGACCAGAACCAGCCACAAGACAAAGGAACACTGTACATCGAAGCCCTTGGAGATCATCCATGCTGATGTGTGTGGGCCAACTAGAAATCAAGCACTCCAAGGAGAAAGGTACTTTGTGTTATTTGTTGATGATTATACTAGAATGATGTGGATATATTTCATAAAGTATAAATCTGAAACTTTTGAGTGTTTTAAGAATCTAAAAGCCCTTGTAGAAAATGAAAAAGATTCAAAAATTAAGTGCCTCAGAACAGACAGAGGAGGAGAATTCACATCAAACGAGTTTAGTGAGTTCTGTAATATTCATGGAATTAAAAGGGAATTCTCGGCTGCCAGAACACCTCAGCAAAATGGGGTAGTTGAAAGACGAAATCGAACAGTCCAAGAAATGGCAAGAACCATGCTATTAGTAGCAGACTTACAGCCTAGATTCTGGAGAGAAGCAGTAGGGACAACTGTCTATACACTGAATCGAACTCAATTAAGACCAAATTGTGATAAAACTCCTTATGAGCTATGGAAAGGAAGACCTGCTTCGGTGAAGTACTTCAAGATCTTTGGAAGCAAGTGCTTCATAAAAATAAATGATGGCTCACCCGGAAAGTTTGATTCTCAGGTTGATGAAGGGATATTTCTTGGATACTCTACACGGAGCAAGGCTTACAAGTGCTACAATTATCGACTGAAGAAAATAGTGGAAAGCATTGATGTAAAGGTTGATGAAGATCTTCCAAAAAAGGAAATTGAAGAACATGAAGATGACTTTCTCATTGAAGAAGAAGAACCTAAAGAAGAAGAAATAGATGAGAAAGAAGAAGAAGAAGAAGAGGAAAGAGAACCACCTAATACCCCTTCAAAGATGAAGTATGTCCAAAGACATCATCCAGAAGAGCAGATCATTGGCGATAAAGATGAAGGTGTGAAGACCCGAAGAAGGATAACAATCACACCCCAGAGAAAAGTAATTGCCCTCCTATCTATGATAGAACCAGAAACATTTGCAGAAGCAAGTAAGGATCCTCATTGGGTAAAAGCCATGGAAGAAGAAATGACCCAAATTGAAAAGAACAAGACATGGGAGCTGGTACCTCGTCCAAAGAACAAAAACATAATAGGAACCAAATGGGTGTTCAAAAATAAAAAGAATGAGGAAGGACAGGTTATCAGAAACAAGGCAAGACTTGTCTGCAAAGGCTATTCACAAACTGAAGGAGTTGACTTTGAAGAGACATTTGCACCAGTGGCCCATATGGAAGCTATCAGGATGTTCTCGGCATTTGCTTGCTCAAAAGGATTCAAAATCTATCAAATGGACGTGAAATCAGCATTTCTAAATGGGGAACTCAAGAAGGAAGTCTACATGGAGCAGCCAGAAGGTTTTGATCTAACAGCAGGAAAGGACTTAGTCTGTAAATTGAAAAAGGCTTTATATGGGTTGAAACAAGCTCCTAGAGCTTGGTATGCAAGACTGGATAACTATCTACAACAACAAGGCTTCAAAAAGGGAGTGGCTGGAAGCAATCTATACATAAAGACAGATCAAGGTAAGTTACTAGTTGCTCTTGTTTATGTCGATGATCTGATTTTTGCTAATAATAATGATGAAATGAGCCATGAATTTTCTCAAAGCATGGCAAAAGAGATTGAGATGTCAATGATAGGAGAGCTGTCCCACTTCCTTGGACTTCAAGTATCTCAAACCAGAGCAGGATTGTGTATATCTCAAGCCAAATATCTAAAAGACATGCTAAAAAAATATGGAATGGAGGACTGTGCACCCATGAGCACACCTATGACCACAAACTGCAAATTGAGCAAAGATGATGACTCCTCTCTAGTAGATGCAACTCATTACAGGTCAATGATTGGAGCCCTTCTATACTTAACAGCTACACGACGAGACATAATGCAAGCAGTAGGAATGGTGGGAAGATTTCAATCTGCTCCCAAACAGTCCCATTTATTAGCTGTAAAAAGAATTCTCAGATATCTGAAGGGAACTTCTGATTTCGGTCTTTGGTACCCAAAGGACTCAACACTAACAGTAACTGCATACACCGATGCTGATTGGGCTGGAAGTATAGATGATCGGAAAAGTACTAGTGGAAATGCATTCTTCCTAGGAGATTGTTTGGTATCCTGGCTCAGCAAAAAACAGTTATCCATATCATTATCCACAGCCTAAGCCGAGTATATTGCTGCATCAGACTGTTGTACTCAGATACTATGGATGAAGGAAGCTCTAAAAGATGTCGACATATGTATAGATCAACCAATTACCGTTTATTGTGACAACACAAGTGCTATCAGTCTCAGCAAAAATCTAGTGATGCACTCAAGAACCAAACACATACCGATCAAGTATCATTTCCTCCGTGAGCAAGTAGCTGAACAAAATATCATTATGGAATATATCAGTACTAAGGAGCAAATAGCGGATATTTTCACAAAACCTCTTCCTCGAGAAGCATTCGAACATCTGTGTCAAAATATGGGGGTTATTTCTTTATCATCACTCAAGTTCATTCATAAAGACGCAGCAGGACAGGGGGAGCAGTTTGACAGGGGGAGTTCGTATGCATTCCTTTGCCATTGATGTCAAAGTGGGAGAGAGCAGAAGAATATTGCCATCAATAACAAAGGGGGAGACTGTTGGACACAGATTGTCATTGATGTCAATATGGCAATATTCAAGAGGAGGAGATAGAGCCACCAGAGGAGCAAACAACGCAAAGAGGAGCAGACGGAGCCACATTGGAGCAAGAGGAGCTATAGGAGGAGCCACATACATACATGCCATATATATGCCAAGAGGAGCAGACGTAATGGAGTAGATGGAACCACATATATATATATAATATATATATGCCAGAGCCAAGAGGAGCAGACCAAGCCAGAGGAGCCACAATGGAGACGAGAGGAGCACACAGAGTCATCGGAGGAGCAATGGATGCATTTAACAGCAAACAATGCCAAGACAGAGCCATCGGGAGCCATCGGGAGCCGTATAGTCCACAAAAGAGTTATATGCATACAAATATACTATCGGAGGCCAAAAACCATATAAATATGCATTTAACGCAAACAGAGGTAGAAAGACTTGTATATATATGTATTTACACTGTCGGCGGCAAAACTCACGAATATATGCCGTTACACTATCGCAGGCGGAAACCGGACTTGAAAATATATGCACGGGAGATTTGGGATCCTATCGGGTCCGACACATTGCATCGGCACTTCGGAAGCGGGCGTTACAGTGTGTCAAGCGGCCCCTTTGCAATCGCCGATAGCGATTATCGCATCGAGAAATCGGAGCGGAGGTAAGGCCCTGACCATATGCGACTTGCGATCGTCGATAGCAATATCGCATCGGACCTCGGCCAAGGGCAAACCCCGATCGTGATGAACGATTGCGGACTCGACGAGAATATCAACTGTAGTTTATATAATATTGCCTTCAGCAGGGGAATCGGCCATCGGCAATCGACTGTGTTATGTGCGAACCTCCGGAAGCGGCGATTGCGATAAAAGGATGACGTGGCATGTGGGACCTCTATATGGCTATAGCCTCGTTCATATGGTTTCCGTGAAGTAATAAATTTGTGAATAAAAGAAGTCATATATATATATATATATATATATATATATGTTGAAACGCCTCATTTCTGGAATTGATCTCGGGCATCTATATTACAAACAAATAATAGTTCACGACTCGTGAACTTGAAAAAAAGGGGACCTCTCTGATATTTTTTCAATAAGCATCATTTCTATTGTAATTCGGCCCCTCTTCCTCTTGAACGTGTCCCGTGAAGCATTGGTTAATTCGAGCGTAGAGGAAGCTAAAGCGAATGGAGAAGGGAAGCCAGAAGGTCGAGCGAGTGTTGAGGAAGCCGAAGCTCAAGCGAGCGAGGAGGAAGCCAAAAAGCTAGCGAGCAAGTGGAAACGAATGGACAGAGGCATGAGAATTTATAAAACAGTAAAAACAGAGAACTGTTTGTGCTGTTGTTGTGTTGAATAACCTGAGTATGAGATAGTGGAAGCAGTAGAGGCAAAAGGGGCAGCAGAAGCTGAATAGAGTGCAACAGCATACCAGTGTATACCAAAGTTGGGTTGGAGCCCAAGAGGTTGGAGCCTCAGAATTGAACAGGACTGAAGTCATTGGGGGTAGGTGCTCCTAAGTGCAGAACCACTGCAAAACAGAGTTGGTGCTTTGGAGGTTGGAGCCTCATTGAAGTCCAAGTTGGAGCTTGGCAACTATTCACAATCAGATTTATACTTATATTGTATTTATTTCATTGCACTGTCTTGAGTTTTAATAAAAGCATTTATTCCAATTGTTGATTTCTGTGTTCTGTGTATACATATACATATCTATATATGCTTCTGGGAATCACTAGAACAAAAAAATAATAAATACTGATTCATCCCCCCTCTCAGTGTTTCCAACAATTTCCTTATGCAGAAAGTGCCAACAACGCTTGAAGAAGGAAACTTCGACTTCCCTGATCTGCTTGAAGAGCGTTTGATTGTGCTCCGAGGAGACTAGTTTGGGAATATTGGTTGTGATTCTGTTGATGGCCTCCTCACGCTAAGGTTGTGGATTAGTGAGGATATTTGAGTAGAAGTTGACCAAGGTCTCCTCTAAGTCCTCTTGCTTCTCCAAGATTTCCCCATTGTTCGTGCGCAGGGAGGTTATGTGATTGTTGGCTCGATGTTGGATAGTGGATCTGTGGAAGAAGGCAATGTTGTGTTCCCCCTCCTTCATTCAACTTGTCCTTAACTTTTGCTTCCAGTAGATTTCCTCTTGCTTGTAGCGTTATTCTAGGAGTTTGAATAGGTTGGCTTCTTGATCACTCAACTCTTGGGTGCGGCCGTTGGATATGATGTCCTGCTAGAGGTTAGACATTTGTGCTTCCGGAACTTGCTTCTCATGAAAGATGTTGCCAAACTCCTAATGGTTCCACTTTTTGAGGAGGGCTTTGGTCCTTTTTATCTTTTGCTGGAAGACGTACATCTTGGTGCCCTGAATGTTTATGCTTTGCCACCACTCCTAGATCCTGTTGACTATGCCAAGGTCTATAAACCAAAATTGCTCAAATCTAAAAGGGCGTTTTAGAGGCTTACCGAAGGTGTGCTTAGAAAGAGCAATGGGCTAGTGGTTCGATCCTAGTAAGGATTTCTACTGCCAGTTCGTTGCCTTCTGTCAGTAACTGTTCGTCTACAAGGAAGCAATCCACTCTCAAGGAGATCAGGGTTGCTCCCCCTCTTCTGTTGTTCCATGTGTAGAGGCCATTGGTGGTTTTCATGTGCACCAAATTTATGTCTTTGATGAAGTGCCTAAGTTCTTATGCCTCCGATTCTAGGGGCATTCGGCCGCCGCTCTTCTCTTGGAGGGAAGTGGTGAGGTTGAAATCCCCCCCAATGATCCATTGGTGAGGATCCATTGTGCTCAGGAGAGTCAGGAGGGAGTGGATCATTTCTTGTTTTTTGGCTGGGATTTGAGGGCCATAAACATTTGTTAGGAATCCATGATTGTCGGTGCCTAACAAGTGGAATTTGACTGAGAGGGCGAATGGATGCTGGGCATGCTTGCTTATTTTGATTTGCGATGGGTTCTAGGTGATCCCCAGACCCCTTGATGTTCCGTCGACATCCATTGCTATTTCATGGGCCTTCTTCCATAATCGAGCCATAATGCTAACAAAGTAAGTACTAGAACATTTAGTTTCCTGAATAAACAAGATTGTTGAAAGATCTCTTTGGATTTTCCGATGGAGAATGCGTTGTTTTGGGGCCATTCAATGCCCTTATATTCCAGGATATGATCTTCATGGGGAAAGGGTGGGTTGGGTGGTGTAGACCTCTGTGATCTGTTTGTACTGACTTGAATCAACTATTTTCCTACCCAAGGCGTCAATGCATTGGAGAGCTGATTTGCGGCTTCTCTCCTTGAAGTGTTTGCTACTTTTCTTCTCGTATTTGGAGATGTTGGTTTGAACCCCTAATTGCTGAGAAGCCTTTTCTTTGTGTAATGTTACTGCCAGAAGATTGATTTGCTTAGGGGGGATGGGTTCCAGTTCATTGCACTTACATGCGTCTTCAATTGCCATGAGGTTGAGCCCTTCAATCTCCATGAAATCTTCTTCTTCTATCATGGAAATGTCCTCTACTAGTTGTTGGGTTGGATGTTGTTCCTACTGGGGCGCCGCGTCTGGATGTGATTTTGGATGGGAAGCATCCATCAGATCCTTGCCTCGTTGATCCTTAGCTTGCTTATCGGTCTTGTGTTGTTGCATCGGATTGGATCTGCCTGGCTCTTGGTTCTTGTGTTGTTGCATCGAATTGGAGTTGTTTGGCTCTTGGTCCATTTGGTTTTTGAGGATGTCTCCCAAAACTTTGAAGCTATTGTTGCTGATTGCCTGTCGTTTGGATGTGTTTGGGGCTTTAGTTTTTTTGTTGTGGTGCTTCTTGTTTGAGATTTTGGTGAAAGCCGTCTTCATCTGGAGTGCTTGTTGCCTTTGGATCCTGCTTGGGCTCATTAAGCAGACAATCCCGGAAGAGGAGCTCGTGTTGGTGACATTTTTTGCAACGGAGGAGGACATGTCCGTAGTCTTAGGTCTGGATCCAGTCTCGGTCTTCAGATTCGAGGGTGATAGCCTTTGGAAGAGAGCCAAAGATGTCCATATAAGCACATATTCTTGCTGTTGGACATTGGATAAACTAGCGATCCCCTTGTGTTTCGCGACATGGATTAACTACCTCTTGTGGATCCTTATCTCTGGTGATGTGATCATTGACTAACACTTGTGGGTTTTGGTCTAATGGCAATTGTGATTCCTAACAAGTGGTATTAGAGCGTAAGTCACGAGTTTGATACACACCCAACTTGCATTGGGGGGAGATTGTTGGACATTGGATAAACCAGTGCTCCCCGTGTGTTTCGCGACATGGACTAACCACCTCTCGTGGATTCTTATCTTTGGCGATGTGATTGTTGACTAACACCTACACTTGCGTATGAGGAGTAGAAACCATTCCTGGTTTGTTATGACATGCAGACACACTTTCCCAGCTTATTACCTATATCTTGCAGAGTT
The DNA here is from genome assembly GCA_031772625.1 of Pinus tabuliformis. Classification (NCBI taxonomy): domain Eukaryota; kingdom Viridiplantae; phylum Streptophyta; class Pinopsida; order Pinales; family Pinaceae; genus Pinus; species Pinus tabuliformis. The sequence continues at coordinate 2,018,582,865 of CM062819.1, forward strand.
TTTGGATCCCATTATTCATATGGAAGGGAGTACATGCAGATCCAGAATAGAGCCCAAGAGATATCCTCTCTGTCTAGATTGAATCGGGGGCGGGTGGGGGGTCTAGTGGCGCATGTATGTTAGTTTTTGTAGCATCAGATGTGTTCTAGCCACGAAATTTGGTGGAGAGGCTAGAATACATGAGATCTCCAAAACCCAGAAATCGTTTTTGGAAATTCTACGTAGAAGTGTTTCAATTAGATTATTAATTGTTTTTTTAAATATTTCCTAAGTCTAAAGTTAGGGAATATGGTTAATTAATCAGTATTAATTGAGAGAAGGTGAGAATCACATGTATCGATCCAGAAATAATCCGAACCATTGATTAAGATTTAATCTTGGCCGTTGGAGTCCAAACAGGAAGATATAAGAAGAGATCGATGTGGTGATGGAGAAATGACTAGTGCAGATACTCAGTTGCCTAGGTAGTTCGATTTTCTCAGTAGTAATGATTCAACACAGAAGATAGAGGCAGAGGGTGAGTAGCAAGTGATTGAGGAGGGTAGCAACATTCCAGGACGAAGTTTTCCAGTTCCTGGAAGAGGCAGTGAGAAGAAGGCCGAATTCCACAGAGGCTCTGTGCAGGCACTACGCAGAAAGTGATGCAGAAGCTGCAGCGTGAGGCTAGGAAGTCAATCTTGGGGGCATAAATTAGTGGTGGAGTGAGAGAAAAATCTCACATTAATTTTTCTAGTGTTTTCTTTAGATTAGATTGCTAGTAGAGCATCTAAATTATTGTACTCAAATTTGCTATTGAAGAATAATAATAAAACCCTCATCTGCTGCGCCAGTTTTCCTGCATTGGGGGGTCTAGTGGCGCATGTATGTTAGTTTTTGTAGCATCAGATGTGTTCTAGCCACGAAATTTGGTGGAGAGGCTAGAATACATGAGATCTCCAAAACCCAGAAATCGTTTTTGGAAATTCTACGTAGAAGTGTTTCAATTAGATTATTAATTGTTTTTTTAAATATTTCCTAAGTCTAAAGTTAGGGAATATGGTTAATTAATCAGTATTAATTGAGATAAGGTGAGAATCACATGTATCAATTCAGAAATAATCCGAACCATTGATTAAGATTTAATCTTGGCCGTTGGAGTCCAAACAGGAAGATATAAGAAGAGATCGATGTGGTGATGGAGAAATGACTAGTGCAGATACTCAGTTGCCTAGGTAGTTCGATTTTCTCAGTAGTAATGATTCAACACAGAAGATAGAGGCAGAGGGTGAGTAGCAAGTGATTGAGGAGGGTAGCAACATTCCAGGAGGAAGTTTTCCAGTTCCTGGAAGAGGCAGTGAGAAGAAGGCCGAATTCCACAGAGGCTCTGTGCAGGCACTACGCAGAAAGTGATGCAGAAGCTGCAGCGTGAGGCTAGGAAGTCAATCTTGGGGGCATAAATTAGCGGTGGAGTGAGAGAAAAATCTCACATTAATTTTTCTAGTGTTTTCCTTAGATTAGATTGCTAGTAGAGCATCTAAATTATTGTACTCAGATTTGCTATTGAAGAATAATAATAAAACCCTCATCTGCTGCGCCAATTTTCTTGCATTGGGTTTTTCTGGGGAGAATTGTCCAAAAATAACCGTGTTAAAATTCTTGTGTGTGTGCTAAAATTGCTTAGTCTCCAATATTTTTATTTTCCGCAGTATGGTGAAAATTGCAGTTGTGATTTTATTCGTTGTTTGCCGCAACAAATAAACTGCGTAATTAAATTTACTGTTAGAAGAATAACTTCCAGTTGCTGCAATAGATGAAATTTTCACAATGTACATGCTAGCCGAGTTGAGAAAGTAGGGGCTTCATCCATGACTGCTCGTTTGTGCTCATGGGGTGAGAATACCACTGTAAAGAAGCCTTTGGATCCCAATTTGACCTCATAGTGGGATTTTGGCTTCCAGCGTTGTGATATCCAGTTGAGGAGGGCGTTCTCAGTGGGCCCAATGCCAATAAACTTGCAGATCAAAGCATGATATTGCATGAATTGAATGTTACCATTGAGCCTTGCTGGAGGGATGTGAACTCATGAGATCTCCGCCGATTTTGCAATGCATGTGCTTGTTGTTCTTTAGACAGAGTGCTCAAGGGTCTAATCCTGGTTATCTATGACTTTTGGCTGGGCTATGTCCTTTAGGGGAGGGTTTTGGGCAACCGTTGAGTTCAACTGGATGGAGGCATTCGAAAGGGGATTGGAGGGGCCTGGCTCCCCCCCTCCCAAGACCAACATGCCGAGGGGCTATCACAGCGGGAGGTCACAGAGATTCAGTGGAGAGAAGGGGGAAATGAACTAGGTCGAGGCAATCGTCATGCAGCAGGTGCAGGCGTGGGCCAGTCCTTGGTTGAGTTACGGAGCGCTTAAACGTTACCCTAATTTATGCATTTGTTATATGCCATGTATACTTATATGTTGTCTTAATTTATTATATATTCCCCGTCTGCTCCAATTCTATCTTTTCTATTCTATATATTTAGTGCCTTTTCTTGATTACCGACACCTACATGCTTTTCCTATCTCCCCTTTTTTCTAGATGTTTAACAGAGGGAGTTGCATTCGACAAAGAAATCTGTTTGTAATTTAAATAAAGTATTTGCTTTCATTAAGGCAACATGTACATCACACAAATTATCACTGCAATAGATATGCCTTATGTACAGGTGATTATGGTTGCAAATTTACAAGTTATCCCATTACTTTGAGCAAGTATAACAGATGTTAACTGATTCATATCGTATTCTTGCATTATTATATTGACCAATGATGTGAACTAGTTCATATCTTATTGCATTGTTATGTTGCATATAGCCATCAGTTAAGTACATGATGCAATTGCTACATAGCCACATTATAAGCACTTAAACGTATATTGCTACAAATAGTTGTTGGAGCAGGTTAGAGTTCCAATGTCCTCAACAAAACCTCTCCTAGTTATTTTCAGTTCACATTTAGCACCAAATTCAAATCTTCAACACTTTTTTATTTTATTTTAAATGAGACGAATACTTTGTATTCAAAATCTGGGTTACATGGCCAGAACCGTTCTTACATCAAAATATCAAAACTGGCTTTAGTCTGTGCAGTTGCTTCCATATTCCAATACAACCAAAAGTCTTTTTTCTTCCCCTTACGAGCCCTATAAACTACTACATAACACAGATATCTAACGTATACCTGAAAAAGCAAACTTAAGATCAACACATAACAACAATACATATAAGAAACATTATCCAAAGTTCAACTTCCCTTTGTCCTCGTTGATTTCTTTGTCTCGGCCACTCGGTCCAGTTCCAGCGGTGCCATCTCCCCCATCATTCTGCAACTGGGCAACCACTGACTTAGGGAGCCCCGCTATGATATCCTTCACCTCTGCAAATAAACTGTCACTGATCAAATCCGAGTTGGAAGTGAGCAGATCAGTTTCCATCTTGGCTATCTTCCGCTCCAGGGACGCCTCGACACTCTCGAATTTGGCATTAATACGCTCAACATTGGAAGCACGATGTTGCTCCAGCAGTTCTACACTCTGGGTGATGAGATCTAACCTTCCCATTAGTAATTTAAACAAGAATTCAACGGCCCTTTTCCAGCGAGCCAAATCGTCCTCAGTGAACTGCCTTTCTCGGCCTTCATGTGAAGCCATACCAAAAGCTCTCCAGACAGTGCAATTACCAAACCTACACTCCAAGCTTGAAACAACAGATGATTCGGAGGAGGTTTGTGAATCCTTATATAAGAAGTTTTCCTGCTCTGTCCAATTGCCTATTGCTCTTGCCATTGACACATACATATCCTCGATCTTCATGCCCATTAAATATACATCCTGTCCAAGGAATCTGCCAACCCAACCCTGCAGCCTGTTTGCTGAGGCACGAAACATTCTTGCCCCATCCCCCTGCCATTAATTCTCCAGTGCGATACTGAAGTGACCGCTCCTCTACGGATTCCTTGAGCTGAGATAATACCGTCTTCATGACTCGCAATTTGTTGCCTTGGGATTTCGGAGAAACACCAAGTGTTGATTGTGCTCTGACCTTTCCCCACCTGTCCCGCATGCCCAAAATACCTCCACGCATCATCCTTCTGTCAGCACCATCAATGCTGGTCTTTAACACTGCCCTGACCAACATTCTGTTATGGTATGGGAAGATGGCCCAAATCTTTTCCATCAATTCCGTATTTACCTGCTCCCAGAAGCGCTCCATGGTTTGCCATCTCATTGGCGTCCCCATTGAGGTGGCATAGAACATGGAATAGTGAGAGTGCTTCGTATTTTTGCATAATATAATTTATTCCTTTAATAAGGGAGGACCTGGTGGAGTCAGATTAATGATTTGGAGATGTGAACATTCTAATAACCATCAAGGAATCCCCTATTATTTTTATTTTCTTTATTCCAAGACTTAAGCAAGATCTAGTCCTTTCCACAAAGCAAGCAACTCTGCCTTATTATTGATCGCCACTCCTAAGTCCCACGTATATTTTATCTCGGTTTGTTCGTCGGGGCAAGTGATCACCCCTTCCGCTCCTGCCGGCCCTTCAGCACTTAACAAAAGGTGCAGGATCATAAACAGAGCAGAAAAAACCAAATAACAAAAAGTCTATTAGTATAACCATTTTATATTTATGATATTGAGAACCAATATTACATCAGAGATCTGAACTAGAGACCTTTCTCATTAATGATATAGGTTACTGATCCCATAGAAATAGAGAGGCTAAATTATAGCAAGAACTCTATGCATTGGTGAACAAGCAGTCAGTGATGACAAATTCTTGTAATGAGGGCATAAACACAGCATTTACAAGGCAGTTGCTGTGGAGGATGTAACAGGACTAATGCTGAGATCACAAGTGTCAGGAAATAGCTTAGGCAGTACAGTAGACATAGGAGCGTTTGCATTCAGATGAGAGAGCCAGGGCAATGGACTCCTCATCCAGTGGTCAGTTTCCAAAAGTAAGTGATTACATCTTAAGGAATGAAGCTGTTCAGTCTACTTAGAGCCCCTTGAGGCAATTGCTGCCTCAAAAATGATTTGCAACTATGGTACAATTTTGTTTGCCTATAGTGTCGCTGTTGTTTGGTGAACAAGATCATGGCTAGCATTCAGGATGGATGTTTGCCAGGCTTAAACATGTCTAGCCACCCATCCAGAGATAAACATTGCCACTTGCCAAAGATGCAATGGTGAGTACTACTGCCAGAAACAATAATTCTGATGGCTGATTGTTAGGCCACTGAATCTGCAATTGATTAGCAACCTGACATTTGATTCTGCTGATAGGAAATATGTAGAATTTTAGGGTGCATAAACATACACACAGGAAGTTGGAACACGAAGGTGGAGAAAAAGGAGTTTTATTAACAATGTTGTATCAGATACATTTCTCTTGTATTTTTGTCATGTCTCATTACGAATTGCACGCCTCTAAGTGGCAATGGTGGTTTAACCACTTAACCTTTATATTTAGGTTAATATCTGGCCAGATGTATCATGTCACTACATATTAAGTGACGACATTATACAAATATTTATTATTCCTAGCTTCATTGTTATTAGAGTGTGAAAACAACCTGATACTTGGGCACGCAAATCTGATGAAGGTTTCCCTTATAGTAAACATCATTAAAGGTTGTTGACTTTGTAAGTTGGTAGTTATGTCACGCCAGTGTTGATATCATTGTGTTTTCAGGGAAAAGTCAGCTGTTGGTCATTCTGTTACTGCACGTGGTAATATCACTGTTCGTCAAGTTGAGATCAAAGGAGCAACAGCCTTTGAATTATCTGGTTAGTTATAACTTATTTGTAGTAATTTATTACAGAAGGTTCTAGGGGCTTAAAAAATTGCTTACACTTCAAAAAGTTCCTTTTACCACAGTTTGTTTTGGTGTTGCTTTTAAATATTAATCCTTTTTTCACATTTGACAGCTGAAATTATACTGTAGATATCTTGTGCTAAACGAGAGAAGTTCACTAATCATTCATAAAATGTTCCTCTGCCATCTTATTTTGTTCTTGTTATATATTGTTCATACAGACACGTGAAATCTCTTTTATTTCATTTGACGAGTTAAGATGTTCAATGTTTCATTTTTGTGTAATTCTCATAGTAGAATGTTTGTTTCGGTTAATTCTTTGTAAATCGCTTTCAATGTTGAAATTTGTTCTTTTTTGATAATTTATTGTTGAAAGGAAAGTTGCATGAAGTGGGTGTGTTTTTGAGAAGCAAAGGGTAAAAAACGTCATTTTCCAGAAATCCTTGGAAGCAAAGCATCCTGGAAGTGTCATATATATGTATGTATATATATATTGCATATATTCCGAAAAAAACTTCCAGAATGCCAAATTAGTTGCAGAATATATGAAAAGATGCATCTTTGTACGTAAATCATTCTAGATTTGTGTCCATAGTATATATGGATGATTAATTATTCGAGCATCAACCATCTAGATTCTAGCAATTACAAACAAATATCAAAATTTTAAGCATACAATAGACAGTAGATGTGATGTTCCCGGCTCCCAGCCTTGCAACACCACTCAACCAGTACTGCTTAAAACATGATTAATTTAACTGCGGAAGCGTATATACTCAAATCTGCCATAATTTTTAATATTTATCCTGTTCCTGGAAATTATAATTATTATGGAATGCAGTACTACATGCCATGCAAGCATTATACTTTACACATAAATGTAATTAAATAACATAACAGAAGTAATTGTTCATCAATGGCTTATTGCCAGATTCCCTGAAGCTAGGGTTTAAGCGTAAAACATTAATTAGACATAGCACATGTATAGACAGCCATATAAAAGAACTCATACACTTATCTCTTAATAAAGAGCCGATAGGCTACAGGCTCTCCACGTTCCACCCAACTATAGATCGTGTGGTTCATAATCTCAACCACAAGTCACCCCCGACCTGGGGCAGCGACTCCATAAGCAACAATTGTAACCGAACAACCCAACCCTAGCCAAGGCACCAACCCCGATAGCCTCAGTCTCCATCCACAAGCTTGCGTTCCCCTGACCAACACCCAAGTGGCGCAACTCGAGTCCCTTGCCAGTGCCCACCATATAGGGCGACTTACAATTGGACGGAACGGTCTCAGCTTGCAGCTCCAGGAGCTCTGTTGCTGTCCGATGTCCATGTGCCAAATAACTGAATCGAATAACCCACAGTCGGTTCCAAAGCCCAACCAAGACTCACCGACTAACATCAAATCGAGTTCGCACCAAAACTCCATGTCCACCAAGCCATAATCAAAGCCAACAAACTCTTGGAGCCACCGAGCTCCCGTAGCCACTTGGGATCACATAAACCAGGATGCATACATTTGGTACAATTAACTAAATAACTGCACCCCAGCTAGTTTCAGAGGCCAATCCTCAAGACTCATTGGCTCCCTAGTCACTAAGACTGAAACCCCCCTTCACAGTGTCAAATACACTTCTTTTTATCTGCATGGCTTAACTTCGCCATGTGGCATTCTCCAAAGCCACATGGGCCCTGGGTGCACTTTTCACCAAAACACCCAACTATTGCCTTGTCCATGAAGTTGCGCTCCCCATGCTCTTTCTGTGGAGTGGGCTTCGCAGCGAAGCTTATTTTATCAAATCTAAAATATGTACAATATTTACAATGTTTATATCTCGCCCCCCTTGACCACCTAGCCAAAACTGACATAAAAATATCTGGGCAACTAGCCCCAAAATGTATCTAATGTAACTACATGGGCACACAGGCCGCATAATATAACATCGGACTCACTAGCGCAAGATTCAAAAGTATCCGGCTCACCAACCTAATATCAAAAGCACATCTATTTACATCATCAAAACAGGTAGGGGTATTACATTCCTCCACCCTATTTTATGCACTGTCATGAATGCATCGTATGTACAATATATACAACATATTAGTAAAAAAGATGAGGGTATTCTGCCCTCATTACCTCTTCATGATCCTAGGTCACATCCTTAGGACCAAGCATGGTCCATTGCACCTTTACCATAACGATGGCTCGATTCTAGAGCACTTTGAGCTTGCTGTCCAAAATTCTCACTGGCTGAACTTGGAAGTCTCCCTCGGGTTCCACCTGAATCATTTGCTAATCAATAACATGTTTAGTGCCAAGAACATATTTCTTAAGTAATGAAATGTGAAAGACATCGTGAATATGCAAAGATGCAGACAATGTAAGCCTATATACAACTGGGCCGATCCTTTTTAGGATCTCAAATGGCCCACAATATTTGGTTGCCAATTTGGCACAATGGCCCAATTTTAATGAGCTCTTCTTTGCTTTCACTTTCAAAAGTACATGTTCTCCAACTTTGAATCCCCTGTTTGTCTTGTTCCTGTCCACATAACTTTTTTGCCTATCTTGAACAACTTTCAAATTCTGTTTGTTTTTTACCACCTGTTCTTCCATATCCTTGAGCAACTTTGCACCAACCATGATTCTGTCCACTGAATTACTCCAATCCACGGGAGTATTGCACTTCCTGCCATACAAGGCCTCAAATGGGCTCATTTTCAACGATGCTTGATACACGTTGTTGTATGAAAATTCCACCAAATGAAGATAGTCCTCTCATTTGGATGGTTTATCCATCACATACATCCCATAAGATATCTTCAACTATCTGATTTACCTGCTCTGTCTGTCCATCAGACTCAGGATGATACACTGTGCTAAAGTTAAAACTTGGTACCCATTCCTTTAAAGAAACCCATCCAAAAATTGGATGTGAATTTTGGATCTCTGTCTAAAATTATTGCCTTAGGCACTTTGTGGAGCCTGGAAATTTCCCGCTTGTATATATCTGCAATATTTGTTGTTTTATGCACTGACTTTGTTGGAATAAAATGGGTAGCCTTGGGGAGTTTGTACACCACCACCATTATAGAGTCATGGCCCCTTGTTGTTCTAGGCAAACTGTAATAAAATCAACTGATACCACATCCTACTTCCACTTAGGAATGGGAATTCGCTAAAGTAAGCTAGCTAGGTGCTTGTGCTTAGCCTTAACCCTCTGGCATTCTAGACATCTGACGATGTAATTAGCCACTTCCTTCTTTAGACCTGGCCAATAAAACTATTTTTTGAATTGCTGTCAAAGTTTTCTGGTACCCTAGGTGACCAACATGTGGTACCTTGTGCATTTCTTGAAGAATTAATTCTTTTATTACTGGTACATTCGACACATAGACTCGACCTTTAAATAAAAAAATTTTCGTTCTTGCCCATCTTGTTTTCTTTGTACTTTGGATTTATATTATTTTGCTTATTTTTAATTTCTACATACTATTGGTTTGAGTTTCCAGCCTGTAAAATTCTACTTATTAAATCTGGAATACCACTGTTGATTATTGTGGAATGCATATTATGCACTCTCTGGTTGAGTGCATCAGCCACCCGATTTTATTTTCTCTTAATATACTTAAGTTTGAAATCATACTCATCCAAGAATTCTAGCCACCTAATTTGTTGGGCATTTAAATTCGGTTGTTCGAATAAATGTCATAATCCATAATGATCAGTCTATTGTTCAAATCTTCGGCCCATGAGATAAGGTCTCCACATTTTGAGTGCGTGAATTATAACTGCGAGTTTCGAATCATGGGCAATGTTAACCATGCCGCCTACACCTACCTACAAGTCAGTGAGAAAAGCCTTCAAACCCACAAGGTGTGGTTGGTGGCAGGGAACTCAGAGAAGGGGCTGTCAAACTAATCCTGACTCTCTCCGTTTGAGCTATCTCCTAGGTTAGCTAAGGGGGGTGGTCCCTAATGAAAAGTTAAGTTAAAAAGGATGTGAGTTTCTAGGAGAATTGTTAGAGTTAAATAGATTATCTCTTTAAGATTTATAAGCAAAAACTGCTATGAGCAATAACCATCATAAGATAAGCATGAAATACATAAACAACCAGTGCCTTCCAAGTATTTGCTCTTTAAGAAATGAAATTGTATTTTGCTTAAAATGAAGTGAAATGCTTTCAAATGGAAAGCCAAAATAACCCTGAAAAGTGAAACAATAAATTGTTAGCACAAGATATTATAAATGCTTTCAAGATGAATAAGTCTACAAATCAAAGCATGGAAACTATCTTGCTCAAAAGGATACAAAAAGAACTCAAATATTAGACCAAGATGACAACATGCAATTAGGTTTGCAACCCAAAATAATAGTACTTGAAAGTGAAATCAACCATTCATGACAATAAGCAATTAAACCAAAAGATGATTCAATTTCCAAGTACAAGAAAATTAAAGAAAAGAGATTACAATGCTTGCATCCAAAGTGCCTCTTGAAATAAGATTTGCATGTGAGACTTTAAACCAAAGCAAATGTGATGGAATGTTGTTCTTGGTTCATTTTATTTGATTAGTGTTAAGACAAAGTTACAATTGAACTCTAGTCCTCAGACCTCATCTTCGCCCAAATATTTGGATCTCACAATGAGGAGTCAATAGAGGTAGAGGGTCTCTAAAAGTCTATTCAACCAACTTAAGTTGGAGGTAAGTTTTAGTGAGGCTTGAGGCCTTTCTATACTAAAATGCCTAGATGAAGTGCAAATTGTGTTAATTCCCCAAATTAAACTAATGTTTCATGCAAATGCTTCAAAGGAAAATAGTTTGCAAAACTTGAGAGAGTATGCATGTGGGAATATAATACAAGATTGGTAAAAATTTGCATGTGGAGTGAAATGTGGTTATTTTAAGTATGAACAATATGAAATTAAAAGTTAGAAAGCTACGAAAAACTCAAAGCAAGATTAGGCCACCCACAAGAATCCCTCCCCTAAATGAGGAAGGGGGATGCCATGGAAAATCCCAAACTCCCTCCAACAATTTTTTTTTTTTAGTAGCGCTTAAAGCGGGTAAAAATTCCCGTAAGAGGGCAGCCCACAATATGAGAGAGATCTTTACAAAGATGGAACTCTAACAAAGTTAGACTCTCTCCCCAAAAAAATATAACAACAACAAACTTGAAGATGGAAAAAAAACTTCTCCAAAAAGAGATTCACAAGGCTCAAAAATCCCACGGCCTAGATGAGTTTGCAACTCTCTTCCAATTGCTTATGGCCTCCCTAGAAATCAGTCTTTGGATAGTGTGAGGGGATCCTGCATACACTTGAGTGAGTAGTTTTCCAAAGCTTCTCCTTAAGCTCCTTGCTGCCCAATGCTCAAGCCTATGGGCTGCAAAACACAAAAAAATACCAATTGTTAGTGTGAAATTAGGAAAAAGAAATCAAAACTAAACTTATAATTTAATATACAAGGTACTGGCTCAAGTAATGGGAGTGAACCTCATACTTGCCTAGCTTTGGAAATCACTCTTGAATAGGAGATATAACTTTGAAAGAACTAGAATCAAAGAAGTATTTTCGAATTTAAATGGATGATCAAGTAGCTATAGACTAAGAAAACTCGCTTTTGCTCTTCTTCGTTGGACGGAAAACTTGGAGCGAAAAAATAGCTTAGTCTTGGATCACTGTGACTATAGGAGTGAGTTGATCTAATTGAGATTTCTCCCACTTCCTAATGGATTCCTGCAAACAATACAAAAGATCTTTCTTACATACTTGAACATGTATTAGTTTACACAAGATTAGAGCAATATAATGAGTAAGATAAACCAAACATTCCTCCTGAAATGAAATGGCAAGCTTATCCCTAGAATACTACTCTAAATCAATGATATGTGCAAGATAGCTTGCACACATCAATCCAAGCAAGACGACAAGCATAAACTAATATTAATTCAACATGCGAAAGAAATTAAACACAGTAGCAGTGGTATGAAAGGACATCACCTCATAACGCCAAGAGAACACCAGCCAGATAGTCCCAAAGTCTTCATTGTATTAAGAAAGTATGCAAGTACAAAATGGCAGAGTTTCTTCAAGCCCAATAGCTTATTACATGATACAATATGAGAGCATATAGCCTCATTATATAGAGAGTTGGGAGAAAATCCCAAGGAAGAATGCATGTGAGAACTTAACTTGGAGCAAATCCCAAGAAAAGATAAGTCAAGTTCGATGTGGAGAAGATACAGAGATCAGAGCAAAATCAAATTCCATGAGTGAACGAAAGCAATGAGATAACTCCAGTTAAACCAAATCAAACTCGAACCAAGTGCCGCCACTTCTAATGATGATCCCAAAGATGCTTTGCGCTGATCCCTAGGAACTGCGTGATTTCTTCAAGTGAAACTCGTAATACTCCATGTGAAGTGCTAAGTATAGAAGCAACTCGAGCTAACAGTGAGATAAGGCCCCATGAAATCCTCAGTGCAAATATTCCGTAGAATATTCCTTCAGTACATGATTTCCTTTAATAAATTCGATTTTCCACATGTGCAACTGCTGCTTTATCTCTGGGAAATTTGATTTTATGAAATAATGGTGTATTTATGATGCAGTGTGCTCAATCATCTTCCACATGTCCGTTGACTCAACTCTTTGACTTAGGATAATTTCCAAGCCATTTCCATGTCATTCTGTGACATAGAATAATTTATTTCTCTCTATTTTATTTAATTCTAGCCTAATTAAATGCCACAATTTCCACTAAACTTAGGAAATGTGGGTTTTGAGGGTCCAAAACACATTATTAACCCCTCAAAGTGTGTCATAGTAGAAAGTTGAGGGTGAGAGGTGTAATTTTGATTACTCATAACCCATACAACTTCTCTAGACTACACTTACAATTTAATTACAATTTTATTTGCAATTTTTGACTTGCGGGAAATCTAAAAATTAAAAAAATGGCTACCTAGACCTAATCAAATTCCACTAAATTTTTTGTGTGATCTAGTATGGTAATATACATTGAATCTAGACACTAAGATGTGTTAGGGGCTCAACCTTCAAACCGTCATCCCAACTTTGGGGTAAAAAGTGAGTGAAAAAACCCAGAAAATTATCCGCTTCTGAAAAAGAACGGATAATTAACTAGATGAAAAAAACACTCCAAGGTGTACTTGTTTGCTGATCGAGTCCCAACATCCTAAGCCTATTACAGACTCAAAACTCATCATACTAGTATCACTTATTACAATTCCCCGCAGGGTGTGGAATCTAGGTATAAGAAATATGATGAGAAAATAGAAGTAGAGTTAAAAAAACTCTATTGATTGATGATATCTGATGGTACAAGTGTCCTATATAATCATCAGGTGCCACTCCAGTGGTCAACAGGCAACATAGCTCTTCTCACGCTCTTTTAATTTTTTGGACTCTTAGTAGATTAATTTTGAAATCATACTCATCCAAGAATTCTAGCCACCTAAGTTGTCGGACATTTAAAGTCGGTTGTTCGAATAAATGTCGTAATCCATAATGATCAGTATGCAGTTCAAATCTTTGGCCCATGAGATAAGGTCTCCACATTTTGAGTGCGTGAATTATCACTGCGAGCTCTGAATCATGGGCAACATAGCTCTTCTCATGCTCTTTTAATTTTTTGGACTCATAGAAGATTACTTGGCCATTTTGCATGAGCACTCCACCCAATCCTTCTTTACACACATCTGTGCACACCATAAAATTTGCATCTGGATCGACAATTTTTAAGACTGGAGCTCTGGTCAATAAATCATCAAATGTCGAAAAGCTTCTTCACACTCAGGTGATCATCATTCAAGTTTTACATCCTTTTTCTGCAATAATGTAATAGGATGCGCTATCTGGGAAAACCCTTCGATGAATCTCCTATAATAACTAGCTAGGCCCATAAAGGGCCTAACTTATGTAACATTCTTCGGTGCTAGCCATTCTCCAATGGCCTTAATTTTCTTTGGATCCACAACTATTCTATCCTCTGAAATAATGTGACCCAATTAATGGATTTTCTTCTTAGTAAAATGAACATTTACTTAGTTTAGCATACAACTGATGCTCCTTGAGTACCTGTAGGATCAATCTCAAATGTTGTTGATGTTCCTCTTCATATTTAAAATATATCAAAATATCATTAAGAAAAACAATGACAAATTTATCCAGATATTCCCTGAAAACTCCATTCATTGAACACATAAAAGCTCCCGGTGCATTGGATAATCCAAAAGGCACCACTACGAACTTGTAGTGCCCATAACGAGTTCAAATTGTTGTTTTACTAATATATTCTTATTTAACTTGCAACTGGTGATATCTCAATCTTAAATCAATTTTAGAAAATATTTTTGCTCCTTGGAGCTGATTGAACAGATCATCAATTGTTGGTAATGGGTATTTATTTTTAATAGTGACTTTATTTAATTGCTGGAAATCAACACATAATTGCAATGTACCGTCTTTTTTTTAACAAAAAGAACTGGAGCACCTCACGGTGATACACTAGGGTGTGTATACCCTTTCTTCAATAATTCCTCCAATTGCATCTGCAATTCCTTAAGTTCTAGAGTACTCATTCTATATGGTGTCTTAGAGACTGGAGTCTGGAACAACTCTTGTTGCTAAGTCAATAGAAAAATCAATATCCCTCCTTGGAGGTAATCTGGGTATTTCAACAAACACATCTGCAAATTCCTATAGTATTGGGTAAGTTTCCAGATTGGATTGCTGATCCATATATGCTTCTTCCAAGTGAGATGCAAGGGTCTGACATCCTTTTATAAGATTCTTCTTCATTTGCATATTTGATATATCTTTGATAGATATCGGCCTGGGAATCCCTTAGACTTGTCTCTGTTGTCCTTTCTCATCATTACGAGTAAAGGTCTTGCTATAGTAATCTCAAATCGTATGGTGCTTCTCTAGCCAATCCATAGCAATTAAACGATCATATGATCCTAGCGAAATTACATTCAATTCAGCTTTTGCTATCAGCCCATTCATATCAATTGGACATCCCTTAACCAATTCTAAAATTTTCCTCTTCACACCTTTAGCTACTAGCTGTACTAACCACACTTTGGAATGTGTATTTTTCTTTAAATTAAACTTTTCAACCAATTTCAAGTCAATATTGTGAAATTTTCTGGCTACCTAGAAGGTGCTATTAAGCCAGTTAATTATTTCCTGTTACTTATTCACAACAAATTAATTCTTTTGTAGGAAGTAACGAATAATAATGGTTCATGAGGCACAATACTTGCTAAGGTTTTGCAAATGGGGTAGCAAGCTAAGTGGGCTTGATTGTGGGGAAAACTCCACAGTTAAGCGCGCTTGAGCCAGAGGAGTTCTGGGATGGGTGACCTCCTGGGAAGTCCTGGTTACCGGGTGCAAGCCCCAGAAGTGATGATTGATGCTATGTGATTCATTTCACTAGTTTCAATCCCACTTCTTCACCCCTGTGAGCATCACCCGATGCAATGAGTGCTAATTGAACTATTCAAAAATCATGAGAAATTAGTCAGTTACGACTACCTCTCATGGAAATAGTCATACATGAATGACTTACTTAACGCAGTTGAATCCCAAAATGATATCTAACATAAACAACACTAGTCGCAAAATAAAATTACAAGAAATATGCGAGAAACCAATTGCACAAGTTACACCAATATTTTTGGACAAAATGTCCCTGGAAAAACCCTAATGTGGGGAAAACTAGTTATCAAATATGAGGGCTTGTTATTAATATCTTCAACAAAATCTGCCATTGAGAAATTACCTCTGCTTGCCTGACACTGGCAAAACTCTAGTAATATTTTTGTCTCCATCTTTGAACAAATCGAATTGGAAGACTTTACTGTCTCCCTTTGCATATCA
The DNA here is from genome assembly GCA_031772625.1 of Pinus tabuliformis. Classification (NCBI taxonomy): domain Eukaryota; kingdom Viridiplantae; phylum Streptophyta; class Pinopsida; order Pinales; family Pinaceae; genus Pinus; species Pinus tabuliformis. The sequence continues at coordinate 2,018,598,633 of CM062819.1, forward strand.
ACTTGCCCCTTTCCTGCAATACACACTCCCTTCTTGCAATCGCACTGGCCAACTAGGAACTCACATGTCCCTTCATGGAAATTTGCACTGCCTCTGGGAAATCTATCTAGCAAGTTATGCTACCTCCAACAACTCCAACAGGTCACTTGCACTACCTCCAACAATTCACACTGACAATTGGTAACTCACATTGGTAAACTGGCAAACTCGCACTGCCAAACTTGGCCTCCTTCTGCAGAAATAATTCGGCCTCCTGTCACTCAAAAACTGTAAACCTTTGAGAAGAATAAACTCCGACAAATTTCTTACCATTCATTGCTGTTGAAACTCTCTTGGTGTCTCTGTAAATCACCCACTCAATGTGTGTCCAGTGCTACCCATCGATCTGCCTTTATAATCTCTCATTCACAAATGAATGGCCACAATTAGAAGTTCACTTGGTCCAATTGATGGCTAAGATCATCTTAGAAACTTTCTACAAGCTTCAAGAGGCAAATTGATCTTATCTCAACTAATGGCAATTAATTATTCACTTTTCCTATGTTTAGACTTAGGAAATATTTAAAAAACCACTAATTGACGTAATTAAGATATTTCCCTTGTGAAAAATTACATGGGTTTAGAGTTAATAATTCCTCCATGTTCCTAACCTCAATGACACTTTTCAAGACTAGAACACCTGTCCGAGCTACAATATTCTAACACTCACTCTTAGCGAGAAAGGTGTTCTCCACAACTCCCAACTTATCCCTAAAGAAAAAAACTTTGTTTTACCCAATGCCTTCGTTAGAACGTTTGCACTCTGTTGATATGTGGGAACATACTATAGGCAAACTGATCCACGTTGTACACAATCATTGATGAAAGGGTATATGATGTTGATGTGCTTCAACCTATCATGAAACAATGGATTCTAAGATAACTTGACACAACTCTGATTATCACAGTAGATACTGGTCGACTCCATCCTTTGACCGAACAATGTCACTAGCAGCTTCCGAAGCCGTATAACCTCACATGTAGCCATGCTTGCTACCATGTATTCTGCCTTTGTAAAACTTAATGCAACTGAATTCTACTTCTTGCTGTACTAAGAGACAATCCCTGAGCCAATACTTAAGCAACACCTTGAAGTGCTTTCGCTGTCCACTGCATTACTTGCCTAGTCTGCATCAGTATATCCCATCAACCTGACACCATCACCCTAAATATACCGCAACCCGTTGTCAATTGTACCTCATAGATATCATAGCACATGCTTTGTTGCTATCCAATGCACCCTCGTTGGTTCCACCATGAACTGACTAAGAGTGTTGACCGCAAAGCAAATATCTGGTCTTGTGTTGACTAGATATGTGAGAGAACCAATAAGCTGTCTATACAAGGTGGGGTCCACTGCCTCCTGCTTCGATGCATCAATCTTCTTCCAATTGGTTATTATAGGTGTAGACATGGGTCTACAGTCCAACATCCAAATTTCTTTTAGATCTCCATAATATATCTCCATTGACCAAGGAAGATCTCCCCATCTATCTACCACATCTTGAGTCCTTGAAAATAGTGCATCGACCCCAAATCCTTAATCCACATATAAAATGAGAATGATTGGCTCACCTCCAACCATAAGATAATAGAGGTTCGAAACTGCGAGACTCTTCATGAAGCCCATTTCTTGCAAGTAGTTGTCAATCCGACTATACCATGCTTTGAGAACTTGCTTGAGTCCGTATAGAGCTCTCTTTAACCTGCATACATGGGTTTCCCTCCCATGCGTCTCAAAATCCTCTGGCTATTCGATGTACACCTCCTCTTCTATAACTCTATTCAGGAATGTCGTCTTGACTTCCATCTAATGGATCCGCCATCCCATTTGTGCTACAAGTGATATCACGGCCCTAATGAAAGTATATCTGGCCATTGGAGCAGGCGTCTCCTCATAATCTATTCCCTCTTTCCGAGAGAAACCCTTGGCCATGAACCTTGCCTTGAACTTTTCTACACTGTCATCTGCATCGTGCTTGATCTTGTAGATCAAGTAGGAACCAACCACTGCTCTTTCCAACGGTCTAGGCACCACCTCCCATACATCGTTCAACATGATGGAGTTATACTCCTCCAACATAACATCTTGCCACACCTGATGTCATGCAACTTCCTGATAATTGGAAGGCTCACTGTCAATGAGCTCACACATCAATGCCTTGTACCCAAAATATCTCTCTGGTGGTCTCCTGTCTTTGGTACTTGATTTAGGAGCTCCCACAAACTCCTGTGCATCTCTCAATGTCTAAAGCAGCTCTCTATTCCTTCTCCCTCTAGTGGTGGGTAGAGCTTCAAGTTTCTCATCTTGTTGTTGCTGCTCCATATGCTGTGAACTCTCCTCTGCACTTGTACCTGTGCTTGTACTAGTCAGTATACTTGTACTATTTCCCTGAGCCTGGGATCCCTGTTCATCACTTGGAGCTTCTACTGGCTGATTTTAATCAACTACTGGCAACTCGTGAAATTTCCTAAAGGCTTTCTCCTCTCGGACCTTTACGTCCCGTCTCACGATGATCTTCCTACTCCCTGGAATATAGATCCTGTATGCCTTGGATGTTTTATTGTACCCAACTAAATATCTCTTCTCTATAGTTACATCTAGCTTGGTGCACTTTTCATTTAGAATGTGACAGTATGTGACACTGCCAAAATCCTGAAATGACTGACTTTTGGCTTCTTCCCTGTAAATGTCTCCAGGTGTCATCTTTCCCAACACCTTGTGCGAGACCCTATTCTGAATGTAAATTGTTGTGCTACATGCCTCTGCCCAAAGATACTTAGGCATATCCTGATCATATAGCATGGCCCTTGCTGCTCCAACTGTCGTCCTGTTCTTTCTTTCTGCAACCCCATTCTGCTGCGGGTTGTACGAAGCTGTCCATTCCCTCTTGCTTCCTTTGTGCAGAAATCCTTGAAGGCTTTCTCGATGTACTCGCCTCCATTATTTGTCTGAAGAACCTTTATCTTCCTGCCTATCAAGTTTTCCACAAGAGCCTTAAACTCTTGGAAGCGATTGAAGACTTCATCCCTTGTCTTCAAGAAGTAAATCCAGGTCTTCTTGGAGAAGTCATCAATAAAGGTCAGAAAATACTCATAACCCTTGAGAAATTTAGCGGACAATGGACCACAAATATCATAATGTATCAGATCTAGCACACCCTTAGCTCTACTATCACTCAAGGCTGCTTGGAAGCGGGAGTGGGGAGCGACAATTTTTAAAAGCTTTCGGGTTGGGAGCGAATCACGAGCGATTTTTATATATTATAGTTTTATAATTTTTGATGCATATATGTCAACAAAGGCATGTAGAATGATGAAGTAGTTATAAAAAACATAAAACCATGGATTAAACTATATAACATCAATCATCTAGTAGTTATAATCTTCATCAATCACAGGTCCACAAGTTACAAGTTACAACATCTTGATTCTTACGTTTCATCAATCTTAAAGTTTCAAAGTTTCAAAATTCAATATATAACATTTGTCATCACTAAAGTTGTACTTGTAACGATTACTAAACTTTAACAAAGAATATCAAACATGAAATGAAACGTTTCAACTTTCACGAAGCATCATATCAATGTTATAAGACTTGGAATCAATAATAAATTTCTGAGGCAAAAGAGCAAAAGTTTTAATTGGATCGGGAAAAAATCGCTTAATTCAGTAAATAAAGATATTCACATTTATTGAATTAAAAAAAAACATTTTTTTCATTGATATTCAATAAAGCCATGTCCAAACAATGCAAAATATCAATAGATGTCCAAAATATCATGAATGAATAAGTATCTCATATATGTTATGGGTCCAAACATGATCTAAAGTACTGAGTCCTGAATGGTATTTAGATGCATCTGGATTTTTCCTAAAGAGTGGTCTCCAGTTCCAAGTACTTGGTATCACCTTCACATCGAGAGCTTACACAAGCATTCAATCATTAATTAGCCATCTAATTATCTATCGATTCTTGGCCTAATCATTATCAGCTAATCTTGAAAGGGAATACGTATAATGCATCTCTAAGCTATGGGGTTATCCTCTATATGACGATGCATCTCATAGCGTTTAGTACCTTACGGCTGGAGCAAGCAGGATTCGAACCTACAACTTTGAGATGAGACCACTACAACTCATCAAAGTGAAATACCTATAATTATTTGATTGTGTCAACAACACAAATTATTAGAAAGTAGTAGGTATAATCCATACATAAGTGTCAACAATTTGGATCCCATAAGCAAGAATATGCCCAACATCCTCCATAATTTGAAAGCCATCAACCCAAGTAAAAGAATTAGCAACTATAATAAGTACTATGGGAGTATGGAAGAGAGCGACCTCGACAAGAGTTAGCGCTATTGCTTTGGAGTAACACTGTGTGTGGCGAGAGTAAAAGAATTAGAAACTATAATAAGTACTATGGGAGTATGGAAGAGAGCGACCTCGACAAGAGTTAGCGCTACTGCTTTGGAGTAACACTGTGTGTGGTGGGAGTAAGATCGATAGTGACAATCATAAAGTCATCCTCCTACCTAGTGATCCTATTCCCTATAGAGGTATAGAGCGCCTCAATCTTGTCCCCTATAGCTGAAGTTATCATAGCGCGCATCCTTCTTGGGGTCTATTCTACTGTGTGAGACACATTTGCAATTCAAATCATCTAGCGTTGGATACAAGTGTGCAGAATCTAGGCGTGATGGGCGACAAGAACAAGTGCACAGAATCTAGGCGCGGCGGGCGACAAGAACAAGTGCACAAACTCTAGGCGCGGCGAGCGACAAGAACAAGTGTGCAGACTCTAAGTGCGGCGGGCAACAAGAACAAGTGAAACCATAGGAAAAAGACGCGCAAACTTTTAACGTAAAAATCCGAATCCAAGTGCTTGCCAATTCAGGTCTAAAAATCACAGGAATCACGTTTAATCTCCAAGTTGCGAGTCAAACTCACGTTGACCATGAGTCAAACTCAGTCAACATGAGTTTGACTCGCCCATATTTGACTCTGCTCGTTTGCAGGATGATTAGAGTCGTAATCACGAGTGATCGCAGAGAGCTGTGTCACTGCATCATATTCATAATTCATTACCAACGAGTTATAATTGCCAACTTCAAACTTATATTTGTTAACTTTCTTGAAACTCTGCAACTACTTAGATGTGCCACTAATTGTGCCTGAAGATGTAACTAATTTATTTTGAATTTGCCTTTGATTGATTCTGTTGCCCTTAATACTACTGTAGATGAAACCTTCTTCTAGCGTCAGACACTGATCAATGAGAGTGGAGATTTCCATAGTTATTCATAATGTCTGCGTCTTTCAGAGAAAACTGTGTAGATGTTTACCTTGTTCGACGTTTCGCGTGGACACTCCACCCAATATCAGGGACTAGAAAGCAAACAGATGGTAAGCATGAGAGCTGATCAAACCTATAAATAATAAGAGCCTGGAGACTAGAATAATGGTAGCAAAGAAGGAAAATATTAAATTAAATTATCAACCCTCAAATGAGATGAGGGAGATAAATTATTAAATTAAATTATCAACATTCAAATGAGATGAGGGAGATAAATTATTAAATTAAATTAACAACAGTCAAATGAGATGATGGAGAATTTCTTTATATTAATTGGTTAAATAATTAAATACATGGTTAAATTAAATGGTCAAAGAAAGTATAAATAAGGTTAAAAAGAAAAGAAAAGAAAAAGAGAAATTAATTAAAGGATAAATTAGCGAAAAGTTTTAGAAAAAACAAGGAAAGCGAAGGGGGTTTAGTAAAGGAGAAAAATATGAGATAGTATATATATATATATATATATATAGCTAGTTTATTTATTATTAAATGGTTAAAATTTATTTGTTTTTGAATTTTTATTTTTAATAAATATAAACAAATTTGAATATTATTATAATATTGTGATATTTATCTATGTAATAAATGAGTTAGTCTTATCTATATGTGTCTATATATATATCCTATAGATACGTAAGTTTATTTATATTATTCAAAATAACATATTATAATTTCTCTATAACTAAACCCCCTACCCTCTCATTGATTTATCTATTATACAATTTTTAAACTTTTTAACCCCCTACCCTCACATTGATTTCACTATTATACAATTTTTTTTTTAAGACCTCTTATTACTAATATGTATGTAGACTCGTATCGATAAGATTAATTTATTTATTACATAGATATGTATAGACACATATAAATAAGATTAATTCATTTATTACATAGATAATATCATAATATTATATAACAATTCCAAATGTTTAACCTTATAATAATATTCAAATATGTTTATATTTATTAAAAATAAAAATTCAAAAATTCAAAAACAAACAAATAAATAAATGAATAAATAAATAAATTTTAACCATTTAATAATAAATATATTAGCTTATATATATAAATTTTTTAGAATAAAATAAAATATTATCTCATATTTTTCTCCTTTACCTAACGCCCTTCCCTTTTCTTGTTTTTCTAAAAAATTTCACTAATTTATCCTTTAATTAATTTAACTTTTTTTTTCTTAACCTTATTTATTCTTTCTTTGACTGTTTAATTTAACCATTTATTTAATTATTTAAGCAATTAATATATTTTTTTCCTCCCTCGTCTCATTTGACTATTGATAATTTAAGATAATAATTTATCTCCCTCATCTCATTTGATTGTTGATAATTTAATTTAATATTTTCCTTGTTATTGTTATTCTAGTCTCTAGGCTCTTATTATTTATAGGTCTGATCAACTCTCATGCTTACCATCTGTTCGCTTTCTAGTCCCGGGCGGAGTGTCCACCCGGGACGTCAGACAGGGTAAACGTCTACACAATTTTCTCTGAAAGATACAAACAAAACTGATCAATGATCTCATAGTTACTGTGGCCCAAACATTGTAGTAAACTTGATCTTAACAACTTCTGGAAACACTCTTAGATTAGTCCACAGATAAATGAAGATCTACTGTTGAAATGTGTCCAACACAAGACCAACATAATGCATTCCAATTGAATCTTTGAGGTGTCAACAAGGGGGATTCTTTGCGCAACAAATTACCTCTGAAATTACACTAGGATTTGCTTCAAGAAAGATCAAGCCTCTGAACTAGGTTAGTGGGCACTTTGCAAGGGATGCCTCAGAAAAATGCCACGGATCTAGGTCAACACGTCACAAAGATGTATGCTCTTTATAGCAATCCACAGTAATCTCAGATCTGAAGAAAGTCAAGGTTTAATCTCAGATCACATCATTGAAATTTTGGCACAGAGAAAACACTTTACATTTTCCCAAGAGAGACGATGAAAACATTCCTTAGAAAAGGTTCGGATAGATACTTCAGTCCTCAACAAAGATGCATAGGTCTGCTTGTCTTAGAGCTTGAAGATATTGCCTTGAATTACACTCCAGATTAGCCTAAAAAGGGTCAATTAGGCTTCGAGAAACCATATCTTGGATTAGCTACCAAAATCCTTCCAATAGACCGCAAGGAATCTTTGTCACAATCATGAACAAGCTTAAGGAAGTAAATCAAAGATGTTATACTCTAGATTTGTGCCAAAATGGGCCAGCAATTTGTGCCTTAAGAGGGCAAAGACCTCAGATAGTTTTGTCTTAGTAATCAATGAAAACTCGAGAAAAATCGACCTCTCAATGCCTTAAAAAACTTCCAAAAGTATTTCGTAGATAGGACTCAGATCAACCTCTAAAATAGTGCGAATCACCAAAATAATAAGCAAGGACGCCTCAACCAATTCTGCTTCATGTGATGCCACTAATGTGATTTGAATTTAGCCTTGATACTGGCCGAAAGAGTAAACAACAAAATTTATGCCATCTCTCCTTTTCTAGGGCTGAAAACAGAGCTTCAAAACTAATCAAGGAGGGTCGCGAGTATGAGTTATAGTACTAATTCAGAGGGCCGAATCAATTTAATCGCCTCTGCCTTAGGTACGATCCATTTGGAGGGCTGAAAAATTGCCACAAGCTCGAGCCAAATTACCACCAAGATACCCACAAAAAACTAGACCCAAAAGGAAAGAAATCTTTCTCCAAAATTCGAACCTTTTCTTAGGCTTAGCGTGACTTCACAAGGCCGCATACTACCTCAGAGATATATTAACCTATTCTGTGCAAGATGGATCGAATGAGGCTAGACGAGTTGTATTTATACTTATTGAAGATGCTTCTAGAGGAAGACTAACCAACTTGACAAAGGAGGGAAAATTTAAATTTCAAATTTAATATTTTGGAGCCAAAAACCCCATAGATAATGAGGTCAACTTTATTTTAATTTGTGATAATTTTTTCTTGGTAAAATTCCCCCTTTTTTACTTTAGACCATAATGGGATAAGTCCATTTTAATTTAATTTTCTTGAATACACAAAAATTACTTGTGGGATCTCCTTTGGGGCTTCGACATTTAAAGAGGCATATCTCCTGAACTGTGAGGACTTATGAGATGTACTGCGTATCGTTGGAATCAACATGATAAGGGATATCAAATGAAGAGGGTCATGCGAGCAAGTACACTGACCTTCATCCTCAAAATCTTCAACAAGTGTGGGGCTTCTAGGGTTTCCCTTCCTCTCTTCCAAGGCTTCTTTTTATTTGGAACTTCCAATCAATGCAAACTAGACGAATATTAAGAGCGTTCAAGGATTGGCATTGACATCAATGAAAACACCTTTAAACACTACCTTTTTCTTCTGCCATAGCTTATCAATCACATTGTCAGCATACCCTTGTGCTCGAACAAAGTTGGAGAGAGAAAAGGTTGTGAACTAGCCCATGTATATTCCATTCTCATGTAGGTTCCCGTTGGAACGCAGATTCTATTGGCCATGTCTACATATCCATTGGAGAGACAAGCCCATGGTACGAGTGTACGAGGTGGATGAATTCACAACACTTCCTTTATCGTTGCGCGAAGGTATGGCAACTTTGGAATGTCTAAATCCTTCACGCTACGGTCATGCCCCACTACAATGTTTATGTCTTATTGAAATTTCTTCTAAGCTTATCGTGAATTGAGAGAAGTGGAGCAACCCATACAAAACTTTGTGGCACAAAGAAATGTGTCTAAATAGCTAGGTCCTAACAAGGGATCGCCACCACAAGTGCCCATAATAGTGAAAACAAAGTGATGTTGTTCATTGTTTAGGTCACAATAGCTAAGCTATTTATGGCTGCCACTTCGCCGCTTTTCGTAGCCATGATATTCAAACACATGGCCTGCAACTAGCGGTTGGTAGATCATGAACATGAAAAACTTATGGGAGAGCGAACAAAAGTGCAAAGGCGCGTCCCTACTACGCTGGCTTGGGCACCCAAATGAGCGGTTTTGGTTGGCGAGCAATAGTGATATGGGGTTTAATGGTGAGTTTCGCTGGGTGAAACCCACGAGATGAGGGTTCAAATCTCATTGAGTATATATATGACCTGTTGTGTCTTGGCTAGAAGAGTAGGCGACCCCATAGAGGACGTCTTGGCTCTTGTTGAGGTATAAGTTTCCTGCTATTGTGCGACTTGCAGGTTGTTGCATGTAGCCTAGGTTTATAGTGGCAGCTAGTTAGATTTGATCCTGGGCCTATTCTAGATAACTCTCATCAGTTACCGATTATCCTAGATTAAAAAAAAAACAACATCCCGACCACCGCAGTGAGTGAATCTTTGTCATCGATAGATATGGCCATGGGTAGCGCAAGGTCACTGAGAGATTTTCGTGCACGACAGAATTGGGTTTTGCCAAGAAAGCGCCGATGCCCATTTAAGGCGCAAAGCATAATCTCGATATGTTTTTGCCAAAGGTGCACCTAGTCTATGCCGTCGTAGATGTCATTGTAGAGGTCTAGTGGCTTCATGCTCTGCTGAAAAAAGTTTGCCGCGATTTTCTCCTTTGCCTTCGACAGTGAAGGTTTTGGCCATGAAACCAACAACTTGAATTTCGATTCACAACCAAGCGCTGTGTCCAGGACATCATGGAGCCATGCTTGGGACAACAGGTCATCTAATGTCTTTACCAGGGTTTGGAAAAGCTCTCCGACACATTGTTGGAAAGTCTTCTAGAGTGAAGATTGCGTTCGGGGCAGCTAAAGGCCTGGCATTTCTTGCATGAAATTTCACATGTTTAGGTTGTGTACAAATATTTTGAGACATTGAATATTTAGTTAAAGTGAAATGCTCAACAATGCTTAGAAGGGGAGTGTTTCTCTATTTCATGTAAAGTTGAGCAATGGCAGATGTAGAGCTGACAGACGTTAGAAAGGATGTAGATTCGACAGGCCCTGGAAAGGATGCAGCGTTGACAGGCTCTGAAAAGCATCCAGGCTTGGCTTGCTCTGATAATACTGTTGGAATGTGCAACCATAATGAAAGAAGAGGCGTGGATCGCTTTTTCATTAAAGATTATACTTATTTAAATACAATATTTTGACCTTTGGATTCAACTTCCAAGATCTCTTGGATTCCCCGTGATGGTTCACATTCCACACCATAACCCTAATGGATCAGGTGTCCAACAAGAATGATACAAATGCCACAATTATGAGCATATAGCATGTAACTGCAGAAGTAGTATGAAATGGTCTCCAAAACAAACCAAGGAAGAAAATATTTCTCACAGACATAAAGGAAAGTGCATGAAGATATGGAAAAGAAAACAAGAAGAGCCAAAGAAGGATCTAAGTGCTCAACGCACAAGTCTAAATTGTTCTTCAAATATATGCAAGGTTGAATACTCTAAGGTAGTTGAGGGAAGGGAAACACGATGTTTTGTTTGACTACATACTGATGGAACAACATAGGTTGAAAGAGGAAAGGACAAACTTCTATCAAGATAAGGAACTTCTATTGATTCTTGATGAATATTGAGCAGCACATCCAGAGCTCCATAATGTTCCAATCTACTATGCTTCTCCTTTGGCAAAGAAATGCATGGTTGTTTATCAGATGTACATAAATGCAATGAATAATAGGATTCACACACAATTTGAAGGTTCAAACCATTTGATTTTAAGCACGTAATGCTTCTCAAAAGCATAAAGAACTTTGAGGATGACAGGGCTTCTGTGGTAATGGCTAGTTCAAGTGGCTTGCACAGTGGTTTGTCAGGGAAAAAAATATACAAATATCTGGAGGATGCTTTAGATGCTACTCTTAAGATCGAGAAAAACCTTTTGGCAGCCAAAAAAGTCCAAGCTCATTCCTCCAGATTATTTGATCCACAAGGAAGGACATTCCAAGAACCCAAAAAGGAGATGGGAGCTGAAAATAATGAAGTGCTTGCAAGATTTGTTGATTTGTTACAGGATCTGAGTAATAAAATGGTCAGATTAGAGAAAAATTTACAAAATCAACAAGCTGTTCCTACAAATCAGCCATTTCAGCCTAAAAAGCCCCCTCCAAGAAGGCTTCTTAGCCTAGAAAGAACCCTGAGGTGCCTAGAGTTCCTGTGCCCATGATTGGGAACAATTTCGTGGATTACTCTTCTTCTAACAACTACTGTAGAGCATGCGATATGCCACATAGTGAAGAGAACTGCATAGTTTTTGCACAAGCAATGCTCTTATTTGTTTCAAATTAGGCAGAAGAATTTCTCGAACAATCGGAAAATTCATTGAATATGTTATCCATTACTGAAGCCAATTGCCTTCCACTGATATTCCAAGATTTCAATGGTAAAGGGGTGAGTCAATTTTTCTTTTCCTTTAATCTTGAACTTTTGATGCATGCTGGAGTATTATGTCACTTACTTGTATGGCTCTCCCTAGGAGCCAAATGGCTGTGTTAAATGTTGATAAAGTATAGTATAAAGTTGCAGCCATGGTTTCTAATATCACCAAAACATATGCCAGGAAAGGCAAGGCAACAAAAAGTCAATAGACAATGCTTAATGTAACGATGGATACTCAACAAGTTACTCCTTGAATGCAACAAGATTTTGTGATCCTCCATAATTCAAAATTTTGCCTAAGAAGTGAATTAGGAAAAATGAAGATTCTTGTACCACTTACAAAATTGATCTGCATGCCTAGACAAAAAGAAGTCATTAGTAGATTCCTAGGTTTAGGTGGTTCTATTGATCCATCGAATGATAACCCATAGGTATATCCTGGTATGATTAAAACTTATGAACCTCCACGCCTTTACATTTCCTTACTTGTAAACAACTTGTTACTTTGAAATTGCATGTTAGATTCAAGAGCCTCGACGAATGTCATGACTCTCAAGGTGATGAAAGAATTAGGACTAACAATTTTTAAGCCATATAGGAATGTACAGCTTGTGGACTCACATGAAGTGCAAGTATGTGGGGTCATTAAAGACCTTGAAGTCTGGTTACTAGAATATCCAGATTGGATCTTAACCATGGATGTGGTTGTGATTGACTATCCTGCAAAATGGGGTATGTTATTATCTAGGAAGTGGGCAACTAATGCAGGAGGTAGCATTCAAATGGATTGGTCATATGCTGATATCCCTGTTGCCCCAAACTACATGGTTAGATTGTTTCGTGAAAAGAAGATGTTGCATAATGTTGAAAACCTACAACAACTAGATAATGAACCTTTGTATCCTGAGGTATTCGAACCTGAGTTGGGAACGTATGTGGTGATGGATGACCACGATGAATCAATTATTCCACATGAACTGATTAATGAGAATGGTAGATTTTAGACTCATATGGTTTGTTTTTGCAGATAGAGAGTTCGGATTTTCCACAGTGATATTCGATGGTTGTCGACGTTTCGAATTGATAGGAGGATCCATCTTTAGGACAAAGATTGAAGAAAGAAGAAGCAAGGCAGAAGAATAAATTAATTAAAAGGAATTGAAGGTTTGCCACTCTTCTTTCAATTTTTATCCTTGATTTTTCGAGTAAACAAATCTCTTTCCACGAATCCCCTCCGTACTGAGAAATAATGGTATATTTTAGACTCCTTGTTAAGATATTCCGACACATAGGAAATAGTTAAGTATAACTTGGTCTAGTGTAGAGTTAGGTAAAGTGTGTTTCTTTACTATGTACTTTTGTAACTTACAATTCGACGATCACGATATGTTCTAGACATGAAGTGATCCGACGGTTCATTCTCTCCTCGGTATTACTGACACTTGATCCGTGGTTCAACACCCGATTGGTCCATGATCTCTATTTAAAGAGCATGGAGGGTCATTTGTAGGGTGGCCGTTCATGAGAGAAGCTTATGTAAATTTTCTTTCTTTTATTAATAAATTGCCTGAAGTGGCCGCGTTGGCTCAAGCCGCGGACTATTTCCCTCTTTGAGGGTTTTAACCACGTCAAGAATACTGGTGTATTGATCTGTGATCTGTTTGTGAGCAGTGACCTTTGGTGTTCTATCTAAGGAACTTACCCTGTAAATTCCTACACTCTGTGGTTTGTTTTTGTGGATATAGAGTTAGATTTTCCATAGTGATATTCGATAGTTGTCGACGTTTCAAATCCATAGTAGGATCCATCTTCAGGACAAAGATTGAAGAGAGAAGAAGCAAGGCGGAAGAATAAAAGAATTAAAAGGAATTGAAGTTTTGCTGCTCTCCTTTAAATTTTTATCCTTGATTGTTCGAGTAAACAAATATCTTTCCATGAATCCACTCCATACAGAGAAATAATGGTAGAATTTAGACTTCTGTAGTTTGTTTTTTTAGATAGGGAGTTCGGATTTTCCACAATGATATTCAATAATTGTTGACATTTCAAATCCATAGGAGGATCCATCTTCAGAACAAAGATTGAAGAAAGAAGAAGCAAGGCGGAAGAATAAATAAATTAAAAGGAATTGAAGGTCAACTGCTCTTCCTTCATTTTTTATCTTTGATTTTTCGAGTAAACATCTCTTTCCATGAATCCCCTCCGTACAAAGAAATAATGGTATATTTTGATCAGGAGCAGGGGCGGGGGTTGTTTTCACATCCCCCACAGGTATTATTTCTCCATTTTCTTTCCGTTAATACTCTTATCATTCTAACAATGTAGCCGAGTACGAGGCTTCATTGTTGGGTCTTGAACATGCACAAAAGATGGGCATCAAACTATTAAAAGTGAAAGGGGATTATGAACTTGTGATAAATCAAGTAAGGAACTTATGTGAAGCGAGGAATCCTAGACTTAAAAGATATAGGGAGGCAATATGGGATGAAATTGAGTGTTTTGAGGCATTTGGCATTATTGCTATCCCAAGGACCTTGAACTAGTTGGCAGATTCCATGGCATCATCTGCTGCATCTTTTCAGCCATGTGTATCCATCCCTTATACTAGAATACTTGGTTGAGGTAATTTTTAGACCTTATGTTCTTGACAATATTGGTTGTTGGCAAGTTTTCAAAGATGAGAGGCATATTTTCAGTTTTCTTAATTCTATTGATGATTTTCTTGCCACTTAGTTGACAATGTGCAGGAAGATGATGATACCCCCTTAGTCCAGTTGAGGACTAATAGGATTCTAAAAGGTTTGATCCCTTTGGAAAAGTTATTTGATAAATTTGACGTTTTTGTAGGGACTAACAAATCTGCTTTGAATGAATAGGTAGGTGATTTGGTCTTGTTGTGGGATAAAATAAATGAAAAATCTGGAGACCATGGCAAGTTTGACAATTTGTGGTTGGGACCATATCTCACTGATGCAACAACAGATCCCAACAACTTTTATCTTTCCAAATTTGAGCTCACACCGTTTGGAGTAGGAGTCCCATCCGAAGTATTGACCCGACAACCATAATTCTAAGGTTTGCCTCAGCTCCAATGAATAACATAAAATAATATGCACATAACTTTTGAAATCAGCAAGTTGACACTGTGAAACGCTAACTGCAATGTGTAAAAGGAGACTTTCACGAGAGGGAAGTAAAGAGTGAGTCTCTAGAATGAACGTAATAGGACTATCCTAATAGAGGCACACAAAGCAAGGAATGATTCATTAATTATCTAGCGAAATAGTTCACATAGACACATCGACCATTAAAGCAAATGAAACACACATTCAACAAGATAAGTACCAAAGCCAATGAAGTAGTTCAATTTCCTTAGTACATATGAACATAACACATATCATAAACATCTAAATAATAGTCTTACAATATTCATGATACATGCATGAAAATGTGTTGGCTCAACGAGCTTCTGATTATTAGGTGAAAGATCCAAGTACACAGTTACAATGGTGAGACACTAGCTCCAATAATGGAACATTAAGTCACTTCTTACTTCTCCAAAGAATGATCTTCTCTCCTATGCTAAGCTAGAGAAGCCAAGGCCAACTCTCCAAAGCCTAAGCCTCCAAAAATCCCTTTGCTTGAGTTATGAGGTTTCTTCTAATGTGAAATTTGAACTTCTATATGACTTTTGGACTTTTTCATGTGACTCTTTTGTCCTTATGTAACTTTTGATATTCCACATGACTCTTGGACTTCCACACCTTACATTTTGTCATTTTCCTTTTGATAATTACATCATTACATCCACAAGTGATGTGGCAAGACACATTGACACGTATGACATTGTGATGACATTTGTACAAGCCATAACTTGGCAAAGATGATATGAAACTTCATGATGATGCGGCGATGCCAAGCTGCTCTCCTTGCTGCTATCTTTGTATCATCATGATAGATGTTGCATGTTCTTCCTCTTTCTCCTCCAGGAGGCTTGAAGATATGGAGTCTTTTATGTAATCTAGATCTTCCAACTTCTGTCGTGATCTAGTGTCCCTACATGTTCTTGTTCAGTGATCATCCTGTTTTATAGTCTTCTTGAGTGTCATCTTGCATGGTCTCCTTGTCATCTTTCTTGAACACCATCTTGTCATGTCAAGATATAGTACCTACAAGTGAAATTCACTCATGACAAGGTGACATTAGTCCATAAATCTTATAGTGTAGCTTTCTTGGTGCAATTCACTGATCAGCCCTAGATTGAGTACTAGACATAGGAGAAGGCTCAGGGATTGCACAATGCGTAGTTCCAGGAGGAAGGAGTGAGAGATTGATGACTGTCACTGTGCAATGCGCAATGGCTGGAGGCTTGAGAAGCAAGACTGCGTAGTTGAGGGTCACAGTGAGGTAGGCTTGCCCACTGTGATTGCGCAATGTGCAATTCAGGAGAGAGATGGGGCCAGCGGATTGTGCAGCTCAGAGAGACGGGGAGACAACCTGCAGATCGAAACTGCACAGTGCACAGAAAGAGGTTGACTGGGAGGCAAGATGGTGCAGTTTTGGGGAGCATGGGGCAGTCATTGGGCACTGTGACTATGCAATGCGCAGTCCTTGGAGGTAGTGAGTGTGCATTGCACAATTCTAGGAGGCAGGACAAGCTGACTGAGGCCTGAGACTGTGCGATGCACAGTTTAGGGAGGCAGACCAGAGGGAGGTTGATCATGGAAGGATTATCTTCGGAAAATGACCAAGTGTGGGACCCAAAATGCGAGAGATGGGACCAAAACATGACTTAAACATGATCACACACTTATAGATGACCAACCACTCAATAATGAAGCATTTACCACCCAAAATCAGTATGGCCTCATCGAAACGACAACAAAACAATACTTACCTCCAAATGTGACACTTAAGATACACTTTGTGACACAAGTGACGACACTAACGAAATAGTGCTCAAGACTTGGGGAATGAGTCTAATGCACATCTCTATGATAGATAGAACACATTGGTACAAGAGAATGCATCAGAGCTAACTGTTAAATTTTGCAATTTTTAAATTAATTATCTTATATCTTCAACCTTTAAGTGCAGACAATAACCAATAGCCATATAGAAGACAATCAATGAACAATAAGACAACAAATTTGGTCCTGTTAGCGCTTGAATTTGGCCTCAGGCTGAAAAAGACAAAATCCAAGGCAACATCAAACCACTTAGCCTCGTAGCTAGCCCTACGGGGCAGGAGAGGGCTCTCTCCGGGTCTATCTCGGCAAAGATCTTCAAAGGGCAGAGATAACCAATAAAGAACACTGATTTTAGGCTAGTAAACTGATAGAGAAGGTTTGATTTTAAATTTTTAGGGTTTTGGTGGAAAACAGGGGGAGAGCAATTTTGGGTGCGGGGACGAGACACAGCTTGTGTAGAGGTCTTTTTGGGGCAAGGTAGGAGATTGTCTTGATGCCTTTGATTTAAATGAATGGATAGGAATGACCGGTGAGGAGCTAAAGAGAGCAAGAAACCATCGAGAGTTCTCTTTAGACAGAGGAAAACATAGATATTAAGCAAACTTAAAGGCAAAGCATATAAATTATGAATTCTACCTTAACACTTCATTTACTTAATGTGCAGAAAAGAGAAATAGGAAATTGATGCACATAACAAATCTTACAAGTACATGAGAGAAGCACACCATCAACACAAATAACCACAGGAATCCCAAATAGTGCTGCAAAACCCTGGTCTTTCCTTTGCCAAAATTGCAGAGATACAAAGTGTAATACAATAGAAGCTTATCCCTCAAGAGTCCAACCATGAAAATGACTAAGAAAATACATAATATAGGCAAGCTAACACCTTTCCTTGCCTCTAGGGGTCGAGCTCATCATTCTAGGAGCTGTTTCAACCAATTCTAAGCAAAGCACTACAATCTAGGCAGTCAAAACAACTTGCCTCTATAAGCTAGGAAACCAATTCATTCATTAAATGTTTGCTATTTCATGAATGAATCTTCTAGAATAGGTAAATAAGTGTCATGTCAACATGAAAATACATTAATTACATCAAAGAAGGTGAAAAATCCCATCACAAGTCAAACTGGTCAAAGCTAGGCGAATTCTTGAGCTGTAGATGAAAAATTGAGAAAATGTGCTGATGCGTAGCGCCCCAATCCTGAATGCGTAGCGCGCCTTTGAGCCAACTTTTGAGGCACTTCCCGGCATCCAAATGAGGCAAAAGTAGGCTTGTTGGAAAGGTCTGGATGTCTACTTTCCAACCCAAGTGGAATTTCTCAATTTGGTGGTCATTTGCCCCTCCAAAATTGCAATCTCCCAAGATTGCTTCTTGTGCATCCAAAAAGTGGCAAAAAGTCATTTTTTGCATGTTTTTTGATCTTCTGAGGGCTCAAAACCTGATGAAATGTCTTGGCCATTGCTGAGCAAGTGTAATTTGTCATGACAAATCCAAAAATGCTGAGTTTTTGAGAAATGGACTTGCCCATCTTCAGGGTAGCGCGCGGTGCGCTACGCGTTCAGAGCAAAAACCTGTGTATGGCACAAAAAAGTCAAAATCGACCAAAATTTCTCAAAATTTCCTGAAATTTGAGCTGGAAGTGCATCATTGAGCACCATGCTCCTTCAAGGTAGCCTCAGCCAAAATATGAAGGGGATCGGGCCTTTTCCTCCGTTTTAGTGCCTTGGCCAACCGTCTTTTGAGCACCTTCATTCTGGCCTTACACACATGCATTTGAGCCCAATAGTGATTCTTCATGTGTCGGAGCATGTCCTTGTCCCTGTTTGCCTTCGCTATCAACCTCTCTAGATGCGAGTTCACCTGAATGAGCATGGAGTTTTGCTCCTTAGGTGTCAAATCACCGGGTCTCTTGCGAGCCAAGTTCCGGTCTTCTCGGATCCTCCGCAAGTCATCAAGAGAGTGTTCATCCTCTAATTGCTTGTTGCGCTGCTCTAAATAAGTGATTGTCCAATTTGCCATCTCCAATTTTTGCTGCAACAAGTCATTTTCAGCCCTTAACTGCTGGATGATCTCCTCTGACTCTAGGCTAGGAGAAATGATATCAAGATCAACAACATCTATGCCTGGAACACCTGATGGCCCCTCATCAATCTTGGGCTGCTTGCCTCTCTCTGGTACCTGTGCTGCTTGCCTCTCTCTGGTACCTGTGCTGCTGTCGAAAGCGAGGCCCCTTCCACCTGATGTGGAGATAACACTCGTTGTGCTGATGAAGAAGGCGAGACCCCTTCCACCTGATGTGGAGATAATACTCGCCGTGCAGATGCAAATAAGACCCTGTGGCCTCTCTGATATGTAACATAAGGAGGAGTGCTGACATGCTCGGGCTCTGGAATATCAAACTGATGTGAAGGCCCTCCCTCATCACGAACAACCTCAGGAGGTGGCTGTGGCACTGTGAACAAGTCACGAGAAATAAAATCCTCCCATGGAATACCCTGTTGTGCCAACTGATGCATGACCACAATTTTGATCAGTGCATAATGATAAATGCTCTTGTGTTGCTGTGCTGGGATCTTTCTTTGCACCAAGGGCACCATCCTCTCTATATTTCGGCACATGAAGAATGGAATGTTCATCATTCGTACCCGTGTGAAATGCATCAACAAACGGATATGGTACGAATACAAACGTGAAAATCTGCCCTTACAAGTGAAATAGCGAATGATGATCTTCATCATAGGTGCATACTCATCTCTTAAGAACCTGAAGGGAAAAACACCAGTTAGGTACCTCAGACATGCAGGTTTGATATATGGATCATAATGAAATCTGTCCAACTGCTGGCGCTTGCTCCATTCTTCTCCAATATTGGGTATCCCTGTTGCTTGAGCAACAATCTCAGGTGACAATGTGAAGTCCACTCCTGCAAGATTCACATGCCCATTGTGCAAATGTAGGACAAACAATCGGGCCAATTCCTTGTGATGTTGAATTTGGGAGATTCTTTCACAATATTCATAGCATGATAGATATCGGAAACATGACACTGCAAGTGGACAAGCTTGTAGATAAGCCAAAGAGGTGGGTTCCTCCCTGACATGCTGACCACCCTTACCACCCCTGTGATGCCTCCTTGGCACCTCTACCTCTGGTGTTGATTCACGGTCATCACTTTGCTCATAATCTGTTTCGGTTTCTGACATGATTTTGGAGGCAAGTGACTGAAAAAATAATGCTGACTGTGCACCCAATGAACTGCTGTTTTGACTTTTTTGAAAGCTGTTACCAAGGGGACAAACACACATGGGAAATGTTAGGGAAAAGGGAAAATTGAGGGGATTAGGGAAAACAAATGTGGAAGGAAATGTTAGGAAAGGAACATGGAACATATACAATCATAATTTGTAGGATTGTAATGGGAAGTAGGGTTTAGGAATTTACATAGGATTTTAGGAATTAATAGGGTTTAGGAATTTTAATGATTTTTAGTAGGGAAATTATATGATTTGCATGGGAAATGTCAAGGAAAATAGTGAAGAAAATATGGGGAAAGAGGAATGGGAAAATGGGTAACCTTGGGCAGCAAATTTCAAATGAAACCCTAACACATTTGCATTTTTAATATTTGATACAACAAGGTAGGGTTTACTCCATATTAGCATGGCATTTTTGCATTTTTATTGCTCATTCATCTTAGCCAAACCAAAAATCACCATGATTAGAGGCCTACCTGAAAAGATTTGGAGAGAAAAGCAATTTTGGTGGCTTGCTGGCGATTGCCTGAGCAAGAAATCCAACGCGTAGCGCGCCCAGCCTGATGCGTAGCGCGCCTCCCAACGCGTAGCGCCTGAGAAAAACTGAACTGGAAACTGTGCGCTGATGCGTAGCGCGCCCTCCAACGCGTAGCGCGCCCCTTCTGATGCGTAGTGCGCTTCTGTAACTGCTCAATTCGCCCAATGAACTTTGAAATCGACTTGACAACTATTCTCTTGGAGTGTTGAGAGGCAAATGAATTACCAATGAGGGATGGCATGCTTTTATAGGCTTCCTTTTAATTTTTCACTTGCCCAAAACCCACTTTGTTATGTTTGAATGTTGACATTTTTTTGCTTTAATTGGCCCTGACCTTTAATTTCATTTCTTTGAAAAATTGGTTGAAATGATGATTTCTTCTGAAAATTTTTGCAGGGATAGCTTCTGGGATGCTTTGGCAAAGGAGACCAAGGCTGCACTTCGACATTTGAAGAGTTTGAAATTTTGAGAATTTTTACAAAAATGAGATAATGACCTTGTTTTCAAAAACAGAGTTTTTTTTTTTTGAGAACAAGGAAAAAATTCAGCTGTACAATGATAAGAAATGTTTAATGAAGGACATCCCTCTGGCCTACTGGTCCTTGATGACCTCTCAAGACAAAATTAGACTCAACCCTAGACCTAAAACCTAAAAACTTAAAGCAAAATGAATGAACCTTTGAGGACTTTATTTATTTGAACAAACCTGAACCAGCAGTGCCAAATAAGAGGGGAATGACGACATAAACTCCTTCCACCGAGATTATGGCATGCCTAACGGAATGCAACATGATCACACTTGATGAGACACCTAACTATGAAATGCAAAGAGCTTTTGATCTCTGGTGGAGGGTTACTAGACCGACTCTAACAGGTCCAAGACCAGGGAAAGACCCCACTGTGGGGGAAAACCCTTTAAGAATATTCTTCTCTTAGATCTTTATCAAATGTCCAGCAGAGATTCATAAGCAGAGTACAAAACCCTTTTCTCAATGACAACAACATTACCCCTTTTCAAACTAGGACAGATCTTCTAAAGTGTGAGATTTGATCACAAATGTAGAATAACAGATCCTTCAATCCTTTAGCAGAGATTAGAAGTGCGAATAAGAGATTTGCAAAAATTGATATAAGAGAGATTTGCCACCAATGATAATACAAGATAGAGATCTTGCCAATAATATGAAATCTGCCAAACAATAATGCAAGAAAGAAATCTCAAGAAATGTGAGAGAGAAATCTCCAGTAGATCTGCCAATGATGAAACAAAATAACAAGCTTCCAATAAATCTGCTAATAGTGAGAGAGATAAAATACTGATGCATGGGCTTTATCACTAATGCGAGAGCTAGATCACCAAAGCAAGAGAGAGAGAACTCAATGTGTTGCAAATGAAGGCTTCTCTTCACTATATAGGAATCTTTGAGACAAAATCCCTAACTTGAATTAAGTTTTTGGAAGCTCCTAAAGTGATCCATTTTTGCACATGTCGAATTAGATCACTTAAGTGATTTTCTTTTGCACATGTCAAAATACCTTTATAAAACAATTTTGAATAACTTTTGCACTTAAGAAATAATTTGGTTCGAGGGTGAAAGGGGTTAACTCATAGAGTGTTTTTCTAGGGAAATTTTTCCCTTAGTTGCACCAAATTCAACACTCGTTCTCAGCTAGGGAGGAATTTCCATCGATAGTGTCAAAATTGTTGTACTTGTCAAATCATCATGGCTCATGTTGAACATTCTCGAATCTAAAGAAGAATACTCATGGCAGGGGAGCCTTAGCTACCACCCTGAATCCAAGCTCAGCCAAATAAAGGTTAAGAAACCATTACCAGGGAGTCTCAAGCTCCAACCTGACCTAAATATCATCGGGGAGCCAGATGCTTCCACCCGACATCAGGGAGCCACATGCTACAACCTGGAACAAATACCATTGGGGAGACTCATGCTACCACCCATAATGAATATTGCTTAGTCATGATGACTAAGAAACCATTGCTCAACCAATTAGGCTAACAATCCATAATAGCTCAGCACATAGGCTAAGGATCCATAATAATTCAAGAACACCAACATCTTAGAACTTGAGCGAGATACTACTTACCATGACTGGTAAGAATCACAATCCGATCTCAAGTAGCCAACATCCATTGGCTAGATGAGTGGGAAACAAGATGCATGACTGGGGCATACTCCTGATTGGAGGTCCCTCATCTCTAGGAGTTCACTAGCTCAATTCCTCATCTCTGGGAGCTCAACCAGGGGGGAAGAGCACACATCTCAGTGTTCTTGATCAGCCAGGTCGCAAACTCGGAAGGGGTGCATCCCTTAATCCAAGCATATCTCTGAAGACTAGAAATTTCTTCTTCAACAGTGCTTTGCTAAGTATATCAACAATATGCTTATTAGTCTGAATATGGCAGAGTCTCACTGCTCCTCTTTGTACCATGTCTCGAATGAAATGATATCTGATTTCAATGTGCTTGGATCTGTCATGAAATATGGGATTCTCAAACAATCGGATCCCACTCATATTATCACAGAATATCACTGTAGTATCTAGGACTTGCTCAAATAACTCTCCAAAGAGTTTTCTTAAATAGACAGCTTCACAACTAGCTAAGCCAGCAGCAATATGCTCAGCTTCAGTAGAACTGAGAGCAACTGATTTCTGTTTCCTGCTCATCCAAGAGATCATGGTGGATCCCAAATTGAAACAACATCCTTAAGTGTTTTTCTGTCAATAATGTTGCTTGCCCAGTCAACCTTTGTATAACCATGCAACTTTATAATGTCAATAGCATGTCGAAGACCAAAGTTAATTGCCCCATGTAGATATCTAAGCACTTGTTTAGCAGCAACCCAGTGATTATGTAAAGGCTTGGTCATGAATTGACTCAAGGTGTTTACAACATAACAGATATAAGGATGAGTGTTCACTAGGAACATCAATGCTCCAATCAATTGATGATACTCAGATGGATCAGATAAATTAGGTTCAACTTCATCACCACAGAGTTTCTTGAAGTTCATCTCTGTGGGAGTGCTCATGAATTTGCACTCTGCCATTCCAAACCTTTCCAATAGCTGTACAACATACTTCCCTTGGGAGAGATGAATTTTGCCAAGTCTCTACCAGACCTCCAGGTCCAAAAAGAATGGAATCATCCCAAGGTCTTTCATTTCAAATTCAGAGGCAAGCTCTCTCTTACACTGAATCACCAAAGGTTCATTACATGTCAAAAACAGATCGCCAACATATAATACCAAAATCAAAGGCATACCTTGTACAACTTTGAAGTAGAGGTTTGGATCAACACTGCTCCTCGTGAATCCCAACTTTACTAATTAGCTGTCAATGCGAGAATACAAAGCCCCAGAGGCTTGCTTTAAGCCATAGAGTGCTTTCTTCAATCTGCATACATGGGTTCTTCTGTCATGTACCTCAAAGCCTTGAGGTTGTTCAACATATACTTCCTCCTAAAGAGCACCATGAAGAAAAGTTGTCTTGACATCCATCTGATGGAGAGTCCACCCTTGACTAGCAGCTAAAACAATAATAGAGCGAATGGTGGTATAGCGAACAACAAGAGAGAAGATGTCTTCAAAATCAATTCCCTCTTTTTGAGAGAATCCTCAATACCAATGTTACCAGACACGGAATCGGCAATAAATCGGCGAGGCAAAAGAGCGAAAGTTTTAATCGGATCGGGAAAAAATCGGGAAAAAATCGGCAAATTCATTAAATAAACATTATTACACAATTTTTTTCTTGAGAACTTTCTATTAAACAATGATAAATACATTATAAGATAAACATACTATCTTAAACACACAATCACTTATTTGAGAAAGAAAATATGTTAGCATCCAATAATTTATCAAAAAATTAGTTGAAAAAAATCTCACAATTCGGTAAGTCTAAACCACCTTTTACAATCTAACTCTATCTAATAATAACAAATAATCCTAAGAATCAAATATATAATCACATGAAATATAATTACATAAGATATAATTAGGGAGAAGAAAATTACAACCGAGGGAAAAAAATTCAATAACGCTACCCGCGAAAATAAAATTACATTTTATTACAATATCAACTATATTTCATCCTCAATAAAGTCACGGCATTCGATTTAATTTTAACAGGTGAGAGACGAAGCATCCACACAACAAGATCACATCTAGGTACACCGTTGTTGAAAGAATTCGAAAGAAGTAGCGCATAACAGATATAAAGATGCAGATAACTTCTGAAGAAGAAACGCAATCTACGGCCCATGACTGTATCAGGTCGGACCACATCTCCTGTATTAGTCAAAGAGAATGACTCATCCCGGTCTCTCCGTAAGAATCGGAGATGGAATGAGAATGTCCGGAAAATACGTCCATCAATCCATATACACAAGTCAATATTTCTTATTACGAAAGATTTTTGTTCAGCAGCCACGCATAATGCGGGGGAAGTACTACGACTCTGGGATGTCATCATTTTAACATTTGTCGTAGCTTAATTTCATAATTCGATTCGATATTGGAAAGGCGAAAACGTGAGCTCTCTCGGCGTTCATATTATTCGGTTGGCGTGGAATATTGATTAAATCAAATATGAAGCTCCGAAAACTGAGTAACCATCAAAGTATTCGTGGTCCTCTAGCATTTGAATATGTTACAGCAGCGCGAGTTTCCTCAATGCCCACTGACAGTTGAGTCAATTTTTATGGCCACAGTGCGTTTTGAAAAAATCGGCGGGACTCGTTAAAATCGGCAGAAATCGCATAAATCGCGAGTCAAACTCGCGTTGACCACGAGTTAAACTCGGTCAACGCGAGTTGACTCGCCCAGATTCGAAACGGAACTTTTTGCCACCGATCCGACTTGCACTCGCGATTAATCGCCGGAATCGGCGATTCCTGTTTCATTGCTCAATACTGCCATCTATGCCATGTTTTATTTTGAACAACCACTTTGAAGTCACAATTGATTTGCTCTAAGGTCTAGGAACAACTTCCCATACGTCATTTTGCATAATGGATTCATATCCTTTTGTCATGGCATCCTTCCATACATGGTACTCTACTACCTCTTCAAATGATTTAGGTTCACTTTGAATGATAGAACTCATAGCAACAACATAGTTTCGATAAGGACTGGGCTTCTTGCTTTCTCTAAAAGTACCCTTGGGAGCAGTATGCTTTTCAACATCCTGTAGAGTATAACGAAGCCATAGAGGCCTTTTCTTATATGGAGGAGGATCTAATATATCCACAGGCTCAACAGGTTCATTTAGGTCCTCATGATCAGGTTCATGAGTAGAGGGATCCACATCATCATTTGTTTCTTTAGAAGAGATAGAAGGAGGACTAATTCTTACTTTTTCTAGAGTTGCATCTGTGAAAATTCCTACACTCAAATGAACCCCCACTGCAACAAATCTGAATCTACTTCACCTACTTGATTTTTAAATTACATTCATCAAGTTATTCTTCTGAATACTGAAGCAAATTACTTCTGCAACCTACACTAATTAAATATTTGATCTCATGAAACAGGGAACAAAGCAAAGAACAAGATACATAGGACACACTTATTTTTGGACACAATAGTCCTCGGAAAAACCCAATGCGGGAAAACCATTGTAGCTGCTCGGAGGGTTTTATTATTATGTAGGAGAAATATCTGAATAGAAATCTAGCATGCTCATCTCGCAATCCTTACAGAGAAAATATTGGCGGAAAATTTGGGTGAGTTTTAACTCACTTCACCCGGCAGAATTCCAGCTGATCTGGCACAAGACTGGCTAACCCCGGCTATTTCTGCGCTGGCTCTGCGTCAACTTCTCTGCCCTCTGCGTTAGCTCTCTCGGCAGTTTCGGCGGTTCCATCAGTTTCAGCGGTTTCGACAATTCTGGATTCTGTGTGATAAACAACTTTTTTGCGTCAACTCTCCCAGCTACTGCGTTGGTTCTGCGTCATCTCTCCGGTTATTCCAGCAGTTCCCGAGAATTCCGAGAGTTCCCAACAGTTCTGGGTTCTACGTGACAGGCAACTTTTCTGTGTCAGCATCTCACGGCTATTGCGCTGCCTCTCTGCAAGCTCTCTCCACCTCTTTGTTCTGTATTTTCCGAAAAGTCCTTCTCCCAGATTCCATTTGCCCCTCAGCTGCAAGATCTCCCCAATCATTTTTCCTCCTGAGAACTTCTCACCTCAGAATATCAATTTCCGCAATCTCTCTATGTGTGTTTCCAAATGAACCCCAAGCCTCCATTTTATACTTTTCCTGTTGAGTCTTCAACGGCCGGGATTAAGTCTTTAATCAATGGCTAAGATTAAAACATGACTTGATTTGCCTTCTAGATCATTCTCACCCATATTTTGATTAATACCCATTAATATTTTAATTTCCCTAAGTTTAGACTTAGGAACTCCATTAAAAATATTAATTATTTTAATAAAATACAATCTGGGTGGAATTTCACCAAATGGTTTCTGGGTTCTTTAGAACTTATGTGCCTTAGCCTCTCCACCAATTTTCAAGGCTAGAGCACTTCCGATGCTACCAAAAACTAACAACGTCTCCATCAAATGTTATATCTCTGCTGAAGTCTATTGTTCTTTGACCAGGTATATAAATTCTAAATGCTTTAGAATCTTCACAATAGTCGACAAACATACCTTTCTTACCTGAAGCCTCAAGCTTGTTCCTCTTTTTTGGTAGAGGAAAATAAGCAGGACAATCAAAGATCCTTAAATTACTGACATCAGGTTTCTTGCCTATGAATACTTCTTCACTAGTCTTGTCATATAATGCTCGATGAGGAGTCCTGTTCTGTACATATACGACAACGTTGGCAACTTTCCCCATAGGAACCTTGGCACATTCTGATCATGTAACATGGCATGAGCAACTTCCATGATAGTTCTATTCTTTCTTTCTGCCACACCATTCTGTTCAAGATTATATGGTACAGTGGTCTCTTTCTTGATACCAACTTCTTTGCAAAAGTCAATGAATTCATTTGAAATTAATTCTCCTCCATTATTTGATCCGAAGACTTTGATTTTCTTTCCAGTTTGGTTTTCATTCAGTGCTTTGAAATTTTTAAAAATATCAAAGGCTTCACCTTTGCGCTTTAGAAAATATATCCACATTTTTCTAGAGAAATCATCCACAAAGGTGATATAATACAAATATCCACCTATGGATGTCACTGGCATAGGTCTACACAAATCTGGATGAATTAGGTGCAGGATGTCATGAGTTTTGGTATTGCTAGAGGGGAAAGGTTCTCTCGTTTTCTTTCCACTTTCACAACCAGAGCAAACACCATCATGTTTTGATTGGATTTCCGGCACTCCAAAAACCATCTTCTTTACTTTGTGCAGTGCCTTATAATGAATATGAGCAAATCTGCGGTGCCATAACTCGATCTGATAATTACATTCTTGAGCCATAGCTTCAATAGGTCTCCCATTGACCTTGTAAAGCCCTTGGACTCTCGATCCAAGAGTAAAAACATTTTTCATAATTGTTTTCTCTAGCCAGGTTATCACCTTTCCTTTTATAAAAGCCACCTTCATTCCTTTATCTTCTAGAGTAGATATAGATACAAGATTTTTCTTTAGACCAGGTACATATAAAACATCTTGAAGGTGAATAGTTTCTCCAAGTTCCAAAAGAAAAGAGACTGAACCAAACTCTTTTACAGGGTATGTAGTGTTATCTCCAAGGATAATGTTTAAACCAGCCTCCTCAACCAAATTAGAGAGGACTTATTTATAACCAGAGAAGTGCCTAGAGGCACCACTATCCACTAACCAGTTGTCTAAAGAATCTGGAGGAGAAGCACTAGACAAAGCTGAAATCAGAAAGTACTCAGATTGAGAAGCAACAACATTATTTTCATACCTTGTATTTTCTGTATCTCTTTTGAGGACGAGGCTCTTGATCACGATCACTGTGAGCATTGCTTCTTCCTTCATATCTTCTTCCTCCATAATTCCTCCTTTTTCGATCAGGAGACTGATTATTGTAGTTGCTGCTACTCCTTTGATTATAAGAGGATCTTCTTTTTGGACAATCTCAAGCATAGTGCCCATGCTTGTGACAGTTAAAGCATTCAACATTCCTCATGCTCTTCTTGAAAAACTTGGGTTTGGACTTTGGCTTAGAAGATTTTCCCTTTCCTTTCTTCTTCTTTGCTTGTGCAGCGAAGGTAGATGGTTCTCCTTCTTCATGTCTCTGAATTCTGCCCCTTGAAATCATCCTTGATTCTTCCTGCTTGCATCTTCCGATCAATTCATCAAAAGTTGGCAGAACATTGTTATTGCTGATAGTAGTAATGAATACTTCCCAAGCTGCAGGAAGTCCATCAAGGGTTGTGTGTACCAATTCCCTATCAGACAGGGGCTCGCCAACAGACAAAATTTGGTCCTTGAGTTCAATAATCCTTATAAAATAAGACTGAATAGATTCTCCCTTATTCAATTTGATATCTTTGAGTTGTTTCTTCAATTTGAGGATGTGATTCCGATTTTGGACTTCAAACATGCCAACAATCTTGTCATACATATCCTTAGATGTCTTCAGTTTGGAGATATAAGTAAGAAGATGATCTTTCGAGTCAATAATAATTTTGCGGGCTTTGATCTCACCTTTCTTGTATCTTGCTTTAGCAGCAGCAGGGGCATTTTCGGGAGGCTGGGGTACACCTCCTTGGACATACTCTAGAACATCCTCTCCATCCAAGTTGGTGTCCAACCTGAGTTTCCAAGCAGCATAAGTTGAAGCTCCTATCAATTTCTCGCTGTACTTGAAGAAGGATGTAGCCATCTGAACTGATCTATTGTTGTATTTTGAGCAACAAATAAGGTCTTTCAACAGATTATTGCCTTCAGCTTACTGTTCTTGAGCTTATCTTCACCACAACTCTGATACCATGTTAAACTTTGCAATTTTAAAATTAATTATCTTAGATCTTCAACCATTAAGTCATACGTTTGGGGTTGGAAATCCCACCTTCAAACATACGATCATAACAGATGGGCGAGGGCACACAATGGCTGGCTTAGGTGGCAGAGAATGGTGGCACATCGAGCTATTTGGTGGCTGCAAGGGTTTGCCGGCTGTCGGCTGAAGACAAATCTAGGAGAAATTTACTGGTGGTGGGTAACAGCACCCAAAGGAGTGGACATGAAACCAAGCATTATTTTGTTAATGTAGCCCATGGAGCAAGTGTAGCACCCTTGGTGGAGCAAGGGGCTACTAAGGCACACACGAAAGAGTTGAGCGAATGAGAGAAAATAATTTATTTGTGTTGTGTGGGTTTGCAACAAAAGATTCAAGTCGGCTGGCTTGAAAAGGTGCCCTAAAGGGATGTTTGTTGCACCCCAAGTTAACATATAAATAATGTTGAAATTCTGGCAGCTTCAAGATGAATTCTCGAAAGTGAACCCTAAGCCCCCATGGATAGCCCATCTCACCCCAAAAGGGGAAGTTAAATTAAATAAAAGAAATATTATTAATGGGCTTGGCACTATGTCATAATTTATTGGTGGGAAAGCAATCGTCAAGTCAACCCTTCATGATCCCAAGTCATTGGCTAAGTGTAGACCTTAAAAGGCTTTGCTGCTAGCCCTCAAAGCAACCTTCAAGTGATTAGACCCAAAACCAAGTAACAAAACCCTTGCAAACGATGGATTATAGGCTTGCAAGACACTAAGGATCAATTTTTAACCACATGCATCAAGAGGATACCCTAAATAGGTTTGCGGTCAAGGAAATAAGCCCCAAAAGGCATGGGGCTAGGCCTAAAATACCCTATGACCATAGCGGCTAGCCACAACAAGCCTTGCAATCAGACTTGAGCTCCAAAAATTTGATCTATAAGCCTAAAAAGCCAAATCCAAGTCGAATTTTGATGGAAAAATGGAGAAAATTATTTACATTTTTTTTGCAAGCTCAAACCCTTGCCAAAAATGAATTCTGAAGTTAAAACAAGGGCTTAAGCGTTAGCGGTTTCCTTTAGAATAATTTATGTGATGAAAGGAGCCACAAAATGATGGATCAAAGTCTTTAGAGGCCTAGAGAGGCCTTAAAACCCTTACGATGTTGAAGAAAAGCTAGACGACCTTTGAAAAGGTGAGACATTGAGCCCAAACCCTAGCCGTCTAGGCTAGGTGAGGGCTAAAACCCTCTAAAAATTGATTCTTCCTTAACTGCTTGAATATCCACCTGCAAAATGAGTTCAAGAAGAAACCCTAGACGTCCTCTTCATATCTGCAAGAAAATCAAGCTATAAAACCCCAATGGCTATATACAAAATAGAAAAATATGTACAAGGGTTAGAAAAAATTGTTTACAATTTTTTTTTACAAATTTACAATAATCGTGGCTCTTATAAGGAGATCTATTCAGATATTGCACAATAAATTAAAATAGATGAGAGAAATATTTTTTATAGTTGAGCAATAGCCAAGATCTCTGCAAAACAAATTGTTAGATACGCCTTGAAATTTAACATAGTGGGCTCTTAAGCTTTCTTGTATTGGGAGTTGGCTGGTCCAACTGAAGACTTCCCCTCACGTCCAAGATCTCAATACCATAAAGTCTCTACACACTTAAGATCAGGGTATTAGATCAATAGGGGCTAGATAGGCACAATAACCCTCAAAATCTAGGGATACCTGCTAGATCAATCAAGTTAGAGTGCTTCTCTAAACCTAGTAACTAATGCAAAATACTTGTGGAAATAGTTAATCTAACCACTAATAGATAGACACTAATGAAAAAATAACTTATGACAATATTATTCAGTAGAGCATTGAGAACATAATCTAGAAAAACATTACCACAAGAAGCAGAAGAGGAACACCACCATGAATAAACCCCAAAGACTTTTTTATTATTCTAGTGAAAAATATATTATAGCAGTAGAGCTTGACTTAGAGCTCGAATGATTTTTTGATGATTAGATGATGATCAAATGAGGATCAAATAGCTTCCTTATATAGAAAATGAGAGCACAAGACCTCTCCAAGTGGAAAAAACGACTAGTTCCCTTGATCCATGGCTTGATCCTTGTCTAAATAATTCGATCCCTTGATTACTGTTGCACAAATATCTAGAAAAAATTGAACTCCTTGATGGGTGTGCTGGATGGACCAATCTTCGATTTCTGGGTGGTTTTGGACCACTGGAGGATCTTTAAAAAATAGAATTCTCGAAATTCTCTCATTCAAAATAACCACCTAGACCAGAAATTCGATTTCCTTGAGCAAAATATTCTTCGTGGCTCGACAAATTTTTTGAGGGGACTTTCTGCATTGGAAATGAGTCCTTTCTTTTGACTTTGAAAAAGGATCTCATTAATTTTTTGATAATTTTTCCACTTGTAGAGAATTTAATTATCTCTCATTATTATTTTTGACATTTTTTTGGCTTAATTATTTTTACATTTTTCACTGGAAAATAAAATAAATGACTCAAGAGGGGATTGCACATATTTTCCACCCTCAAAGCGGGTCTAAAAAATATCTAGGAGATGATGTCTAATTATGATTAATCATCCACGTAAAATATTCCTAGAAAACACTTTTTACATCAAAACTACATAGACATCCCAAAAGAGGGGAAATTAAAACATGACCTCTAGACTCAACCAAATTCTGCGACACAAGACAAATGATCTAGAATGATAAATACATACTCAATAACACTAGAACTACACCTGAGACCTTACCATTGAGCCCCACTCTAGCTTTGGGGTATGTGTGGGAGAAAAACTCTCCCAATTATTTAGGTTAGAAAACGCGAATAATTAGCGGAGGGTAAAAAAACTCCCTATAGTGACACTCTTTGCTAAGAATCAAAGGCTTATGTAGATGTTTTTACATGGCTTTATAGTCATACTAGAATCATTTTTACAATAAAGGCCCATAGGGCTGCAAAATTTGGAATTACAATGACAAGCTAGACGCTGCATGATGATGATGACTTTGAAAAAATTTCATCTGCTGAGAAGTACTCTGCATCTTGGGGTAGTTGACACATGCATGGTCAATAAGAAACAAGTGGGTAGTTGATGAAGACCCTATGTGTTCGACTTCTTGATGGACTAAGGAGTAGCTAGAGGGCAGATTAGAACCGTGTTCGGTGAGCTAAAGGACATGGATCATTAATAGAGGCAGGTTGGGAGCTAAATGATAGGCATATGTGTTTAGGACATGTGGATGGGAAGGGCTATGGGGTGCCACATTAACAAGTAGATCAAGTGTTGTCTTGTTCAGGGTAGATTTGTTCTTGAAACACTGACACCAAACCCTAGTTGTATTTTTTGTATCAGTGATTGTATGAGGGCCATGATCCCTGGTACAAGAGCCCTAAACAATTGTATTGGAGATTGATTAATATAACGACGTTGGGTTGAAAATTGTAAAAAGTTGTCTATTGTGCACGTGTTGATTTACTATTGTGTTTTTTCCGTTGTGCAAAGTAGTTTACTGTGGCGTTTGAGTTGGTTTTGTCAGAGATTGTAAGACGCTAACCTAGATTCTCTAGTGTTGTGGAAAAGTCAACATGGTATCAGAGCCAAGTTTGAAGGGCCAGCGAATTAGAGTGTGCACAACAAAGTGGCTCAAAGGGAGCTGAGATTGTCTAGATCATGGAGCAGGGGATTAAGCTCAAGACATGGAGATGTGGTCTTGACTCTTGACTGGCTTGGCAGTGAGATACTCTGGGAGTTTTGGCGGATTGGTGGTGAACCTGGTGAACAACAGTTTGATGTAGGGTAGGTTGCTGATCTTGGACTTCTTATGACGAGAATTGCATGGACAAGATTGCATGGACAAGATTGCATGGACAAGAATTGCATGGACAAGATTGCTTCATGTGATGGACAGTATGTTGGCAGGTTAGTTTCTTCTTTGGGCAGTGATGTTGCACATTTGAGATTAGAGGCACGTGCATGTGTTGTGTTTGACCTAGGAGGATGAGTCCTTGCAGGACCGGGTTGCGGTGTGATATGGCTTGTGTTCGAACGCAACTCAAACTGACCTTGTAGGACACGAGATCAATAATATTGTGAGCCAGTGGAAATTGTGTAGGCTCAAAGGGAGTCTAGCTTCAAAGGGAGCAACGATACAGAAGTTCAAGATCTTCAGGTTCTACCTAGTGTTGGAAGTACCTCCCTCGCGAAGAGGGAGTGTTGAGATTGGTAGGTTGGGAGGTACTCGAAACTCTAGGGTATAGGGTTGCGGAGGAATTTGCACCATAAAAGTCATTTGTGGGCTAAGTACCCATGCATGGGGTTTTGTACCCAAAGGAGTGGGCATGAAACCGAGCATGATTTTGTTGATGTAGCCCATGGAGCAAGCGTAGCACCCTTAGTGGAGCAAGGGGCTACTAACGCACCCAAGGAAGAATTGAGCGAGTGAGAGAATTTTATTTATTTATTTGATGTGTGGGCTTGAAACAAAAGA
Source organism: Pinus tabuliformis (assembly GCA_031772625.1). NCBI lineage: Eukaryota > Viridiplantae > Streptophyta > Pinopsida > Pinales > Pinaceae > Pinus > Pinus tabuliformis. The sequence continues at coordinate 2,018,632,620 of CM062819.1, forward strand.
TTCAAGTCGACTGGCTTCAAAAGGTGCCCTAAAGGGTTGTTCGTTGCACCCGAAGTTAGCATATAAAGAGGAGGGAATTGAGACTCATTTGCTCATCCAATCATCACATTCTTTCTCATGTGAAAGATAGAGTAAAGAGGTCGTGTATCTATGAGGTTGCCGCAACCCTATAAGCCTAGCGAAGGAGGAGAAAAAGACTGAGTTTTGGTTTATTTTCTTAAGACTGTTTGGGCGTGTTTGGGCAGGAGTAGGAAGCGAACAAGAAGGCAGATTCTAGGCATAAGCAAGAGAAAAATAGGCCGAGGTTTAGAGGTCAAATTCTGGCATGTTGAGAAGGGGTTTCTTTGTGAAGTAGGTCGAGACTTTCTATTGTGATTGCAGGTGGGAGGAAGCCCTGTCTTGGGAGGCTGAGTAGTCTAGGAGGTTGCATAGACTAGGCCACATTCTTCTACAATAAGAGCACAAAGGATAAGGGTTTGTCGGTGAGGAATTTCTGTGGTTAGTGTAGGTGCAAGATGCCATAGACAGGGCCGAAATTGCAGGCTCAGATCTGAAGTATTTTGAGGCTAGTGCAAGAAGTCTTCAAGGAGATGGGAGTGCAGGATTGGGTGTCCAATTTGGACAATTTGGTATTGGCATCTTAAGGATAAAAAGAGATGAATGTAGTAGGTGTCAAATCATCACTAGATTAGCCCGTTCAGAAGGATTTTAACAACTGTAAGAAGGGCAGGTTTGGTGAAGCCTAAGGGACTGTTTCTTGAAGAATTTGGGCAACCAAGAAGGTAAGTTGACTTTTGGAGAAGAACTTTTGACAGTGATAGAGGGCAGCCTTCATGTCCTAAGTTTGTCTTCATTTGAGTAGCACAGAAAGGTAGAAGTGGGAAGAGTGTGAAGTCTCAAAGTGTTGTGTTGGTGAAGGACTATGAGTAGCAAGTGGGCAGTGGATGAAGGCCCTGTGTGTTGGACTTCTTGATGGACTAAGGAGCAACTAGAGGGCAGATTTGTTAAAATTGGCAACTAGGGCCAAACTCCATGCGGGTCATCTTATTTATGGCAGCTGATATTTTTCTTGGATACCTCTCATCGAAAGGTGTAGGATTCATCTAAATATCATCCGATTCCGATAAGTATTTATGAAGATATGAATTTATTTTGATTATGGACAAATTGTCAAGTCGGCCAGCAACTTATGTAGGCTCGAAAGCCCAACAATCATGTCTATTCAACCTCTACGTTTTAGTATAAATAGAAGAGGATTTGAAGTCATTTGTCACACACACACTCACTCTTGTGATCTCAGTTCATCCTGTTTTGGGTTTGATGAAGATGAGAGCTAGAGGGAGTGCCCTAGGGTATACGCTGCCCTAGATAACATGCCCTAGATCTAAATGCAGTGATGGGAGAATAAGCTCTACGTTGCTCAAAAATCCGGAAAAGCTGAAAAAGTCGGAACTGCAGGAAAATTCGAAACTGCCGGAAAAGCCGGAAAATTCGGAACTGCTGGAAAAGACGGAACTGCCAGAAAAGCTAGAAAAGCTGAAAAAGCTGGAACTGCCGGAAAAGCCAGAAATGCTGGAAAAGTTGGAACTGCCGGAAAAGCCGGAACTGCCGGAAAAGTCGGAACTGCCGGGACTACTGGAACTGCGGGGAACAACTGAAATTGCTAGGAACAGCCAGAACTGCTGGGAACAGGCAGAGTTGCCAGAACTGCCGGGAACTGCCAAAATAGCCGGAGCATCTGTCTCCGAAGGAGAGCAGCATGCTAGGGACAACAAGCAAGCAAGGTGCAACCAACACATAGGTCAGGATGGTAACATGGTGCAGCAATGGCACATAATGCAGTACAGTGATGGGTATAGTCATGATTAATGAAGCGTGATGAGGTGCAGCATAGTGATGATGGGTGCAGCATGGTGCAGCACGGTGAGGTGCAACATGATGACGAAATGCAGCACAATGATAGGTGAAGGAGTCACCTTGGAGAATTAGTTGAAGCAGCATGTCTTCAACTGATCTCATGTATCATCTTCTTAGAGATGATCTATGCTCTTAGTAGATAAGTCAAAGTGTTGACTTCTGCTGTAAATGTACTATCTCTCTCTCTCTCTGTGCTGAACTATTGAAAAACATATAAGAAGAATTGGTCAAGGGTTTCCCCACATTGGGGTTTGTCCCTGGCTAGCGCCACATCTTGTGTCCTCTTGTCTTGGCTTGTCTTCTGCGATTTATATTTATGTTTTATCTGCAGTTTACGTTAATGCTGATGTGATTGCTAATCTGGAAAAGATATTGAGCTAACTGTGAAAATTGAAATAAATTGCTCTAGCATAGAACATACCTAAAATTAACATGGTATCAGAGTTGAGGTAAAGACAATGCCCAAGCAAGAGTGAAAGAGCAATCATTGAAGACAGTTGGGAAAGGATAAAAGGATCAGTGGATTCCTCATCCCTCTTCAAATTCATCGAGGGTGAAGTCGAAGTAGAGAATATTATTAGAATGGCGCAGCGGAAATTTCTGATGGCCTACCTAATGATCACTTCATTGGGAAGTTCGGATCTAAGGGTGGAAGGAAAGGCGGATGCCTTGGTTGCAATAAGTTCGGCCATTATGCGAAGGAGTGTCCGAATGGCAGAGACACATCTCTTGATGAAGATAACAATCATTCCAAGGACATCTTCAGTGATCAAAGGAATGACAGGTAATGCAAGTCATCAAGGAAATGGTCGACTCTTCAAAGAAAGCAAGGAACCCCAGGTATGAAGAACCAAATGTTGTTTCTGATAAGATAAAGAAGCATTATCTTGTATTGGCCCTCTCCTTCAGATTCTTTGGGAATCTGGCTTATTGATTGTAGTGCTTCAAGGCACTTCATCGGATAGATGGGTGCACTCTCTAATTTGGTAGAGATGGAAACAATCGTGGGATTATACTTGGAGCCGATGCCACCTATCTCGGAAAGGGTGTAGGGAATGTTATCCCTCAATTGAATGAGGGTAACTCAATTCATTTACAGAATCTCATTTATGTACTTGATCGCAAGAAGAACCTGGTGTCCATTTCAACAATGGAAGTCAAAGGTTTCAGGGTGGCACTCATCGATGGAAAGGTACGTGTTTGAAAATAGAATTTTCAAAGATGTTTTTGAGTTCAGGGTTGTATCAAGTTGTAGGAAGTCCACTAGGGACCATGCCCATTGACACATAACACCAACGGTTTGTGAGTTAGATGGTGACAGGGATGCCTGAATTCAACAAGAGCATGAAAGTACATGTCTGAGATGTACCAAGGGAAAATCTTACAAGGGGACCATTCCCTTCATGTAGCAGGTCCATAGGTTTGGAACAACCTGAGGAGTTTGAGATTCATGATCAGGAATCTCATGTATACAAGGGGAAGAAAGCCCTCTATGGCTTGAAGCAAAACTCCCCGGGCATAGTATGAGAGGATTGATAGCTGTCAGATGAAGCTGAGATTCACTAGGAGTGAAATCGATCTAAACCATTACCCGAAGGTTGTGGATGATAGACCTCTCATACCAGCACCTTATGAGGACGACCTATTTCTGACTGGTGTAGACCCTCTCATTTGTAGAAGTAAGAGGGAGTTGGATTCTGAATGTGGAATGATAAACTTCAAGCCTGTGACTACCTCGAGGATATTAACTTTCAGAAGTTATATGGTAGTGATGTCGGACCAGATTTGGGAAATGCCTCTGAGTTTCATAAACTCATTCGCGTTAATGTTCTTGGTGAACTTCCGTCCGGATATATGTTTTGCAGTTAGCATGGTGAGCTCATATTTGGTTGAGCCTCACTGGATTGGTGCCAAGAATCTTCTGATATATCTTCGGGGCACAATCTCTCATGGATTGAGATACACTGCCGGAAATATGAAACTACATGATTATTCGAACGTTGAGTGGGCAGGCAGTGTGGAGGATCACTAGAGCACTTCTCAGTGCTAGTTCTTTTTGGATTCTTCTTCGATATCATGGATGAGCAGGAAGCAGAAATTAGTTGCTATAAGTACCGCCGAGACTGAATACACAACTACGAGTATGATCTCGTGTGAAGCTGCATGGTTGCAAAAGCTCTTAAGTGAGCTGTTTGTACACATGATGAATACCACTGTGATTCTCTATGCCAACCAGAGGTGGGATTCGATTATTGAGGAATCCCGTATTCGATGATTGCTTCAGCGGATAGACATCAGATATTGCCTTATCTGGGATATGGTAAGTCGATGAGCGAGGAGGCTCCATCACATTGAGACTGATGTACAGGTTGCAAACATTTTTTGTCAAAGCCCCGGGGAAAGGTCAAATCTGTAACTTTCCCGAACGACTTGGAGTCGTTGAGAGACCTTCTTATAAGGGTCCTGCATGTTGCATGCATTGAGCTCTGGGAGCTCTGGGGGGCTTGGGGTACTTACTGGAGCAACATACGACCACAGGGCGACTCACCCTCCCTTGGTGGTGCGCTATGGAACATGATGATTCGTTCTCCTGTGGGCCAGGATGATTCATTCTCCGTGGCGACTGTGGAACAGGATGATTCGTTCTCCTGTGGGCCAGGATGATTCGTTCTCCGTGGCGATTGTGGAATAGGATGATTCGTTCTCCTGTGGGCCAGGATGATTCATTCTCCATGGCGACTGTGGAACATGATGATTCGTTCTCCTGTGGGCCAGGATGATTCGTTCTCCGTGGTGACTGTGGAACAGGATGATTCGTTCCTCTGTGGGCCAGGATGATTCGTTCTCTGTGGCGGTTGTGGAACAGGATGATTCGTTCTCCGTGGCGACTGTGGGCCATGATGATTCGTTCTCTGTGGCGACTGTGGGCCACGATGATTTGTTCTCCGTGGCATCCACTAATAGGATGATTCGTTCTCCTGTGGATAGGATGATTCGTTCTCCTATCGAGGCATCCTACCCATGCAGTCTGGGACTCATGGGAAGTATCTCTCATGAGTCTCATCTGATCAATGAGCAGGGAAATGAGGATAGGGACCATAGTAGTTCTATTGATGGACGCATCGTTGTATCTACCGTACTCCCTATGCTAGGATGACCTCCATTGATCTGGGATCAATGAAACTGATCTGGGATCAGTATGAGTGGTTTGAGACACTCTCTTATGATATTGATCTGGGATCAATGAAACTGATTTGGGATCAGTATGAGTGGTTTGAGACACTCTCTTGTGATATTGATCTGGGATCAATAAAACTGACTTCGGGTCAGTAAGAGTGATGTGACACACTCTCTTCAGATGAAACTGACTTCGGGTCAGTAGAGAATGGTATGAGACATTCTCGATCAATTCTTCTTCTTCATGGTTTAGCAAAGGAAAGCAGAGCAGAGCAGAGCTTAACAGATGAAGCGAACAAGTTCCTTCTGTAGATTAATTACTCCAAAAAACTTGGAATATCAAGATATCCATGAAGATACAAATATTATATTAAATATATGAATAGGAATAAGAATGAATGATGATTTACAATGAGAACGAGAGGCTTGCTTATATACCAAGCAAGTGTCTCTTCATGAAGAGTCATGTTTCATTTAGACATGCCTCTTCAACCTAATTACTAATTAACTAATAATTATTTATGCTTATTATCATTTACATTATTTTACATTATTTATATATATTTTATTCGTTACATTGCCTTCTTCCTCAAAAAGCTTTGTCTTCAAAGCTTGTCGATGAAAAAGGCTTGATCTCTTTTTCGGCTTCGAATGACTTTCTCTCCCGGAACAATCATCTTCGTTGATACAAGCTGATATGATCTTCTAAGTGACAAACAAAATTGTTGCACTGAGAAGGGATCAGACCATCTCAGATTAATCTTCTGTATGGTATTTTGATCACTGGAATTTTGTAACGACTTGTTAGCATAAGACTTGATTGAGGTTACATCACTATTATTTGGAACATTAGTTTGTTGTTTCTGGTCTGAATGGTCCCGATACATAGCTTGGTTGAGTTTTCCACTCTCATGATTCGGATGCCAATAGGGTACTTTTTTGGTTTGACTTTCCCTTATTGGGCATGTGGCAATTTTTATATTTTCTTCTGGCGAAGATGTTGTTGAGTTGGTTATGGAACATTCACTTGGGATGTTCATTTGTCTGAACTGCAACATCTAAGCGTGTCGTTTCTTCAACTGACTGGTCTTCCTGAGTTGTCATATTCACTGGATCGGTATTTGTTCCCTTATTTTCAACTTGAACTGTTGCGATTGTAGATTTCGATACTTCTTCTTGAGTGAATTGTTCCAACTTATCTTTTAATGCTTTCTTATCATCCTTAAGCTTCTTAATTTGAGTGAGTAGACTTTGATTATGGTTTCTCAGACGTAAAAGTTCTTTGATTTCTGATTTATCAACTTTATTTTCAGTGTTTTGAAATTTAAGCTTTTCATCTTTTAGATCTTTGATTTGTTCTAATAAATTTTTATTAAGGTTCTTTAAACGCAAAGTTTCCTCTTCTTGTTCTGATAAGTGCTTCTTGAGTTCTTTTTTTGTGACCTTAGTCTTCTTCACTTGCACCAATAATTTTTCGACGTGGTCCTTGAGACGAGAAATTGCTTCGTCCTTTTCCATTATTTCTTTGTAATGCATATCCACAAGATCTTTATGTTCGTGTTCTGACGCTTTCTTGTTTTGCTGGATTTTGACTATTTTGCCATTCTTTTGATCTTCTTGCACTTTCTCGGTACACTGGATTACATCATTCTGTGGGAGTGATGATGGATGTAGAGAATGGAATAGGGATTCCCTTCTCCTTTTCTCCTCAGCATATTGTCGCTCAAGTATTGTGATTACTTGTTCTACATCTCTTTGGAATTGTCTTTGTTTATTACTTAGAGATTCCATATTTTTTTACTTCTTTTATCTCCCTTTTTTAATTCTGTTTTTTTTTTATTATTGTTTCTTTTCTTTTCTTTTTTATAATTTTTTCTTAATAATAAATTTTTTAATATATAATAATAATATTTTTTAATATATAATTATAAATTATATATATTATATAATTTTAATTTATATATATTATAAAATTATAATTATATAAAATTTATGTATAGTATATACCTTTTTTTTTAAAAGTACTCCAAAATATTTGTCTTGGAACTTTTCCTCCAATGGTACGATTACTCATTTAACTTTTTGGCAATTCTTTTCTTTTATTTAAACCCTTCACGATTTCCCCTTATATTTTTCCTTTATATTAAGCTTAATTTCCTTGATTCTTTTTAATACAAATTAGTTTATATATATATATATATATATATATATATATATACTTTACCTTTTATTTAAACCCTTCACTTTATGTTTTTTTGAATTGGTCTTCTTAACATCCAATTAAATTTTCTTTTAGTAACTCGACTAATTAATGTATTTTGTTGGATGTTTAAACCTTGAATAAACCTTGGATTAAACCTTCGAATAATTTCTTTTATGTTACGAAGGGTTGTCTGAATATTTAGAATGGTGGCAGCGTATCGTGATGAAAATGAGCCACTAATTAATTGACTAGAGATTTTGAGTGGCCTACGACACTAATTCTACCACCACAAATCGTTTTCCTTTAAACAACGTGACGTACGAGACCCGTTGGCAAGGGATTTACGTCGATTTTCGACGGCAGGTGGTTGATGACTGGACTACGGCGGATGACAATTGAAACAACGACCGCAGATGATTGTGGCTGTGACAACGTCTTGACGGTGGCTGGAATAATGGCTGTGCGGGAAGGTTTTTTTTCTAGAGTGTTGAAAGTAATGACTACAAGTAGGGTAGCAGACGACGGACAGAGCAGTGGCGATACGAGATACTAGTAGTGGTAGAAAACGAAAAATATATAATCGTTAGTACGACCACTTGATGAACAATGGCAGCTATGATGACTGGTTCGATGACGGGAAATGGAGGGTTGCCATAGTTGCAGTCTAACGTGGCATGCGTCGGGAAACACTGTCTCAAGGGATAAGTCTAGCTACAGGAATATACAGCCACATGTAATTTTTTTTTTTTAAATATAACTTTTTTGTATTTTTTTAATATAAAACCTTTTTTTTTTTTGTTCTGGTCCTTCCTTCTATAATATTTCGTATATAATTTTTTTTTCTTTTCAATGGCCAAGAGCCTAAGCACAAGCTAGAGAAATTCCAAAACTGATAGCGAAATGTTTGAATGACAACGAAGTTGACAATTTTCGATGGTCAAAGACCTAGATCAGAGAGCGAGCTCTATGCAGTGTTGAAGCAACCAAAGAATCGAACTGCTCTGATACCACATGAAGCGAACAAGTTCCTTATGTAGATTAATTACTCCAAAAAACTTGGAATATCAAGATATCCATGAGGGTACAAATATTATATTAAATATATGAATAAGAATAAGAATGAATAATGATTTACAATGAGAACGAGAGGCTTGCTTATATACCAAACAAGTGTCTCTTCATGAAGAGTCATGTTTCATTTAGACATGCCTCTTCAACCTAATTACTAATTAACTAATAATTATTTATGCTTATTATCATTTACATTATTTTACATTATTTATATATATTTTATTTGTTACAACAGATCAGAGCAGTGTAGGGCACTGATGGCAGAGATAGTACAGTCGGACATATGGATCAGCGGATGGAGTTCTCCCTAGTTGAGAGGGAGTGTTAAAATTGGCAACTAGGGCCAAACTCCATGTGGGTCATCTTATTTATGGCAGCTGATATTTTTCTTGGATCCCTCTCATCGAGAAGTGTAGGATTGGTCTAAAAATCATCCAATTCTGATAAGTATTTATGAAGATATGAATTTATTTTGATTATGGACAAAATGTCAAGTTGGCCAGCAACTTATGTAGGCTCAGAAGCCCAACAGTCATGTCTATTCAACCTCTACGTTTTAGTATAAATAGAAGAGGACTTGAAGTCATTTGTCACACACACACTTACTCTTGTGATTTCACTTCATCCTATTTTGAGTTTGATGAAGATGAGAGCTAGAGGGAGTGCCCTAGGGTATACGCTGCCCTAGATAACATGCCCTAGATCTAAATGCAGTGATGGGAGAATAAGCTCTACGTTGCTCAAAAATCCAGAAAAGCTGAAACTACCGGAAAAGCCGGAACTACCGGAAAAGTCGAAACTGTTGGAAAAGCCGGAAAAGCCGGAAAAGCTGGAACTGCTAGAAAAGTTTGAACTGCCGGAAAACTCGGAACTGCCAGAAAAGCCAGAACTACCAGAACTGTCGGAAAAGATGGAAAAGCCGGAACTGCCGGAAACGCAGGAAATGCCGGAAAAGCCGAAAATGCCGGAAAAGCTGGAAATGCCGGAAAAGTCAGAAAAGCTAGAAAAGTCGGAAAAGCTGGAAAAGCCGGAACTGACGAAAAAGTCGGAACTCCTAGAACTGCCTGGACTGTCGGAACTGTCGGGAACAACCGAAACTGCCGGAATTGTCGGGAACAACTGAAACTGCCAAGAACAGCGAGAACTGCCGGGAACAGCCGGAACTGCCAGAACTGCCGGGAACTGCCGGGAACTGCCAGAACTGCTGGGAATTGCCGAAACAGCCAGAGCATCTGTCTCCAAAGGAGAGCAGCATGCAAGGGACAACTAACTAACATTGGGACAGTTGTATGGTACTTAGCAGCAAATACACCAAGCATGCAATGTTACAGCTAGCATGCAAGGGACAACTAGCATGCAACAACAAGCATGCTAAGGACAACAAACATGCTAGGGACAACAAGCAAGCAAGGGACAACAAGCAAGCAAGGTGCAGCCAACACATAGGTCAGGATGGCAACATGGTGCAACAATGGCACATAATGCAGTACAGTGATGGGTATAGTCATGATTAATGGAGCGTGATGAGATGCAGCATAGTGATGATGGGCGCAACATGGTGCAGCGCCATGAGGTGCAACATGATGACGAAATGCAGCACAACGATAGGTGAAGGAGTCACCTTGGAGAATTAGTTGAAGCAACATGTCTTCAACTAATCTCATGTATCATCTTCTTAGAGATGATCTATGCTCTTATCTAGATAAGTCAAAGTGTTGACTTTTGTTGTAAATGTACTATCTCTCTCTCTCTCTCTGCTGAACTATTGAAAAACATATAAGAAGAATTGATCAAGGGTTTCCCCACATTGGGGTTTGTCCCTGGCTAGCGCCACCTCTTGTGTCCTCTTGTCTTGGCTTGTCTTCTGTGATTTATATTTATGTTCTATCTACAATTTACTTTAATGCTGATGTGATTGCTAATCTGGAAAAGATATTGAGGTAATTGTGAAAATTGAAATAAATTGCTCTAGCATAGAACATACCTAAAATTAACAAGATTGGAGCCATGTTCAATGACCTAAAGGACGTGGATAATTGATAGAGGTAGATTGGTGTTGCTGCAGATTGGGAGCCAAAGGATAGGCATATTTGTTTAGGACACGTGGATTGAAAGGGCTACGGGGTGCCACATCAACAAGTAGGTCAAGTGTTGTCTTGTTCTGGGTAGATTGGTTGTCGAAGGATTGACATCAAACCCTAGTTGTATTTCTTGTATCAGTGATTGTATGAGGGCCATGATCCCTGGTATATTAAAGATTGATTACTGTTATATGCATTTATATATCAGTTTAAGTGCCTTCCCATATCAGTGCAAACAACAGATTTTAAAGTAAATAATCAACTGAAAACAAATACCAGCATACACCCATATTTACAAGCATTTCTGATTTCCGCATTGGTTAATCATTAAGAATTTGGAAAATTTAAAGTTTTGGAAGTGGGAGAGGTTCTTGTAAGTTAGACAAGAAACCTAAGAGCCCCATTTTCAGATCAAGTGGTATCAGAGCTTAAGATTGATTAAGCCCACCTTCAAAGAAGGTTGTATCAGAATGCTTGATTGACAGGGCAAAGATTGCTTGTCTGAAAGGTGTTTGGACAGTCAAGGATTGATTACCTCATCGATTGTATGCTTGGTTGCAGACTGACTATTGTTTGAATTTGCAAAAGTGCAAGGAAAGCTATTGATAGCTCAGTCTAGGAAGGACAAGAAGGAAGAAGGGCTGAAGGCATTCTTCTATCCCAAAGGACCTCAAGGCAATCCTTGAAGCACAGGAGGTTTGTTGCAAAAGGTTGCTTGAGTAAGCTCTTTAATAATCTTGTTTGAAGTTCTTTTGTTCATTTGCAGAATGACAACTTCTACAAGTGAGTCCTCAAACTGCTCCTTCATCCCAAGATTCTTTGATGGAGACATGAAGCAAGACTTGTCCACCATGATGGAAATGGTGAGAGAAATGTATGAGGATGGAAGGAAGAGCAGCATACTTAGAGAGCAGTTGAATTCTGTGGAGGAAGAGAAGCAGATGCTTTCTGACAAATTGCAGGAAATGGAGAGGCAACTTCATATTGCAAGTATGAACCTGAAAAGGATGCATGAGTTGGAGTCACAACTCTTTGTTGCAAAAGAAGCCTTGGCCAAGTATCAGCTTGAAGAAGAGGTAAACCATTCCTGTTTGTCTTCAAATTCTTCTAAGAATGCTTATATTGGTTCTTTTGAAAAACATACCAGAGGCATAGGTTCCAAGCTAATGTCCAAGATGGGCTATGAAGGAAAAGGATTGGGCAAACATGAACAAGTTATTGTTGAACCAATAATGGTTGAGGAAAGGCCTAAGTATTTGGGTCTTGGCTATGGACAGTCTTATGGAGAGAGTTCCAAAGCTGCCATGAAGGCCATTGAAACAGTTCCAAAAAGGAGTTTCATTGCAGGTCCTCTACCTCAGAAGTGTGAGGATTGTATTAAGGAGGAATGCAATAGCTCGAAACATCATTCGCATGATGCAGATGTTCAGAAGCACACACTTGAACCAGAGAGTTGTGGAAACTTTGACAGCCTTGAAGAAAGTAATGGTATTCCAAAGGGAGCCACTTCTTCATTTGATTCACCTCCTCATGAAGGCAATAAAGGTGAAAGAGGCAGGTATAAATCTGGTTCTAAACACCTTCCTTTTGATTTTGTAAAGCATGGAAAAAGAATTGCATGTTCCTTTTGTGGTTTGGATAACCATTATGTTTCTAGATGTTGGAAGAGGATGGCCACATACAAGAAACTTCTGAAGGAAAAGAAGCAAGCAGCCAAAGGTCCACAGGACAAGGCAAATCATGCTGTCAAAAGGATGCACGTGTGTTGCACTTACTGCCATAAGCAAGGGCATCTTGCTGAAAGGTGTTGGACTTTGAATCCAACACTGCTTCCACCAAAGCCGAAGGAGAAGGTGGAAAAAGAAAATGGCAGGGATGGAAGTAAAGATTCCATGATTGATGCGGTTCAGGATGATTCACATATTGATGCTGATGTGCAAACAAAGGAGGGACCTTTGAAATGGATTGGTAAGAAATGGTTAGAATTCTTATCCAATTAAGACTGCATGTTATTGATGCATCTATTTGCATTTCTTTGTGGAATAAATGCAAGTTGCAGGATCTCACCAAATGGTAAATAGAAAGAAGTTGAGTAGGAAACTCACTTTATTGCTGCAACAATATGTTCATTTCAGCTTCGGAAGTACAGTGTACTTAAGCGAAAGTTGATAGATGGAATGCATGCTTGAGCATGAGATGCATGTGATGCTGGCTTGGGAGAAGTTAACTTGGTTTCTAAAATAGAGACAAGGATGAAGTGTTTCATCTTTTGGAAAAGAGTCCTAAAGGTCTTTTTCCTACATGCTTGACTTGAAGGGTCATTTGTTGTAAGGGCATGTTTTATTGGCTTTTTATCTAGCTAATCATTTGTATGCAGATACAAGACATGGAAGGGTTCACAAGATGTGAAATCTGTTTCTTTGTTGAAGCAGGAGTTAGCCCATGCAATTGTTGTCTGTATGCCTGCTGTTGTTAACAATTGTTGTTGGCAGCTTTTCAAACAGGTACAAATGAAAGTTTTGTGGAGCAGATGTACTTCACATTCGTTTGAGCCACCTTGGATCAAGGATCAAGGCAAAGAAGTTCAAACTACCTTCTGTAAACTTCACAGCAGAAGTTCTGCATGAAGTCAAGGAGGAAAACAGTTCTTCCCGAGACGACCAACCCATCCAAGAAGGGAAGTAGTCAGAGATCTTGGTTCAGAGGCACTATGCAAAGATAAGTGTAGGGAGGCTGAAAGAAGAGGGTGTTGTTACTCTCATTTACTGCTTAGATTAGTATATCAATCTTTTGGTGGACCAAAAGTTCTTTTAGTGGGAAGGCGTGATCCGAATTTGGATCCTTAAACTCTCTTAAAGCTACCTGAACTCTGTAAAAGCTCATACCGAAGTTTAAAGTCTTATGGATGTCGAAGCCTATTAGAAATAACCTCTGAATAGCGACAATTTGCAGCCAGCACAGAGCAACGAGGACCTTCGGTCAAAGCGCATTGACCGTTGGCCCATGGGGACTGTGCATGGTGCAAAAATGGCAGTTAGGAGGCTCAGATCAGAAAACGGAGGCTGTTTCTGATGCGCGATTAGCGCAAAGGCAAAACCCCTCGAAATGGTAAAGCCCCGAGCGCTTAGTCATGAGGAAAGCCAAGAAACCGTGGGAAAAGCGCTAAAATCGAAGGCGGGTCCCGCGCTCCAAAATCGGCGAAATATCAGAGGCGTTTCGGGCGGTAAGCAGGTTTGTCAGAGAACCCAACGATTCCATACGTTGATTGACGCGTGTCTAGTGGATGAGAGAGAAACTGCTCTCATCGCGGGCTAACGTCCGAGCAAGTCAACCGCGCGATAAGAGCGATAACCATAGGATCTGGAGGCCCCAGATCTAACGGCGGAGATTGCGCCCGATGGGAAACCGGATTTGACGGAGAAAATAAGCTTTGGCACATAAAGGTTGAAGTCCGATTGGACTGCTGAGTTGGCAGATGAATCATTTCACAGAGTAACCGAAGTAACGAACTGTTTGAGGAAGAGCTGGCTCAGCTCGTAAGGAGACAAGTGGCCACCTCTCTGTGAAGCGTTATAGTGATGATGACGCAGAGCAGGGAATTCCAACGGACAGAGGCAGGCGATCTGAAGAGCCGGGAGAGGAAGCAAACAGTCATGAGACGGATTGGCGTTAAGCCACGAACAGACAGAGAGTGAAAAGAGAGAGAAAAAGAGAGCAGCCTAAGAAGCAGTAGAGCGGACCTGGAAGTGAAAAAAACCAGAGCCGAGCTCACTGTAATAGGTAGAGCCACTAGAGGTTGGAGGGCGAAAAACGAGAAAAAAAAGACGCTGAATTCGCAGAGAGTCTAGGAAGTCACTCGGAGGTCGAGTGAAAAGCCAGAGAGCTCAATTGACAACAACATAATGTTGTTGGAGTTGCTTGGAGGTCGAGCGATTCACAAAGGCATGGAAAGGCTGAGCGAAAGTGCTTAGAAAAGCCAGAGCAGAGAGCTGCGAGCCGTAGCCAGAGCCAAGAGCCAGAGCGAGCGCCAGAAGCGAGAGCTGAGAGCCAGAACCAGAGCCTGAGCCACAGAGCCAAAGCTGGGAAGGCGAAGAGCTCTAAGAGCCAAGGGATAAGATGGTGTTCTGAGCCCAATGTTCCTGTATAAAACATTGGAGTTAAGTGTAGGCACTTGTAAAAGAACTATTGCCATAATCCCGAGAGCCTAATCAAGTTGATTAGAGCTCAAGGAGACGTAGCCCAAGATAGCAGGGTGAACTCCATATTATATTGTTGTCTTATGTGTTGGTTTTTACTGCTGCTTTTATTACTGTTATATGCATTTATATATCAATTTAAGTACCTTCCCATATCAGCACAAACAACAGATTTTAAAGTAAATAATCAGCTGAAAACAAATACCAGCATACACCCATATTTACAAGCATTTCTGATTTCTGCATTGGTTAATCATTAAGACTTGGGAAAATTTAAAGCTTTGGAAGTGGGAGAGGTTCTTGTAAGTTAGACAAGAAACCTAAGAGCCCCATTTTCAGATCAAAAAAAGGGTTGTTGCAGACTGTCAACAAGCCCTAACCAGAGCACCAAACCTACAATAGTGATATCAACCCTTGAGGAGTGCAAAGGTATGGTATTAGTGTTGAATTGGATGTTAGAGGATCAGTCCTAGTGTGGATAGTTTTGTTGCAGCCTGTGGGAGCCAATTAGAGGGTTTGACTTGGTGGTTAGAAGCCCCTCCTAGGTGCATATTTCACAGTGGAGTACTAGGCATCATTGGACTGGTGGAGGGCAACGTGTTGGTAGCCCAAAGTAGCCCTTGACAAGCAGTCATAATGAGAGCTTGAAAACTGAAGGTTGGGTGAAGGATTGAGCCTATGTGTAGCTCTTTGATGGATGAAAGACGCTACTAGAAGGCAGATTGAAGCTCAGGTGTTGGCCAACCTAGAAGAGCAAGTTGGATCAGCCTGTGTTCATTGCAGCATAAGCGACTTGCAACAGTGATAGGTGGAAACCCTCCCGGAGATTCTATGTGTCGTCCTTTGATGGACTGAGGGGTAGTTAGAGAGAAAAACAGAAGCGAAGGACTGACAGAACGAGATACGACATAGAGACTACAGTGAGATTGTTAGTGTATCTTGTATTCTTGTATTTGTGGGTAATTGAGGGTCATTATTCCTTGCATGGGAAGCCCTAGACTGTTGTATTATTCAGTTGGTTTAATATAACGAAGATTGGGTTGTCGTACATATTTGTACAATATTTTGTAAAAAGTTATCTATACTTGAGCATGTGTGATTTACTGCTTTATATTGTTCCGCTGTGCAAAGTAGCTTTGTTGAGATTCTTGGTTTGGTAGCATCAGAGATTCTAAGATTCTATCCTAGACCCAAGATCGTGGAAATTCAACATGGTATCAGAGCATGTCTGAGCTACTTTGGAAGACAGTGAATCATCAGAGTGCACAATGAAGTACAACTTAAGAGGGAGTTGGTCACATTGTAGGTGAAGGGCTCACTACAATGTCGAAGTTTCGGGTTGGTTTCCAGTATGAGGACAGGTTGGAGGGGTTGTCCAACTATAGTCCATGGAAGGAAAGGATCAAGTTGGTCTTATAGGTCAACAAAATCTGGGAGTTTGTCGAGAAAGCAATCAAGAATCCAACTGACCTAAAAGCGCTGGAAGTGTACGAGGATTTTGATACGAGGGTGAGATTGATCATCCTAGATGGTGTGAAGGATCCCCTAATACCTCATTTGTCTGGGAAGAACACTGCACACAAGATGTGGATGGCCCTTCAAAATTTGTTCCAGAATAAGAACGAGAACCGGGTACTGGTATTGGAGGATAAGTTGAAGTCCACCATGATGATACTAGGTGAAGGAGTAACTTCGTATATGACGAGATTGTCTCAGGTCAAAGATTAGCTTGCTGTCACTTCGTCGGTGTGATTATTTTAGATTCTGATATGGCGAGGATTGCTTTGAAAGGGTTCACTGAGGAATGGAAGCCTTTCATCAAGGGGATCGTTGCGAGAGAGAAGTTGCTATACTGGAATAGGCTGTGGGACGACTTAATTTAGGAAGAGTTGCGAGACGAGGATCTTCATCCAAAGAAGAAGACTTTCGATGATGACGTGGCACTTGCAGCACAAATGAAGGGTAAGCATAAGAAGGACTTGGGTAAAGTCGAGTGTTTCAACTGTGGCGAAATGGGTCATTTTTCGTCAAGATGTCCGATGAAAAAGAAGGGAGATGACGAGAAGAAGAAAGGGAAGTAGGTTTTGGTGTTGCCACTTCTGCTGAGATCGATGCTGTCACCAAGAGATTGGAGGAGGAGGACTTTGCTATAATCTCTCTTTTCTTGCAGGGTACTATTGATGAGGATGGATGGTACGTGGACAGTGGTGCGTCGAAACATATGACAGGGTCGCAGGAGGTTTTCAAGACTCTAGCCGAATGGGACTCAAAGTTGCACATGGTGTTGGGCAACAAGAGCAAGAAGGATATCTGAGGATCGAGAGTTATGCCATTCAGGATGGAGACACGACGAGTGATGCGGGTCTAGTATGCAATGTTTATACCAAGACTCAGATATAGTGTGATATCTGTCTCGATGAAGGAGAAGAAGGGGTTTGAGGTCTTGTTTCAGGATGGGAAGGCAAGACCCAGACCTAGAGGCTCTAGCTCCGCAGGTATTGTGCTTCGAGTTAGAGAGCATGGTCTATACAGGCTGACAGGGAAGCTTATAGATCATGGGAAGAAGAAGCAGGCGGATCAGGTGCAGGTTCTAGAGAAATAGTTGCAGGTGCAAGCTTCAGGGGTACAGGTACAGGTTCCAGAGAAGGAGGTCCGGGTTTCGAAGGCTTAGAGGGAGTCAGTTCTAGTGGGAGCTTGCAGATTCAGGTGGAGACTTTGCAGCCCAAGAAGAGCATGTGGTCAGTGGGGAGCAAAGCTGCTCCTATAGCTGCCAAGAAGGAATCATGGAGAGATTGGAAAGCGATACAGGAGAAGAAGAAGAAGCAAGATGCTTCGAGTGACAACGACACTTTCGAGGGAGGCGTAGTTCATACTATAGGGATTGCTGCAGTGGTGAGTGCCAGGAGTTGGGCGAGTGTTGCGAGTAGTGATGATGATGATGGATTACTTCCTATTCTTGGAAGTACCTCCCTCGCTAAGAGGGAGTGTTGATTTTTGAGTAGCTTGGGAGGTACTCCAAGCCCTAGGGTTCAAGGTTTGAAGGGTGGAGCACCACAAGAGTCACTTGTGGGCTTGGAACCCAAGGTTGGGGTTTTGCACCCATCGATGTTTGGGCCAAAACCATGGAGAATTTTGGACATGTGATGGATGGAGATGATAGAGGACAGCGAGGAGAATCCAACACTTCGAGAATCATCGAAATCCGAGATGTCCTTGATGAGTTATGAATTTTTGAAGGTTGACATTGAATTTTTGGCACATGTAGGTTTGGAGTGCAATGCCAAGATACATGTCTATTCGAGTAGCCCTTCTAAAGTGTATAAATAGAAGGTGAGAGAACTCATTTTAGGCATCCATTATGCATCCATTCATAGGAGATATGTTAGGTTCCTCTATACTAGTGTTAACCCTTATTGTTATTAGTGCAACCCCCTTATTGTTATTGTTGTGTCCATGTAGTCCCCATATTGTTATTATTGTGCGCCATAGAAGCCCACTATTATTATTGTTGTACCCTAACGTTACTATTGTTATGTCGGCTCTGATTATATTGTGACCCCTTAGACTCCTATATATAGAAAGGAGGTTTTGTCATTTGAATCAAAGAATTGTTCATTTGGTAATGTAAAGGAGGTTGCCTCCTTGAAGAGGCTTATTTTGAAGTCGTTGATCTATCTCTTCTTCTGTTTTGTGAGCTGGTTTCATAACATTTGGTATCAGAGATTTGGATTCTAGGGTTTCGCTGCTTCAAACATGTCATCGTGGCATTTTCGCTATAATTTTTTTTTATGAAGTTTCAAAAGCTAAAATTAAAACTCGTTTGAGCCAAAACCTTGATGAACCTCTGGTCCGAATTTCAGATCTTGTCTCGCTATATTTTCGGAGATATGAGCTGAGGAAGTTGGGGTTTTTGTAGGCTCTAGAATTCCATCTCAAATAGGTCATCGTGGCATTTTCGCTATAACCTTTTTTCAACGAAAATTCAGAAGCTGAAATTAAACACATTTGAGACGAAATCGTGTTGAACCTTGTGTACAAATTTCAGATCTTGGTTCGCTATATTTTCAAAGATAGGATCCAAGGAAGTTAGGCTTTTTGTAGGCTCCTGAATTCGATCGCAAATAGGTGACCTTGGGAAAATTGTCATAACATTCTCTCTTAGCATTGGGTTTAAATCTTGTAAAAAATGACAGAAAGAGGACGAACTGTAGTTTTTTTGGTATCGTTTTTAAGGCCGAAGGTCGAAACAGTGACACATCGCACTTCATACTAGTTTGCTCTATTGAGCCAGTCTATAATTAGGTCATTGTTGGAGATTGGGCATAACTCTTTCTTGAAGAATCCAATTTCGATCAGACCCGTGGGGTTGGAAAGAGGACTCAGAGGGCTACCACAGGATGTAATTTCAGACCTTGGAGATCTGAAATTACAGAGATACATCAGATTCAATATCAATCTCATACAAAGCGAAAAAAAAGGCGTGTAGTTTTCTTTTAAATTTGCATAAGTTTTGTTTGAGAAAGTAGTTTGAAGTGATTCAAAGGGCATTGTGAAGCACAATTATCATTAATTGATGACCTAAAGAAAGAAAATGGAAACACCTGTAAGCAACTCGAAATATCTACTATGACACATGAAGAAGAGGAAGAAAGGCATCATGATATATCAAAATTACGAGACCAAGTGAAACAAATTTTGCTCTCACAAAAAGTAACTGAAGCTAAGATGGATGGTTTAAAGAATGGAATGGAAGCTAAGATGGATGGTATAGAAGCAAAACTTAAAGACAATATGGAAGATTTGATGATACTTTTGACAAAGTTGCTACAAGAAATGCTTACTAATGGCGAAAGGGTAGTAAAGGTGATGAGAACAAAAGAAATGTTATTCATGATTTCATAGACTCTAATGTTGGATTGAAGACCCACCACGTTCCAAAGATCGATATGAAGAAGTTTGATGGCAAAGAACCTGTAACATGGATACTACAGATGGAGCAATACTTCGATCTCCATAACGTGAAAAACACATGAAAGTTACGCATTGCAATTTTATATTTGGAACCTTATCAATTTGTATGGTATTGATGGCTTTGCTCTCGTAAACAAATTGTCACTTGGTCAATTTTTACAGAGGAAATGATAGCACATTATGATGATACATAAAGCAACACCTTCTTTAGCCAATTGATAAATCTCAAACAAAAGGGTTCAATGGTGGAGCTCATTGAGGACTTCCAAAAATTGAATACAAGGGTAAATGATATTCCAGAGGAGCATAGGATTGATGTGTTCATAGGGACCTTAAAGGATAACATCTAACATGAGGTTCGCCTTTGGGAACCTGATTCATTGAAAAATGCATTCAGGTTGGTAAGAAAAATTGAAAGCAAAATTATGGCAACAAGGAAGCCTACCACTCACAACTATAAAGATGGAAGTTCTGTTGCCCCTAGCCTTCCACAACCTACAAGGTTGACACCACAACAATTGGGAGAAAAATGAGTAAAAGGGATCTGTTACAGTTGTGATAGCAAATACACTAAAGGTCATAAGTGTGCTGAGAAGAAATTAATTTACACATATTAAGAAGAGGAGGAAGAAAAGGAACAAGAAACATCAAAAGAAGAGGATATACACCAGGAACCAACCCCAAAGAAAGAAGAAATGAATCCGACCATATCTTGTAATGCATTGACATGGATTACCACTCCTGAAACTCTCAAGATAGAAGGACATATCAAGAAGAAAAAGGTAATAGTGTTGATTGATTAAGGTAGTACCCATAATTTTATTCATTGTAAGATAGCCAAGGAATTGTATTGTTTCCTATATCCAACACCAGAGTGTCAAGTGATGGTTGCAAATGGAAAAACCTTAAATTGCTCTAGAAAGTGCCATAATATCAAGCTATCCATGGGAGAATATGTATTGAATAGTCCAATGCTTTCCATTCTGATGGGTGGTACTGATGTTGTACTAGGAGTCTAATGGTTACAATCTTTGGGTACGATCGCTTTTAATTTTCAAGAACTTTTCTTGAAATTTTTTGGGAAGGAAAGGAAGTTGAATTAAGGGATATTGCAGGGAAACCAGGAAAGATAATAAGCTCTAACAACATGACAAAGCTTCTAAAGAAAGAACAACAGAGCGTAATTGCACAATTATGTTCACTAGAGGTTCAAACAACAAAATCATCTAATTCTACAGATCTCCAAAATGTCTTGGACAATCATTCTAAGGTTCAAGCAGTGGAAGATTATATCGAACATCAACAACAAGTTCTCCAACTCTTAAAGGATAACCTCACTTCGGCGAAAAATCGAATGAAACAAAAGGCATATCAACATCGCAACAAAAGAAGCTTTGATGTAGGCGACTAGGTATTTTTACGGCTACAACCATACAAACAAATGTCCCTCAAGTAAGCTAAGAAGGATAAGAAATTATCACCAAAGTACTATGGTCCTTACAAGGTGTTGCAAAGATTGGCACTATGGAATACAAATTGGAGCTTCCTGCATCTTCCCCAGTGCACCCAGTTCTCCATGTTTCATACTTAAAGAAGGTTATAGGTGACAAGCTCCCAGTTCAAACAATATTGCCAGAAATTGACGAGGAAGGAAAAATCATATTGGAACCTGAAGCAGTCACAAAATCAAGAACCTGCCAGATACGAAATCGATCAATTTCAGAGTATCTCATAAAGTGGAAGAACTTACCCGCTGAAGATTCCACATGGGAGGATGATAATTTTATACAGAAGCATCTAGAACTACTCAAGCGTTGAGGACAACACTTTTTTGGAGGAGAGGGGCATGTTAGGTCCCTATACTACTAGTGTTAACCCTTATTGTTATTAGTGCAACCCCCTTATTGTTATTGTTGTGTCCATGTAGTTCCCATATTGTTATTATTGTTGTGCTCTTACATTACTATTGTTATGTCGACTCTGATTATATTTTGACCCCTTAGACTCCTATATATAGAAAGGATGTTTTGTCATTTGAATCATCCAAGAATTGTTGATTTGTGTCATGTAAAGGAGGTTGCCCCCTCAAAGAGGCTTGTTTTGAAGTCGTTGATCTATCTCTTCTTCTATTTTGTGAGATGGTTTCATAACAAGATACACCTCTGAGGTAGCCGAGTTAGCTAAGAAGGCAGATCGAACTTGTTTAGGACTGTTTTTGTGGGTATATTTGTCTCTTACATGGACACAATACTACAAAAGGCTACAACATTGTTAAGGGCAGTTTGGTGGATGTTTTTGGGACAGTTTGAGGTGGATCTTCCTCCTAGAAAGCAGGCTGCATTCCTAAACAACACCTACAGGTGGGCTGCAGGCCTGGTCTCTCTTGGAAGTGGGCCGTAAGGCTGTTAGAAGTTACAGGAAGGGTCGCAGGTAGGAACAGGAGCCTAGGAGTTGAGTTTGGGGTGCGGTCTGGCCTAGAACAACAACTAAGTGTGAGCAGATTAGTGTGGAGGAAACCCGCAGTCCAGGAAAAGGTTTTGGAGCAGTGAAAGAGGGTTGTTGCAGACTGTCAACAAGCCCTAACCAGAGCACCAAAACTACATAAGTGACATCAGCCCTTGAGGAGTGCAGAGGTATTGTATTAGTGTTGAATTGGATGTTAGAGGATTAGTCCTAGTGTGGACAGTTTTGTTGCACCTTGTGGGAGCCAATTGGAGGGCTTGACTTGGTGGTTAGAAGCCCCTCCTAGGAGCAAATTTCACAGTGGAGTATTGGGCATCATTGCACTGGTGGAGGGCAGCGTGTTGGTAGCCCAAAGTAGCCCTTGACAAGCAGTCATAACGAGAGTTTGACAGCTGAAGGTTGGGTGAAGGATTGAGCCTCTGTTTAGCTCTTTGATGGATGAAAGAAGCTACTAGAAGGTAGATTGAAGCTTAGGTGTTGGCCAACCTAGAAGAGTAGATTGGATTAGCCCGTGTTCATTGCAGCAAAGGTGGCTTGCAACAATGATAGGTGGCAGCCCTCCTGGAGACTCTGTGTTGTCCTTTGATGGACTAAGGGGCAGCTAGAGAGCAGAACGAAAGCGAAGGACCTGCAGGACGAGATACGTCATAGACACTGCAACGACATTGTCCGTGTATCTTGTATTCTTGTACTTGTGGATAATTGAGGGTCATTATCCCTTGTATGGGAAGCCTTAGACTGCTGTATTATTCAGTGGGTTTAATATAACGAAGATTGGGTTGTCGTACATATTTGTATAATATTTTGTAAAAAGTTGCCTATACTTGTGCATGTGTGATTTACTGCTTTATATTGTTTCGCTGTGCAAATTAGCTTTGTTGAGATTCTTGGTTTGGTAGCGTCGATATTCTAAGATTCTGTCCTAGACCCAAGATCGTGGAAATTCAACAAGTTAGTCCAACTTGCGAAACACACAGGGAGCGCTGAACAATGTCTAACAATCTTCCCGCTAGCGTGAGCCGCATGAGTTTCGAACTTGAGACTTGTTGCTCTGATACTACTTGTTGGAATCACGATTGTTGTTAGACCAAAACCCGCACGCATTAGTGTCCGCTACAATAGCTAGAGTTAGGATCCACGAGAGGTGGTTAGTCCATGTTGCGAAACACACAGGGAGCACTGAACAATGTCTAGCAGACGAATTAGTTCAAACCACTTTACTCTTAGTTAAGATGAAACATAATGTGAATAGGAGTTATTCCAAGGTGTAGGTGGACATTTAGAGAAATGCACCAAGAAGATAATGTTAAGAGGTAAATTTACTTGTTGATAAAGATGGATGAATGGTGAAGTATGAATGTGGACAAATGGCTAGGGTGCATGCAAGCTAACCTATGAAAGCTTGCGTGTTAGGGCCAACCCTAACCCCTTTATTTATGTAATAATTCCAATGGGCCGAGTCAGACTCATAGTTAGTTAAGAGAGTCAATAAAGCCCGAATTAATAATTGTAAGTGGTTGACCCGCATTAGATAAAAAGGACCACAGTTAGTTGTAAACGAGCCATAGTTAATAAATAAAGTGGTTAACCCGTGTTATGCAAGGGACCACTAGTAGTTAGGGTTTTGGATGTCATTTAACTATAAATACTCTTAGTTAGTAAGGGAAAGATCATCGAGTCTTATTGTAATTGAGCTCTTCTCTGTTGGCGGTTTCCCCCTCGAAGAGGCAAGTGAACATTGAATCTGTTTCTGAATCGTAAAATACTTTGCAGTTTTTCTCATTTCATGTGATAATTTTGTGTTTAGGCCTATATTTCTTCGTATTTATGGTATTCTGGATTTCTCGCAAGTAGAGCACTTTCCAGGGCAACCCTAGATAAGCCGTCGACTGTCTTGCTGCTACAGTACACTGAGAACAACACTCAAGGAGATTACTTGCTAGGGCAGTCGGGTAGTACGGCTAAGGGTACGGTCGATCCTCCTTAGTTAGCACCCTGGAAGATTGGGTCGAGTACTATTGTTAGACCCCTGCGTACATTGCGATCTGTAGCACCTGACACTCCTTTCTGACCATAGTTCCCTCTGCTTTCTGAAAATCGCCCTCTACCTTATCTTCCAGATCAAATCCAACAGTTAGGGTTCTACCGCCGCCATACAACTTAGATTTAGCAGTTGGGGTTTTCACAGTGCAGATTAAATTGTTTCTTGCAGTGAGGGTTTTGGCCGCCATAGTCCAGATCAGATTGTTGCAACACATTCGGCAGGACCAAGACCTTTGGGTTTCTGTTACTACAGTCCAGGCCCAATTTCCGCAGGACATTGGGTAGTGGTACCATTCACTTGTAAGCCCCCAAATTTTTTTCCTACGCGGCTTCAAGTAACCCACGTCATTAGACTCCTAGGCTTGCCCTCTTTCCAAGCAGACTACTCTTAAGTAAGCTAAAAAAATTGACCGGGATTAGTGTATGCTAGGTACTAGATCTCAAGTTATGATCACGGAAAAGGTAGTCCGGAGGGTCAACAACCTTGAAGACAGAATCGATGCATTCGAGACCAAGATTAACCAACAACTCTTAGCAATTACAACCCTTATAAGCCCGACTCATATGGAGGAGCCTAATGTTGATGCACACATAGAAGGAGAATCCAACCATCACATTCACTTCCATGGAAATCATCACTCTTCCAACCACTGACACCAAAGCTGGACATGTACAAATTTGATGGCTCTAACCCTGCAGTATGGGTAGCACAAATCGAACAATATTTCTCCCTTAATATCTGCGAAGATGAAACTAAACTACATGTGGGAGCCCTTTACTTGGATCAAGAGACATGGCAGTAGAGGAAGTGGCATAAAAAATATTATCCAAGGAGAGCCACTTGGAACATGTTCTCAAAAGTCATATGTGATCGCTTTGACCTGGAATCTAATTTTTTGGGCTGTCTCACAAAGCTACGACAAACAGGTACAGTAAAGGACAACATTGCAGCCTTTGAGCAGTTGGCCATTAGAACTGACGGTCTAGGAGATGACTTCTACTTGGAATGTTTCATCAGTGGCCTAAAAGAAGCCATCCAAGTCCATGTTCGGATGCACCACCTAGTTACTTGGTTGGATGCTTGTTGCAAGGCCTTAGATGTGGAAATCACCTTAAATGCCCAGTCCAATCGTCCAAATTTCACCGCCAAGGCGCGTCCCACACAGGCTCAGGGCCCCACCCAAACACTTAAGGTTCAAAAGGTGTCACCAGCAGAAATGGCCAAAAGATGAAAATAATGACTGTGCTACTACTGTGATGACAAGTACTCCCCTGGACATAAATGCAAGGAACCAAAATTCTTTCAAATTGATGCTACTGATAACAACTCAACATATGAAGCTCCATCCCTTGAGGTGCCTGAGGAAGAAGCAGGGGAAACCCAAACCGACAATGATCTCACAGCTATGCCAGATGAGCCGGTTATATCACTACATGTCTTGGCTGGCATTTATGATCCTCAAACTCTCAAAATCCGAGGCTTTATTAAACATTGACCAGTAGTAGTATTGATTGATAGTGGCAATACTCATAACTTTATTCCATAAGAGAGTCGCAAAATTTGTTCATTGCTTTGTGCAAGCGGTATCTAATTTCCAAGTACTTATCGCTGATGGGAGGGCGATGAAATGTGAAGGCCACTGTGAAAATGTTAAGCTTCAGATGGGAGACTACACCTAAAGACCCACATGTTTGCTATTAAAATGGGTGGTTGCGACATTGTCTTGGGTACTGAATG
Source organism: Pinus tabuliformis (assembly GCA_031772625.1). NCBI lineage: Eukaryota > Viridiplantae > Streptophyta > Pinopsida > Pinales > Pinaceae > Pinus > Pinus tabuliformis. The sequence goes on from CM062819.1 coordinate 2,018,658,480, forward strand.
GCTTCGCACACTGGGCCCTATCACAATGGATTTCTAGGAGTTATATAAGAGCTTTAAGCAGAACGAGTACATTCATACATTAAGGGGACTCGACGCAGGTGTTCCTACTATCATCAACTTGCATCGAATGGATAAGCTTTTAAAAAAGGGCTATCGTGGAGTAGTCGCCCAATTTAATGCCATTCAAGCCATTGAATCCACTACTCATATTCATCCTGAGGTGCAACAGGTATTGGATCGCCACTAGCGGGTCTTTGACAAACTTAAAGGGCTTCCACCCTCTAGGGGTGAACGTGATCATAACATCCCTTTGGCCTCGGGTGCACAACTGCCTGATTTCCGCCCATATCGATATCCTTTTGCCCAAAAGAATGAAATTGAAAAAATCATCAAGGAACTCCTTGAAGTCGGTGTTATCCGTCCCAACATCAGTCCTTATTCATCTCTAGTGGTCATGGTTCTAAAGAAAGATGGAGAATGGCACATGTGTCTGGACTTTCGGGCCCTCAACAAGCTCACTATCAAGGACAAATTTCCTATTTCGGTTGTTGATGATCTGCTTGATGAACTGCATGGTGCTCAATTCTTTACCAAGCTAGACCTCCGCTCGGGCTATCACCAAATATGCATGAAGGAAGTAGACATTCCCAAGACTGCCTTCTGAACTCATGAAGGCCATTATGAGTTCCTGGTCATGCCATTTGGTCTCTGTAATGCTCCATCTACTTTTCAAAGCCTCATGAACCACCTGCTGAAACCATATCTCCACAAATTTGTCTTGGTCTTCTTCGATGACATTCTCATCTACAACATAACCTGGGACAAACATCTTCAACATGTAGACCAGATATTGCAACTGCTCCGAGATCACAAATTATTTGTCAAATTATCCAAGTGCTCTTTTGGCGTGGAAGAAGTCGAGTATTTGGGACACATTGTGGGTCATGAAGGAGTGAGGGTTGATTCGAAAAAGATTCAGGCAATGCCTCAACCAAAAACTTTGAAGGGTTTGAGGGGATTCTTGGGCCTCACTGGCTACTATCACAAATTTGTCCACAATTATGGTCGCATTACTAGACCCCTCACTAATCTTCTCAAGAAAAAAACATTTATTTGGATTGATGCAGCTTAGCAGGCCTTCTTGGCTCTCAAATAGGCCATGTGCTCCAATCCCGTTTTGGCCCTACCAGACTTCACCAAATCTTTTGTAATTGAATTGTGATGTTTCCAGTACCGGTATTGGTGTTGTATTAATGCAGGAAGGTAGACCATTGGCTTTCACCAACCAACAACTCAGTGGCAAACATCTGGGTCAATCTACTTATGAGAAAGAAATGATGGCCATCTTACATGCAGTAGACACCTGGCGGCCATACTTGTTGGGACGATGTTTCCAAATCCGCACGGACCATCAAATCCTAAAATATTTTCAGGAGCAATGTTTATCGTCGCCACAACAAAAATAAATGGCTTGCCAAAACGCTGGGATATGATCATGAGATAATTTACAAGAAAGGGCGTGACAATGAAGTAGATGATGCATTATCACGCCAATTTGAAGGTGAGATCACCCTGCTATCAATCTCTCTACCCATACCAGATTGAATTGAAGAGGCCCACAAGGAATGGTTCTCCCACTCCTCTCTTTCCCAACTCATTAATAATTGAAGAGAAGATCGTAATTCCTCATCAGACTACTCTTGGAAGGATGAGATTCTTCGCTACAAGGATCGAGTAGTTATCTCACTAGCCTCCACTCTCAAAACCCGTATCTTGGATGAGCTGCACTCATCTTCAATTGCAGGACATTCAGGAGACTTATGCCCACGCACGTCCTTCTTTCTTTTGGACTGGCATGAAAAACGACATTCTTACTTTTGTAGTTGAATGTGATGTGTGCCAATGCAACAAAGGGGAAACAGTCAAGTTACCGAGAACCTTACAACCATTGCCACTCCCTGCCTTTGTTTGGACAGATGTTTCCATGGATTTCATCATTGGTCTCCCAAAGTCAGGCAACAAATCAATCATCATGGTGGTTGTGGACAGACTTTCTAAATATGCTCATTTTTGCGCTCTACCACACCCATTTACCCCCACTTTGGTGGCTCAAGTTTTCTTGGACCAGATCTTCAAATTGCATGGCATGCCGACTTCCATTGTGTCTGATCGCGACCCCACTTTCACCAGCAAATTTTGGCAGGAACTTTTCAAGCTACAAGGCACGCAACTCCAACTAAGTACCGCCTATCATCCCCAAACCGACAGTCAAACAGAAGCAGTCAACAAATGTTTGGAGACATATCTGAGGTGCTTCACTTCAGAAAAGCAGCATCAATGGGTACAATGGCTACCTTTAGCTGAATGGTGGTATAATACTAACTATCACGAAGCCACTAAGATGACCCCATATGAGTTAGTGTATGGCGAACTCCCATCTTCACCTATTTCTTATATCCTTGGATGTTCTAAAGTGCGGGCTGTTGATCAACTCCAAAATCGTGCCACCATGATAGCTCATCTCAAAGATAATCTACATCAAGCTTAGAATCGAATGAAGCAACAGGCAGACCAACATTGTTCTGAGCGCGCATTTCAAGAAGGGGATCAGGTATTCCTGTAACTCTAACCATATAAGCAAACATCTCTCAAAGAAAAGGGCTGCTAAAAACTAGCACCAAAATTCTATGGGCCTTATCAGATACTTCAACGCATAGGAGCAGTCGCCTACAAACTGGCCTTGCCACCTACTTCAAAAATCCATCCGGTCTTCCATGTATCATGCCTCAAGAAAGTGGTGGGGAACAATTGCAGAGTTCAAACAAGTCTACCCGAATTGGATGAGGAAGGCTCACTTTGGCTCCGACCAGAACAGGCCCTCAATACTCGTGAAAGACATCTCCGCAACCGCACAATCAAGGAAGTCCTCATCAAGTGGAAAGACACCTCTCCAAAAGATGCGACCTGGGAAGCAACCACTATTCTTCAATAGTTTCCGCAGCTTCAGCCTTAAAGACAAGGCTACTTTTGATGGGGGAGGGCATGTTAGGGCCCAACCCTAACTCCTTTATTTATGTAATAAGCCCAATTGGCCGAGTTAGAGTCATAATTAGTTAAAGGGTCAATAAAGTCCGCATTAATAATTGTAAGTGGTTGACCCACATTAGAGAAAAGGGACCACAGTTAGTTGTAAACGGACCATAGTTAATAAATAAAGTGGCTAACCCGTGTTATGCAAGGGACCAGTAATAGTTAGGGTTTTGGATGTCATTTAGCTATAAACAATCTTAGTTAGTAAGGGAAATATCATCGAGTCTCACTGCAATTAAGTTCTGCTCTGTTGGAGGTTTCTCCTTCGAAGAGGCAAGTGAACATTGAATCTGTTTCTGAATAATAAAATACTTTGTAGTTTTTCTCATTTCATGTGATAATTCTGTGTTCTGGGCTATATTTCTTCGTATTTTTGGTATTTTGGATTTCTCGCAGGTCAACAACATAAGGTTGTGCAAGCTAAACCACCTTTTCAATATATGTGGCAAGTATGAAACATGATCAAAATAGGTAGCACATGTGAGTGTGAAAAGGGTCTAAAGATGCTATGAATTCATTAGAGGGCAACAAATAACAAATAATATACTTTTAACTAGGTTGCCTCAACATGTGTGCCAAAGGGGGAGTGCTAACTTCAAGTGTTGTACCTCATGAACTATAAATTGTATTCCCTAGTGAAATTTATTCTTTTTCTTTAAAGACTTAAGGAATGAGGCTTCAATCAAGGTTTGTAACCCATGAATAACATAGGCCGATAATGTAGCACTCAATCTAAGGTTTGGATTTTATTAATCAACAATGAAAAGATTCCAAACCCCTTTGGCATGTCGCACATGGAAAAGGTGAAATAATAAAATGAACCAAAAGAAGAGTTAATTATGAAGGAAAAACTATATGAAAATGGATGAAATAAGTCATGCACCCTCTCGGAATAGAAATATGATGGAATATGGATGTAATGTGGATTATGCCTAGGTAAAAGTGAAATGTAATGAAATAATGGATGATACCTAGGAAAAAATGAATGGGTGGTAATGAAATATGGATAACATCTAGGCAAATCATTAGGAAAGTATCCCACCATGCTAAAAGACACAACAACTAGGAATAATAGTTGAACACACCATGCAATGACCAAGTGAGAGTAGTGACTAGAACATCATGTGTAAAGGCCTAGAATAAAATAGTCTCCCAACAATGATCAACCTTAGAAGAACACCTGAAACAAGATGAAAGATAGATGATTTGTTGTTGAAGCAACCTCCACCAATGGTACAAACATGACAAATCCATCAAATAAACTAAAGACAGTGAAAAGGGCATGGCACATTGATTGTGCCGAGTCATCCTCCATGAATGCCACCTTATGCTTGGTTGGCCAAGTGAAGCATTAATTTTTAAAATTTATCCAAAAATGAAGCCCTAAATTTATGAATTAAATCGACTGTAAATTTGAAAATAAAATGCAGAAAAATACCTGGAAATCAATTTGAAGGTGTTTCTGTTCTGCTGTTGCTCCTGCTCCCACTACCAAACTGAATTTCGCGTCCTAGCCTAACTGGAAATCAATTTATCCATTCCCAGAACCAGAAGACTCCGTATTTGAGATCTTCTGGCCCTTGTGCCCAAAAACACCAAGAACAATTGCTCAAGTTTCTCTATTTGTGATTCTCTCAGTAATTCATCCGGCATCTGTGAGACCAGAAAATAAGTACTGTCCCATTCATGCCCTCCTTGGTCTCCTTACATCCCTTCGATGTCCACCGTCTCCAAATTAATCACTGCCTTCCATCCTCTGATGTCAGACCCTTCCCTTTGTTTAGAGGCGGTTGGCTTTATTAAGTGTTATGGAGCGTTTGGATATAATTATTTATTCAGTTTATGAATCATCCTTTTCTTGTTTTATTTTTATTTTATTCATGAGTTAAATAAATTATTATATTTAAAAGTTAATAAATTACTTTATTTAAATAAATCACCTTATTTACTTTAATTGAGTTAAATTATAAATTAAATACATTTAATTCATAATCCATTATATGCATTTTTTTTATTAATACATTAATGATATATATAATGGTGGTATACCTATCAAGTACCTCAGTCGATATATTCATTATATTCTGGTGAGTTAGGAATTTACTTCGATAATCAATTCATTACCTTAGACTTAGACATTTTCCAATGTTAGATGTGTACCAGTGCAGTAGATGCGATACATGCATATGTAGCTATCATATGCATGTTAATATTTCTATGTTCCCTATAACTCGAGGTGGATCATTACACCAAGGGACTTAGACATTTTCCAATGTTAGATGTGTACTAGTGCAGTAGATGCGATACATGCATATGTAGCTATCATATGCATGTCTCGTATGCATGTTAATATTTCTATGTTCCCTATAACTCGAGGTGGCTCATTACACTAAGGGTCAGATAAGCCATAGCATGTACACCATGGTAATGCCCCTGATTGCAACTGGTATGTGGAAGGTTCGTAAGTGTCATGTTGTAAGGTGTCATGAAAATGGTCCTTGGACACCCCATACAAAATATGGTGTAACAAGTCCCATTGACCACCTGTGGTCATTTGTTGGACATTAGTAAGATTTTCTTATCTTATATTCCTAGTTTCATAAATGGCTTCTTTGATGTGTTTGATAAGATTTGAAAGGTCCAAAATTGATCTCTCTTGTACATGCTATCTAAATGGAACTGTATCAAAGTTTTCACACCTGTTTATCATTTTGAATTGTTGTGATAAACAAGACACACTATGTGGCATATATTCCTATTTTGTGGATAATTATTACATTTACCAGCTTGCTTTCTCTTTTGAATGTTTGTCATAGAGACTAGCTAAATAGTAGAGTTTGGGGGTTCAGAGCCGGTTCTTTTCTTTTAGAGATGAATCTTATGGGAGAAATCAAAATCAAAAAAGTTATTTGATTGTTTGAAGGATACTTTGAATGTTTTTCTAACTGGCTGGAAGGTTATTTTGTTTCTCAGTTATCTATTATATAGGATGTTTGCACGCCTTCTGCTACCAGTTTGTTAATATTGCTTTGTAGGGAGTAATTCAAGCCATGCTTATTTTGTCCATAGAAAACCATGTCTCCACAAAGCTGATCAAGAAATTTTCAAACTGCATGTTAATCACAAAGCATTCTGAATCTCCTGAGCTTGTCTTTTGTGTTGTGCCTTTGCAGCATTTAGACGTCAAGGTTAAGTTCTGAGAAAAGACACTCATTATTAATGCTTATTTTGTGCTCTTCCGTATCCTTTTATACCAATATTGACATGAAATGGGGCTGTTTGTTCTACAGGAACTCCAGCCGACTGTGTTTCTTTAGGTCTCTCTGGAGCATTGTTTTCATGGTCAAAGCCTACACTGGTAGTTACTCCAACCTTTTTAAACTGTCACATTGCTAATATTGTTGTGTACAGTTTTCCCTTAGTTTTATTTTTTACCCTTTTAAGATATTAGGAGTGCAATAGTGGTTTTGTATCTGCACAAATTTTAATTTTTGGATAAATAATGACTTTGTTTCAAGGTTTGTCTCTTTGTTTCCCCTGATATGTCAGGTAGTTCTAATTTATTCAGCTTTTAGTTTAATAGTTCATTTTTCTAATTTTGTGTCTAATTTTAGACCGATAACATATTTTCTCGACTGGTAGATAAATAATATGACCTTCTTTTAAGTTTATGTGTTTCTGCTTCTCCTGATTTATCAGGTAGCTCTAATTTATTCAGCTTTTAGTTTGATAATCCATTATTCTAATATTGGGTCTAAATTTAGGCTTGTAACATATTTTCTCTTGAAAATGGCTCTTGTATTTTACCTTTTAAACCATTCAGTTGTATTCAAGGAATATAGTTTGCAACAGTTTAGCTATCATTTCTGATCACATTGGGTTGCAGGTTATCAGTGGAATCAACAAGGGCTCCAATTGTGGATATCATATGTAAGTGATGCATCTTCATTTACTGGCAAGCATTGTGTATAATATGTATTCTACAATTGATGATGCTATGGTAGGAACTCTAAATACTTCCATGACAGTGATCAAAAAACATGTTGTGGATATGCAGACAAGCCTTGTATTACATTTTGGGATGTTTACATTCAGATACATTTAGACATATATCTGCATGTTGACACTATTTAGGTGCTTTTGGATACATGTACACGTGTATTTGTCTCTTTACATTTGAAAGTAATTCAACAAAGTCTTATAGTTCAAACTTCTTGTTCAGGCGTATGGCATTGTCTTTATGAGAGAATGTTTGAAGGATGTTGCAAATGTATTCTAGGTTCTTTGCCCACAATTGTCTTGCATTGACTCTGGGCTTGTTCACCCAATGCCCTGATTTCCTTATCTGCATAGTGAAACTTCAACCCCAACCCCACTTGATATGCTATTGTGCTGCATTGGCCTCCCTTATCTCCCATGCACAGTGATGCATTGAAAGTAATTCAACAAAGTCTTATAGTTCAAACTTCTTGTTCAGGCATATGGCATTGTCTTTATGAGAGAATGTTTGAAGGATGTTGCAAATGTATTCTAGGTTCTTTGCCCACAATTGTCTTGCATTGACTCTGGGCTTGTTCACCCAATGCCCTGATTTCCTTATCTGCATAGTGAAACTTCAACCCCAACCCCACTTGATATGCTATTGTGCTGCATTGGCCTCCCTTATCTCCCATGCACAGTGATGCATTGACTCTGAGCCCTCCTGATTGTGACTACCTACCTTGTTGTGCAACAACTCTAAAGTTTCCCAGTTCTAGTGACATGATGGCTCCCAGTTATCTTAATGTGTCAAATGTGACTATGATGGTTCCATCATATTCTTGAATGCAGTTCGATTTTGTATTTGCTGATGTTGACTTTGGACCCTTTCTGCAACACAAGGATTTGACTTTTTAGATTCAGTTGCCCCTATCTAGGTGTGAGGCTGCCTATGTGTGCAGTATTTGAACTTGTTGGGAAATGCCTAGCCATGTGAAGATGCCTGCCCTCTTGGGTTAAGAGTCTGTTGGAAAGGAGGAGGAATAGTTCTGTGCTATTCCCAGTACAGGTTGTTATTCTTTACGGGATGAACTTACCAAGTGGCATGCACATTTATAAGCACTTCAAATGTCAATAAATAAATCAGCTCTGATACAAGTGTATTTTTCAGGTTATGCCACCTATTCAACTAAGTACAACACAAGAATTTCCTATCACAAAATTGTGAGTTGCACCGTGTTACCCACCAAAATGGGTAAACTCATAGGAGAAAACTTTTCTTCTAGATTTGATAGCCAACTGGACAGCCAGCCAGCCAGCAGCCCCTGGCAGTCACTATTTGATGATGATATGCCATGAGCCTCTGCCATTTGCATCAACCGCATATCTTTCACCATCAGACATTACCACTTGGATGAATGTGGGCTTCTATTCAAAAGGTACTTTGATCATTTTGCAATTGGGTGCTAAAGCCTGTTTGTTTTGGGCGTTCAGTATGGATAAAATGGTGATCCGAAAGACTGATCGATCTTGACTGTAAATCTGTTCTCTTACCTTACTAGGGGGGTTAATTTTTAGCCCTAGTCTAGTGGGACCTCCCTTGAGGCCTTAAGGTTATAGAAGGGGCACTACTTGGAAAACCAGGATTGAGGTAGCATTTTCATTGCCCCTTGTACCATACTTAACACTTTCCATGCCACACATTACAAGTCCCATATACCACATCCATTCTTTGGGTATAACTTTTCATTGCTTCATTAGGATTTGGCACCCTCATGTCCACATTCCTTGAGTAGGGCCAAAAAACATTTCCTTGGAGGTAATTGTAGCTAAAAGAATGGAAAAACATATAATGGCCACAACAAAAGAAAAAGAAAGAAAATTAAAATGCAAAAGATGGTCGGGACATAAGTTAGCACGTGGACAAAAACCTAGCATGAGCTCTACCTTCCTCATTAGCCATAGCTCGGTTCATAAGCACATGAACCATCTTGACTACAACCACTGCCTTCCGACGTGCCTCCGTATAAGTGTAATATCCAATTCTTTTTCCTTGCTCCTGTACCTCTGCCTCAGGTAAGTCATGTTCTGCCTATCCTCCTCATTCATAGGAAATTTCCCCCCACGACTGAGCCAAGCCCTGAGCTCTGATACCACTGTAATGTTCCTAATTAGGGAAAACAGTGATATGCAAAGCAAATAACAAATACAACACCAACAATTTCAAACATTCAACAAACACCCATGTAAACTCTAGAAATATGAACCAACTGAGCCATTTTATTAATCAATTGGGGGCAAAGTACAAAAGTGTTGAAGGAGTGCACTTGGGCTTTTCTCAATGGCAAGCGTGACAAAACCCAAGTGATAAAACAAGAAGCCCAAGTGCTAGAATCAACTGTTTCGATGATGCCCTGCGTTGCCCCAGAAATCAACACTGTCCGCTGGAAAGAAATTGCTGGAAACCCCACCTTCGGTGCTCAAAAAATTCTCCAAAATTAATCTCAAGTTCCTCACCCAAACCCCACCAAAACCCAGAAAGGGTTTGGTCTAGTTTTGACCCCCGAAATTCGGCCCCAAATACCATGTCGTCCTCCAGCTGCAGGAAAATACGACCTGCTTGTAACTCACAAAAAAAGCTCCCCAAATCACACGAAAGGGCCTAGATATTCTTCCCCAAGGTTCTCCTTATTTCCCCCCAGCAATCTCCAACTCCCCAACTCGTTCCTCAAGCTCCCACGTGTGCCTAGTGAGAGGTTTCTGCGCTGGCCCAGGTAGCTGCAATTCGTGTTGCCCACAAGCAACAATCTCCTGCTCTAAAACTCCTCCAAATAATGTGCTGGCGGTGCTGAACCCGCCAACATGTCAGGGAATCTCCCCGGTAAGAAGTCCCAACTAGACCTCAAACCGTTTGGAGTAGGAGTCCTAGCAGTGGGTAGTATGGTATCGCCTTGACTGCGGTTGCGCGCAGAGGTAAGTAAGATGTCTTTGTTGGAAGCAAGGGTGTGACCTTGCAGCAAGTCAGGGAAGATGCATGGAAAGGCTCTAACACATGGAAGGGGAGAGGAGTGCGCCCCTTAGAAGCCTGTAATAGTACGCAACTTGAAAGGGAACACACGAGCTGAAAGACATCACAAGATGGAAAGCAGAATAGTCGACAATCCAAAGTGATGAGTTAAACCAACAACACGCTTCGATAAGATTCATACAAACATATACGGAATAGTCCATACATACATGCGTAAGTTACAACTACATACATTGTTAGAGTAACCAGAATAGTCGAACTACAATAACAATACATGCATGAAACGTGTTGGCTCTGTTATATTAAAAGAGTGAAAGATCCAATCATACATACAACCATGACAACCACTAGCCCCAATAGTGGAACGTTACAGTCACTGCCGCCTGCTCCTCCAAAGAGATGTACTCGCTCTGCACTGTGGAGAAGCCAAGGCTCGTTACAATACACTCCAAGCTTTCTCTAAGTTATACCTATCAGAAGCTTGGCTCCCAAAAGCCCTATACAATGAGTTATGAGGTTCTATATATAGCAAAGGGTGGGGTGACCCTTGACATTCCCCTTTGTGATTCTTGAGCTACCCTCATGACTCTTGAACTTACACATGGCTGTTTACATTCTAGTATTGACACTTGGTCTTTCACTTTATAACATGTTTACAATACAATCTGCCCATGTACTCATGTGAGACAAAAATGGGCTTGAGTAAGCCATACAAGACATCACTGAGACTCAGACAGCGGTAGGAAGACTAACTCGTCGACATCCTCTTGGTGATCATTGGTGGCGAAATGATGCAAAGCTTGGTAGTTTGCTATGGTGTTCGCGTGCTCCGTGGTGACATCCTTCTGAAAGCAAACTCTTGTCTCTGTTGCATCCGGGTACACTGATCTGGCACCTCTATCCAACTCGTCAAGTAGCATGCACATCATGGTCTTGAGTGCAGCCGGACCAACAACATACTTGTGCATAGTGTCTGCGCTCATCTACAAATCTGCGCTGGTGGCTATGTGCATCAACTGCTCGAAGTACATGTCCAGCTCCAGTCGGACTTGGTTCTTTGCTTTCACCTCGGTGAGTGTGCCAATGGATGGGATCACATGCGTGCGCACAATGACATCCATGCTCCTGAACACTCGTGCATGTGAAGCCTGTAAGTTGGTGATGAGTTGTGGGAGTTCCTCATAGTTCCGGATCTGACTCCAGATGCGTGCCTTCAACTCCACTGCCTTTGGCTTCATCATCTTTGGCAAGTACAATGGGGCTCCCTTGTACCTCATTGTCCATATCTGCATGTGATCGACAACAGTGTGTATGTCTGTCAAGATGTGTGCTCTCCTAGCACAGCGTTGCTGCCAACCATTAAGATGGACAACTGACTTATGCACGGTGATGAACCTGAAGTATAACTTCCGCATGACTGTCTCGAGAGACGATACTTCATCAAGTATCGCTTTCCTCCACTCTGCTCTGGTGGATGCTGTAGCTTGCTCTTCTCTTTGCTTGGCCGCTTGCAATTCCTTAGCCATGCGCTTGTTCTTAGCTATCAAGAATCTCACACTTGAGTTGGTGGCTTCGGCATATGCCTTTGTAGCATTGGCCAATGTAGTTGGATGTCTGTGCACATCGGACACGATCACTCGTTCTTGAAAATGCGTAGGAGATGCATGGATATCCGGAGTGGGCACTCTGCGTGACTGCACAACTCTGTGTTTTGACTCGTCAAAGGATATGTTGTGCACATCTGCTTTCGGATTGTCCTCAAGGATTTTAATGTCTCCTTGATCACTTGGGACTTGCTTTGCTCTCGGATTTGGTGAAGCCTGTGGAGTGACCTCTGGGTCCTTGGGCATGAGGTCTGTATCTTGATCTTGCTCCGGCTGAACCAAATCCGTGTCCATCTGCTCCAACATCTGTTCAATCTCCTGAGCAAAGTCTTGCTCCTGCGACTGCTCACCTTGTTTGCTATCTGCCAGCTGTGATGAGTCAATAACCTATATTTTCGCAGTTTCATCAATGTGTACACACTGCGCTTCCTGCTGTTCCTGTTCCTGTTGCGCTTCCTTCTCCCTTCTGTGCAGCTCTTGTTCTTCCCTTAGTTGTTGCTTCACCTCCTGCAACTTCTTCTCTGCCTCCTCCAGTTTCTGCTTCTCCCTTTGTCTTTGTGCAATCCTTCTGTTGCGCTGTCGCTTCTTTTCCTTAATATCCAAAGCTGCTCTTACTACAAGTGGATATGCCTTGAACTTGCAGCTTTTCTCTGCCTTTGCGCTGTCAGCAATCTTCCTCTTGCCTTTGTCATGTGCAGGTCTGCTGCTGATGTTGTTGCCCTGTTGAGTGCTGTTGCCTTGTGCGCTGCTAACCATTCTACAACCACTCTGACTGGTTCATTGAGCCTTGAGGAGTTATAGCAGTATCTCCATGGGTCTTCCTCAGGCCAATGACATGCCTCGTGGATCCAAGGATGATACACTCTCGCATAGTGGTCCTTCACTAAGCAATGTGGGTCATATGGATTGAAACTTCTGGTGCCAAAGGTGAACCTCTTGAATTCCTCCATCTTGGCCTCAACATGCTTGAGACTCTAGATCTCATACAACCCGATCTGCAAAGGAAGAGCGGGCCAAGGTGCCTTCTTCTTCCTGTGCAGTCTCGCTGACAACCTTGTCGAGATGTGGTATGCAACCTCTTGCATGACCAACTTGTCCATGGAAAACTTCGGTAACACATGCGGAGCCTTCTCTGTGCCATACATTTGGATGAAGGTGCCAAGGGGTGAGGCATACCAATCTGATATGTTAACCAATGCCTCCATCACTGCCTGTGACATGCAAAGCGGATCCTGATTGAAGATCATCCTATATAGCTGGGTGACGAAATGGTCTGATAGCTGTAATATAACTCCATGGAAGCTGCACTCGGAGAACAACCTGCAATAGATGTGCACAAAGGTTTTTGAAGGTATCCATGCCCAACCCAAGCCAGGGAATTGTTGACGGGCACAGATTGCATCAAGAATGTAGGCGGACATGAAGAGCTTTGCTTGTTGACCCTTGGGCAGATGCCAAGCATTTGTTACTTGCCCCTTTAGCTGGAGAGCCAACATGTCGGACCAGTTGAAAGGTCTTCCTTCGTTCGCCTGCTGGTCCAACACAATCACCCAACTTTGCGAGAAGGTTTCCATACTCTCTTGGCCATATAAAGTGGCATGCAAAGATGACCAATAATTGATAAGCCTTCCACAGTGTCTTTGTATTGTATACCTGGTTGGGTGTCGTCTTGTAATTAGATGGCTCTCTTACCCAGCTCTTTAGGATGTCTCTTGAGTTCGCAATGCTACTGGGATTGTTGAAGAGTGAATCCATTTTGTTCACCGGCCGCGGCAAGTGATAGATCTCCTGAAAGTTCTCTTCCTTGAAGGTAGCAAGTTCTGTTCCACTGACACTGCTCAGTACCATTGTCTCTGGATCAGTATGCGAGACAATCCAGTGGATCATGTCTGCGCATGGAAATGCGAGATACCTGCATGCAACCTGATACAAGCCAAACTGGTGTATGTTGACATAGACTCTGCGGTCCTCTAGATTCTCCTCAAAGGTGCTTGAAAAGATGTCATTGATGTCTTGCCATGTGATCTTGAAGGTAGCAAGTTCTGTTCCACTGACATTGCTCAGTACCATTGTCTCTGGATCAGTATGCGAGACAATCCAGTGGATCATGTCCGCACATGGAAATGCGGGATACCTGCATGCAACCCGGTACAAGCCAGACTTGTGTATGTTGACATAGACTCTGCGGTCCTCCAAATTCTCCTCAAAGGTGCTTGAAAATATGTCATTGATGTCTTGCCATGTGATCTTGATCTTGTTGTCTATGAACAACTTAGTATCTTCATAGATGGGCAAGCTCATAGACACTTGCTCGATCACATCTCCAGTTGCACTCTCAATGGCGTCCTTTGACCCTGCTCTCTTGGAGGCCATTGTACCTGTACTGCTGAGAGACTAATGAACACCTGTGATGCCTGGAGACAGAGCGGCACTCATGGCAAGAAAAATGTCAGCTGAAAACCAAAAGCAACTTGAGGACTGACATGCAACACACCTGATTGACTAACTGAGAAAATTGCGTAGATTTCTATGGGGGAGGCTGGGAGGCTGACTGCTAGAACTGCTTCATTCTTCTTATGCCTGTTTTTCTCCTCAACACCTAGTTTTGAGACATTTTCCTTCACATAATTCTGAATCTCATTTTCATCCAAGCCAAGGAGTATTGTAGCCTTCGAAGATCAGAAATTTGTAGCACCGTCCAACCTATCTTCTACTTTGAGACTAAGCACCATCTTGACAAGATATCTGAAATCTTTACAAGCTGCTGAATATTGAAATCTGAGGCTGAAATCAATGGCTGATCTTTAACAAAGCTATGATACCATGTTGAAATTTTATAGCATCTGCAGTAGAATGCATTTTTCTGATCTGATAATTACATCCTAATGAATTTTCAATTGGTATTTTTTCATGCCACTATTATCATTGAATAATCACACACACAAAATCTTGACTGTAAATGCAGCGGAATCTAAGGATCGTAGATAGGTAGCCATGCACAATAGATACAATATTTTTTACCTTGGGAAACCCAATTTGGGAGAGAACCCAACAACTTTTCTTGAGGAGAAATTGTCCTTTCAGCAAGGTTTACAAATCAGAATTTTGTTTAGAAATCTGTGCCAACATTACAAGTCAAATTTCCAGTCAAACCTGGTCAAAACTGCTGCTGGTCAATGCTCTGTAATAGGTCCTTTTCACTTCATCAATATCAACTTCAACATTACATGTTACATTTAAATCATCAACATATAAACTTATTAGTAATAATCTACCATCTGTAGTGGTCTTCACATTGATATGTGAGTCTGCTTCACATCCTCAAAATCCTGCTTGTTTGAAATACTGATTGATCCATTTGTGCCAAGCTCTAGGTACTTGCTTCAAGCTATAAATTTTCTTCCATAATTTACAAACAAAGTTTGCTTTACAGGGCTCCACGAGTCCAAGCGGTTGTTCCATGAAAACTTCATCATCTATCCACCCTTTCAGAAATGCATTTGGTATCCATCTATTAAATCATAAATGTTGCAATAGCTAGCAAAGTTCTCATGATTGTCATCTTAGCAGCAAGTGCAAAAGTTTCTTCATAGTAGATTCCTTGCTTTGGTGCATAGCCTTTGGCTACTAACTGCATCTTGTACTTCTGAACAGCACCATCAAACTTAGTTTGAAAATCTATCTGCTACCAATTGCCTTTTTTGTTAATATTCTGGCAACTAAACCAAACTCTGGGTTCTATTCTTTATAAAATCAATCTTGAAGTGCTTATCTTCAAACCACGTAGCTTTCTTTGCTGTCTCTTCATAGGTTTGGGTTTGTTTTACACTAACAACTTCAATCGTTAATGCATAATTGACTAAATGTGACTTCAGTTGCTTGCTTCTTTTGAGTTTCACTTTATTTTACTCTGCTCTCTCTATTCACTTATGTCTTCTGCTCATCACGTCTTAGGAAGTTTTAGGTTTTTCATCAGAATCTTCAAGTGTTTTCATCAACCACTTGGGTGTCCTTTAGACTGTAGTAGACTCTTCAGTTTTTTATGTGAAGTCAGATGATTCAGTATTTTCAACAGTGTCCGCAACAAGAATGTCTTATGCATCAACAAACTTCTCAGATCTGCCATGCACATTTAATCAAACACAATACTGCACTTTCTTGTAGATTTCTGATTCTCTAAGTGCCATAGTTGATATGCCTTGCACTACACCCAAGAAAAAGACACTTTCACCTTATATTAGATAGCTTTGACTAGTCACACTGCTCCTGTGGAATGTGCATATAAAAGATGCTTCCAAATGTATGCAGATTCTTAATAGTAGTCTTGCGACTACTCCATTCTTTTTCTGGTATAACATTCTAGACAACCTTAGTTGGATTTGTATTAGTCAGATATAATGTGCAATTATAGGGCTCAACACAAAATTTCTTGTCAACATCTTTGTGCTTGACAATACAGTGCACCATGTCTTGAATGACTCGATTCTTCCCTTTGCAACTCTGTTATATTCTGCTGTGTAAAATATTGTGAATTGTCTCATTAGACTATGTTTTCTACAGAATGAATCAAACTCGTTTGATTTGTATTTTCCACCACTATCAAATCTTATAGACTTTAGAAATTTACCACTTTGCTTTTCAACTGGGTCCTTTCATTCTTTGAAGAAATTCAGAGGCATTTGAAACTTTCAAAGAATGGATGGATCTAGTTGAAAAGCAGAGTCAGATTTCTAAAGTCTATAAGATTGATAGAGGTGGAGAACACAAATCAAATTAGTTCGATTATTCTGTAGAAAACATAGTACGAAGACACAAATCACAATATTTTACAGATCAGAATATAACAGAGTTGCAAAGTGAAAGAATCAAGTCATTTAAGACATGGTGCATTGTATGTTCAAGCACAATGATGTCTCAAGACAATCACCAGGATTCTAAACTTCGATACACATGGAAGCAATAACACTATTCAGGCCCTGACCACAAGATTAGAATGCTTGGAGTCATCAAACTTGGCATTATGGATGGAGGTCTGTGAACTTAGGAACAGAGTAGCAAAATTGGTCGTGGAGGACATTTCTCTACAGACACAGCTAAATGAAAGCAAGATACAAGCTGGCTTCCACCACCCCTCTAGCGAAGTTTTGCATTGGAACTTCTTGATCTTAAAAACAAAGAGGAGGAGATAAGATCTTAGCAGGTAACATTTCAACATTCCTAATTTTTGGGTGATAATATGCTATTAGTGCTAGATTTTGACTTTTTATATTTATTAATTGCAATCCTTTTGAATAGGGAAATAATAAATAGACAATAAATTGCTATTAAATGCAAATTTAAGCTAATTCTAACCCTAGTTACCATAACTTGTAGAGAAAAAGAAGAAATTTAAATGACTTCCACAAGCTAGTCTAGTGCCTTCTCTGAATTGGGCAATCGAGTCAATAATGATGAGGTCAATGATAGAGGAACCTAGATTAGGAGGGTGGAGGACTTAGAAGCCTCTCTTAGAAACCGTAGTGACTCTCTCTAAGTGCAGATTTATGATCAAAGGAGGCTTACACAAAGTTCCTTTGATGGATTTTTGAAAGATTAATTTTGCAAAGCATAAGAAACAAGATTTCATAAAAGACATTGCACTTTAATATGGCATAAAGAAACCCTAATTTTTGAAATTTGCATGCCAAATGGTAGTAAATCAGCAATAAACTTACATTATTCAAACAAGAATCACTCCATTAATCTAAGACAAGTCTCGTCATGCAAAAATATCCCTCCCATGACAATTCGCGCCACCAAGATCACATTGTGTCCAAGAGAAAACGAAAGAATTAGTGCTCACTTCTTCAGAGAGAGAGAAGTGATGTGAAGTGTGATGATACAAATGATAGTGACTCCCCTCTATTTATATGAGGGTAACCAAGTCAGTTCATTAATTTACAAGTAAAGCACTAAAAGTCTACTTGAGCGTTCAACTAGGCCTAAAGGTCACAAAAGCCAACTTGAACATAGCTTGAAAGCATAATAAATACATCAAAATAGCCCCACACATGTGGGAATAAACTTTAAAGGCTCTCCATGATGATGTCAACCTCTCAAAATGAACAATCTCCATCAAGCAAGTGACAAAGAGGCTCATGAGTGCTCCTTGTTGTAACATCATCTGGTTTTGATAAGTTAGTATATTAGTCAAAAATAATTTTAAAATGTTAAGTTAGGATATGGATGCAAAAGAAAGAAAAGTTAAAATGCTAGGTCAATTTAATGTTTTATAGGCATCTATATCAATAAAAAGTTAGGTGTTAGTTGCCCTAAATAAAGACGCCAAAAGGAAAATAAAATGCTAGGGAAGCAAAAAGAAAAGAAAGGCTTCATTTCATGTTTTTATAAATGCACAGGTTGCTTGTCAAAATGCGCCACAAGTCAATTATCAAATATTGTTTTTATGTGCAGAAAAAAAAGGCAGAGTAAAGGTTTGCTCTAAGGTTTATATATCAATTATTTTGGTATTAATCCTATCCCTAAGTTTTAAATCCCAACATTACCCCTCCGCTCACATTTTCCTCCACCCACTTATCCCTCATATATCGCACATTTTCCTTACGCATTAAGTATTTAACTCCCGTCGGCGCCACTTGGTGTCCTGTCACGTCATAAGTTAACCCTCCGACACCTCTCACTTCATCTTCACCCATCTCCCAAGATCCGACGGCTCATATGACTTCCCCCCCCCCTCGCCATCCGAGCTTTACTGTCGGGGGCGGTGGGGGGGGGGGAGGGTGGGAGGTCTGAAATGGGCGGGATACGAAACCGCGCCCTCCCTACATGTCATCAACACAGTTTTTCGGCCCGCTCGGGTGAAACCGTTAACCACTCTCTCCTCCCTCCAAAAAGATGTTTTCTTTCACTTCTGATACCGCTCTCCTACCCGTTGCGCTCCCGCCACTTACCTTCCGCCAAGTCATCCGCCGTTTACTCCATCCAATTATAACCATTCCCTCCAGAATTAACCCGTTAAGCAATTAATTGTTTAGCTGTTAATTCAACGGACCCGCGCCACCTTCAACGAAAAAACCAAATCTGCTATATAAACCTCCCTTTCACAGGTTAACAGGTTACTGAATTCATGCACTATCACTGTTATTGATTTGATTACAGGTTGCTGGATTAAAACTTCGACTATTTCTACCTGCCAGCGACACTGTTCCCTCATTCTTTTCAGCCTATTGCCTTTGTTCTTGCCTCCAAAACCTGACTCCCAATCCAGTTTTCATTCATGTTCTTAGCCTTAGCCAAGATGCCTCCAAAGGACAAAGGACTAGAGGAACCTATCAATCCTTTGATCTATCCTCCCATAGATCTTCATCACGTCCCTTTCGTTGACAGAGACTATAAAATCCATGAGACTCTCTATGAATTCGACCTTTTTGAGATGTATTGTTGGCTCGAGGATAAGTATATAGACAAGTCAGATGATATCCAACTGTGGGAGTCTAATTTACCCCACTACATTTTTCCTCGTACCCACAGTACCCCAGATTTTATTAGAAAGTGTCATGCATCATATTTTCCAAGCCAAAGGGCCATCGTTACCCCCACTGGAGAAATTTTGTTTACCATTACTCCTCAAGCCATAGACCAGATGATGCAGGCCCCCATAGTAGAGAATGCTACCCCATTTTCCTATGAAGCACTAATTGAACTATACCAGAAATTGGACTTTGCCAAGAGGGCCAAAACCTTGGAACTTTTCTTGACAGAAGATGCTTCACTGCCAAAGAAAAATCCTCCCTATCCCTCCTCTATTTTCCCTGAGAGAGCCAAGCAGATTATCACAGTTGTTTCCTACCTCCTTGGCTACTACTCTGATTAGTGGGTAGATGAGGCCATCATAGGATTTCTGTCCATTTTCTCTGCTGATTCTAAGCCCTCCATTGTGTTTAACTTCAACCAATTTCTTGCAGAATGAATTCATCAGTAGCTTATCAAATTTCCAATTGAGGAGGTATTCAAATATGTCTTTGTGTTTGTTTACATGTTCTTATACTTTTAGGGGGACAACATCAACCTTTCCTTACAAAAGTTGGATGAAAAAGGAAACCAACAGTCAATCATCTTATGGACTACATTGGTCATGAAGGAACATAAGGAGTACACATATAAACAGTTTACAGAGATGTTTGTTCATCTAGCAATCAGTCTTCTGAGTAGCAGGATAGAACCAAGGATTAGTGAGGAAATAAGAAAGGTGTTGCAGCTATCAGATCAAGTTCAGACAGGGGATTGGTACCTCTACGAGAACTATACAGAATTGAGAATATTTGGATGTGAACTTGCACCTTACAAGCTGCCCAAATTCCTCCCAATGAGGATTTTTGCTCTGGAGTACATAAGACAGATGATCAATATGGATGAAATCCACTTTGTTGCTGCCAAGAAGAAGTCCCAGTTTAAAATCAAAACACAGATTGGCCCTTTCATTTGCAACAGCAGGGCAACAGGGGAAGAAGCAAATAAGCTCTTGAAGGAAATGCAGTTCAGCCTTAGCTTTACCTGGTCATATGATCCATTAGGGATCATTTCTAAATTAAGAGTAGAAACCAAGTCTACTCCTTACTTTCACACATCCAGGCCAGAGATAGAGAAATACAAAAATCAGCTAGAATGGGTTGAGAATACCCTACAAGAGGTAGAAGAACAACAGGTATCATCATCTACAGTGTAGACTCCTACCATGCAGGAGAAAATAGCCAAGAGAAGCAGAGAGGAAGAGTCCCCTTTAGGGACTGACATTTTCAGTGAAGGATTTAAGATAATGTATAGAAAGAAGACCAAGCTTAGTTCCAAACTAAGCCTCAACAAGGACTCAAAGCAACAGACCATTATCACCACTAATGAGCCACTTGTTTCCTCATTAGTGGGTGATCAGACAACACAATCTCCCACCACCTCCACGATTTCACAGGAGCAACAACAAATTATGCAGACCAACACATCTACTTCAGGGGAAACAGAGAAGAGTATAATGGACATCTTCAAGGAGATAAAAGTCAGGAATGAGGCCTTGAAGATTAACACCTACAACCAGTTCTGGAAGCAGACTTCTGGTGCTCAAAGCAGGCTGCTGTCAGCCTTTGATTCAGAAAAAGGAAAAATGCAAATGGCATTCCTCCAAGCACAAGTTCCCCAACCCAAGGCAGCATCAGACTACAAGAAGACAACCTTTGAGTTTGATGTAAAAGATATACATCCCATTGACCAAATGGAGATGCATAAGCAGATTGGGGAAATGATATTTTCAACTGTTACTAACACTGCTATGAGTTTATCAAAACTGCAGGTTACCTTAGCAAATGTCCAATCACAACTGAAGATGGAGAAGGTCTCTGCGCTTGCCAAAGACACCAGGATTAAAACCCTGGAGGACTTGGTAATCAAACTAGGTTATGACCCTTCAAACATCAATGCTGCAGAGGAACTTGTGAAGAAAAAGAATTTAGACATAGCAGCATTAAGGAAGTAGTTAAAACTGCCAGCTACAGAAGATCCTTTGGCCAAGGATATTGAAGAGACAGAGACACAAAAGGAAGATATGATGAAGCTCATCATAGAGCAGAGTGCATAGCTGAAGCAAATGGAGACAGAGATGGAGAAATTGATTAAAGAAAAGGAGAAAGCTGCTAAAAAGACTGTTGTCCATTTGGAAGCACTTCCTATCACAACCATTCCTACAGCCATATCTGCTACAACAAGTACAGGAGATGTTGTAGATTAGTTGGCCAATGCAGTACAAAACATGTCTCTCCAGACTAAAGAGATAAAAATATTGCAGGATCAAGTGAAACTTCTAGAGGATCATCGCCAAAAAACTGAAATTTTTCATGCAGTAGAGCTTCAGAGAGCTCAAAATCAGATAGAGGCATGGAAGAAGTCAGCAACTGAGTCTTCTATTGGCTCTACACTGGGTCATGTTAAAGAAATCATCTGGAATAATATTATTGAAGAAATAGATGAAATCTGGCCATGTATCCAGATTATTTTTGAGCAGAAGGAACTCATGGAGAAAGCAAAGCAGACCATTGCCACTATCAATGCTCAACTGGGAGAAATGCCTGCTACAACCAACAACATCATAAAGTTCCTTAATTCCAAAAACAGATATGAGCTATATGATCTAGGAGTGGATGACATAACAGAAACCATCCTGGAGGTGAATAAAGTTCTAACAAAGAAAAACTTGGTTGTACAGTTGACAGAGAAGTGTCACACTTTAGAGGTAGAAGTCAACAGGTTTTTCACAAGGATTGATGCATTGAACAAGAAAGGTTTGCCTTCACTGTTTGTAATCAATGACAAATTAATGACCAGGGAAGACTACATGAAGAAGCTTCGGGACATTGCCAAGGATACAACTAATTCCTCCAACATCAAAGGTTCTATGACAGGCAGAGCATTTTACGAAGCCATCAACAACATAAGTTTTATTCAACATGAGATAAAACATATTTTTACTGTAAAACCCACTTTTGCTCAGTATACTGAGGTAGATGAAATCTACCACAAGGTAACCAAGATAGCTATTCCAGATGAAGAACGGTGGGAAAAGTTGTGTGAATTTCAGGACTAAAGGACAGGTCAGCTTCACCAGTGCAACACCCGAATAGTGGCCACTCAGCAACTGCTCTCCTTCATAACAGGGCCAGATGTTTACATTCATTCCTTTTGATCGAATTACTTCTTTTTCTGTTAATTCTAAGTTAATAATAGAATGTCGTGTCACTCAGGCATTTATTGTAATATTTTTGTAATTTTGTTTAAATACTTCATTCTGTTAAAGTATTTAGGGTTGAACCCTTGAACCAATTATCACACAGATTTGTACTAAGTTGGAGCATTTTTGAGATAATAAAAGATTCTGGATTTGCCTCATATGGTCTGTCTCTCAGTGAGTTGTTTTCATCTTAGTTTTTCATTATGTCTTCTTCATATAAATTAATTCTTTTACAGTCATCCGATTTAAAATTTAATTGAATATCAGTTTCATTTTGAATCCACTGTGAAGTTGTAATTTAAATAAGAGATTAATTTGCAGAACTATCTGTTATTGTAAATTCCTCTTTGAACTTAAATTACACTAGATTTATGTAATAGTTTAATTATATTTTGTTGATCAAGGAAACACTGTTTTCTTGATTTCTGCTTATAAATGATTAAATACTCAGTTTGAATATTAAATCAGTTATACCTCTACACATTCTTCTTATCCATCCCGCTAAAATCAAAATAACCATGTGCATGTAAAGAACAACCTTTTATTTTATTAAGAATCTTTCTAAGTTTAAAGCACTTGTTTATAAACAATTCACTGGTCATCCAATCATTAAAATCAACAAAACATTATAGATGCTTTGGCATAACCAATTGACCTTAGGTTATCTGAAAGGACAACACTCCTCACTCCAAGAGATCATCAAAGTGCATGCGTATATCTCTAAACAACGCCTTGTCTACCATGATGTCATCTCAAAGAAGGCTTATGTCACCCTTCTAATGCATGTGGAGATGATGTGGCATGCTCCAAGGCAAGTGTTGGGGCATGCGCACGATGTCCTAGCCCTCCCAAGTCATCTTAGTAATAAGCATCCTCATGTAGTCTCTGGAACAGGGCAACATCCATCAAACATGGTCAAGGACAACTTGGGGACGTCTTGGGTCAAGTTGGGCACATCTCAGTAAGCCATCGCCTTGGGTTCCTGTTGCAGCATTTTAGCATATGGACGTGTAATAGGAGGGGTACAACCATGTGGAGTCCCATTGAAGCCCAACATCCATCTCACATGGGAAACATTGGGGCTACAAGGTCATATTTGCTCTCAAGAATAGGCAAAATGAACTCTAAAAGGTGTTGGATAAGTATCAAGTCTCCCTTCAAATGATCGTTGCTGAATGAGTGATGAACCACCTGAAACACACCCCCAAGATCAAGTGAGATCAACATCATCAAGGACAAAATCCATTAACGTATCATTACAAGCCATATTCAATATTAGGGGCACAAAAATAGTTCACACAAACCTTTCCTTCCGATGTCTTTCTAGCTCACTCAATATTTGTAAGCAAGTTACCACACTTGTGTTAGGGATGATTATACCTCTAGCCCTATTAGGTGCTTCCAACCCCTAAGGGGAAAACATTTCATAGTAGATCCGTCATTCTGTATGTGCATGTGATATTGATGATGATGGAGTGGGCATTATGTGAAGGAAGATGGCCACAACCATGGCATCAGTTAGAGGTGGTCCAACATCTTTGAGTATTATAATGAGAATATGGAGCAACTGTGGAGACATGAGTTACCTCTTTCCTCGGATTTCTTTTTCCACCCCTCTAGTACACCTTTTACTTTGATGATTTATCTTTCTTGATTGAATAGATTAGGAGACCACACTTGCTTTATGGTTTTCCAATATTCGTTAAAGATGTAGTAGTTTCTTCCTCATCGGGGTTGGGACATTTAAGAGTTCTTTTATGATGTAGCATGGGATGCCGAGGAACTGGGTGATGGCCAATGAGTGTTGAGAAATCTAGGGCATTCAATGTTAACAATTTCTCTGCTTGATAATTGCTTGTGATATGCTTGTTCTTCAGTTACTTATGATCTTTCAATTTGTTAGTCCATTAGTGTGTTCTTTTTCATCAAGACGATTACCGAAATAGAGACAAGTGACACACAATATAGGCTTCTCCAGCTAGGGCCAAAACCTTTCACCCGTAGAGAGGAAAACCCGATAAAATTATTCTTCTAGATCTTTAATTGATAAGTACCAAGACCATGACACTGACCCTTGACTCTAATATCCTCTTCAAGAACCTTGTCACCAACCTAGTCTTCCTTGTTCTTCCTTCTCTTGCTTCTTCTAGAGAAACTCGGTCTCTACTTCTTATGCTATACCTTCACAATTGTCCTAGAGAATCTTGGTGTCTAGGTCTTCTAGAGAAACTCGGTCTCTACTTCTCTATTCTAGAGTATTCCTTCGTTCGCTATCCCAGAAGAATTGTATTCACTGCCTCCAGAAGATTCCTGCTTCGTTGCCCTAGAAGATACTGCTGCCACAGAAGATATCCCTTCGCTACCCCAGAAGATATCCCTTCGCTGCCCTAGAAGATTCTTCTTCACTGCTCCAAAAGATTTCTACTTTGTTTGCCCCAGAAGATTCTTCCTTTGATACCCTAGAAGAGTGTCCTTTTCTCTTTAGAGAAAACCCTTTTTCTCTGCCTCTTGTCGCACTTCTTTCTGCACCTCTTCGCTGGGAATGAGTTCGAACTTGATGCTTAGAATGGAGGCCGAGTTCCCTTACTTATACCCCTCTTCTCTGGGTCTTTAGGCCGACTTGACAGCTGGAGGTAGGCCGACTTGTTCTGGCAGCTTCTTTAATGTTTGTAGGCGACAAGTTCTTTGGAGGATACTTTACATAGACAAGATGACCTTTTACAAAGTGTAACATGACTTCATTTACATGACAATGACTCTTTTATTTTATGACTAGATGACAAATAAATCCTAAAGGCTCTCAATGGGTGTGTTGACTCAAAAACAAAATCCTTGCTCATGAAACCCATGAAGCAAGTCAATATAATAATTTTCATTTTTCTTATTTACATCTCTTTACATAAAATCATAATTACATGTCATTATGAAGACTGAACCTAGTTACATCTTTCAACAATGAGGGGGGTAGAGCTCATGCTAGGATTTTGCCCATTACTATGTCCTAGCCATATTTTGCATTTTTCTTTTCTTTAGTTGTGGCTTTATGCTTTTATCATTCTTTCAGCTGCTCAACCTATTAGGGAAATTTTTTGGGCCTTGACTCTGATGAGGATATAAGGTGCCAATCCCAATGACAAATGGCAAACAACCCAAAGAATGGATGTGGATAATAAGGAAAACATGGAGTGTGGTAAGTATGGAGTACCTCAGGCACACTACTTCAATCAGTGCCTCCTATTAGTGCCCGTCTTGAAGGAAGGACTTCAAGAGAGGTCACACTAGACTAGGGGCAAAGGATAACCTCTGTGGTGAAGCATGGGAGCAAGGGTACAACGAAGAGCAGTCAATCTTCCAGCTTGACATGTGATCTGTATTAATATGCCCCAAAACATTAAATTAAGGCGCATGGTTACAATAATGGTTATTGTACCTTTCGATAGATAACCCACCTTCAAGAAGCATGGCAGATGGGAGAGAGTACTGATCAGAACAAATGGTGGAGAGCTCTGATGTATAGCTTTTTGTGGGCCATCATAGGGCGGCTGTCTGGCTCGCTGTCAAAAGAGGAGAAAAAAAATCTCCTCTGGGCCACCCACTTTTTGTGGGTAACAGGCCTCTCACAAACTTGGACAACTTCAGGTTTTGTTTTCAATATTATTACTGACTTCTTCCTGTTATTCTCCATGCCATGAAATTGTCATGAAATATTGGGAGTTGTAGTTTTTTGAAATGCACGTTTTTAATTTTTTTCCAAACCCTGCTATTTTTTGTATTTCAGAAAAAAATATTTCAAAAAATCATGAATTTTTTTCTAAGAAATCTGCTGATGAGAAAAATTTAAATATTTTTGTTCTTGATGCTTGTCATTTTTTTGCATATTCATTCTGGTTTCTTCCTACAGATTTTCTGATTTTTTGCCACCATCAATTTATTCTCATGTACAACTTTTTCAACATTGGTTGAATGTCACTAATGAGGCTGCAAATGGTGTTATTCATATTGTTGAGATAAATCTTATGTTTGGCTGTATATTCCATGAATATTTAATTAGAAGGCACCATCTTGTATGATAAAAAATTACCATCTTGTTAAAATATAGTCAATATCTTGTCCTGATCTGTAGGATACAGTATCCATAATTATGTTATCGTTTTTGTGATTAATCCAGTATTTACTCTGGGACGGTTGCTGGGGCCAGAGAGGCTTTCATTTGTGGGGTGCCTTCTATAGCCCTTTCATATAATTGGTATGTAACTATTGTGCTTTTTGTATTTGACCATAATCTCAAAGTTGCAATTCAATGCTTGACTTATCTGCACTATTGTTATTGTTTTGTTTGTTCTAATATAAATGCATGTTAAGAGAATGAATACTATTTCAAGCATGCTGTAAATTGGCATAACACTAATAATAGCACTTTTGTTATTTGATTTTGCTTTGTATTCTTTTGAGGAGAATATTTAGATTTATTGTTTTTGCTAGTCTTTTCTTGAGGTGTTTTGCAGCAAGTGCATGACCTACCAATTCATTAATTAGGAACTATTTTTATGACTCATATACTACCATATAAAGCCAAAATATAAATGAGTTTTTCATATGACTTGCACATATCTAAGCCAAGCTCCATCAATTATCTGACATTTCATCCTCTAATGTCTTGCATCTAGTTTTGCCTTACCTTATCGTTTGAGATTGCTCACTAGCTTGCTTGAACAAATAAATTTTAATCCATTTCTCATCTATGGACCTATAATTTGAGAAGGAACATTGTTTGTTTCCCTTCATTAATGTTTACATAACATAATTTACAAAATTAGGATGCATATTTTAGATTGAAGTTATATGCTTGTGTTTTATATTAGTGTATCATAAGGGACGCTCCCTCGAGGATTTGGGATGTCCCCTTTGCATTTCGTACAGATTAGGGACTAGGGGACACCTTGAGGTTGTTGTGCCTCTAGAACAGCATAGAGCATGCATAAGATAATAAGATAAAATAAGATAATTTTATTAATGTCCAACAATTGACCACAAAAGTAGGTCAAGGGGACGAAAAGGTCTATGCATTGTAACTACAATGTGGGAGTGGGAAATCAACTCCAATAACAATTCTAGAAAAAGATGCGAAAAGAGAACCAAGTATTTGTCCAAGAGCTATAAATAGTAGTCTAACAAAAACAAAAAGATGAGATAATATAGATATCATGATAGAGTTAGAGCCACTAAGACTGGAGATTTCACAACTATACGAGACATAAGGGAGAGATAGTGTCAAACCTTGTTGGTTGTGATGGTTGAGGACGAGGAAGGGGACCGAGATTTGGGCTTGTTGATTGAGTGATCTGTCACTATGAGTGGGGTGATGCAATATAGGATGATAACCACCAAGGAGTGGCCATGATTTTGGGGAATTGATTATAAGATCTTCAGGGAAAGCAAAAGATTGAGGAAGCCCCACTTGTATAGGCTTTTTTTATTAAATTTTGTAGGTCTGAAGGCGAGTATATTTTATGGGAGGGAGATCTTTTGTCAATAGTTATTATTTCATGTACATATTTTATGTATTTTGATTGTAAGGCTCACATGCTTTGTAGTGAATATTCATCTTGTTGCATAGTTATAAATAACTAATAAGGGAAATAGTCATATTCCTGTTCAATTAGTCATGAGTATTTAATAATTTAGTCATTCATTCTTTTCACAAGGGACAAATGCCATATTGATTTGGAGAGCCATATCAATAGCTCCAAAGCCTCCCCTGATACTCCAGGTATCCAACATAAGAAGCACATATTTTTGTTACTCCCTGATATATCTCAATGAATTTCTTGAAAATTCATATTGCTGATCTAGCTGATGGTTCATGGATACATTATGGGATGGACTTGTCAAAAGTCCATCTTTCAACTTTGATGCCTCATGTGTCAGTGTCGACAATTTGTGGATACGTCTTGATGGAGATGAACTTACCATTTTTGAGTTCATCACTCAATGTCAATGTTTCATGAGTGCTAAAGTTAGCGTCAACACATGGTTGTAGATATTTTATTGCTCAAGCATTGAGGATTGGACAGGTTTCTTGTAGGTGGTGTTCATAGCCGGAACATTCAATGACATATCAAGCGCATTTTAGTACACAAATGCATAGGTATTTAGTGTATCCAGTGTTATTTTTAACAAGTTCTCCAAATCTATTTTTGGCAAGTTGCCCCATGCATATGATTAACATGCAACCTAATTTTGGAGTATGCATGGGAGGACGTGGATAGTGAGATGGGCACTCTAAGATTCTTGAATTGGCTAGTTTTAGAAGGTTTCTATTTTTAGAAACTTGGTCTTTTCAACAGTTGATGACAGTTTTGGGAACCCATCTGATGACATTTGTTCTTTTTAGTAGTTGGACATCAATTAAATTATCTTATTTTATCTTTTCTTATTTCCAAATGGGTACTCTCAGATATTCAAGGTTCAGGATCTTGAAAATTTTCTATTTTTAGAAATTTTATCTTTCCTAAAATTCAATTGTAGATTTGGATACCTTTTTCAGAGATGTGCATGTACTTTTTCTTTTGTGGCATTTCGAGATAGTCAAGGTCTTGGTCAAATTTAGGTCTAAAAATATAATTTCTGCTCATTTTCAGATAATTAAATTTTTGGATACATGATGTTGAGTACATCATGTGGGTAAAATTTGGCTGCAGTCGGAGACTAAAATTTTGATCGATTTTTAACCTTGGGATTTGTAGAATATGGTCATATGTTTTAGTACCTTTTATGTTGTATTGCATTGGGGTTGAGTTTCAAGTCATTTGGGAATGGGAAATTAAGTTGAAGTTAGTGTTTTTTCACCTTCTAAAAGCTTTAGTTATGAACTCTTGATCTTTTTTTGCTCATGGAGAAGTGCACCCCACTTAGGGCTACTTTTCTTGGATTCGAGCTTTCAATTAGTTGAGTGCAGTTTAGCTTGGTTGACTCTCAGTCAGTGGAAAAAGTCTGGAAAAAATCCCGATTTAATCCTAAAAACGCGATTTTTTGAACTAAACGATTTAATCCCCCGACTTTTTGGCGACTTTTTCACAAAGGAAAAAATCCCGATTTTTTCCTTATACTCCCGATTTAATCGGGAGTCGACCCAAAAAGTCTGCCTCCCTTCCCAGGCCGCGGATAAAGAGGCCGCAAAGGTGAAAAAACTGTAAATTGAAGCTTCCATCCATGCATTTTCAAGTTACTGCATTGTATTGTTTGTCATACTTCTTGGAGCATGGCAGTCTCATTTGTAATCTGTTAGTTTGAGGTTAAGATATGTTTTTGTTTTCCAACAAAAAACAAATCTTTATACTTCATATTTCTAGTTAGAAAGCAAAGTATACATTGGCTAAGCCTCCAGGCTTTCAGTGATCCAGACTCTAACACCCACTGCCCCTTCAAAAGATTACAAAAGTACCAAAAGGACAGGCATACAACAGTGTTCCGTAGAAAGAACCCCACACCATCAAAAACATTGTTACAGTTGTTGAATGCTTCTAGAAGAAACAACAAAGAGGAGGTCATGAAGATCAAATAGCAACAACCTGTCCAAAAAAACAAAACCAGTGCCTCAAAAAAGAACCCATTTTTTAGACAAGAACAAAGTACCTGTGAAATCTTGTGACAAGAAAGATCCTTCCTGCAATGAGAGCACGTTTTGAAAGGGAATCTTCTTTAGTGGTGAACTTCCTGTAAATGTGGGCAAAGGTTATGTATCAGAAGTGGATTTTACCTCCAAGAGTTTTTGAATAATAGATGCCAAGGCTAGGTTAGTAATCTGACATCTACTGTTTTCTCAGAAAATAAGCAGCTTGGAGTCACCAAGCGTTAATTTTTACATCTACTGTGATACTCACTGTTAATTTTCATTGGACCTACCACCTGACACCTTATTACCCAAGCAGATTACAATCTACTGAATAAATGCATGAATTATTTCTTAATACAATTAGCGGAAACAAAAATTAAAAGGGGAAGAGGATCTCAGTGACTGATTACTTGATGACTTTTAGATGACTCATGATATACATTTATTATATTTTTTGTTGAGATTTTGACTCTTGAGAGTTGAGACTCAGACAGGACCCAAAATTCAGGAGTTGATTCACTATTTTGATATGTGATGTAGCATTAGACTTCATATACATATTATATATTAGCTTTCTTTACATGTTTTTGTGGAAATGCATTTATTTGATGTTGTGGATACTCTAGATGTTAAAAAAAATAAAATAAAAATGGATAATTTTGTGTTTTTTTAATTTTGCGGACTTTTTCAAAAAACTCCCAACTTTGACGAGTTTTTCAACTTTTGGACCCTTGCCGAATTAATCCCGACTTCGACTTTTTCCACATTGCTCTTAGTAACCCTTATTTTGCAAAAGTGAGTTAGGGGATTGAGTTCTGCAGATGCTGTGACCATTTTCCACCAAGTAAACAAGGGGAATTCTTGGTGAAATTGTAGCTATGGCCGATCTTCATAAAATTATGTATTTTCATTGTACTTGAGAAAAAAATTATTATTGTTTCTAGCATGATCTTCATGCTTTTGATTTGGTCAAAAATGTATTTTTGAAAAGAAGGAAATTATTATTTTCAAGTGGCTCTACAAGTGCTAGGCTGGCTCTTCTATATGGTCAATTCGACTTCCCTAGAAACTCACATGATGGCTAGTTGGCTTGCCTTGAAACTCTCTCATTCGGATCACATGATGGCTATATAGAGTGGTTAATTCACTCTCCTTGGTATGCAATTCGAGCACACATACTTTACTCATCTGCTCTCCTATCAGAGGATGTTCGAGATCTGCTCATTATACATATGATCTGAAGTCAGACGTTTGAGATCTGCTCATTACATTTATGATCTAAAATCAGTGATTCAAGACCTGCTCATTATACATATGATTTGAAGTCAGAGGTCTGAGATCAACTCATTACATTTATGATCTGAAATTAGTGATTCGAGATCTGCTCATACATATGAATTGAAGTCATAGGTTCGAGATTTGTTTGTTACACTTATGAACTGAAGTCAGTGATTCAAGATCTGCTCATTATACTTATGATCTGAAGCCAATGATCCAGATCTGAGCCACTTCGGAAGTCTATTATCCAAGCCTTGTCTTCTGTGGTATGGTGACCAGCCTGTCGATGGTGATCTTTATTGGACAACTTGTTGACATTGTGTTGTAGACATTTACATTGGAGACTTAGCACTTGTGGATGCCATCTTGATGTTAGTATTGTCTTGATCAGTGTTGTAGGAACCGTGCCTCCCCCTCCGCCCAAGGATCCAAAGGCAGATCCGCGTCTAGTACGAATGTGCCACCGATCCTTTGGCGGAACCGCGGATCGGAAAATCGGATCCACGGATTGTCTTTTTTTTGGTGATTCCTGCAAAATTGGATTCATAGCGCCCCGATCCACGACTCCTACTGCCCGATCCGCAGATCCGGAAAGGATCGGGTGCAGATCTGTGGAGGTTTGGGCGTGTATCCATCGCGAATCCGAGAGAAGGTGAATGGTTTTGCGGGGCTTTTTTTGTTTTTGGAAATTTCGAACTGTCCTGTGAGGAACTACACTTTCCGAATATTCCCAAGGTGCTCCCTAATGGTAATGTTAAATTCTTAAAGTAAAATTGACATTCTCCTTTATCTTTCATTTCCATCCTTTTACTTAAATTTTTAACATTACCATGAAATGACTCGGGATGTTTGAGAGTGGTTCCAACCTCATCAGACTTCATATGGAGAAAATAGAATTTCATATCCCATTCAAAATTCAGCAGACCTAACAATTTTCAGGATCAATGGGATTGTGGCATTTCATTGGATTATATCATGTATGAGGGCATGTGATAAGCGTTTAATCAAGAGCAACAAGCCTTATATGTAACCCCGCCCCCCCCCAGTATTGGTGTTATTGATTGTTGAACTCCTTTGTCATGGCCTTAGCAATTATGTACCCTTCACTCAAGTCAAAATCATTGATCAGGCATGTGAAGCATTCTCTACCATATTATAAGGCTGGGATTAAGCTGTTTTACCAAAATTAGGCAATGCTGACTAAAATCCCTATAGAATTGAAGTAGAGGCAAAGGCTAGACAAGAGAAGAGGAATCTAGATTGTAGATGGTTGATGCCGGAATAATTAATCATTGATGTACAATGGATGCCATATCTATCTTGATTTATGTAAAATTATACACGTTTTCATGTCTTCTACAACTAATTTGGTATTTTGGATGTTTTTTTAATATAAATGCAAAAAAATTATATATATATATATATATATATATATATATATATATCTAGTAGACGCTTCGGAGACACTTTGCTTCCTAGATTTTTGGGAAATGATGCTTCTGTTGATTTGGCGTAGCATCAGATGTGCTCTAGCCACGAAAATTGTTGGAGAGGCTAAGGCACATGAGATCTCCAATACTCAGAAAGGGTTTGGGCAGATTCTAAACAATTTGGGAGATATTAAAATAATAAATATTTTTAATGAAGTCCCTAAGTCTAAACTTAGGGAAAATAAAATATTAATGTGAATTAATATAAAACTGTGTTAGAATGGTCCAAAAGTCATGGATCAAGCCAGATCTAATCTTAGCCATTGATTTGTTAACGAGAAAAGTATAAGAGGAGGCTTGAGGGTCACTTGGAGAACACACCGAGTTGATCAAGATTTCGACTTTCTAGGGCTAGGTTTGCTGAGGAAGTCGAGAGAGTAATTAGAGTTGCAGCTGAGGGGCAGTGAATACAAAAGCAGAGAGGCAGAGATAGCACTAGGAGGATCAGCACAGTAGCCGAGAGTGAGGGACACAGAACCAGCCAGGGGTTCATGCAGAGCCAGCAAGGGCTCACGCAGAGGTAGCCAAGAGCTGCACAATGCCTCAGAGGGCCAACGTGGGTGATGCAAAGGGCCAGAGGGCTGACGCAGGCCAAGCCAGAGTGATGCTGGGCAAACGTTGTGCCAGAAAGGGCTGACGCTGTCCCTAGAGGCTGACGCTGGGGTTTCGTGGGGCAGATTGGAGCTGTGAGGCTGCTGGAGTGATTATCGGGATTTCAGCGGAAACATCTGTCTCCGACTGAGAAGTACTACTGTCGAGATTATTCTCTGTCGGGTGAGCAGGTTTTGGCACCCAGATTGTATTCAGAAACTACATAATAATAAAACCCTCAGATAGCTGCACCGATTTTCCTGCATTGGGTCTTTTCGGGGACATTGGTTCAAAAACAACGGTGTCACTTGTGTGCTTGTTTCGTTTCCTTCAGTTGATGATCTATAATGTGTTGAGCATGTACTTGTATTTATTTTCAGTATTTACATGGTAAATAACTTGTTAATTTAACGGAACAAGTAGGCAGAAATAAATCAGAAAGTACATGAAGGGTTTCTAACGGGTTAGACTTAGAAATTCTAACATGGTATCAGAGGGTGGTTGCAGATCACAGGAGAACTGAGGACAGAAGCTGAGCAGAGCAGCAGCAGCAGAAAACAATTGTCCTGAGTGACAGAAGCTGTTCCTAGCAGAGTAGCAGCAAGGAAGGGGTGAAGTAGTGTCTGCGTCATCAAGATTGAGCCAGGAAGAGGCCAATGCAGACACTGAGCATGGAAGAAAAGGCTCACGCAAAGACCGGGAGGGTTGATGCAGTTAGCTAGGGGAGCGTTTCAGCCAGTGCCTGATTGGGTAGAGCCTAGGAACTCTAACTTTCAGTTTGATGGGGTTTAGGAGGCTGTGGGTAAGTTGCAGAGTAGAGCTGGTGGGGTACTGTAGTCGGAACAATACCTAACAGGGCAAGGCCAAGGAGGAGAGAGTTGCTACTGAGGATTTCTAGCCGAGAAATCCGGATTAGTGGTGCAGCTGCACTAATGATCGGAGTAGGGGCATCTCGACATTGGCAAAAGGGTTTCCAAGAGGGAAATCGAGGCTCAGAGGGAGTCACACCAAGAACTTCCAGGAGGGAAGTAGGGGAGCAGCGAGATGGCAATGAACGGGGTAAGAGACCAGGACAGACTGGATGGAGCCTCAAACTTCGTAGTCTGGAGGGCCAGAATTTTATCCGTTCTAGATAGGAATCGTGTCAAGCACTTCGCCTTGAGGACAATAGCAATCCCAGTTGACCCAGCTGATAACGACAAGTACGAGGAGGCAATGGTGAGGGCCAAGAGCATCATTCTTGACGGGGTCAAGGACCATGTAGTACCACATATTGTCGAAAAGGACACGACAAATGAGATGTGGGAGGCCCTAAAGAAATTGTACCAGCATACTTCTGTGCAGAGAAGGATGTTACTAGAAAATCAACTGCGGTCGATTGAAGGAGATCTGGGATCAACTGACTTCCATAGGAGCCACACCAGATCAAGAATTGATGGTGAGAACAACCCTGAACGCAGTCTCAGAAGACTGGGAGGTGTTTGGCCAGAGCATATTGGGCAGGGCAACCCTTCCAGATTAGGAGGAAATGTGGGCAGCTTTTTTCCAAGAAGAGATCAGAAGGCTAAGCAAGACGGGAAGCAGGACAAGGGGATCAGAATCAAGGAGGAAGAGGAGGATGCTGCCCTAGCATCTGAGGGAAAGCAGGAGAAACGGAAGAAGAAGGACCTCTCCAAGGTCAAATGCTTCCACTGTGGGGAACTGGGTCATTATGCGACCCCGTGTCCAAGGAACAAGAGCAAGGGAGAGGCTTCTGAGACCAAGACTACGCCAGCAAGGGCGGAGAAGGAAGTGGAGATAGACGATGATTGTGCCATGAGTTGAGAGAGTGATCAGAGTTGCAGCTGAGGGGCAGTGAATATAGAAGCAGAGAGGTAGAGATAGCACCAGGAGGATCAACACAGTATCCGAGAGTGAGGGACGTAGAACCAGCTAGGGGTTCACGCAGAGCCAGCAAGGGCTCACAAAGAGGCAACCAAGAGCTACGTAGTGCCTCAGAGGGCCAGCGTGGGTGATGTAGAGGGCCAGAGGGCTGCTGCAGTGCCTCTAGAGGCTGACGTAGGCCAAGCTAGAGTGACGTTGGGCAAATGCTAGGCCAAAAAGGGCTGAAGCTGTCCCTAGAGGCTGATCCTGGGGTTTCATGGGCCAGATTGGAACTGTGAAGTTGCCGGAGTGATTATCTGGGGTTTCAGCCAGAATATCTGTCTTTGGCTGAGAGGTACTACTGCCGAGATTATTCTCTGTTGGGTGAGCCAGTTTTGGCACCCAGATTGTATTAAGAAACTGCATAATAATAAAACCCTCAGATAGCTACACTGGTTTTCCCACATTAGGTTTTTCCGGGGACATTGGTCCAAAAACAACGGTGTCACTTGTGTGCTTGTTTTGTTACCTTTAGTTGGTGATCTGTAATGTGTTGAGCATGTACTTGTATTTATTTCCAGTATTTACATGGTAAATAACTTGTTAATTTAATGGAACAAGTAGGCAGAAATAAATCAGAAAGTACATGAAGGGTTTCTAACGGGTTAGACTTAGAAATTCCAACAGCTTCCACATCCCTGCTTCCAAAAATCATCCCCGTTTCATTCCCGCTTCATGCAACATTGGTCTCGATGTACTGTTGAAGGATCTCTCGAAGGAAAAACTTTGTTGGGTTTCCCCTTTGTGGGTTTTGCCCTGGTCTCCGACCTAAACATTGGTGTCTCTTGGTATTGTTCATTGTGATCTCTTCTTTCTCTTTTCTGATGTTGGTTGAATTTCTAAAGTATAGCTATTTGATGAAGAGGAATAAATTGTAAAGAAGATCTAATAAGCTAACCAATAATTATAATAAGTTCAGAAATATTGCTTGTACATTGTTGGCTTATTGGGGCCTAACCCAGGTTTGGAGTTAATTAGCCAAACAAATCCCTGTACTACAGGCCCTTTCGGCAACAGTCCATGGGACGTGGACTGAGGTCTCACCCGAAGTAGTATGGGAGGGTGTTAGAACGAGGTTTCGCACCCTTGAGATGTTTGAGAGGTTCGACTAGTCCTTTGTTTGTTCCTGCACGCAGGTGGCTTCGCGCACTTTCCGTTCCTCGCGGGCTGATACCCTACCTTCGCGCAACCCTAACCAGGGGCTGTGCCGTGCTTTGCGTTATTACCCGAGATCTTATTTATCTTCTAGTACTATTTAAGCACCTTCGCCTACTTAAATGTCTTAAGTTATACTTAACAATATAAAACATTCATACAGGTTCGTGCAGTAAATAAACAATATACTTGCAAATTATATCCAATCATGCATTAAACCAGGAAAAGATACACAGAATTATAGCAAAACTTCTCTTTATTGATTCTTCCAACGGTTACAAACTCGACCCGCCCTACGCACTCAGCTGCAGGGGTTCGCGCACTCAGCTGCGGACTACAATGCCTCTGCGCACTCAGTTGTAGAGCCTTCTCCTACTCTACAATCCACAGACACACTTTCCACTTCGACTCAATCGCTTAGACTTCTCATCCTTCTATTCCATTCGTTAGCTCTATTTTACACTTAGAGCCTCGCTATATTTATACAATCCCATGGTTCGCGGACAATGGGTAGGTCTATCCAGCCGACATTACATTACAAAAACTAGGGTGGACAACCCTGTGACTTTATTATACTCGCGCCCCGCGCCCGCAATTCGCGGAACTTTTACAACAAGATTCGGTCAAAACTTAGGCTTTAAGCCCCAAAATGTGCCTTGGGGGGATTCCATGCCCAATAGGCCCCCAACACAAACATCGTGACTCGACCTCGAGTCACTCTGTCTTTGCGCGGAGTCCCTCTAGCTATTCTCGAATTGCGGCGAGGTCAGCAGCACACTGAGCTAGTGTTTGCTGGATTTGCTGCATACGTTGTTCCGAGACCTCTGTGTCGGAAGTGCTTCTCTGCATCAGTGCGTGCATCCCCTGCATTTGTGCGAGCTTGCCTTCAATTTCTGCTGTGATGGTGAAGGCCTCGTCGATCCAAGGCTGAACGCGCGCCTTCAGGACTGCTTCCTTGTGTCGTGCCGCGTCCACCTGTTCTTTTAGCGCTTTAGCCTGTTGCATCTGCGCGAGCCTCTGAGTGAGGACCACCGTTTGTGCAGTTCCTCGGATGCTATCATACTGCTATTGGAGCTCTCGCGTCTCTGTCACTAAGCGCTAGATGTTGGGGTCCTCCTGCAGTTTTGTGAGGACCTCAAGTGATTCTTCCAACATGCCAGTGCAGTCTCACACTGCACTGCCAATTTCGTCTAGTCCCGCTGTAATAGCGCTAGCGCGCTGTTCTTTGACTTCCGGAGGGGTGGACGGCTGCGCCTTTAACCGCAGCTCGGCAATCTGAAGGTTCAACTCTAGTTGAACCTTTGTCATTTCCTCCCGCGCCTCGCACACCCCTGCTACTAACCTGTGGATGCGTGCCTCTGCTGGTATGTCTGCTGGGATGGCCAACTCGTCTATTACCTGTACCAGCTGTTGATTCTGCGACACCAATTCGTCGCGCTGCAAGCTCAATTGTTCCATATTGATTTTCTGCTCGCTGAGGACTTGCAGTGCGCGACTCTCCCTAGCTCGCAGCTCTGCAGTTATCCCATCCTACAACACATATAAGGTCTCTCGTGGGAGTGCAGCCATATTGATACCAAGACCCTTCAACGCGCTAACCGTAGGCCTGTCGACCTCATTTGTTGTCACTAGTGCCCCTTCCGGCAGCACTATGGTATTCGTCATCCGTGCGCGCAACATCTGTTCTGTTATTGTTGTTCCAACTGCGAGGCTGGTCGAGAGGGTACCAGCCTGAGGAGGGCATGCCTGTAATTCCTGCAACTGCGCTCTGAGGGCCCCCAACACAATCTGGTTCTCCTGCATGAAATCTTGGAGAGCCTCAGAGGTGACATCGCGCACTGTCTCGCCGATGTCGTGCAGATCACCCTCGGTTAGGGTGATCGGGTCAATAGACAACTTCGATGCCTTGACCTTCTTACGCGACCTTGTCCGCTCGGTTGGGTGTTGGCGCTTCAACTGTGTTGACGCGGTTTGTGGGTCCGCGCCTCCCTCTTCTGTCTTTGCTTCCTCTGCTTCCTGCCCATGCGAAGGCGTTGTTTGGTCCTCGCTTGCCTTTGCGACTGCCT
This sequence comes from Pinus tabuliformis, assembly GCA_031772625.1. Classification (NCBI taxonomy): domain Eukaryota; kingdom Viridiplantae; phylum Streptophyta; class Pinopsida; order Pinales; family Pinaceae; genus Pinus; species Pinus tabuliformis. The sequence goes on from CM062819.1 coordinate 2,018,697,069, forward strand.
CCTGTGCTGTTGCTACTGCTGCGGCCGTTTCCTGCTCAGTTGCTTGCTATGCAGCGTCTCGTGCCGCCCGCACTTTTGCTGTCGTTGCTTCCTTCCTTCACTTTTCGGTCAACTGTGCGATGCGCAACTTGGCCTCGTCTTCCTTTCTTTGTGCTGTCGACTTCTCGATCTCCGCGATGTCTAGGGCGCGCCACTTCGGTGGCCATGCCTCTAGTACGTTAAAAATGATGTCGTTTGTGGCTATGAAGGGTAGCTTTATCCACTGTTTGGTCGGGTCCTTGCGCGCTCTGATATAAATGTTGTGGATGTTCGCTTTGAATTCTGCAAAACTTTGCAAGCTGTTGTAGACAGTGGGCGACAACCGTGACTTATCGTTGATCCCCATTCTGAGGTTCATCTCCATGAACACCCAAAATATTTTACTGTCATGGATCCTCTTGGCATCCTTTGTGGCCCAGAGCGAAGCGTACTTCGCGGCCTCTGGTAGGTCCCTGTCAATTATGGGGAATTGACTATCCTCTGGTAATTCCCCTGCCACGAGCACTATGGACAACAGAAGCCATGCATAGTGGAACGTTTTGCCCTGTTCTTGAGCTTCGTGGCAATTCTCTAAAAACTCCTTGCAGAGGAACTCAGACCAATTAAACTGGACCCTTTCTGTGCACTGCTCAGCCAGTGCTGCCATTGGCGCGGGTACTTCGTCCGCATGGCACTTGTGCATAACCTTTCCTACCAGGATTTGGGTCGCCACACGTACTGCTTTGTCCTTGATGCTGGAGATGGCATAACCCCTCTTCTTCTTTTCCATCTTGTACTTTTTCTTCATGGCCTTCACAACGGACAAGTCACTGCTCTTCCCTTCCAATATGACTGCGGGATCTTCTCCTTTGCAAGGAAGCCAGGAAATGAGGTGAATCAAGTCTGCCGTGATGGGGATGGGCTCCTCCAGCCACAAACACTCGTCATGCACCAGGCAGAGCAGCTACCTGATGATGAAAATGGTTTGTTGGTGTGCGGTGGAAGTGCGGTATCCAGAGCAGGTTCTGCGCGGTGGAAGTGCGGTACCCAGAGCAAGTTCAGTAGCCCAGCCTTTTCCACTCCGCGCAACCACTTTCGCAGCTCTAGTTCTATAACCCCTGCCGTGGTGTTCTGCTTGGGCTTCATGAGGTGCCTAGTCTCAAGGTGAGGGAACTTCTTGTGGTCAGTGAGGTCCCAATCTTCGAATTTTAGGCTCGGCACCCGTCCCAGGTGCGTGCCCTCAAACATAATGTTGTCTGGGAGGAGCGGGGTCTGGAGTGAGCTCTTGGTCTCGTCCAGGTCCTTGGGCACTTTAGCCTTCCCTTTTCGCGGGGGACATAGGTGGGCAACTTTGTCAGGGGGTGCGCAGGCTGAGTTTCCTCCTCCATGCCTTCATCCTCGTCTTCTGTGATGATTAGGTCCTCCAGGTCTTCCTCTTCTTCATCGGTCTCTATGGTGACGACTTTCCCCTTCTCCTCCATTGATAGCTTGGTGCGCAGCGGGTTCCGCGGGGACACATGTACGGGAATCATCGCTTGTTTGTCCTTCTTGGGTCTTGGCGTGTGCGGTGATTTCGGGATTTCTGCCACAATCCCGACACCTTCTGGAGCATCCCCCATAGTCAGGGCCTGCACAGCCTCCTCGGTGGTCATTTCGGTTATCTCCATAACATCCTCAGCTGTTGCCATCGTATCTGTCCAGAAATCTAGCACTCGCGAACTCAGGGGCTCAATCAACGCTCGGCACACAACAATCAGGGCTTTGCTCAATAGCTCAATTCGCAAATGACCAAGTGTTGTTTGCTGGGCAGCCCTTTGTATTTTATAGCGCTTTTTGAATTTGAATTCGACCGTTCCCCCCAAATCCGGTTCATTAATGCTCCCTTGGCGGCAGATTTTCCCAAATCTTTCCCATAAATCGCGTCTTAAATGCTTGCCGCCCGCTCCATTTGTTCTCAAGTCGAGCATCCCATCATGAATAGTGGCTTCGATGGCCACTTTCGGTCAACCTGCGCAGTAGTGCAGCTCTCCGTGCGCGGTCGCGGACCTTGTGACTCTTTGCTTCCGCGCACAGCGCCCGGGCAAAATAGTTTATAGTCCCGCACTTCCTTTCAATTGCCTGGAGTGCTAAGACTGTACTTCCTTTGGCTAGTCAGGTGGTCGCATCACCTGTGTAAAGTTCCATCCTGTCATCCTTCATGTTGCTTGGAAAATACCCAACTTTTCTTGTTACGGTCGGCATCCGCACTTTACCATTTGCAACGCGCTACCCTGGTCAATTCGCTTAGTAATGTGCGGTCCAAGCCAAGGCATCAGACTGATCAATTCGCGACGATAGGTCTTAAACCTATCATCGTGATTGTATGCATCCTGCCTTATCACCCTGGTCTTTTTGTCGAGAAAATCTTCCTTTATCTCGTCCTCCAGCTTCTTCACTTCCGTGTTCACCAGAGTGCTTTTCTTCCTTAATCATACCCTTTCTTCTTCAAGTTATTGGAGTCTAAAATTTCCTTGTTGGATTTCTGCTTCCAAGGTTCCGCGAACCGTTGTATCTACCGGTGCTATCATGCGCAGTCTAAGCTCTCCAAGTACTATAGGGCTTACAGTGGTTGCTTCATACTCCAGCCTTGGCGGTGCCTGCGTGGTCAGGTTCTTGCATGCGGTCCTATAAGCCCATAGAACCACTAGTATGCGCAGGTCCCAGTTAGTTCGCTTCACATTGTGGCTAACACTGAAATGGTTGGTTAGATAAGGAAGATTAAAGACTTTTGGGTTTTTTTTTGAATTTTATTTTTATATTGAAAAATATTAAAATAAGTATTTAATTTTTGTTGAATTAAAAAATTAAGAAGATTAATGATATGATAAATATGAAGGGTTCCAGGCCTCGGCCCTAGGTCTCATGACCCTGGCACATAATTGAATACGGCGTCAGTTCAATGTCAGTTCTCAGTACTCGGCACCCAAAATGTCATACTTTTCTCTGGCCCCTAGGTATCGGTGGCGAGGTTGGTACTCGGGCCATTAGTTTTACAACCACAGGATGGGGTTAATCCCTTTTAACCGACATTGTTTACTGCAAAGGGTTTTGACAATTAGGGTTTTGAGACGGTTGTGGTTTTCTCACTGTGCCGATTTAAGTTTGTTTGGGCGCGGCAGAGATGGGGTTTGATAACGAATTTCTTGAGCTTGAGCCTTCGCCAGAGGACCTTTTGACATGCTGGGGACACGAGGTCTCTTCCAAGAATCTTGACTTGTTTTTCCCAAAGAATGTAAACATCCAGGGTCCCAGTAAAGAGGCGATTGCGGGAGGCTCACAGTATGGGGTAAGTCGACGAGATGAGAACCTCCCGAGTGTCTGGAATGGTGTTTGGCGGGCGGGCGCTACTCCTGTGGAGAACCAAGAGCAGCTGCGGGCAGTCGAAGATCGGGCGGAATTTTTGAAGCATTTCTCTCGTATTATCTCGTCGAACGAGGATCAAGTGGCTCTTGTTGGTGGAGTCTCGCAAGGTCAAGCTAGCCCCTGGCAAGGTTTTCCTCTGCTTTTCGCACCCCAGGGTCAAGAAGCCTCACACGGTGGCGGAGGACCTTCTTTAAGCTCCATTCCGGCTGCTGCTTGCATAAATCGACTGCCCTGGGCCACATCTTGTGGGGGGGTTGACAGAAACCCTAGGACCTCGACCTCTAATTTGATCCCTTAGGTTGTTGCTTACTCAAAGGAGGTTGGGACCGTTGAAGGAAACCAGCAGAGGAGGTCGGACGAAGCAGAAGTCCCTTCTGTGCCTGAAGGAGGGGGTCAAGGGTCGCCTGTTTCGGTTGCACCGAATGCTCCTGTTCCAAATGCTGCGGGAGCGGAAGGGGACTTCAAGGAAGTCGTGGGGGCAAAGAGAAAGAAATCGAAGTCCATCAAGAAGAAAGAGCTTCGTCCGTGCTGTCTGTTGGGGGTAGATATCAACATAGAACAAACAATGGACGCAATTGAGACTATTCTGGTTGGCCGTATAAGAGGAAGGAAGTACTTGGCCGAATACATAGCGGACTGGGTCCAATCCGAGTGGAAAGAAGCCCCGGGCAAGCCATCAGAGATTCTTGTTTTGGAAAGGGGTTGGTTTAGTATTCATTTTGACAGCAAATCACATGCGGACTGGGTCTTTGAACGAAACTGGTGTTTTGGAAAGCGTCCCATTCTTTTTCGCAGATGGACTCCATTATTTGATGTGCAGAAGGAGAAATTGGCGGAGTCCCCTGTCTGGGTAAAGCTCCCTGGACTTCCCTTACAATTCTGGACGGAATCCGTTTTTGTCTCTATTGGTAATACCCTGGGTAAATTTCTGGATTATGATAACTCTTACATCATAACCAAGGACAGGAGTATGGCTCGAGTGCTTGTAAGCCTAAATCCGAGGGAGGGATTGGCGGATGCGATGACGTTAAAATACAGGGACCTTGAATTCCTTCAAACTCTGGACTATGAAAACCTCCCTTTCCGTTGTCTTCGGTGTCATAAGTATGGTCATCTTGCGAAGGAATGTCCATTGGGACATCGTCGTCGTCGCCGTCAGATGAGACCCTTTCGACCTCAAGGGGCTCCTGCACAGGAAGCAGGGGGGCTCAGCAGAAGGTTTCAGTGCAATCTGTAGACCAGGCGAGGGCTTCAGAAATAATCGATCTAATGGAGCAGGAACACCTCTTGGATGGTAAAATTGCAGCTGCCGCTCAGATTAATCCGCTGGCCACCCTGGCTCCCTTACCTGATGAGCTTGCTGGGGCGTCCATGGCGGGTACGTCTTCTTTTCCTCCTTTTTGTGATTGTTCTTCTGCAATCTCTTTACAGTCTCTCCCAGAAAGGCCTGGTCCCTCCAGGCAGATTTTAAATGATTTCTCTACGCTGAATTTATTTAAAGCCTCCTCTGATAGTATTATTATCTCGGTCTCCCTTCCTTCTGATGATGCCTTACATCCCTCTGAGATTGCTATTACCTCTGTTGAATCCTGTGTTCATATCTTGGATAACCCACCTTATAATCTTCGCCCTTTGGCCAATAGAAAGGGTAAGGGACAGGCTGTAGGAGGAATTGCCTTGGACCCAGTGGTTATTGGGCCAAGGAAGTTAAGGGGAAGAAAATCTTTACTCTCAAAAGCCCAGTTCAAAGCTGTCATTGATATCGCTGACGGGAAGCAGAAAACTCTTCCTGGGGTGCTTAGAGCGGAGCCACCCTCCCCCTGTTCCTTGATGATTCTACTTTCCTTCAACTGCAGAGGCTTAGCTAGCCAGCCGAAAAAGCTAGCCTTCAAAAACCTTGTGCACTCCTATAACCCTGATGTTATTCTCCTCCAAGAAACATTGGGGAAAAGTGACAATGTTATCTGTACTCTTCAAAAGTTTTTGCCTGGGTGGGCATTCTCAGCTCTCGACGCTGAAGGCAGGTCGGGGGGTGTAGTTACAGGTTACAATATGATGAAGCTCAAGGAAGTTTCATCTTGGGGTTCTGAAAACTGTTTGGCAATGGAACTCTATTCTGGAGAGTTGTGTATATCCTTCCTTATCCTGAATATATATGGGCCCTGTCTGGAGAGGGAACGCTTCTGGAACTCTTTCTTCAGCCTCTCTTGCCTCTCCCATCCTTACCTCATCATTGGAGGTGACCTGAACTTCTCTTTGGGGGATTCGGAATCTTGGGGTGCTAATGCCCACTCGGACCCCCTCTCTGTTTTTTTCATGAATAAAATTGCTTCCTACCACCTGGTCGATGCTCCTTTGATCAAATTGCGCCCTACCTGGAGAAACAGACGCCTCGGTGTCGATTGGGTGGGCAAAAGACTAGACCGCTTCCTTCTCTATGAGCCTCTGGTGGATTTTCTATCAGTTTTCAGACACTGGGTCGGGGAAGGGGGTCACTCTGATCATTTCCTGGTCCTCTTGGAATTGAAAGGAGATGCAAAAAAACCAGGAACCCCTTTTAAATTCAACTCATCCTGGCTGAAGGATGAATCCTTTGAAGCTCTTTTCCATGATACATGGAGAAAGGACAATCATAATGAAGAAGGAAGCAGAAGCATCCACTTGTCGAACAATCTTAAGAGAATGAAGCAAGCGACAAAAGAATGGGTGCATCAGAAGAAACTGAAGGAAGAAGAGGAGCTCAAAAGTATAAACTTCGAATTAGATCTGTTGGAAAACTCGGATGGATCTGGTTATGAGTCCTTGGATTCAAGAAACAGAATTAAAGAGTTGGAAGCATCTCGGCGAAAACTTCTCCAGTTAAGGGAAGAAAGCTGGAGATTGAAAAGTAGAGCCATTTGGCTGCAAGCGGGAGACGAAAACTCTAAGTTTTTCCAGAATTATGCAAAGGGCCGAAAGATTGCTAATACAATTTGGGAATTGAAAAAAGAGGACGGGGAAATGGCAAAATCCTTTGAAGAACTGGCTTCTCTAGGTGTAAACCACTTTAAGAATCTTTTCAAAGCCCCGGAGGAAGTATCCATAGCGGAGGTCATCAGAGTTGCTCAATTCTTTCCAAGATATGTTGAGGAAGAAGACAATGACTCTATTATGGAAGCTGTCTCTAAACAGGAAGTGGAGGACATTCTCAAGGATATGCAGAAGGACAAGAGTCCTGGGCTAGATGGGTGGACAGTGGAATTTTTCCTTCATTCTTTGAATTCCTGGGGGATGATTTGGCTGCAGTTGTGGATGAATCGAGATCCTCTGGACCTATCTATCAACCCTTCAACTCAACCTTTCTGGCTCTAATCCCCAAATCTGATCAGCCAGCCTCTTTCGATGACTTTCGGCCTATTTCGCTATGCACTTGTGTCTATAAAATTATTGCTAAAATCATTGCTTCCAGGATGAAACACTTCTTATCTAGGCACATCTCTCTAGAGCAGTTTGGTTTCCTGGATGGAAGATAGATTCATGAAGTAGTGGGAATTGCTCAAGAAACCCTGCATAGTTTAAAGAGGAATGGAAAGAAAGGGGCAATTGTTAAAATTGATTTATCAAAGGCCTACGACAGAATAAGTTGGATGTACTTGCGCCTTCTGTTGACTCACCTTGGTTTCAGATTCGATTTTGTAAGGTGGATTATGAGCTGCATTACTTCATCCTCTATCTCCTTATTAATCAACGGAGCAGCTTCAAATTTTTTCAATCCGGAGAGAGGGCTGCGACAAGGATGCCCTTTGTCCCCCCTTCTTTTCTTGTTGGCCGCAGAGGGGATGAGTCTGATGATTAGTAGGGCAAAAAGACAAGGAGAGCTCCGAGGAATTGAAGTGGCTGTTAATCTGTGGGTAACCCATCTGCTCTTTGTAGATGACATCATTCTATTCAGCAATGGAAGTGTGGAGGACTGTAGAGCTCTAAAGAGCATCCTGGACCTTTTTCTTAAAGCTACAGGTCTTAAAATCAATGAGCAGAAATCGACCCTTACAATATCGGGTATGTCTTTGGAGGAAAGTGGCAGAGTAGGGGCTCTTCTTCCATTTGAAATCAAATCTCTGCAGGAAAGCTTTAAATACTTGGGCTTCCTGTTGAAACCTGATACTTACCGGGTACAGGATTGGAAATGGCTCCTGATAAAAATAGAAAAGAAACTAAATTTGTGGAGTCATAAATGGTTGTCTCGAGCAGGGAGGCTGGTCCTAATAAAGACAGTTCTGATGGCAATTCTTGTTTACTGGGCCAGTCTCATGTGGGTACCTAAAGGTATACTAGCTTCCATAGACAAACTGTGTAGCAGATTCTTATGGGCCGGATCTAAAGTAGAACATGTGACTCCCTGGGTTGCATGGGATAAGATTTCGAGACCGAAAGAATTGGGAGGATGGGGAATTAAGCATTTGTCTTTTTTTTCAAAATCCTTAGCAGCCAAGCTGGCATGGAGACTTATATCGACCGATTCTCTTTGGTCCACTGTTACAAAAAGAAAGTACATAGCTTCGACCACTGCAAAGGAATGGGTCCGCAATCCTGTAAAGTCCTCCAAAAATGCCTCGGTGGTCTGGAAGGCAGTAGTTGCTTCAGCTCACACTATTGAACAAGGACTTGCATGGAAAATGGGGGATGGTACTCGGGTGAGGGTTGGATGTGATCCCTGGGCTGGGTGCTCGAAAAGATATGCCTTATCTCATGATCTGAAATTATTTTTAACTGAACGGGGATATCTTTTTCTGAATCAGGTGGCTAATCCTAGGACTACTACCATTTGGAGACAAGGGTGGTTGACAGAAGTTGACCTTCATTTGGAGGAGAGATGGAGGGAGGAATGGAGCCTTTTTGTCTTGGACCTCCAAAACTCCTCTGTCCGGATTTCAGAAGCAAGGGATGAGCTAGTTTGGGTCCATGCACAGACAGGAAGCTACTCACCTAAGATGGGCTACAAATGGTTGATGTCCCAACAAGTTTGGGAAGACCCTGCATGGTGGTCAAAACTTCTCTGGAAGTTGAAATGCCCTGCAAAAACCAGACTTTTCTTCTGGTGCATCCTTCAGAAAAAAGTGCCAACATGGGATTTCTTGCAGAAAAGGGGGAAAATAGGCCCGGGATGGTGCTCTCTTTGCAAAGCAAATGAGGAATCAACAACACATTTATTTCTCACATGCCCTTTCAATGTCAGCCTTTGGGCTGAATCCTTGAGACTCATGAATTCTCCCCTCAGGTGGGAAGGAGACAGTATCCAACAAGCATGGTTCTGGTGGTGGCAGGAGGCCTCTGATGACAAAGTCCGCTCCATCCCTCTCCTGATAGCCTGGGGCACTTGGCTAGCAAGGAACCAAGTAATTTTCAAAGATCTTCCCTTCCCTATTGGAAAACTGGCTGTGGAAGGGGCAGCAATATACGACAACATCCCATCCTCATCTGGACATTCCATCCACTGCTCTATTCAGACTGAATTTATTAGGGAATCTGTTCCGTGGGCCTACTTTGATGGGGCTGCAGACTTAAATGGACGGTGCGGAGCAGGTTTGGTCATTCATATTACTCCTGAAAAATCTTTTCGTTCCTCATTTGGCCTTGGGCAGGGGACTAATAATTTTGCAGAGCTCAAGGCTTTACATCACCTTCTTTGCTGGCTTTCCTTGAAACAGTTGAGACAGGTTCAGATTTTTGGTGACTCAAAGAATGTTGTGAATTGGTTCAACAGGACTCAACATTGCAGAAATTATATTTTGCTTCCTTTGCTTAATGAGATTTTGCATATCAAAAGCTTTTTTAATGAAATCACTGTTTGCCACATCTACAGGGAAAGAAGCCGGGAGGCAGATAACTTATCTAAAACAGGTGTACAACAAGATTTGGGGACCTGGTCAGTAACAGAGATGGACAAGGGGGTGATCAATCCTATTGACCAGCTAGTCTTCGGATGACATTGTTCTGCTTTGATGTTCTACTTAATATCATGCTGCTGCTGTTATTTTAGTTTTATTTCGAACTACATATAATCTGTTATGTCTCTCTACCAAAACTATGGACTATCTCATTTATGTTTACTTTTCTGAGGGCTGTTTTCCTCATTTGAGGAGGCCTGTTGACACAGTTTTCACAAAAAACTTGTTCTATGTTGTTTTTTCAAGTAACTTTGAGACCGGAATAGTGCCTACCGCCGGTCTCTACAGGAATATACATTTCGATATGTCTGTTGTTTTCTTCAGATGATGAAGGCATGCTTCTGTCTTTTTCTCTTATCTTTGTTTCGGTGATATGCCGGGAAATTTGAAAGACTGGAAGTGCCCTCTTTTTGAGAAGAAGTTTTTCTGCTTTGGCAGCCTTAGGGATGCTTATGGGTACCCAAGGAAGCCGTGACTGCTTTTCTCCCTCACCTGAAGGAGATCGAGAGTTGATTTGTAATGCAATGCATATGCTATGAGACTCTCTAATATATATAGAAAGTCCGATTTTTTTCCGTGGAAAAAAAAAGCTGATCTCCGATTGCGATCTAATATGCGGACCCGATCAATTTATGGTAGCAACTCTAATGTAATATCGCACCCGCCATATCACAAGTAAAGCCTTGTCACGTTGAAATCCCCGATTGCGATGAGTTACGAACTCGGACAGGACTATTGAAATAGGTTTATTGTAATATCGCGTCCACCGCGTTGGAAGTTATGTACCACAAGTCTTAAAGGAATGCCATGATAAAACCTCCGATTGCGATATATATTACCCACCTGACTGCACCACTATAACATGACTTAATGTAATATCGCATCCGTTGAATCACAAGTTTCAAAGGGATGACGTGTAAAACCTCCTATTGCGATAGAGTTGTGGACCCGATTGATTTATCAAAAACAATTTATTGAATATCGCATCCGCTTCGTTGGAAGTAGGGGCATCGACAATGTTATATCGGAAGACAGAGCATGTGCATAACTTGAAAGACCTCCAATTCTCATGAAGTTGCGATTGCGGGATTAAAGAAATGACGTGGCATGTGGGACCTCCAATGTGGGTATAGCCTCTCCCATGTGGTTTCCGTAAATAACAAATGTATGTTATAATTGGATGAATATTAACAAAAGGCCCCTTCGATATATTTTTAATGTGCGACCTCATAAGTCAGCCTCTCCTTCAATGAACGCGTCTTTTTGGTTATTGGTGAAACTCATATATATACAAGTTAAAACGCTTCACTTCAAGTAGGCGAATCGGGTATCCATCACAGAAAAGAAGAGACAGTTCACAACTCGTGAACTTGAAGGAACAGAAGAAGGAAGCCGAAGGTCGAGCAAGAAAAGAAGGAAGCTGAAGGTCGAGCAGGTAAAGAAATTCTTTTGACTGGGTTAATCTTTGAAAGGCTCGGACCTGTAATGAATCTGTAGAAGTGCAGACCGCGACCTGTTGCAAAGACTACATAGACAGGGTACAGTAGTGGCGAGAACTTCGGTTTGAACAACCATTATATACAGACTGGTGGTTAGACACATAACTCAGTATTCCGGATCAAAGCCTATACACTGGACAAGTTGTCATTGATGATGTAGCGTGGAGATTACAGTGACGCTGAAGATTGACAGGGCTTGGTGAAGAAGAATACTTTGGGAGCCATGAAATACAACCAAACACACCTTGACAAAGTAAAGCTATAGGTTTGGAGCCCTTAGGGTTGATGCCTTGGAACGTCCATGTTGGTGCTTGGAAAATATAGGATTCGTGTTCTTGGAGTTGGTGCTCCTAAACTCAAGGTTGGTGCCTTGATAAGATAGGGTCGAAGCCCTGGAGTTCAGAGCCTCTTCAAAGTCCAAGTTGATGCTTGGCAAGATTCATTAGTTATTTTATTCAATCCTTTTCTATATTTAATAAAATCATTTCTTTGATTAAATTATGAAGAATCTAAACTGGTAATAATAACAATTGAAAAGAAATATTGATTCACCCCCCTCTCAGTGTTTCCAACAGATAGAGATCCAACACCTGCCAGGATTCATGGAAAGATTGGGTAGGATTATTATTACATTGCCAAACTTAACGACGAACTTTGGCCCGAGTTGGTCAAATTAAGTTTTATCACCTCTTTCCTCAAGACTTGATATTGTATCATATGCATGGTAGAGTAGGATGCATTGCATTATGATTTTGCATTAGAACTAGCTCATTGTGCCATTTCTCCGCCACCTGAGCCAACCATGTGGTCCCTCACCCATCTGCCATGATCGTATGTTTGAAGGTGGGCCTCCTGAACCTAAAGGTATGACTTGTCATTTGGTAATTGAATATTGGAGTTTTCTTATGATGGACACTTCTGACATGAATTAATGGAAGGATTCGGTGGAAAGAATGGGTTAGGTCTGTGCTCTTGTCCCCTAGTCCCCTTTTGGATGCTAACTTTGGATTCTAGTCCCGTGGGATCTCTTTTACTGACCATTTGGATTTAGGGATGGTATTTCAAGGGAAACCTTGATTTTGGTTGCATGGTCCCGCTTCCTCATCCACATATATTACCCCCCTTCCACTCATTATTACCCCATTCATCATTTCTTTCACCTGAGTCCACATTCCTCCACTAGGTCCACATGGTTAGCTTTCCCCTTCCCCTTGCCCACGCCTTGTGTCAGGCCTAGAATGATGCCCCAGAGGTTGATGCAGCTAAAAAGAAAGATAAAAGCACAATTGGCCCCATTCAACAAGAAAATGTACCACAAAACACATTTAAAGCGTGGGAAAAAGCCAATACATGAGCTCTACCCCATCATCATGGCAATCACCATGGTTCCTATTGGTTCTATGAGTCTCCTTCATCATATAGGAATCCATGATTGTCCCAATCCCTGGTGGGCAATGAACCGCCCTACCTTAAAAAGGGATATTCACTAATATATTTCACACATCATGCTCTAACCCCTTGAGCCATAAAAGGCAAAATTCATATAAAGAAGGGTGGAAAAATCAAGTTCAAGGCACTTCATGTACCACGATTGCTCCCTCCTATACATTATAGACCCAGGTCCGGGCTTCCCTTTTATTGGCTACCCTTGTACCCCAGCATGTGGCTTAGGGTTGCCCCTCCTCATCCTCTACTTCATTTACCTCTCTATCACATACCACCACCTTTAAAAGGATGTAGCTTTAACATATTATCCCCTTTAGAAGTAGAAACCACCTAATAGGATACTTGGTTAACCCCGTTTGGAATCTGGGAGACATTGGCACATCTTGAAGCCCATTATAGAAGGGGAGGCCATTATGAAGTCCCCACTTGTGGTCCATGGTTGGTAAGCTCATTTACTCAATTTCTCTAATGACTTGATGTGCTGGAGGGCTAGGGGATGCATTGGATCTTATGCAAGATTGTAGATGGTCTCCATCTTGGGTTTGGTCTACCTATACGGGGTCCTAACCCTCCAGAAGGCTACATTGGCACATGTAGGGTGTGTGTTGAGAACCATGGGTTTCCACAGTATTAGACAACACTCCGTGGATCCCCGAGGATGGTCAAAGATTGTTCGAGATTCACCTATTGGACGAGGAAGATGCACCTTTGCTCAGCTGGCCCCACAGATGTACCATGCACATGGCAACTGACCCAGGACTTGTAGGATGATGTGGCATCACCTACACCATCATCAGGGCGCTTATAGATGATCTACATGCATCTTCGACTCATTTGGAGACCCATGAGGTTATTATTGTGCCGCCACACCCACTGTGAGCACCACAGGTTTATTGTTTGAACTTTGGATAACAAGGGGCCAACCCCGTGTCCATCACTTTTGAGGGTCCTATTCTTCATTATGGCACCTATGAACCTCATCAGGCCTCTTGGAGGGCCCTATATGTATTATTTATCATTTGACCTCTTAAGAGTTTTATTATATCATTTGTGAGCTAGTTTGGTGGGATTGTCAGCAAAAGTTGGGTTATTAGCACATTATTTTATTTTTGGGGCTTATGTATGCCTAGGAGACTAATTCGAACTCCTCATTAGTGTATAAATAAAAGTGAGATGAGTTCAATTGCTCATCATCACTTTGGGTTGGATCTCTTCTCTCTCTTGAGAATTTCGCACTTTTTCTTGGAGGATGAATTGGGGCTTTATGGATGAATTTTGATGTTTGGATTTGGTTAATCTTATCTTGGAGCTTCTCTATTGTCAAATTGTGGATGGTTGGATATGTTCTATTACATGTAAGTACATGCTTTTAATGCTATTCTTATTTTACTTTGTCGTATACATTGGATTGAGAACTTCACTATTTTTAGGGCTAATTGCTACCTCCATTTACTGCTTAAATTTTGGAATTTTGTCTCTATATAGCATCTCTCAATGTATGGGCAATGTAATTTTGAATGAAATTTCCTAGGGATAATTCTATCAACGAATTCATCTTGATAAGCCATCACCTTTTGCAAGTTGAAGTATAAAGATGTAAGATTGCCTCCCTTTGCCCTAGAAGGTAAGCAAGGTAGTCTTAAGGCCTCCTTGACTAAGAAACAAGGTCTTCATTCATATTTATCCTAAACTCCATTCTCCCAAGACTAAGGCACTCATCTACCAAGAGGTGATCACTCAAAAATCAACTCTTTTTCACCTTCTTCTTAATCTAGCCAAGTTGGGTCACCTAGGGAACCATTTTCCCGACAAAGTAACCCTCCAAAAAGTTCGATCTCCTAGCGTCTCTTGCGCTAGTGTGTCCTTAAGGCCTCCTCCAATTTTGAAGCCATTCCGACAGTGGAGTTGTGAGATAATCCAAGCCCTAGCTCCGAGATCAAACTTTGCCTTGGTATCTCCTGAAGGCTAGTGCCTCATACGATCAATTTGACACCTTTAAGTAAAAATTCTTGCTTTGATCCTCTCCCCCTCCTTGTCTGGGTTAAAAACATCATTGGTTGCTAAATTCTTGCCTCTTAACCTAGGCTGGGTCCACTTGGTCCCACTCTTTTGAAAAGACAATTCTTTAAGAACCATCCGAGATACCAATTTCAATAAGGATTCTAGGGATTGGGAAACCCTTTCACAAGTCATATTCCCTAAACCTAACCCTCAGATCCCACATCCTTCTCCTAGAAGATAATGTACCTTGCTTAGAAAGTAAGCAAGCTCCATTCTTGACCCTCTTTTAGAAAGGGATTGTCTGAGTCACTTTACATTCATTTGTTGATTTATCCTTCATTTGTGTCTCCAAATATACCGGGTTTCCTCCCATCGGTGAAAGTCTGTAAAGAGTAGGGAGCCTTAGCTGAGGTGACAGTGGGTTACGTCTCCATTTGTTGCCCTTGGTCTAGCATTTGACCCTTTAGGAATCCCCTTTAGGTTCCTTGCTAGTTTGAGCGGTAATAATTTGGCGTTGTTGACGGGGAGAAAGAAGGTCTACCTCCCTAGTGAATCATTGAGGAATTGATTCATTGACGACATCTATAAAGCATTCCTCTGGCGACTCCACTGATTGTCCAAACCCCTAGTTTACTTGAAGGCGACAACATTCCTCCTTTAACTAGGGCTGCTGCAAAAAGGGGAGAGCGAACTCCATCACCTGTTGGAACCACTCTTTTCCCTGAATTTGAAAAGGTCAGTGATCCATCTCCCAAAATGCCATCTAGTTCTAACACTGACCCAAAACAAGATCAACCCAAGATGACCAAGAGTGAAAGGCACTTGGTTAATGTCTTTTCCCCTTTGAAATTGAGTGATGATCCCAAACCACTACCTGAAAAATATAACCGATGGTTACCCAAGTTCAAAGGGGATGCTTCTTGGACTGCCCATGGTTTTATTGAATAATTCTATTGGCAAATGTCCCCTAGAATGATCTTTGATGAAGATAGGCTTATGATGTTGTTTTCTCTATCGCTTGAGGGGCAAGCAAGAGATTGGTATCTTAGCCTTCCCCTGACATGCATATAGGACTTTGATGAATATGAAGACCTATTCATGAAGAGGTGGTCATGCAATTCCCAAGGGAGCTTTAACATTGAGAAATTCTACCAAATAACCAATGGAAGGGATGATGTGTTGATTTCTGTGGCATCGGATGTGCTCTTGCCTTGAGATTTTGCAAAGAGGCTAAGACACATGCATTCTCCAATACCCAGAAATCGTTTGGGAAAATTCCATCTAGAGATGATTTAATTAAAATAATTAACCTTTTTAAATGGTTCCCTAAGTCTAAATTTAGCAAATCTGGTTAATTAAAGGGTATGTCATGTCCCTTCCCAAACACATTTGTAACAGGTTTATCTCTACACAATTTTGTACAATTTTGCCAAGGAAAAGTACCCAACAGTTTCGACTTAGGGACTTCGGAGAAATTTCGGCCAGATTAGTTTGCTAATGGAAGGTGGTGGCCACCCACGTGGGAATTCGAACTAGGCAATTTGAATAGCTGTTGGAGGGGCCCACATGAGGCAAAGGAAGGCCCACGAAGTCATAAGGAGAAGGAGGCTCTCACTCGGTCACTCATTCACTCTTGTACATCGAATTTACTTGACTGTTTGCTCGAGCTGCTTAGCCGAGTCAACTGGTTGTTCAACCACAAATCTCTCAAGCGGGAGATTCAACCTTACCTTCGAGGAACTTCGAGTGCCACCCTGGTAAGGCAGTTCCACAACATTTTGGGGAGTTCCGGGGAGTATCTACAGCATAGCCACTCAACTATCTTCAGGTAGTGCGTATTTCTAGGCCAGTAGTGAGGACACGCAAAGGAAGAAAGAGCCACCTTGGGTCAGCCATTAGCTGGAGGAGCCAAGAAATCTAAAGGACATTATTGGGCCAACATTTAGGAGGAGTTTTGGGGTCAGAGAAGGCAGCAAACTAGCAGTTCGATTTCCAGGCTTGGAGGACAGCGCAGAGGGCCAGTTCAGCCAATTCGTGGGTCTTGAGGGGAAGAGCTACAACCCAGTAACTCATCCGGGAAGGAAGGAGATTCATAGGAGGGATCATCTCAGAGTATTGGGTGACTTTCCAGGAGGTTTTACAACCTCATTCCAGCAGGCCAAGTTTTGCGGTTGCAGCTCGGGTTGGGCTCCTTGGGGGTCGAATTTTAGAAGTCTGAACCAGCTTAAACCATTCCAGGGTTTTTCTGGGCTTAGGCCAAGGAGCAAGGCATTGAAATCCCATAATTTTCTGAGAATGGGAAGTAGTGATTCCAGCCCTTCGAAGTCAGTGGATAGTGCAGTTTTTGGGCAGCACAGTTCAGTTTTGGTGCAACAGTTGAGGCAGCCTTCGGTTTAGCAATTGCTCACTTGGGTTTTGTAATGCTTATCCATGGAGACAAGCCCAGGTGCACCATTGTATTTTTCTATTGTATTTGCCCTCGAAGAACTAATAAAATGGCTTAGAAATTCTCTATTTCTAGTGTTTTCATCGTTGCTTGATGTATATTTCGTTTTTCTGATTGCTGGATTGTTTGCATGCTTTGTGTATCACTTAAATTCCTATTTAGGAACACTACAGTGGTATCCGAGCCTAGGTCTTGGCTCAGTTGTGGGGATTTTCTCCTATGAGAGAAGGGGACTAGCAAAACATCACATACAGGAAGCAGAGTTACCGGAGTAGAGAAAGAGAGCTGGAGGTCACTCCAGACATAAAGGACATGGGGAAAGCAGTGGTAGCAGAGGAAGATATGGTAGAGCCCAAGAGCAGGGAGGAGATGGCTTTTGACAGCCTCTTGAAGGCTTTGAATGATTTAGCGAAGGGCCAGAAAGAGATGTTGGAGGAGATAAAAATGCAAAACAGAGAGAGAACCACCCCTAGAGGATTCTTATTTGGGGAAACTTCTGGAGCCTCCCAGCAATTCGATCACCCTTCACCGGCAGCACAACCCCCATCAGCTAGTGGGCCAACTCGAGCCACACTGCCCTCTTTCGTACCTGTGGCACAGATCGAACTAGCAGGGGGTGAAGACCCCACACAGATGGGAGAACACTTTAGAGAGTGGCAATCTATGGGTGCAGACTTCAGGGAAGCACTCTCTTTCAGAGATTTCTGCAAGCTCAAGTAGAATGAGAAGAGTAAGGGCTATGGAGGATAGGGAACGTAGAGCTATGAGTTGCGGCGGACCATAGGGGGGATGTACTTCCCTACAGTCGATGGCACTACCAAGTGCACTGCTAGGGCTTGGGTTGAGAAGATGGACACCTATTTCCAGCTCAACCGGATGACAGAGATGGAAGCCATCAAGATGGCCACGCTGCACATGGAGGGGGAAGCCCATGACTGTTGGTTTCATGGTTTGGCCACCTTGGGGCATGCCAATGTGGCTTCATATGAAGATTTCACTAGGAGGGTGGTGGAACACTTTAACCAGAGGAATCCGAAGGCCCATTTCAGGGAGTTGACCCAACTGTGCCAGACAGGTAACCCAGAGCAGTATATTTCGGAGTTTCTGCGAGTTTCAATGATGGTCTCGGACCTATCGGAGGCTCAGGGGGTATATACTTTCATAGAGGGCTTACTTGAGCCCTTGCGTGGGGTTTGTTGCAGGAGGCAGTTATGTGCACCAAAGATCTACAGGGGACCATCCCCAAGACCAGAGCGCCTTTACCTGCACAAACCCCTTTTCCACAGAAGGGGCATGACACTAGACCCCCACCTCAGAGAACCACCTAGGGATGGGGGCAGCTAGATGATGAGACACAGAAGGACCTCAGGAGGAGGAAGTTGTGCTTCACTTGTCGGGAGCCCTAGGCACCAGGCCATTGGTGCACTGCTAGAAAAGCACATTATATTGAGGTCTTTTTAGACAGTGACCAGGAGGATGAGTTGGAGCAGGAGTGTGGTGTGGGAGACGGTGAGAGTCCGACAGATAGGGGACCACCACCACCACCTCCACAGGGAGGGGCATCCTTTGCCCCATTCGGGGGAGTCCTTGCTTCTTTATGCGGGGTCCCCAAATTCTTGACATTGAGGATTAGAGGCACTATACAGGGACAACGGGTGTCAGTCTTAGTTGATAGTGGGGCTACCCACAACTTCATAGATGCCTAGTTGGTTTAGGAGAGGGGACTCACCACGACTGAGTTTGAGGGATTTTCAGTCCTAGTACTGGGTGACCGTACCATGCAGTGCACTCGGTATGTGCCTGCTTTGACAGTAGTTATGGGGAACTACTCTATGACGGACCACTTCTTTGTGGTCGATGTGACAAACACCAACATGGTGATGGGTGTCCAATGGTTGTACTCCCTTGATCGAGTCACTACTGACTAGAAGAAACTGGAGATGGAGATCACCGGGCCGGATGGCAAGTCAGTGGTCCTCAGAGGCATGCATTCATATCCACCCCAAACAGTGTCAACACAGAGGATGGAGGCAGATTTGCGACATGGGGACATAGCATAGGCAGTGGAGCTGAGGGTTTTAGAGGGTGGGGGACAGGTCTAGCCACCACCTCCGGGCATACAGGCCTTGTTGGACAGGTACGCAATGGTGTTTGGGGATATTCCACCAGGGCAGCGACCAAATAGGGGATTCGAGCACACCATTGAGCTGGAGCCAGGTGTGCAGGCGATGATCACTACCCCTTATAGGTATCCTAAGGCCTATAAGGATGAGATTGAGAGGGGCATCAAAGAGCTGTTCGCATTGGGCCATATTAGGCCAAGTTCCAGTCGCTTAGCTTCTTCAGTAGTGTTGGTGAAGAAGAAGGACGAAACCTTGCTCATGTGCATTGACTACCAGGGCCTCAACCGGAAGACACTGAAGAACCGATACCCCATCCCCCTCATAGATGAGTGGAGGGATGAGCTTAGAGGAGCTAAGTACTTCTCTAAGATAGATCTACGTTCGGGGTACCACCAGATTAGGGTGAGGAATCAGGACATCCCTAAGACAACTTTTCAGTGCCGTTATGGGCACTTCGAGTTCCTGGTCATGCCATTTGGACTGACCAATGCTCCAACTACCTTCCAGTTGTGTATGAACCATGTCTTCCGAAGGCAGTTGAGGAGATTTGTGCTAGTTTTCTTCGACGATATCTTGATTTACTACAGGACTTGGGAGGAGCATCTCCAGCACTTGGAGGATGCACTGTGTATTTTGGAGCAGCAGTTTTATGCCAAACTATCCAAGTGCGAGTTTGGCCTGACAAAGATGCTCTACTTAGGGCATATCATTGGTGCAAATGGGGTGAAGGTCCATGAGGAGAAGTTACGAGCTATCCGTGATTGGCCAGTACCTAGGGATGTGACAGCATTGATGGGCTTCTTGGGTATCTGCACTTATTATCAGAAGTTCGTCAAGGGGTTTTTGCAGTTGGAAACACCCCTGACACATTTGACCAAGAGAGGGGCTTTCGCATGGACTAATGGGGCACAGGCAATTTTTGATCGCCTCAAGGAGTTAATGAGCAGTTGTCCAGTTTTAACACTTTCGGACTTTTCCCAACCCTTCACCGTGGAGTGTGATGCATCTAGGGAGGGAGTTGGAGCAGTACTATCATAGGATGGTCACCCCATTGCTTTTGAGAGTCGGAAGCTCTTGCCACATGAGCAGGCATATTCTATATATGACAAAGAGATGTTGGCCATCATGCATGCATTGGCCAAGTTCCAACAGTGTTTGGTGGGCAACAAGTTTTGGGTGAAGACTGATCACAATAATCTTCGTCACTTCATGGGGCAGCAGGGCCTCAACAACAGGCAACAGAGATGGGTCAGCAAGGTGCAGGCCTATGACTTCGACATAGAGTATGTGCAGGGAAAGCACAATGTGGTGGTTGATGCTCTATCACGGAGACCCGCAGGTCTGTCACTCATGAGCATCTGCCATGATTGGAAGGCCCAACTATTGGTGGAGTATTCCAAGGACAGGAGGGCATGCGAGATTCTGGAGGGTACCCACGCAGATGAGCGTTATCGGGTGATGGACGAGGTCATCTACTACAAGGGGCGCATATTTTTGGTGCCCAACTTATAGTTGAGGGAAAGAGTGCTCCAGGCAGCACATGACTTGCCATTGTCAGAGCATCAGGGGTTCTGGAAAACATACATGGAAGCTAGGGAGAGATTCACATGGAAGGGCCTCAAGGGGGACGTGTTGAAGCACGTACATGAGTGTGAGGCATGTCAGAGGAAATGGGAAAGCATATCCATGGATTTCATCACTGGGCTCCCCACAGTGTAGGGCAAGGACTGCATTTATGTAGTGGTCGACCGGTTGACCGAGTATGCCCACCTTTTTGTCATTCCCACTAGATATTCGGATCCACAGGTTGCAGAGCTGTTCTTTAGGGAGATCTTCTGGTTACACGAGCTTCCTAAGAACATTGTGAGTGATCAGGATAGCATGTACATGGGAGGCTTCTGGTAGGAGCTTTTCAGGTTGGTCGGTACCGAGCTCACTCTTAGCACGAGCTACCACCCCTAGACAGATGGCCAGACAAAGCGAGTTAATCAGTGGCTGGAGGGGTATCTGAGGAACTACGTGACTGGACAACAAAGAGCTTGGATTCGGTGGCTGCATTTGGGCGAGTATTGCTACAACACCACCCACCACATTCAATATGACTCCTTTCCATGCCTTGTATGTTATGGTGCATTATCTTCTGTTGATGTTGTTTTTGGAGGCAGCTGAGCCCCAAAGGCCAAAGATTGGATCCAAGAGAGCCAAGACATCCTCAAGGCTCTCAAGGATAACTTAGTGACAACATAGAACTAGCAGAAGGTGTACGCAGATCGACACCAGACCGAGAGACATTTTGAGGAGGGGGATTTGGTGTACGTTCGGTTACAACTGTACAGGTAGTCCACGTTGCAGTAGAAGGGCGCCAAGAAGCTACAACCCCGCTTCTATGGGCCATACAGGGTGATCAGGCAAGTTGGGGAGGTGGCCTACGAGCTGGAGCTGCCTCCGGGGAGCAAGATTCACAATATATTCCATGTCTCATGCCTTAAAAAGGTGTTGGGGCAACAGGTGACAGCAGCAATAGAGTTACCCCCATTGGATGATGAGGGCCACTTGGTTTTGGAGCCTAAGACCATCTTGGAGAGGAGGGAGAGGAAGTTGAGGAGCAGGACCATCAGGGAGTTCTTGGTACGCTGGAAGAACTTGCCAGATGAGGATGCCACCTGGGAGGGTGAGCACATTTTGGAGCACCCAGCTTTGAAGTTGCTTGAGGGCAAGCAACATTTGGGAGGGGAGGACTGTCATGTCCCTTCCCAAACACATTTATAACAGGGTTATCTCTACACAATTTTGCACAGTTTTGCCAAGGAAAAGGACCCAGCAGTTTCGACTTAGGGACTTACGAGAAATTTCGGCCAGATTAGTTTGCTAGTGGAAGGTGGGGGCCACCCACGTGGGAATTTGAACTAGGCAATTCAAATGGCTTGGAGGGAATTTGAATAGCTGTTGGAGGGCCCCACATGAGGCATAAGAAGGCCTACGAAGTCATAAGATGAAGGAAGCTCTCTCTTGGTCATTCATTCACTCTTGTACATCGAATTTACTTGATTGTTTGCTCGAGCTGCTTAACCGAGTCAACTCGCTGTTTAGCCACGAATCTCTCAAGCGGGAGATTCAACCTTACCTTCGAGGGACTTCGAGTGCCACCCTAGGAAGGCAGTTCGACAACATTTGCAGGAGTTCCGGAGAGTATCTACAGCACAATCACTCAACTATCTTCAAGGAGTGCGTATTTTTGGGCCAGCAGTGAGGACACGCAGAGGGAGAAAGAGCCACCTTGGGTCAGCCATTTGCTGGAGGAGCGAAGGAATCTGAAGGACATTATTGGGCTAGCATTCAAGAGGAGTTTTGGGGTTAGAGAAGGCAACAAACTATTAGTTCGGTTTCCAGGCTTGGAGGACAGCACAGAGGGCCAGTTTAGTGAAGTTGTGGGTCTTGAGGGGAAGAGCTACAACTCGGGAACTCATCCGGGAAGGAAGGAGATTCATAGGAGGGATCATCTCAAAGTATTGGGGCACTTTCCAAGAGGTTTTATATCCTCATTCCAGCAGGCAAGTTTTGCAGTTGCAACTGGGGTTGGGCTCCTTGGGGGTCGAATTTTAAAAGTCTGAACAACTCAAACCCTTCTTGGGTTGTTCTGGGTTTAGGCCAAGGAGCAAGGAGCTGAAATCTCATAATTTTCTGAGCACAGGAAGCAGTGATTCCAGCCCTTCGAAGTCAGCAAACCATGTTGTTTCTATGCAGCGCAGTTCAGTTTTGGTGCAGCAGTTGAGGCAACCTTCAATTCAGCAATTGCTCACCTGGGTTTTGTCACACTTGTCCATTGAGAGAAGCCCATGTGCACCATTCTATTTTGCTGTTATATTTTCCCTTGAAGAATTAATAAAATGTCTCAGCAGTTCTCTATTTCCAACATTTTCATGGGTGCTTGATGTATATTTCATTTTTCTGATTGTTGGATTGTTTGCATGCTTTGTATATCACTTTAATTCTTGTTTAGGAACACTACGGGGTATTAATTAAATTAGGTGTGAATATTCTAGAAAAAGACGAGGATCAACTCCAAGTTAATCTTAGCCATTGATTATGTTCTAATCCTGGCCGTTGGAGCTCCAACGAGAGATTATAAGGAGTTCGATGTGGTTGGAGGAGGACACTTGAGCAGATCGGTTTTGCTAGAGAATCAATTTCCTAAGTAGCAACTATGAGTTGCCGGAAGTGATTCAGTAAAGTCGAAGTTGTTGCCCAGTCGAAGTTGCTGGAAGAGGTCAAAGATCTAGGAGGCTGACTTGGTGTGGAGGGAAAGTCTGGTCTTGGTCTAGGGTGAAGAGTCTCAAAGAATATTATTGAAAGGAAGAATTATCTTGACTGGGTTTTCCCCTCTAAGGGGGTTTTTCCCTGGCATGTGCCTATATCTTGTGTCTCTTGTTTTGTGATCTTCATACACACATAATATGGTAATTGTTTGATGAAAGATAAGATAATAAAGAAGTAAAAGAAGCCAACACATTCACAAGTAATTATCAAGAAAGGAAAATCAAACCCTAATATAATATCTTTGATTTTCCAACATGGAATTAGAGCTAAGGTCAGGAAGAGTCGAAGATCACTTTGTTGGCATGGATTATCCCTCTATGATGAACTACATAAGAATGGGTTTCAACACTGCTGGAAGCTGCATCAAGAAAGTCATCTACTACTTTTTCAACAAGGTCAAGGGTCAAGGATTCTTTGCTGCTCTTACAGGTTCTCTTACTGATGACTATGTTGTTAGAGGCTTGGGATCAACATCGTTGAAGCTAGATAATGGATCAAAGTTGCATTCTATATGTTCCAAGTTTGAAAAAGAATTTGCTTTTTATTGTTTAGAAGATAAAAGGGAAAGAATTGTTTTTGTTGATGGAAAAGTATTGGTTTGGGAAAAAGACTCTAGTATTGATAATGCTAGGGTTATTGGAGTTCATGAAACTAGTG
Organism: Pinus tabuliformis; assembly: GCA_031772625.1. Classification (NCBI taxonomy): domain Eukaryota; kingdom Viridiplantae; phylum Streptophyta; class Pinopsida; order Pinales; family Pinaceae; genus Pinus; species Pinus tabuliformis. The sequence goes on from CM062819.1 coordinate 2,018,720,905, forward strand.
AAACTAGGTCTAAAGAGATATTAGACCTCATCCATTCCGATGTGTGTGGGCCCATGTCTAACAAATCACTTGGAGGTCATCTCTACTATGTAACATTCATTGATGACCATTCTAGAAAGACATGGCTTTTTCTCCTCAAGACAAAGATGAAGTATTTGATAAGTTCAAGAAGTTTAGGGCTGAAGTGGAAACACTAACCGAAAGAAAGATAAAAACTCTGAGGTCTGACAATGGTGGGAAATACACTTCTAAGGAATTGATTGCATATTGTAAGGAAGCTGACATTAAGAGGGAGCTCATTATTCCCTATTATCTCGAACAAAATAGATTGGCTGAAAGGAAGAATAGGTCAATTGAAGAAATTCTTATGGGAAGAAGCAACGTTGACAGCCGTATACATTCAAAATAGGAGTCCTCATAAGAGTCTTGATAATACAACACCCGAAGAAGTATTCACAGGAAAGAAGCTGAGTGAGGATCACCTCTGAATCTTTGGAAGTCCTCAATGTATTTATATACTCAAGAAGTATGAAGGAGAACCTTTCAGGACAAGGTAGGTCAAGGAACAAAGGTATGCTTTAAATACATTGATTTCTTTATATTGAAAGGATTACTCATTTGACAGTCTATTACTAACATTGTTATGTCTAGCTATATTGAATCATAATGATTCTTGTTTTTGGGTGATTCATCTCTTGATAAATCTACCCACCCCCCTCTCATATTCTGAACTGATTTTGTAGAACCCTAGATAGGTTCTGGAAAACCTTAACGGAAGGGTATGCTAATGTGAATGTCTGAAACCCTAAATTGCTTAGGGATATTGTGAAATGCTATCTGATGATGTCATGATTGGGATTTTGGTAAGATCAGCAAAGCCTAACTTGTTATGGTTGAATGATAAGGTCTAAAATCCCGAACCTTTGAGGTTTTGGTAATGTTGGGTTTGATATGTTTCTACATGGAAACCCTAGCTCATTAGGGTTTGGTGGAATGTGTGAGAAAAACCCTTATATTGTCTTAGAAATGATTTCCTTGGTATGTGTGTGTTTATCTGATCAAACCCTAGTCTATATAGTTTGACTCTTGATATTTTTTGTGTGAAGTTGGGTTTGACTAACACATGATATGAAATATATTTGCAGATATGTCCTTTTGATTGAAACCCTAGCTTGGTCTAGGTCAGATGTATTAATGTTGTTGGACATATGATGTGCTTATGAATAATTATGAATTCTGAGTTTTGTGTGTTGACCTAGTTATTGATGGTCATAAGTCTTAGGATTTAATGGAAATCCTTGTCTGAGATTCTAGGATGATGATATTTGGAAATCTAAGGTTTTTGTAGCTAAACCCTAGTGAAGTTAAATTGTCTAGTATATGTGACAGTGATATAACAATCTGAAATCTATTAAATGATTGTTGAAAATGAAAACCTAGGGTTTTGCAGTTAAATCCTAGTAGTGACATTGTCTAGTGTGAAATGTAACAATATGAGATCTATGTATTTAATGATTGTTGAAGGGTTTTGGAGTTGAACCTTATTCAAAGAAAATTATTTAAAATATGATGATTTGAGATGTGTAAGATTGTTGAAATTGTGAAAATGGAATTCTAGGGTTTTGGAGTTGAACTTTTAGTCGAAGTAGAAATCTTTGATGAGTGTTGACAATATGATAATTTGAGATTTGTGAAAGATTGTTGAAATTTGAGTTTTGGATGGATTTGATGATTGATCGGAAATCTAGGGTTTGCAACTAACCCTAGTGGAAGCTCGTCAGGTTAATGACTAAGCTGTGATTGACTTCAATTGATTCTTTTGTATGAAATCTAGGTTCTGTATGAATCCCTAGTGAGAAGTCTAACATGTGAATTTTGAAAGGTTGTTAGATGCCTTGTAGATCTATACTTGTATGAATTGTTTCTAGGATTTGCTATATGTTGAAGTAAGGTATGCCATACCTTTGGAAGGAACATTGAAACCCTAGATGGAATGAAAGTTGTTATGAAGTAGTCTAGGGTTTATGATAAAGTCCCTAGCAAGATGATGAAGAGTGTATGTCTCTTGTTTGTAAATAAGTATGGGTATCTGATATGTATAAAGATGAAATGCTTCCGTGATTTTGATATGACTAACTCGATGCTTCTATAGATTTGGTTGTACTTGCTATATAAGTTGTGCAAGTACACAATCTTCAACTTGGTGAAGATGTTCGATGTGACAAGCATGATGAGGATGATAATAAATCCAATGAAATGGTTGGAAGCCACAAAAGATTCTCCGATGACGAAAAGAAGAAGATGATCTCCCTGGTGAAGCATGAATAGAAGAGATTTCCTTAAGATTAAGAGGGAGTTTGGATGAAGAGATGCTTTCTAGTTGAGAGGGAGGGCATAGCTTGATGAAGAACGAATTTCGAAGGATATGTTGCTGCATGGGAACTTGGAAGTAGGAAGGAAAACATATGACTAAGGAATCTTCTGTCAAAGATTCAGTTGATAGTCCTACTATGGAAAGTTGGGAAGCAACATCAAGTTGTCTAAAAGACCTTGGAGGTTTGTATTTGATTTTGTACATATGAAAGTATATTATTGGGGTTGTGTTTGACTAGGTGAATCTCTCGAGGTTTTGATAGCATGCTAGTTACCAATTAGTTTGATTGGGAAAGGTTGGTCATTCTTGATCTGCTGGATCAAGGGGTGTTGAGGCTTTGTGAGTGAAGCATTGCCTGGGAAGACATTTGGCTAGCATTTTGTGCTGATGTCTAGGTCTCGAAGTTGGAAAGGTGGTGTTGGTTATTGAGGTTTGTTTTGATACACACCTGGATTTTTGGGTTGGTGGTTAGCAAGTAAGCTTGATTGTACCTAGAAGGGTTGAAAGCTTGAGTCCATCTTATTCCCACTTGGATAGATTACCCTGGTCAGGAATCTAGTCAATGGCATTGCGGTGCCTAAACTGTTGAGTGACTGATTGGATAGATTGCCCTAGCGAGGAATCTAGTCCATGGCATTGCGGTGCCTAAAAGTTCTTCATGGTTCATATAGTTTGATATCTTCCATTGTATTTGTACATTATGAATACCTCCCTAGTTAAGAGGGAGTGTTGGAATTGCAGTGCCTAAAAGTTCTTCATGGTTCATATAGTTTGGGATCTTCCATTGTGTTTGTACATTATGAATACCTCCCTAGTTAAGAGGGAGTGTTGGAAAATGTAACTATGTTCGGTCTTCATTAATGTACTTGAGTCATCATGTAATGTACTTGTCAAAATAATTTTTATTATTATTATTGTGACTTATTAAAGCATGGGTTTTATGCTTGGGTCACTATGTTTTAGGTCAAAGTCCGCATTGAGGACTTATAGGATTTATTCTAAGTCAATAGAGTCATTGTACATTTAAAGAGACCCTTCTTGGGCTTTTGAATCATGTAAAAAGGTAAGTATTGAGTCAAATATGATTTATGTAACCTCCACACCATGTCGGCCTAAAAGAAGATCAAGTCGGCCTACGGACCCTGTTCGACCTTACATGGAGCCTATAAAAGCAAGCTCATCGAATTCATTTGGAGTATTACTCTCTCACACAAGTTTGAAATCTCTTGTAGCTGGAAAAAGTGTGAAGCTCCCGTGTAGTCGGGAAAGAGTGCGAAGTCTGTAGCGGGGAAAGAGTGCGAAGTCTGTTGCCGGGAAGCTAAAGTGAATGCAAGTTTGGGGAAGTCTAAGAAGAAAGGAAAAATCGAAATTTTGGTGTTTCTCTCTCTTTGTTTTGTGGTCTAGATTGCGAGATCGAAGTCTCCTAAGTTTCATTGTTGTCGGAAGCTGCCTGTTGCTGCAAGCTGTTGCCTAGTCGAAGTTACTGGAAGGGGTCGAAGATCTGGGAGGCTGAGTTGGTGTGGAGAGAAAGTCTGGTCTTGGTCTAGGGTGAAGAGTCTCAAAGAATACTATTAAAAGGAAGAATTATCTTGACTGGGTTTTCTCCTCGAAGGGGGTTTTGCCTTGGCATGTGCCTATATCTTGTGTCTCTTGTTTTGTGATCTGCATACACACATAATATGGTAATTGCTTGATGAAAGATAAGATAATAAAGAAGTAAAAGAAGCCAACACACTCACAAGTAATTATCAAGAAAGGAGAATCAAACCCTAATATAATATCTTTGATTTTCCAACAAAAACATCCATATACTCAAATACATATGTAGGAAGTATAAACAATAAACATAATAATCAGATCCATAAGTCTAAACAAAAGTAAGAGGCATCATAAGTCGAGAAATACTTATCTTTAGTGAGAGGTGATCCTCTCCGTCTTGAACCAGCCATCACCATCCATAGTTCACATAACAATGTTGCCTTCAATCAACCAACCATGCCTACTAGGGATTATCCCATCTAGGGCTTCATCAATTCTTTCACAAGTGCTTGAGCATCTTCACATTGACCATACTAGGTTTCATATCTCATATTTTTCCATAATCGAGGGTTTATCTCAAACCTTATCCTCATAATATCCATCAAACCCTAATATGCAAATTGTCTAAGGTTTTCTTCAAACCCTAGAATTCTTTTAGGTCTCCACCATTCTCTTCTTGCTTCCATCAAATGGTGTCATCATCGGGGTGATCTCCAAGGCTTTTCTTCAGCCTCAACTTTGATACCATGTTAAATTTTCTTAGGGCTATATTGTTCTTTGCTTTGATAATTGCATTTCTTCATTAAGTTCACCCCTTAACATCATGATAGTTTGCAAATTTACATCATTATTCATCAGCATATGCAACTATGTAGAAAGAACAATATCATCATCATCAATGCAACAGAACATAAAGGAACAATAGAAGAAAAGCATGCACACATAGAGACACCAGGATTGGTCAGAGACCAGGGAAAACCTCACTATGATGAAAACCCTTGCAAATTCTTCTTATAGATTGTCATCAAATGATTCAGCAAAAGAGAGTACAATGATCCATATCTTCACAACAACTAGAACATCCATGAAATGAACCTAAACATGCTTGTATTCAAAACCCTGATTCTGAGGACTGTAATGTATTGTCACAATCTGTAGTCAACTGCTGAACACTGCTATCACTGAGTGGAATCTTCAGAATACTGAAATTTCATCTTTTAGTCCCAGATGCAAGGAAGAGGAGTTGTAAGAGCGACTATGGCAGTCCTAGATGCTCCTTGGTGAACTGTATGCATGCGTCTGAGGACAAATAAACTTAGATCTGCCTCAAACCCCCTAGAGGCACCCTTCAAACTATTGTGCGAGCGTCTGAGGCTGCCCAAACGCACCCTTGACCACTCCATGCATGTGTGTGGGGACCAAACTGCCTGATCTGGTTTAGAAACCCTAGATGCTCCATTAGCTGAGGTGATAGTGGGCTAAAGCTCCATTGTTTTCCTTGACCTAGCAGTTGTTCCTCTAGGATCCCCTTTTAGGACCCCTACTAATTTGAGCAGTAACACTGCCCACAAAAGCTCGACCCAAAAACATAGTAAAAGCCCTTGGTCAACCCAAGAGCAAAATTACAGTCCCAAGAATCAATGAACTTTTCATAAGTATTCGACCTTCCAAAGAGATTAGAATAAATGCCAAAAATGCCCAAGACAAACTTTAGTCAACGTAGCGACCAAAAGAAAGTTAACGCAATTGTAATAGTCCTCTTTTTGTCCTTTGCACGTGTGGTGTTTCTTCTTCAATTGTGGATCGAATGCTTGAGATGAGATGATGGTGAAATAAATGCCAGTGATGACTTTTTATCATGTGGGCTAATTTGCCCTAATGGAGCTGACTTGATGAGCTTCATGACGTCGTCTTGTAGGAGGATAAAAAATAAATTCCCATCAAAATTACAATGAAAAATGCTGACTTTACCTACATATATTTTCAACATTGATTGTGGTTCCAGGCTAGTAATTGAGGGGTGCTCTGAGCTCCTTTGCATGGAAAAGTGAGGAGTTGAGTAGCATCTTTGTCACTGGGTTTTGCCTTGAGTCGACACTTGGCATGGATTTAAATCATATCTCTGAGTAAATTTTCAAGGATTATGACTTCAAAGTCATAAGTTGTGAAATAATTAAATAATTAAATTTTTATTTAATTATTTAATCACATGGAAAAGAAGTCAAATAGTTTTAATGAGAGAATGGGAGCTTTTACTAAATGTCTTCATGAGTAAAGCTAGAAGAAAAGCAAGACTTTTCCAATTTAGTGAGGAGATGTGAAATCAGAGTATGTTGATGTTTCCACTCAAGAAGTGAAGAAAATAAATTGAATTTTGTGTTTTTGCCAAAATAATTGAATGTGGAAAAGGAAGAAAGGATGGATTTACATACAAAGCTTTTGGCCTTTCCAACTTTTCATTGCTTTGAGCCATTGGATCAACTAGTTTGAGAGAGGAAATGTTTCTTCCATATCTGCATATTGGAGCACCAGTGCAAGGGTTGGACAATTTTTCTTAGATGCTTTGTTAACAGTGGAGATCTCACCTTTCCATTGTTGAGAAACCAAGTACAATGTCTACAAGTACTATTTCTGAACTACTGATAATTATTTGTGAATTATTATGGCTTCTTTTAATCTTTCTTCTTCAACAAATAATTACACTTCAGAAATTCAACTAATAGCAATGACAAGAAAGTAGAGATCACAATAGACAAAAGACACTGGAGATAGGCCAGAGGCCAGGGCAAAACCCACAGGGGAAAATCCAACAACTTCTTTTCTTAGAGAATCAATCCAACGAGAGATATCAAAGTCAAATTATGGTCAAACTAACCAGCTTCACCAAGTGTCCAAGTCAGCCCTTTGTCACAACTGTCAACCACTGGAGTGACTAGATTCTCTGTATTAGTTCGAATCTTTGTCACACGAATCACCACAGACCTTTGTACAAGTTTGGATCTCGGTCACACAATAGACCACAACCTTTTGTACTAATTCGGATTTCTGCCAGTCACCACAGGTTTGGATCTCTCTCTGTTACACGTTATCGTAGACCTTACGTTCGAATTTCTGTCTCGGCCTTCTATCACAGAATACTAGTCAAAGGACACCACAGGTTCAGATATCTCACGGTCTCGGCATTCTATCACAGAATACTAGTCACAAGACACCACAGGTTCGGATCTCTCACAATCTCAGCCTTCTATCACAGAATGCTAGTCACAAGACACCACAGGTTTGGATCTCTCAGAGTCTTTCAGTCCTTTACTTCAGATACTAATCACAGTCTTCGACTCTTCTAGCATAGGGATGATCTCAGTATTTTCGGCCTCCCAGTTCCATAGAAATTCGACTTCTTTGCACAAAGGTATACCACAGATAAATCCAATCTTTTGACTTCCTTGATCTGCTCCTTAACTTACTTCGTATGCCCAGAGATGTATTACTTTTTGCTCAGACGAATTTTCTGTTTGAGAGGAGGACAAATGACTTCAATTTGTAGCCAATCAGGAGGTTGAATTAGTGCTAAAGTAGACTGAGCTGACTTGAGGAGAAGAGAACCGACTTGGACACTTGGGGCTCCAAATAAACTTTTCTGTCTAAAATAAAAAATAATTTTGATATGAGCATGAAGATCATGCTTTACATGTACAACAATGATGAATTTATTAATATGAAGACCAACCATAGCTACAAAGTTCAACATCTATGTTCTAGTCTCTCAGATCACTATCTCCATGGTAAGCAAAGGAACTCACGGCAGACTATCTCTCATTACTCATTATGGAGCAACCAACTTCTTGGGTAATTTGGGATTTCATTAAATTATGTTTGATTCTAAATCTTTGAATGTATTGGAGGCCATGAATGAATTTTCTTTTATAGTGTGATGGTATATTGAAGTGCACTTGTTTTGAATTATTTCACTTGAGGCACACATTCGTTTCTTGCATCTCTTTCAATTTTGTTGCTACTATTACTCTCAGAAATCTAATTTCAAACATTATAAATTTCATTCTCAAGAACTACTTCACTTTTGGTTGCTTATTGGAAAGTCAAAATTGAAGCTTTGTTGTAAGCTAATCAAATTGAAGTTTTATACAAAATATTAAGTGGATAGTAGCATACATCATCTAGGCTTACCCCCCAGAGACTGGAAACGTCAGTCCGAACAGAGAGACTTTCAACTGTGATAGGGTTGACTGTCTAAAATTTCATACAGGTTTTCAATACATATTCGCGTGATAAGAGGTAGTTGCTAAGGTGACAATGGTGACGCCTCTATATTGTTGTGCAAATTTATTGCTTGGTGAATGCTCTGCACCAAGGTGCAAGATTTTGCAGCAATAGTTCTAGACCACTAGAGCTCTCTCTCCTAACATGAGGCCAAAGGGAGAAAGTGGTAAAAAGCTCATAACAATCAAATAAACTTTGAAAACGTTGTAGTTGTGGTTGAGGACCAACAGGTATGTTGCCAAGGGTAACAAAGTTTTGACCATGGGTCTGGTGGCCAAAGACTGGGATCAGAAAATGAAGCTTCAATACGAAATGTGACAACCAATATGGCTCACCAATTACATATCCAAAATACTTGGAATATAAAGAAATCTATATATATATATATATCTCGAATAAAATGTAAAATGTATGAGAAATGATATGATATACTAATAGTACAACGAGGGTCCTGTTATAGATAACTAGGCAGGGTGCTTTTTCATTAAAATTCATGTCCTTTAGTTGAGATGTATCCTTTCACTAGGATGTGTCTCTTTACTAATTATTAATTATTAATTATTGATATTTATATTTATTACAAAATCCAATTCAAAAGAAATTTGATTGGCAAAAATTTGGATTATACTATTTATGTATGTTTTGAGATTTAGGCATTCCAATAAGAAAAAAACACATTAATTATCTGTGGACCAACGTGTGGTGGTTACTGATGTGATCATTAATGTAGACAGTGGAAATCATGGGGGATGCAATGTGATTTACATGATTAACAACGTTGGAAATTGTGAAATCATGGAAATCATGGATTTTTCCAACCAAGAGGGTGAACAGATTATTAAGTATCCTGAGTCTCCTCTGAATTCGACCATTGGGAAAACAGAATAAAGAGCATTATTAATTTTCTCAACACCCCTGTGGAATATAGCCTATTTGCAAAATAGTTAAGCAAATTAATGATTTTGTTTGATCGACCTCCTATCTGGATTCAGAATTAGATGGCAGTGACAGTGGATTCAAGAGTCTTAACTGGCCTCAATTCCCATGGAAATATTATTAATGAAATGGAAATAATATTACGAATTCCAAATTTACAAGTTTTCACGACTGGTTATGTTGAATTTGGTAATTATATTTTGTACGTAAATCCAAAAGCCTATTTGCTGTTAGTTGGCCAAAGTAGCCAGAAAACAACGATTTGCATGTGACTTTACTGAGTTACGTATGAAAGGAGCTTTATCATCTAAAATTAACACCAAATAAATGTCTGGTATGACCATTAGACAATGTTATTTTATCACAACATGAGAGGGTCCAAAAAGAGTATTTCTTACTATTTGAAAGTGTAGTACATAGGTTTTCTATCATCAATAACATAAAATGAACAGGGCTGAACTAGGGCATATTGAAAAAAAATGTCAATGATCACAGGATTTAACTTAAACAGTGGTTTGACCACCAATCATATTGAATGTTGCAGATGTAAACATGTTGTAGTTTCATACGTCATTTCTTGTTCTCTTCCACCATTATTTATGCTCTAATGATTGCTTTTCCTTCAACTGAAATAATTGTAACATTGCTTGCCTGTGTGCATTTACAAATGGATGATTTTTTCTTTTAGGATAAGAGGCGAGAGTCATAATACAGACTTCAGAATAGCTGTTCAAGCTTGCTTGCCACTGATTGATGCTGTGTTGTCCCATATCATGAAAGGAAGTTATCCTCAAGGATTCTTCCTCAACGTTGATGTCCCTGTAAATCCTGGTCAACACAAGGTAACTTCTAACACTGACTTGTTTTGTAAATTCCAATGACATTGTAAAAGAAAGAATCTTTTATTTAGGTTCTTGCACTTATTATCTGGTAGGCATTTTCTGTTCAATTATAACAATGTGACCTCTTTATTTTATGATGCAACTCTTCCATTTTGGACCATTTGTTGAGTTAATCTAAAGAGTGCTTCATGTCAGACTATGCTAGAATGTATGTCCAGCTTCTGTGCAATCTGCATGGTTGCCTGCTGAAAAAATCCAATTTCATATCTGAAAATTTCCAGTGCTTCCTAATGTCTTTTGACGAATTTGTATTTTCCACTCTTTGTAAAGGAATGGAAATTTACTGATCCCTATGTTTAACTTTTCTCCAACTTCCTTAATAGTAACAATTACCTTGGCTGAACAGAGCTTAAAAAGCTTATCTCTATATTACAATGTCATATTCTGATTGGTTTCAACTAGTGTTGCAAATATCATTATCGGTAATTTCTAGGAAGGGGTCATGAACTTGATATATTGGAAATATTACGGAAATTATTGGCAAACAAAAGATATTCATTTTAATTTTTCTTGAATAGAAGAAAATTTGCATACATCTGCACATCGGGATAACTTAAGGAGTATGTTTTGGAGTAGAAATGGAAAATCACGATTTTGGCAATAATTCTGTGGTATTGCAACACCGGGTCCAACATCTTACAGCTTCTGTTCCAACCTTTATGTATTTGGCAAATAAAATAAAACTAAGCTGCACAAAACAATACGATGGGTACACATTTCTGAAACAGGCATGGCATTGAAATGTGACGACCCAAAATGTTGGAAGTGCAAAAGCATGGTATTTAAACAAGAAGTATATTATTTAAAAAAATATCCCACATCGGTTTCAACATCTTACATCTTGTGTTTCAACTTCCAACTTTGATTTAGTACCAAAGACAACAAATCTAAGTTGCATGAAATGTGGAGATAGGTACAAGTTTCCAAAAACAGATGGCATTGTGACGTGACCCCCCAACATTTTGGAAATGGGGTGTTTAGTATATATATATATATATATATATATATATAGCAAGAAGATTGGAATGACTGTGTTATAAGAGATTCTAGGATTCCTTTGTTATTGTTTAGGTGTCATTAGGGATTCACTTTGCTTGGTGTGGGTCCCATGCATGGTTTTAGTGCTCTGGTTGACCCAAAATGTGCCATAAATATGGGCCTAGCTTTAAAGAATTCAAGGGCTGTTATTCTTGAAAATGGTTATTATTGATGTCAAAGACAGTTCTAATTGAGGTGAAAGGTACATAATCAGCTGGCATTTTTTGAGACTTTCTAGTGATAAGTGGCATGCCCTCCAACTCCTCACAGTTGAGGAGAAATAATTTTTCGAAGACATTTAAATATAATTGTGAACCCAGCTCAAGTCAGCCCCTCTCTTAAAGGCTAACCAAATCCATTGTTTATGGGTACAAGTCGGCCCCTTGAGCCCCCACTTTTTTAGTATAAATAAGCCCACTCGTATGGCTCATTGGGATATCAACTCCGAGATGAAGAAGAGCAATAAGGTCTTATACAGACCACAGATCTGAGCTGAGGGAAGAGTCTCGCCTTGACCACAGATCCGAGCTGAGAGAATAGTGCAGAGTTGACACAGATTTGAGTTGAGGAAGAAGAGCACCAAGTTGAGACAAGTCCGAGCCAAGGAGCAGCGAGCTGACTAAGGAAGACTGCTGAGTTGTTAAGGAAGGTCTGCTGAGGTGATTTTTGTGGATATTTTCTTGTATGTTTCTGTGTTTTAATCCTTGTTGATTTCAGGAGGCGGCCAAACCCTGGTCTCTCTAGGCCGCAGGCCTATAGGACAGCTTAAAGAGAGTGACAGCAGAATTATGAGCCTATGAGGTTTGTAAAGGCTAACTAAGTGCTGGAACACCGAGTGCAGTGTTGGGTACAAACTGCCAGGTGGGCAGATCTACTTTTTGAGCAGACAGTAAGCCTAAATATTGACAATTGAACAGTGAACAGCAAAGTGCTAGATCGAGGCTTGACCCACCACTATGAGTGGGTGCTCTTACATTGGGATTTGTGTACAATGTACATACACTGGGGGTGGCATCTATGCTTTTGGGATCTATGATATTACCTTGGGATTTGTGTACATGCACTGGGGGTGGCATCTATGCTTTTGGCATCCATGATATTACCTTGGGATCCCTGCACCAACATACACACACATATTGGGATCCATGCCATTTTTTGGGGATTTGTGGCACTACATTGGGATACATCTCACTACATTGAGATCCGTGATAGTGCATTGGACGATGATAGCTACTACACATCGTCATCATGCATGCCACCTATATCATCTCATTAGGGTGCACTTGCCTTCTTTGAAGAATATTCTCACACATGTGGATGGTTAGAGGTGGTTATGAATTATTTTAGCACATATTTTGAGGGAAGCCAACGTCAAGAACAATTCTCTTTTGATAGAATTCCACCATATCAACACCATTGGATACAAAATGGTCATGGAATTTCTTAAATGTAGTTATAGTAGAAAATCAAGAAAACTATCGTAGTGATGTTAAAATATACAACAAGAAATTTATCTCTGTATTTTGACCACTTTACCTTCCATTCTTGGAGCCACATGTGTGGGTCATTAGAGGTGCTTTGAGGAACACACTGTTGGAAATATAGATTGGTGGGTGAATCAATATTTTTTTCCAATTAGTTAATTTTAATATTCAAAGCATTAAATTCACGTTAATCATTAGATCAACATCACATTAGATGAATAGTAAACAACACCATTCAACAAAGCACAACTATGAAGACAATGGACAATATAATTTTGGGTGGACACAGGAAACCCTTCCGGGAGAAAAACCACCAAACGCTTCTTAATATAGGTCTTTTGAAGATTACATCAATGGGAAGCTCCAACTTCCAAATTTATTAGCTCCAACTGAAAGGATGCTCCAACACCCTGTTTACCAACTCCAACTGGAAGGACACTAACGCCCTTGTTTACAGGCTCCAACTTGAAGGATACTCCAACACCTTGTTTACTTGCTTCGACTAGAAGGACGCTCCAACACCTTGGTTTACATGCTCCAACCTGAAGGATGCTCCAACACCTTGTTTACCAGTTCCCACTGGAAGGACGCTCCAACGTCTTGTGTAAGCTCCAACCTGCCCTAGCACCACCCTGCCGCCCTAAAGTGTTCTAAAGCTCCATCCTAAAGGAGACTCCACTCTCTTGCCTTGCAACACCTTGCCACCCTGCTCAGCGAGCTGCCACTTCCCTTAAAGGCTCCAACATTCAACTGACCACGACATACCACATTTCACAATTTTCAGACCGGATCCACCTGTGCACAATAACAATACAAAACAAATTTTAATACAATCTCTACTCAATCTGCACATCATGCCCTAGCTTCAATCAAATCTACTTCTATTCAGCATCAACACATCAACATGTCATCAAACATTCGGCCATATAATCCTGGTTCAAGCAAGCACTGAAAATCCTAGCATTCATCAACACTATCGAACACTGGATTCACTGCAAATAACAACCACTCTTACTGCAACATAGATCCTCTCATTGTCAATCCTCTAGCAACATCAATAGATAGTCATCATCTTTCCAAACCCTAGCATCAAATTTACAATGGTTTGACAAACAATAGTACAAACTCCATGAATCCCTTTCACAAGATGCATAAGCTTTGGTTTCCATAATCAGTCTTTGCATTACAACCCTTGTAACTACATCAATGCACTTAGTTGAAGAACAACATCAGTCTTTCCTATGTCACAACAACATTCATACCTTAGCATCATTCACACTCTAGTTCTCAAACATCTTTGCAATACTACAAACCATGACATGGCACACTACCACCCACCCATCATATGTGATCAATGATAAGCCCTAACTAATACATAACATGAAGTCACTCAGGATGTCTTCAAATAAAGTGTCTTCTACTACAAAATTGTCTTTATCTTTTTGCTTTAGCCTTGCTATATCCAATAAACTTCAAGATGCACAAATTAGGGCTTCTCAAAACCACAAGTTTTCATTGGGGCGAAGGTTTCCTCATAGTCAATCCCTTCCTTTTGAGCACACCCGTTAGCCACAAACCTGGCCTTGTATTTTTCAATACTGTCGTCCACATCATATTTGATCTTGTAGATCCATCTTGAACCTACCACAGATCTGTCTTGAGGCCTTGACACCACCTCCCCCATTATGGAGTTATACTCCTCCACCATCGCATCTAGCCAGACCTGATGCTGAGCTGCCTCCTTGAAGTTGGCAGGCTCTCCATCCTGAGCTACTAACGCCTAATACCTGTTTGGTTGTTTTCACTCCCTTTTACTGTTCCTTAGCTCTCCGATGAAGTTCTCTGCATCACGCAGAATCTGACGAAGTTCCCTACTGGTTCTTCCTCTTCCAACAGGTGCTTCTGTTCGCTCCTCTTCCTCATCCTGAGAATATTCCTGATCTGAGGAAGGATTCTTCACTTTCGTTGGTTGAAGAGGCATGACCAACGGATCCTCTTTTGACTGCTCCTTGGAAGGCATTTCACGAGATCTTCTGAAAGCTTTGTCCTCCATGAACTTTACATCTCGTCGTACTACTACCTTCCTGCTCCCTGGAAGATAGATCCTGTATGCCTTAGCGTTCTCACTATATCCTGCCAGATACCCCTTTTCTGCAATTTGATCTAGCTTCTTCCTATTTTCTTCGGGTATGCGACAATATGCCAAACTCCTAAATATCCTGAAATGACTGACTTTAGGTGTCTTCCTAGTGAAGACTTTTTCTGGAGTAATCTTGCCAATGCCCCATGAGGAGTCCTGTTTTGAACGTAGATAGTTTTGTTGCATGCTTCCGCCCACAGGAATTTTGGCATATCCTGATCATACAACATGGCCCTAGATGCTTCTACAATAGTCCTGTTTTTCTTTTCTGCCACCCCATTCTGCTCCGGATTGTAGGGAGTTGTCCACTCTCTTCTAATGCCCTCCTTAGTGCAATAATCAGTGAAGTCCTTATCGACATATTCTCCACCATTATCTGAGCGCAAGATTTTTAGTTTCTTACCTGTCAGATTCTCCACTAGAACCTTGAACTCCTTGAATCGACAGAAAACCTCATCCTTGGTTTTCAAAAAATAGATCCAAGTTTTCCTTGAGTGGTCATCAATGAAGGTAAGGAAATTCTCGGCACCGCTGAGAGCTTTGACGAACATAGGTCCGCAAATATCTGAGTGTATCAATCCTAGTACACTCTTGGCCCTGTGGTTGCTCCAAGGAAATGCCGCCTTGGCATACTTTCCTAGAGTGCATCCCCTGCATACATCATCTCGTTCCGTACTTAGATCCGGAACTCCTGTTACAGTGCTCCTGAGAATTCTCAAAGCTCCATGGTGCAAGTGACCCATCCTTCTGTGCCATAGTTCGTTCAAGTCTTTGTCCCCATGACTGCCTATTAGTGCCATTAGAGATTCTAGTTGTAATTTGTACAACCGATTACTTTTGATCCCGATCTGCACTTTCTTTTTCCAGCTCGGGTGTTTGACGTATACATTTTCCTTGATGAAGTAAACGTCATAGCCCTTGCCTTGTAGTTGTGACATGGAAAGTAAGTTCATCCCCAATCCTGGCACATGCAGCACATTTGTGGCATGAAACCGCTCTCCCGATTCTGTCTGAAAAACTATGGTACCCTTTCCTACTGGAGTACACTTTGCCTTGTTCCCCATGGTGATCTGAAAGTTCATCTTCTCTTCTCGATATTCTGAGAAACACTCCCTAATTCCCGTCATATGCCACGAGGTTCCACTATCTATATACCATACTTTTGATGATGCAGCACTAGTCATGCATGCCACTTCTTCTTCTAACCTGGAAGCCAACATAGAGAAATCGAAATCTCTCTCTCTTGTGCAATCATCTGAAAATCTGCGTGAGTCTCCTGAGGTGGATGCCTCTGCATCGTGGTCTCAACCCATAACTAATTTTCCCTTTCTGTCTCTGATTACTTGCTTTGATACCAAGTGAAAATTCTATCACTGTAGCAACTGATTTACTTTTCTTACTTATTTCATCATAAGTTATTCATGAAATTACTTTAACAAACATTAAAATAAATACTGCTGCAGATCACACCGTAATACAGAAACAAACATATGCACACATTGACACAGTTATTTTGGACTAATGTCCCTGGAAAAACCCAATGTGGGAAAATCGGTGCAGCAAGGGAGGATTTTATTATTCAGCAATTTTCTTGTACAACAGGGTGCCAAATTGGCTTACCCATAGATAGACAAACTTCTAGCACTTTTCTAAACCCAGCGTAGGCCCTATTGACCTCTGCTACAGCTTGAAACGCTCTGTGTCAACCTACTGAGGCTCTACGAAGCCTCTATGGGCTTCTGCATCACTCCTGCAGCCTTTGCGTGGATGACGCAAGCCCTTCTGGCTCTACACAGTCTCTACTGCCTTTGCGTGGCTTCCTTTGGCTCTGTGTCTGCCTCTTCTGCGCTGATCTCCCGTCTCTCTGTTTCGTACTTGCTGTCTCCTGACTGCTCTCCAGACCTCTGGTTCAATTTCTCATCAAACCTGTTAGGTCCCTATACTACTAGTGTCACCCCTTATTGTTATTAGTGCAACCCCCTTATTATATTGATGTACCCATGTAGTGCCCATATTGTTACTATTGTGCCCCATAGAAGCCCACTATTGTTACTATTGTGCCCTTACATTATTATTGTTATGTCGACTATGATTATATTATGACCTCTTAGACTCCTATATATAGAAAGGAGGTCTTTTCATTTGTATCATCCAATAATTGTTCATTTGTGTAAAATAAAGGAGGTTGCCCCCTCGAAGAGGCTGAATTCTAAGGCGTTCAACTATCTTTCCTATCTTTTTGTGAGCTGGTTTCATAACATTTGGTATCAGAGCTTCGGATTCTAGGGTTTCGCTGCTCCAAACAGGTCATCGTGGCATTTGCGTTATAACTTTTTTTTTGCGACATTTCAGATGCTAAGAAAAAAACCCATTTGGGCCGAAATCGTTCTGAACCGCAAGTCCGAATTTTAGAGCTTTTTGCGCTATATTTGCGGAGATATGATCTGAGGAAGTTAGCATTTTTGCATACTCCCGAATTACATTCGAAACAGGTGACCTGGGGAAAATAGTCATAATTTTTGGTTTGAGCTTCAGATTGAAATTTCGTAAGAAGTTACAGAAAGAGGACGGACTGTAGTTTCCTGTGTATATTTTTCAGATCCTAAGGTCGAAACTGTGACACGTGGCACTTCCTACAAGTTCACTCTTCAGAAAAAGTATATAATCAGGTCATCTCAGGAGATTGTGCATAACTCTTTCTTGGAGAATCTAAATTCGATCAGACTGGTGGCATTGGAAAGAGGACACAGAGGGCTACTGCAGGTCGCAATTTCAGAATTGGAAGAGCTGAAAATACAGAGTTATAGTCATTTCAATATCGAGCTCCTAAAATCAAGAAAAGACGATATGAGGAAGTTTGATGGCAAGGATCCAGTAAACTGGATACTTCAGATGGAGCAATATTTTGATCTACATGGTGTACCACTGTTACAAAAGGTATGTATTGCATCTTCATATTTAGAATCAGATCAATTTTTATGATATAAAGGGCTTTGTTCTCGTAAAAAACTTGTTACGTGGTCAATTTTCACAGAGGAAATGATAGCACATTATGAGGATACAAAGAGAAACACCTTCTTTAGAGCAACACCACAACAATTGGAAATAGTAAAAGGGCTTTGTTACATAGTTGAAAGTAAAACTATGGCAACAAGGAAGTCTACCCCTCACAACTATAAAGATGGAAGTGTTGTTTCTCCTAGCCTTCCACAACCTACAAGGGTTACACCACAACAATTGGAAGAAAAAAGAGAAAAAGGGCTTTGTTCCAATTGTGATAGAAATGCACTAAAGGTCATAAGTATGCTAAGAAGAAATTATTTTACATAGAGTATGAAAAGGAGGAAGAAAATGATTAAGAAACATCAAAAGAAGAGGATATACACCAGGACCCAACCCCAGAGAAAGAAGAAATGAATCAGACCATATCTTGTAAAGCATTAGCAAGCTTTACCACTCCTCAAACTCTCAAGATAGAAGGACATATCAAGAAGAAAAAGGTGCAAGAAGTGAAGATCACATCGAGAAAAAATAAATGAATCCAACCATATTTTGTAATTCATTGATCGGAATTACCAGTCCTCAAACTATCAAGATAGAAGGACATATCAAGAAGAAAAATATTCAAGAAGTGAAAGATCATATCGAGCATCAAGAAATGAATCCGACCATATCTTGTAAAGGATTGGAAGAAATTACCACTCCTCAAACTCTAAAGATAGAAGGACATATCAAGAAGAAAAAGGTTCAAGCAGTGTAAGATCACATCGAGCATCAACAAGTTCTCCAACTTTTAAAGGATAATGCCACTTTGGTGCAAAATCGAATGAAACAATAGGTAGGTCAACATCGTAGTGAAAAATGTTTTGATGTAGGTGATTGGGTATTTTTACTGCTACATCTCAAGCAAGCTATTTATGAGAAGGAAATGTTAGCAATACTACATGCACTTAAGAAATGGCGACCTTACTGAATGGGAAGACACTTCAAGGTAAAAATGGATCATGATAGTCTTAAATACTTTTTAGAACAACTATTATCTTTAGAAGAACAGAAAAATGTGTCACAAATATGTTGGGTTATGACTTTGACATCATCTATAGAAAATGGAAGCAAAATTTTGTTGTAGATGCACTCTCAAGAAAGGATGATTATGTGGAAACATTGTTTTGTGCTATTTCTATTATCCAACCAGATTGGATAAACGAAGTAAGGGATGAATGGAAGAAGGACGAAGAAGTATGGCCACTTATTCAAAAGTTGCAAAAGATCTCAATTCAAATAATATTGCCAGAAATTGAAGAGGAAGGAAAAATCATATTGGAACTTGGAGTAGTCACAGAAACAAGAACCCGACATCTACGAAATCAATCAATTTCAGAGCATCTCATCAAGTGGAAGAACTTACCCGCTGAAGATTCCACATGGGAGGACAAGAATTTTATACAGAAGCATCAAGAACTACTCAAGCGTTGAGGACAACACTTTTTGAAGGAGAGGGGCATGTTAGGCCCCTATACTACTAGTGTAATCCCTTATTGTTATTAGTACAACTCCCTTATTATATTGATGTACCCATGTAGTGCCCATATTGTTACTATTGTGCCCCATAGAAGCCCACTATTATTATTATTGTGCCCTTACATTATTATCGTTATGTCGGCTCTGATTATATTATGACTCCTTAGACTCCTATATATAGAAAGGAGGTCTTTTCATTTGTATCATCCAAGAATTGTTCATTTGTGTAAAGTAAAGGAGGTTGCCCTCTCGAAGAGGCTGAATTCTAAGGCGTTCAACTATCTTTTCTATCTTTTTGTGAGCTGGTTTCATAACAAAACCTCACTCCAGAAATTGAACTGACTGGTCTCCCTTAGTGTGTACTCCAAGTGCCCCTCAAGCCTTCTCTTATACTTTTTTTATTGACATCTCAACGGCCGAGATTAAGTCCCTAATCAACGGCTAAGATTAGATCTGGTTTGATCCATGTCTTTTGGACTATTCTAACATAGATTCATATTAATATACATTAATATTTTATTTTCCCTAAGTTTAGACTTAGGGACTCCGTTAGAAATATTAATTATTTTAAAATCTCCTGATCTGTTTAGAATCTGCCCAAACCCTTTATGGGTATTGGAGATCTTATGTGCCCCAACCTCTCCACCAAATTTCGTGGCTAGAGCACATCCGATGCTACCCGAAATCTACAATATGAGATATGTTATTTAAATTAATATTGTTGAATTATGAATACCAATATGAAGTTTAGTATTTGATTAACTTTGCGATGAAATCTAAATTATGAACCACGTTATGGATGAGAGAGCTATAATTTTGTTTCATTTTTGCATACCGATATGATTGATGAGATAGAAATAAAAGAATGATTACATTTTAATATGAAAGCTAATAACATGAGTTGGATAGGGCCAAGTATGTTATACCGTAGATAAAAAAACATGTATGAATTATACAGAAACTGTATATTTTGAATATATTGATGCATATGTTATGATGTATGGATAAGTGTTTATATTGCAGATAACATCATTACCAAACCGACCACATGATGACAAAACTCTAAAAACAATTGAGGCTCAATAAGATTTCATGATAGGGTGTCAACCTTGGTCCCACTAGGAGGGGTGAAGGTATTACCCACTGTTTATCCTCCAAAACCTAGAGTTATGAAACGACTGTGCGAGTCACCCCCCCTAAGCATGTGATGATGACTTTCATATGCCTACTAGGAAATCAGGTCGATATTATCGACGTTGTGATCTTTAAAGTCGATGAATGGTTAAGTCAGTATAGCTGACGCCATGGCAGATTCCAGTAGAGAACAGATAGGATGGGAACGAAAGAGATTAGGAATGATAGGATGATTCTAGAATAGCTTGGAAACCCAGCAGGGACAAGGCATGACTAGTATAAGTTATAAAATTATAAATGTTCAGAACACAAATTTTAAATGCCCTTACATTAAACAAAATTCAATTCTGAAACACAATTCTTACATAATTATACTAATCACTAAATAACTACTAATATACTATATGAACCTTAACTTTGGGACGAGGTTTTCAGAAGGAGGAGTGTATGTAATGACCCGCCTACAATTACAAATAAAATGAAAATATTAGCATGCATATGGGACATCCATATGATAGCTACATATATATGAACCGAATGTATTGCACTAATATATGTACTAGCTAATATTGGAAAATGTTTAAGTTTAGGTTAATAAAGCGTTTATCGAATTAAATTCCTAACTCACCAGAATTATAAGGAATATATTGAATGGAGTCCTTGACATATGTATGATACTCCTTAATTAAAAGAAAATATGAAATAAATTCATTTAATTTACAATTTAATTTGATTAAAAATAAATAAAATAAATTATTTAAATTCTAAATAAGGTAATTTAATTAAAATTATAAATGAAGTAAATTAATTTAATTAAAAGTTTTTATTAAACAAAATAAAGTTAATTCTAACTAAATTAAAAAGAGTCAACCTACGTATCATAAAAATTATGAAGGTGACCGACTCTAAAAGAAAGGAGGAGGATGCTAGAAGGTATGAAACTGACTCCCAAAGAAGGAGAGTTGGTGGACTTTATGCATATAAGGGAGTCGGGGGAACACTGAGAGGGGGAGAACTTTCCTTGGGAGTGTAGTAGTTGGAGAGAATACTGTGAAAACGAGAAGTAAGCTGGAGATTTGGAAAAATTGAGCCTCAATCCTTGGAGTTTTGGGCACAGGGGCAGAGGACCTTAATTTTAAAGTCCTCTGGATCTGGGTACCGAAGAGGTTGAACCTAGATTGGCAGGGTGGATTTGGTCGGTTTGCTAACAGGATCAGATTGGAAGCTACAACGACACCGGATCGACTTCGAGTTCAATGCAAATTCAGTAACTAGGTATGTAGCTGTGTATTTAATTAATTCCACTCAAGAAATTTATGTAGTTGTGTATTTAATTAATTCTGCTCAAGAATTTTATTGTATGTATTATTACTGCTTGTATTATTGGTATTAAATTTTGAATTTTTTTACAAATACAGTACCTTACATTTTCATTCAGACTCTGCAGTGTTGACTCGAGGGATAAATTGATGAGAATAGTTACATTCTCCATTCCATCGTTACCCTACAATCCATCAACTTTGAAACAATTAACTGGCTCATTAAAACCCTTCCACAATGTTTGCTTGTTTTATGAATAGCGTACGACACTATTTGAATTTGAGATAAGGTAGCAATTTCTAACTACTTGGTAGACTAGCATAATACATATTTAAAATATTATGTAGACTTCCAATTTTTGTCGCATTGGAATAGGGCAAGTCTAGTCTGTGTAATAATATTTTCTAGTAAAATGAGTTGTGGTGTTTATTGAGTCAAAGAGATCAAATGGTTTCTGCCAATTAACGTAGAGCATGCCGCTTTTCCTTGGAAAACAACCCCTGTCAATGAGATTATAATGCCCTTATAATTGGCACCAGATAATTCCCTTACCACCATTGATATCAAACCTTAAAAATCCTAGCGAAGCCCCTAATTAAAAAAAAATATCCCAAATTTCATATGAACTTTGACCTCTATGTGAAAATTTCATCTGTCACAGCACGTGGAAATTATTTTCCTAATTGTTAATTTATTTAACAATTTATTTGTTTTTTTCTACGACAAATACCAAATAATTCACACTGTTATTTTCACAAATAAATTGTGGAAGAAAAATAGTGTTGGAAACTGAGAAAATCTAGCACACACATAAAAATATGATACTTATTTTGGGACGAATGTCCCCAGAAAAAAACTCAAATTGGGAAAATCGGTGCAGCAGTTGAGGGTTTTATTATTATTATGCAACAACAGTGAAATCTTAGTACAATAATTTGGATGTCGAAATCTGGCTATCTTGCAAAGAAAATACTGGCAAAAATAACTAGAGGGAAATTACCCTCACTCTGGGCAATTCTAACACTAAACTGCCTCTGAAAAGAAAGTCGTCCAACTAGGTCTGTGTAGGCTTTACATCAACCTGATGTTGCCTGTTGCAACTACTACCCGAACTAACTACTAGTCTAGTCGTCCTGCCTATTGCTAACTGGGAAAACATCTCTCTGACACTCTGGAACCTCTGCCTGGCCTCTGGAACTGAAAACATCTTCCTTCCTAGCAAATCAAAAAACCTTCTTGAGCCTCTGCAATGCCTCTACGCAACCTCCTGGAGAAAACTTCGCCTCTCTGCAAATGCGCTTGTTGGATCTAGAAATATTCCTCCAGTCTCACTGTCTCTGCCCCTCACTATCTCTGCTTCGATCGCTGGCTCTCCGACAATTTTTGCTTCTCTCTGGAAATTGATCTGCCAAGGAAATCAAACTGCTGCACTGTATTCTCCAAGTGCCTATGGACTTCTTCTTATAATCCTATGTTGGAGCACCAACGACCAAGATTAAAACTTAATCAAGGGCTAGGATCATCTTGAAGTCGATCTGTGTGAGCTTCTAGACCATTCTCATCTTGACTTAATTAATTCTAATTAATTAACCAGTTTTCCTAAGTTTAGACTTGGGAAACATTAAAAAATAGGTTAATAATCTAATTAAGTCATCTTTAGATGGAATTTCCAGAAACAATTTATGGGTTTTGGAGATCTCATGCATTTTAGCCTCTCCACCAAATTTTGTGGCTAGAACTAACACTCCCTCTTAGCGAGGACTATGTTCTAATGTTGCACATCCTGTCACAACACTCTGTCTCTGTGTCACCTTCTGCCACGCTGTTAATGTCTAGCTACAGCTGCCCACCAACCACTATGCAACTCTGATGTTGCATTTGTGTTGTTGCTGACACTTCCATACTGCTGCCACTGCATCTGCACTACAACTCCCTCTCAGTTGTTGCTGCTGCAACTGCAACTGAGAAGCATTTGAAATACTAAATCAACTATGTTCAGTATGATGCATCTGTCTCCCAAGTCTTGACTACTACTAGCCGTTGCACTGTCCACTAAGGAATCTGCGCTACTACCAACTCTGCACTGAGCCACCTGCTCTGCTGTCAACACTACACTACACTCCTCAACATCTCACTGCTACTAGTCTGCAACTATCACTCTGGTCTCTAACTGCCACTACTAACATTGATTAATCCTGCTATTGAATATTGTGGGCCCCCGTAGCAAGGTAATGATCCATGAGGTGGAACCCTTAAGAACCTTGCCCAATCTCTGTGGCTCTCTGGGGCTATAGCACCAAATCACCCCACCTCACTCCTAGAGGTATATCTGTGAACATGGCAAACTCTTCCTCTAGCCTAGAGGAAAGCTTGTCTATTTTTGTTGAGGCTATCTACTTCAACTGCTTGTCCTTCTTCCTGAGAGGACGTTGGGTACTGTAGTGGCCAAACTCGCCACATCTGAAACACTTGACCTTTGAAAAGTCTGTTGTACCTCTGAGATAGTAGTAGGTCAACTACCAATGCCAAAGCATCTAAAATAATTGTTTTGGGGTTTTTGGTTTTAGTTTTGGAAGACCAATGAATGAAGATAGATGTAGAATTGAAATACTTAATCCTTTGGGTTATATTAATATCTCAGCAAAGGGCTACTATAAAGCTTTACACAGTGATATAGATCAAAATAGTGGTGAGAAGAAGACAGAAAATAATATGATTATCACAGTTTCCAGACTGTAAAACAAAACAATCATAAGTAGGAAAACCTTCTAAACTACGTTCCAAAGGTTCAAGGCAGTATACTTAAGCTTACATAAGATGCTGATGATTTATTGATTAGAGGGGATTAGCTAAACAGACAGTTCATTAATCCATTCTCTTAATAGATGATCACTTCAGGAGCTTATAGGAATAAATTGAGACACAATTCTTCCTACCTAGATATCTCTATAAGTCATAAGCATATGAAGAAAAACATAATGATTGATAACTGGAAAAACTTACAAGATAACACAAACTGTGTAAAACCAGATTCAGAATCCTCTGCTTTGTATTAAGGTTCAAGAAAGACTGAGTACATCAAGTGTCTACAAATGCTTCTTTCAAAGGTGGCTTCCAGGTTCAAAGTAGAATAAACAGTCACAACTTAACAAGCAATGAACTATGAACCTTGAACTTCAAACCCATAACATCTCGAGAAGAGAGTTATTTATACAATAATGAAACTTAAGAAAATATCCTAAAACTGATTAAGATTTATTCTAGGAAAGGCAAGATCTTCATACAAGAAGATAGGGGCAGTGGTTGAACTGCTTCTTGTTGTCCTTTTTATCCAGGTTGTGTTGGCTTTGTTGTTCGATATTTTGCCCTTTAAGCTGCTTGATTGTTTGTATCCTTTACGCTGGTTGATTCCTTCATTTGATCTTTCATCTGATACTCTTTAAACTTTGCGAAAATCCATTGACCCTGCTGAGTAGCCTTTACTGTGTTCTTTTTACCTTTACTGTGCATTTCAGGTTGTTACTGTGTTTTTCAATAGTAAATCCTTTTAGATTTTATGTCACATGGTAAAGTAATTTGATATAATCTTCATATTTGTCTTCAAACTGTATGTAGGCTTTTTCTTTGTAAGCCTGGAATAGAAGCTTTACCTGCAAAACATAGAAATTGTTAAGAAAAACATAGGTGACAGAGAAGATCTTCAATGGCTTTATTGAGCTTGAAAGGATATGGAAGGAGTCCAGAGCGTATCGGAAGGTAAAACAATGGCTTTATTGGTCGTAGAGGCTTATGGAGGGTTTACTGTGAAAATAGGCGAAACCTAAGTCACCTGACACGGGGATTCGGGACACGTAGGATTCGGGATTCGTGGTGTCGGATTCGGGACACGCTGACCCTCGGAACAGGACACGTTAGGACACATTATATATTATTTTATTAAAATATATATATATATATATATATATATATATTTAAAAATATATATATATATATATATATATATATATATATATATATATATATATTAAAAATTAGTTATTAGCATATTTCTTACACAAATTTTAATTAATGATACAAATTTATTGATTTCAAACATAGATCTTCATCTATAGCTATTAGCATGCATAGTACATACAAAATTCAAATAAATGTCAGTGGTACTAGTCACATAAATGATAAATCTATTAAAAATTTAAATCATGATTCATAATTCATAACTGAAAGACAACTTACAACTACAAGATAGTAAGATAAACACACTGACAACTGTAGTTTTCTCATTAAGTCATCAAATCAAAATCTGTTACATAGGTAGTGTTGGTGCAGTGCCAATGGCAAATAGAAATAGAAAATATAAAACAACTATAGGTATACAAGCCTCAAGGCATCGATCAGCATCAGAATCAGCATCATTGTCCCCATCATCATGGTCCCCACTGCTCTCCTCTGCATCCTCCTCCTCCCCTGTATCCATAGTCGCCTCTGCATCTGCTGGTATGGAGGTTGACCCCTCTAAGTCATCAAAACTAATAGGGTCTAGCACCGGATCACCGAGATCCATGTTGGCCAATGCCAACTCAACAGTGGTGTCCAGACCCATATCATCAGGAAAGACATCCCACATCTTTGTCTTTCCCCTCAACCACTCTTCCCTCTGCCTGTAAATAAGACGAAGGTTGGTGTGGACATACACCATTGTCTCTGCCCTGCACTGCTCAAGCCTGCTCTTCTTCACAGTATGCAAATTCCCATATGTTCTCCAATTCCTCTCGCAACAAGAGGATGAAGTCACCTGAGAGGGGAGCCTCATGGCTAACTGCTGAAGAGGAGGGCTTGTTGCCCCATGATTTGCCCACCAAGAGTAGGGCTTCTTAAGCCCCCTGTCTCTAATCACATCATAACCTCCCAATCGACCAGTGCCAGTGGAAAAATCTGCAAAGGCATCCTCCACCTCAGCAAGCAATGCACTATCCTGATAAATCCGCTTCAATGCCTCTTTCCTCCCCTGTGAGATTTCACCATCCATGTGAGGAGGGAATCTGCGAGAAGGTCCACCATTCAGCCACTCATGGCTGTAGTATTTGGGGTTCAATGAGTGAGCCAAACAATGTAAAGGTGTACAATTCTTGTCCCATCTGCGGACAAGAATATCATGTATGGTATCGCAGAAGGCCTCTGGTGATGTCTCATACTGGGGGCACTCACTCTGTAGAATAATGCTCCTCACAGACTCAATCATGGAATCCCATCCCTCATAAACCTCTCCTAGGATGGGTTTGTCTGTATCAGCAACTCGAAGCAAAGAGATGATAGGGTCCATGATCCGAATAATTAGATCTACCCTCTCCCACCAAGCATCATCTAGTACCGTGTCCTTCACTCTTTTAGAGGCTGCCTGATCTGTCTTTCTCCAAAAAGACCAAAACTCAGAAATAACCATGGACCCAAGAGCAGTCTTGACCTCCCTCAACCTCTTCAACATCATGAATGAAGATGCAAACCGTGTATCAACAATCTTCAACAATGATAGATTGCTGTACTCCTTGTAGATAGTGAGGGCATTTGTATGATTTTGCACAAAGTTACGGATATGTCTTGCATCCTCAATAATGCTTCCAATCCAAAGCACATCAGAAGCAATGGATTTCAGTGCTAAGTTCAATGAATGGACAATGCAAGGTGTCCAAAACACTTGTGGATATTTAGCTTCCACAATCATGCCAGCTGCCTTGCAAACAGGTGCATTATCTGTAATGATTTGCACACAAGAATCAACACCTACCTCTTCAACAACTCTAATAAATAACTCACCCATAAATTGTGCATCCTTGTATTCGCCAAGTGTATCCACTGCTTTCAGGAAAACTGGACCATTCAAGGAAGACACCATGAAGTTGATGATTGGGTGTCGTGCTGGATCTGTCCATCCATCAGAAACAATGCTAACCCCAGATGTTGGCCATGATGCCATAATAGGCTCGAGCATTTTTTGCACCTCTTTTTTTGCCTTCGTCAACAATGTGGTTCTCAGCTTCTCTGACCCAAGAGGCACATACCCTGCTGGAGCCCCTTGAGTTAGAGCTCGGCACATCTCAACAAATAAAGGTGAACGTGCAACATTAAATGATATGAAGTTTTGATAGAAGAAGAAGGCAATGGTGAGATCAAGCTTTTCCCGTCTCTCTTTTTGGAAAATCCTGTCCATTGGACCAAGTGATCTTCTTTTTAATGCTTGTCTCCCAGCAGAAGTAGAACTCTCAAATGGAAATTTGGTGGTGGCTTTCCTCAAAAATGGAAGGGGGTCTTCATTCTTGCCCTTGGGTGCTTTTGATTTTGAAGCCAGTGCCACATGTTCCATACCAACATTGGCCTCCTTTTCGAATTCTTTTCTCTTTTGTGAAATAATAACTTTACAAGATCCAATCCCACAACCAGGTATAGCCAACAAATGTGATTTCACACGGTAATATGTGCTTTTGAAAGAAATGTTACAAAAGTTGCATTTCCATTGCACATTGCCTCCTCCCTTTCCCTTGTTGTTTGGCCCATCCTCTCTTGTGACATATTTCCACAATGGATATTTTTCATTGTCTTTAAGTCCTCTTCCCTCAACATTACTTGCAGCAGACTCTGATGATATTGGGGGAGGAAGGGCATCTCTACCCATGACATTCTTGCCCTTCCTTGCTGCCTTTGATTGAGCCATGTTACCTCAACCTGTAAAAAAAATGAACAAACTGCTGTAAAAATTTAAAAATGCAAAAGAAATGAACAAGAATCAAGTTCAACACTAATATATATATTAATATCACTATATCAGTGGCCACTATCCATAATATCTTAAATATTTTATACTATATCAGTGGCCACTGGCCATGCATCAATTTGGTATTGGTTTGAATAGGTGCGCATTTAGGATTTGGTCTAGGCATACAAGCTAAACATAAGGAACATCAAAAGCCTTTCTGGTGGCTAAGAACAGAAGTACGTGGTTCTTGAATGCCTTGGAGCTGTAGATTTCTATCTGCAAAAGTTGTTGCTAAGTATGGTATGAGGTCCAACATTAATATGCTTAGGCAAACTGGTGTTTTGAATGTGGTATACTACTACAACTGAATGTAAAACAAGGCTTTAAAAAAAGAAAGAAAAAACAAAACAGATAGATGGGAAAATGAATAGGGTAGGACATCTAAGACAAATGATACATAGCAGAAATGATGCAGAGTCAATGAGTTCACCCCTCTGTATATCCTCCTTACTATCCATTATAAAAACTTTGTACTTTTATGGTCTCATGCTGAATGATAATCAGTTTCGATATCCTGTAGGAAACCTTGCTGATTGAATGCGATATAACGTCTGCGTCCTCAAAACCATAGAGATTTTAGGCAAGAAGGAAGTTAGTAATGTCAACAGAGGCTCTATATACAGACAATGCTGAAGCCTGAGAATCTGAGATTGATATCAGTGTATCATGGAAATTGTGACTATGTCAAGAATCAAAGCAAATGGGCTTTTAATAGCTGAAGCATGACAAAACGTGCTAACTTGATGCTCATTCACGGCTTTCATGGTGGCGATTGAAGGTTGTAACCGGAGGTTTTATTCTTTTTATATTAGAAAATAGAAACTTATGCTATAGTCATCATACAAAATCTGTTCTGCACAGCCATGTGATTTTGAATAAACTGTGCCTTACCTGAAGTTCTGGACGTTGGGTGGACTGTGGACTTGGGCGGTCCGCTCCTCGCTGCAACAAAGCAATGATGCAATCCTTTGCGGCTTTGCCAAATACCTTGCAGAATGACTGAATCCTTTGCCGTCAACTGAGAGAGACACGCCCCCTTTTAAGTTTTAACCTAGCAGTAGTTCCGAAAACGAATCCGCAAACCAGGACTCGGCAGAAAAATCGAGACACGATTTCGAAATCCGGGCACGCTACTGGACACGACGTGCCACAAGAGGACACGACGAGTCTTGCAATCCTGACACGAGTCTGGACAGAATCGTGTCCGATTCGACCTATTCGCGATTCGTCCAGGGTTTTGGACGAATCCGGTTTCATAGGGCGAAACAAAGGAAAAATGGTGATTTTTGCATTTAAACTGAAAAACGGCTTTCTTTTTGAAATATGGGGCAAAGTGAACAGTGTTCATTTTGTCGTTATGCGGGAGGTGGTTTTGGTTTTCATCGCACTGCTTTATGAAGTGCGGGTGGTTTTGGGAGGGGTCACCCGAAATGATCTGAGCCTGACACGTAGCAAGGGGAGGTCGATGGAATACCGCTTTTCGGGCGGGTAATGCTCGTACAGAGAACCAACCCTAAATCACTGAGGGTCAATAGATTTGAATGGATTTGATCGAACGGTGGTGGAGCAAAAGAGCAGTGTGGAGGGAAGAGGAAAGTGGAATCGAGGGGCCCAGCGGTTAATCATGTGGTATGGCCTTTATTATGGTTAAAAACTGAGTATTAGCGGGGTTTTATGTTTAAACCATAAAAACATTTTAACAAAGAAATCCTTCGCAAAATCGATATGGCGGACTTGAAATAATATGAACTCAGGCGGATAAATGATATCGGATCCGGGTTCCCATCGCAATCAAAGGTCGCAATGGCAGAAGGTAATGCTTTAGCGGGACTTGCAATGAGGGGCGGATGCGATATGGGTATGAAATATGATATATTTATGCGTCGGGTCCGAGTCCGGGTCTATCACGCATCGCATATCGCAATGGCGGAAGGTGTACATGCATGTTGAGAAGCTTGCAATCTGTCGATGCGATATTTTATTTAATACATAGTTTCATAATAAAACTAAAGGTTTCGGGGTATTTTAATAAAGGAGTTAATAATATACGGGAAAAGGAAATTTAGGGGTTTAATACTATATGTTAGAGTTAATATGAATATGAGCAGAAAAGGGGAAATACACTAAGTATAATGCTTTTCATGGGTTATTTGCTTTTCGCATATATACATCAATACTTAGGGTAAACACCTTTTTGTGGGTTTTTTAGGTAAAAAGGGATTTTACATGGGGTTTTCACTTTTCCTAGGCAAAAAGGATTTTAACTTTAGGAAAAGGGGTTTTTATGGAAAAAGAATGAATATGAATTGTATGAAGGTGGAAAGGGGAAATTAGTGAATATAGGGATGAATGGGAAGTTAGTTAAATTGATCTTGTAGACCTTCATTTGCTTTGTGTAATTGAATCATGGACATAGAAACATATGGTAAAACATGATAATGTACCTTTTGTCCAATGAATCATCAAACTTCTGCAACCTTCTTCTACTTACCCTTTGCTTATCTTATCATTTTTTCTTCACTTAATGGGTGCATTTAAGCTAGCAAACCCTTTTCCTTTCTGTTTATTTTACAAAAGCAAACTATCTAATTCTAACCTTTTAACATCCCAGGGCTCAAATTAAACTGATGAGCACCTTATTATTCTCTACCTAACTACTGATCTGCCAAGATTAAACAGTTTGGCCAGATTTTTATTCTCTAACTATAACATCAAATTTAAAGCATGAAGCAATCAAGATTAAACTATTTGACTGTCATGGGTTGTGGCATTTATGACAAACGGCACACAACCATTATTTTGCAGAAACAATAGTAGTGGCATTTAGACTTGCTCACTTTCAATGTTTATTTGTATTCTTTTCTTTCTAACCTAACATTTTCTTTTTGTCTTTATTTTTTAGGACATCTAACCTAACATTTTCTTTGATATGGACATCATCATCAAGATTTTTTTTCACTAACATATTTATTCACTATTGTTATGTCCATATCCTAACTTAACATTTTTTCATTTTTTTTTTTGACTATTTATTCTATCTTATCAAAACCAAAAAATGCTACAACAAGGTCTTCTTCTTCTTTTGCTTCCCCTGCCCCTGACTAGGACCATTCAATGCAAGGGCCACATTCTCCTCTTCCTTCTCACTCTTCACAGTCTTGTTGCCGCTACTGCTGATGGTGCTCTTTACTAGAGCTTGCCTCAACTCCTCCTGTTGTAGATCGTCCCACATTTTGTCCCAACTAGGCAAAGTGTCTCTGCCCAAATTGCTTTGAACAAACAATTGTCTGTCCTCTAAGACACTATTTAGTGCTAATCATACAAGCTCTGTAGGTTGGGGCTCCTCCCCAACAACGGCTAACGGATCTCTGACCTCCTGAATCCGAGTGAGGAAGGGATCTATGCCTTCACCCTTCTGCATCCTGGTTCTCGGCTTCTCTTGGAAAAACATCTTTCGCTGCTTAGAAGAACTCTGGTATAGCATAGAGAGAGCTACCCACATTTCCCTGGCTTACCAAAAATATATGAGACTATATGATCTCGGACTCCATCCAAAATCATTCACTTCGCCTTCACCATTTCCTTCATGTACTCCTTCAGTTCATCTGCATCGTAGGGAACTGCTACTACATTGTCCACGTAGGATTTCAAGCCATATTCATTTAGAATGTAGGACATCCTAGCCTTCCAGATGACATAGTCGGAGGCTCCCTCCAACTTATCATCATCCCTGAGCCCCGCTGTGGCCATCTTTGAATTTGTCAAAAAATCCTTCTTTCCCTTTGCTCGATCGCTACTCTGTTACTCGCACTCCTTTCGGGAATGCGTAGATCTGCTAGTTTAGTTGCTATTGCCAATCTGCAACTGGAAAATTAGATTTCTTGGCTAGAAACCCTTTGAGAGAAATTTTCCCTCGGTGTGTGCAATTTCTCTTTCACCCGACACAAATTCCGCTGCTGCAAAACCCTTTGTGTCCAACCAAAGAATCTGCTTAGTGAAAATCTGAGCCACTACAGCTCCCTCTGATTTCTGGAATCACAATCCCGAGCAACTCGACTTTTCTGCAATCCTGCAACATAAAATTGAATTTCTACCCCAGCAATTCGGCTTGCCTATCAGTGAACTACATAACCTCTAGGAATTTCGGCCTGCTGCTCCCTCTGAGCAGCGAAATTCTCTCGTCTGCTTCTAAGCTTCTCGACTAATCACTCACACTCTAATACCATTTGAAAATTTCATCTATCACAGAAACTGGAAATTGTTTAACAATTTACTTGTAGTTTGCTATGGCAAATACCAAATAATTCACACTGTGATTTTCACAAATAAACTGCGGAAGAAAAATAGCTGGAAACTGAGAAAATCTAGTACACACACATAAAAATATGACGCAGTTATTTTTGGACAAATGTCCCTAGAAAAAACTTGGGAAAATCGGTGCAGTAGCTGAGGGTTTTATTATTATGCAATAGTGAAATCTGAGTACAATAATTTGGATGCCGAAATCTGGCTATCCTATAGAAAAAATACTGGCAAAAATAACTAGAGGGACATTACCCTCACTCCGGGCAATTTCAACACTGGACTGCTCTGAAAAGCAAGTTGTCCAACTGGACCTGTGCAGGCACTGTGTCAACCTAATGTCGCCTGTTGCAGCTGTTGCCCGAACTGATTGCTAGTCTAGTTGTCCTGCCTATTGCTAACTGGGAAAACATCTCTTTGGCACTCTGAAACCTTTGCTTGGCCTTTGGAACTAAAAGCGTCTTCCTTCCCAGCAAATCGAACTTCCTTCTTGAGGCTCTGCGCTGCCTCTACATAGCCTCCTGGAGAAATCTCGACCTCTCTATAAATGCACTTGATGGATCTGGAAATCTTCCTCCAACCTCATTGTCTCTGCTTCGATCTCTGGCTCTCTGGCAACTGTTGTTGTTCTCTGGAAATCGATCTGCCAAGGAAATCGAACTGCTGAAGTGTATTCTCCACGTGTCCTTCGAATTCTTCTTATAATGCTCTGTTGGAGCACCAGCATCCATGATTAAAACTTAATCAAGGGCTAGGGTCATCTTGAAGTCGATCCGTGTGAGCTTCTAGACTATTCTCATCTTGACTTAATTAATTTTGATTAATTAACTAGTTTTCTTAAGTTTAGACTTAGGAAACATTAAAAAATAGGTTAATAATCTAATTAAGTCATCTCTAGGTGGAATTTTCAGAAACGATTTTTGGGTTTTGGAGATCTCATGCATTCTAGCCTCTCCACCAAATTTCGTGGCTAGTCCACAGAAAGACATTGAATGCCTCAGATTTCTTGCCAACTAAAAGACAAATGAGTACTTTATATAGTTTTTGTAGAGGCTTCTAGGAGGGAGCCGACATACATATTTGGAGGGAGCTGACCTTGGAGGGAAAATATTTCAAATTTTGAATTTCAAAAATTGTTTTGGAGCCTAAAGCCCAAAAATGATTTTAGGACCAATTTAAATTTTTTTTTGAATACATTTGCCCTTCTTAAATTATTTGACCTCAAAATATTAAATTAAATCCCTCAAAAAAAGAAATCCTTCTTGACCTCATTATTTGTGTAATTTGTTGGCTAATGATAAACTGCCACATCATCTCCTTTTGGGGACATTAACCATGACAAGGGGGTTTTGACCTTCTGAAAGGCATAAATTTCAAATCGTGAGGAACCTCGTGGTGTGCCACATATCATTGGAATTGGCACAACAAGGGCTATCTAGTGGTGATGGTCTTATGATCAAATTCATTGTCTTCTTCATCCAATTCCCTCATCAAGTGCAGGGTATACTACAGGAGCTACCAATTTTTGGGACTTTTTGTCCATTGGGGCTTCCAACTAATGCAATCTACGACATATATTAAAAGCGTTCAAGAACCGATGTTGGCATCAATGACAACACCATTCAACACACACTTATTCCTTGGACCACTCACACTTTCTAGAAATGGTTTTGAACTATGGTTTTGAGATAACACACATTATTGGGACGTTGGTGTGACTATTACATGTATTTTATTATACTTCTCTCTAAGTTTGTCAGAAGTTTCTTTTTTGAGCAGGGAAACTTTTAGATGTAGATTTTATTCATGACTTAGTTGATTTTGTCCTAGATAAGAAACCTCTCATTCACTTCTATCTTTGTTGGATAAAAATGGGAAGAAACTAGTCTTTCTTTGTCAAAGTTATTGCGTAGTGTTGTCTCCTTACTGGGATGTGATGGAACTTGTTGCTTATGGAATGGAGAGCAGAGAAACTCAGGATGATGTTGTGCTACAAAAGTTGGACCAACTGGACAGAATGTATGATGTGTTGAAAAGTGTAACTAGGTTCGGTCTTCATAATGACATATAATTGTGATTTTTGTAAATGATGAAAAGAAGAAAAATAAAATTATTATTGCTTGCTTCATGGGTTTCATGAGCAAGAGATTTTATTTTTGGATGGCTCCCATTGAGAGCCTTTAGGATTTGTCGTTAAAGTCAAAAGAGTCAATGTAATGTATGAAGAACCCTTCTTGGGGATGTTACTAATGTATATGAGTCAATAGAATGGTCTAGTAGCCCCCAAGACAAGCACAACGTATCCTTATTCATGTCGGTTTCAAGATGAAGTGAGGAACTCATGTCGGCTTCACATTATGGAGACACACCTATTCATATACTCATGTTGGCCTATTTATAGAGGGCAAACACTATATATATAAGTGAAGGCTCTTCGCATTAGATATAGTCATCAAGCTCAAATCTCTCTGAAATTCGGATCACAGTTAGAGCGAAAAGGGAAGAGACAAGTTTAGATGTCAAAAGGGAACTCAGATAGATGATGAAGGAACGGTGAGGGTCTCTTAGGGCTAAACAGAAGTTCGTATTTCTGAGAAAAGGGTTCAGTGCTATAGCAGAGGAACACCGTTTGGACAGAGGTATATAGACTATAGCTCGATGCCTTGAAGAAGCCACAGTTCGGTGTTATAAAGGAGATCATTGTTTCGTGCTATCTCAGTCTCACAGGATTCGATGCTATCCTAGTTTCGGGGCTGCTACAGTGATCATATTCAGGTGACACTACAGTGATATATTTTTGTGCCACCATAGGAAGAAGTTCACAAGTGTGTGACAAGATCTCAGTGCGATTACAAGGGAGAAGGTCTCGGTGCTATCAACATTGACTATGGTTTAGTGGTATGACTTCAGAATTCGATGCTACTGAAGAAGGAGAGGTTCGGAATCCTTGATTAACTCAGTGGCCACAATTCGATGTCATCACATATAGTGCAAAATCTGAAGTAGAAGGAATCGAGAGAGAGTAAACGAGAAGGTAGAAGAGGACTTGTGTCTTGGTCTTGGAGTGGCTAATAGGTCAAGGGTCTTGGTCTTCATCAATTGGAATCTCTATAAGAAGAATTTGTGCGGGTTTTCCTCTCAAAGAGTGAGAGGTTTTGGCCCTGGGTCATAGCCTACATTCTGCGTCTCTTGTCTATTTATGTTCATGCATTGGTAGTTGTTTGATGAAGAAGAACACTAATAACTTAAGTAAAGAAGATCCTAATCTAAAGTTGTGAAAAACACTCACAAGCAGTTACTAATGGAAGAGAAATCACCTAACTATTGATGCCCTAGATTTCTCAACATAGTATCAGAGCTAAGGTGACTAAGTCAACGAAGGGTATTTAATCAAAGAGACACTCAAGAATCGAGTTTCAAGAAAGGAATCAAAGCAAGTCGAAGGATATCAAAGTGAAGTCGAAATCTACATTGAAGTATCAAACCTTAGATCGAAGAAGAAGTCTACACCAACAAAAGTTTTGGGATCCTCTAGTCATCATCAAAAGACCACAAAGACCCTCATCAAATTGAAGAGATCTACAAAGCAAGGTAGCCCAAAGTATAGACATCCAAGAGAAGCACTTCAAGGACAAAGATCACATCATCTTGGAGAAAGTAGAAACCCTAGAAGCATTTCTGATCTACACTCATTCACCACCGAGAAGTTGAAGTATCTTGAAGGCTAGTTATCCAAAGAAGGCTAAAGGCATTGTCATCATCTTTAAAAGGTTCCAAGGCAATCTCCCCCTCATTGAAGCAAGGACCTCCTTATCCTTAAAGAAGATCATCCAAGGAGCATCAAGACGTTCATCAATCATTATCAACAAAGGGATCAAGTTGAAGATTTTATCTTCACTTGACAAGTAAGTATCTTTTATTCTATAATCTAAATATGATAAAATGACTTCGTTCTGCAAGGAGATTTATAAGCTAGTTGGGTCATCAAACTTCCTTGCATGGAAATGGAGGATAGAAATAGTCCTCGAAGAAAATGAAGTCATTAGAAAAGTCTTCAAACCATCCGAAGGTAAAGTACTATATGAATACGTGGAAAAGGATCTAAGGGCTCAAGAGATTCTTATGGAATCTATCAAGGATTCCCTCGTTGCAGGATTGGAGACATCAAAAGAGATATATGATAAGCTGGTAGAACTATTCTCTGAAGATGCGATAAAGAAGGTCATATCACTTAGATTTGATCTACACAAATTGAAGGTTTCAAAGGATAAAGGGTTATCCTCATAAGATCTCAACTGCAAGAGCTAGGAGAGATGATTTCAGATAAGGAAATGATCTCTTTTGTTCTAAATGCACTAACTGATGAACAAGATAACAAATGTCTATGAGGATAAGAAAGCTATCCCATTCAACAACTTGTGGTTTCTATGCAAGATAGAAGAAGACAGGTTGAGGGCATTAGGTGTTCAAACATTTGCCGGAAGGAAGGGGAAGTTTGGAAAATTTGGTCCTCAGAAAGGAAAGAATAACATAGTTAAGATTTACTACTATGTGCATTACAAGAAAGATTGTCCTAAGCTTAAGAAGGGCAATAACAAGGAAGATAGAGAAGAAGCCCATTTCACCGAAGAAGTGGAGGAAGATGAAAGAGGAAAAGCATTAGAAGCAAAGAGCTCGTGACATCACCATATGGAAACATGAAGGACAGCTAGAACAAAATCTATGGCAATCAAATATGAAGGATATTGCTCTTGGGAACCTCATTGAAAGCTCAAGTAACACTTATGGGAAAAAGGAAGAAGTCATCCAGGACAAGGCTCATCATACATCAATCAAAAGGTAACATCTACTGGATAGGGAAATGCAAGATCCTCAAGATTCTCTGATGGAATCTTCATCCGAAGGTGCACCAATCTAGACAGGAAGCAAGTGTTTCATCAGGAACTCCAAGTTGTGGAATTCATGGGATGATTCCCTGAAAACCTGGGTGGGGTATGTTCCAAGAGAGACAATGGTGAGAGTGTCTATAAATCATTGGTCTCGCCAGCATTGAGCTCAGATCTTGTGGAGAGATAGAGTTGTTAGTCAAGGCCTTGCTATGTGACAATGTTGGTTGATATGATGTTATATAGATGGGTTACCAATCTGATTCTTCTTATGAGAAATTCTTCAGATTGAGAATGACCAAGTGCCATTATGAATACCTCCCTAGTTAAGAGGGAGTGTTAAAAAGTGTAACTAGGTTCGGTCTTCATGATGACATGTAATTGTGATTTTTGTAAATGATGCAAAGAAGAAAAATGAAATTATTATTGCTTGCTTCATGGGTTTCATGAGCAAGAGATTTTATTTTTAGATGCCTCCCATTGAGAGCCTTTAGGATTTGTCGTTAAAGTCAAAAGAGTCAATGTCACGTATGAAGAACCCTTCATGGGGATGTTAGTAATGTATATGAGTCAATAGAATCGTCTAGTAGCCCTCTAAGACAAGCACAAGGTATTCTTCTTCATGTAAGCTTCAAGATGAAGTGAAAAACTCATTATGGAGACACACCTGTTCATATACTCATGTCAAATTATTTATAGAGTGAAACCACTATATATATAGGTGAAGGCTCTTCACATTAGATACAGTCATCAAGCTCGAATCTCTCTGAAATTCGGATCACAGTTACGACAAAAAGGGAAGAGACAAGTTCGGATATCAAATGGGAACTCGAATAGATGATGAAGGAACAACGAGGGTCTCTTAGGGCTAAACAGAAGTTCAGATTTCTGAGAAAAGGGTTCGGTGCTACAGCAGAGGAACACCGTTTGGACAGAGGTATATAGACTACAGCTCGATGCCTTGAAGAAGCCACAATTTGGTGTTATAATGGAGATCATTGTTTCGTGCTATCTCAGTCTCACAAGATTCGATGCTATCTTAGTTTCGGTGTTGCTATAGTGATCATATTTAGGTGACACTACAGTGATATATTTCTGTGCCACCACAGGAAGAAGGTCACAAGTTTCTAACAAGATCTCAGACAAGATCTCAGTGTGATTACAAGGGAGAAGGTCTCGATGCTATCAACAGTCACTATGGTTCAATGGTATGACTTCAAAATTCGATGCTACTGAAGAAGGAGAGGTTCGAAATCCTTGATTAACTCAGTGACCACAATTCGGCGACATCACATATAGTGCGAAATCTGAAGTAGAAGGAACCGAGAGAGAATAAACGAGAAGGTAGAAGAGGGCTTGTGCCTTGATCTTGGAGTGGCTAATAGGTCAAGGGTCTTGGTCTTGGTATTCGTCAATGGGAATCTTTATAAGAAGAATTTGTGTGGGGTTTCCTCTCAAAGAGTGAGGGGTTTTGGCCCTAGCTCATAGCCTACATTTTGTGTCTCTTGTCTATTTATATTCATGCATTGATAGTTATTTGATGAGGAAGAACACTAATAACTTATGTAAAGAAGACCCTAATCTAAAGTCGTAAAAAGCACTCAAAAGCAGTTACTAATGGAAGAGAAATCACCTAACTATTGGTGCCCTAGATTTCTCAACATGATGTTGTTATGACAACCATCTGGGGTTCTGAAGCTGGAAGCAATGAAGCAAAGGGGAAAGTTGCAACACCAAAACTAGAGGATGTTGAAACAACAAAAACAGAGGAAGATTCCCCAACCAAAGAGTGGGTAGGTACTCCAGCAATCCCAATTGATGTAGATATAAAACTTGACTGAGCCTCAAAGATACTTTATCCTAGCCCTATTCCACCTCCCTTACTGGTCCCCGTTTATGTTATGGTTTAAAGAACTTAGACTTCAGCTAATTCAGGACCTTAGACTATTAGATGAAGCAGCAAGTTTGCTCATTGATTGGGTAACACAAGGTGTATATACACACACACACACAGAGGAATCTTGCAAACATCACAATTTTTTGGCCTAGCCAATGTTTGCTGATTTTTACCGATATTTTCCCGATTTTAACGATATTTTGGTTTTCCATACCCTTGCTGTTTTATCCTAATGTCGATATATATATATATATATATATATATATATATATAAGAGAGAGAGAGAGACTAGGTGGCAGGCTTGCCTTTGAATAGGTTAATACTCAATCACCTTGTATTTTTTCTATGAATATGAATAGATGAGTAGCTATATTACAAAAAAGAAATTCTTATTATGCCTAACTTAAATATTATTGGAGTGTTAATTTACCAACAATCATTATAGGTATTTTGATTAGTATCAAGAAAGTTATGTGTTGTTAGACTTGACCTCCTATAACTGTTGTCTTTGTTTTTGGTAACTATATCTTGACTTGCAACGAACATATCTTTATAATGAAATCAATAAGATGTTCTTTATACTAAGAAAAAGGACTTTTTACCCACCAAATGTGGGTGACCCCTGGGAGAAATCGTTCTCCTATTCACCTCTTCCAGCCAGCAACCCCTAACAGCTAAGTTGTAGTTGATCTGATGTGTCATTCATATCTCTGCCACCTACATCAATCATATGTTTCCTTGTCTATCTGTAAAGAGCAAATGTTGGAAGGCGGGCTTATGATCAAAAGGTACTTTATTCATTTTGCAATCGAGTGCTTATGCTTGTTTGTATTTGGGAATTTTGGCCTGGATTATGGGGTAACTTGGAAGAGAGAAGGATCTTGGTCGTATCTTGTACCCTCACCTTAAATGGAGGGTTAATTGTCAATCCTAGTCTAATGGGAACTCCCATAATCACCCATGGCTTTAGGAAGGGGCACTACTTGGGAAATCACGATTGAGATAGTGTAGCCCCATCTATCCCTATTCCATACTTACCACTTTCCATCTTACATTACAAGCCCTATTCCACCTCCCTTCTTTGGGTTCAACTGACCATTAGTTCTATGGGATTTGGCACCCACACATCCTCATACCTGTGTAGGGCTTGGAGATGCACCCTGGGAGGTTGATGCAACTAAAAGAGGAAGAAAGAACATATGATGGCCACAAAAAAAAAACAAAAGAAAAATCAAAATGCAAAAGATGGTTGGGACTTACAAATTAGCATGTGGGCAAAAGCCAAGCATGAGCTTTAGCTCTAACATATGGCCATCACTCTGTTCCTGGGCCAATATTCTCATATCTCATAGAAGACAAGGAACTCTTGCATGTCTGAACGCCCAATGGGCACTGAACTGACCCATCCTAAAGGGGATAATAACTGTTATACATCATAGAAAGCAAGCTCTCGTTCCTTGAGCTACAAGCAGTAATACAAGGAAAAATCAAGAGAAAGCAAAAGGTAATATAGAGGGGTGGAAAAACAAAGGCTGAGGTAACTCATGCATTCACGATTACTCCCTCCTCAAATGTATACATCGAGGATGATATACTCCATCATAGTAAGTCCCTTTGACCATGGCACTTGGCCATGGAGTTCTTTGGGCCATATAGAGGGGTGGAAAAACAAAGGCTGAGGTAACTCATGCATCAACGATTGCTCCCTTCTCACATGTATACACCCAAGATGAGATACTCCATCATAGTCGATCACTTTGACCATGGCACTTGGCCATGGATATTTTTCCCCTTCGTTCCATCATTATTCGCACGGCACCTATCGATTGAAGGGTGGACCAAGGACATGTCACTTCCCTTTGGGGGTTGAGAACACCTAATAGGGTCATCTATTAACCACTCCTACATAGGAGGTAACACAATTACGTGATTAAGGCCCTTATTTTGGAAGAGAAGCCTCATATGAAGTGTTATTTTGCCCATTTCTCTCAAGCTTGGTTCACTTAAAAGCAATAATGATTAATGTACTTGACGGTGAAAGTTGCAGCACTGCATATTGTGTAATTGGTAGGTGGTTCCATGTACTTGATTGAGGATCCTTGATATTACCTTGGGATTTGTGCACCAATGTACACACACATATTGGGATCCATGACAGTGCATTGGATGATGATAGCTACTGCACATCATCATCATGCATGCCACCTAGATCACCTCATGAGGGTGCACTTGCCTTCTTTGAAAAATATTCTCACACATGTGGATGGTTAGAGGTGGTTATGAATGATTGCAGCACATATTTTGGGGGAAGCCATGGTCAATAACAATTATCTTTTGATAGAATTCCTAGAATTCCACCATATCAACACCATTAGGTACAAAATGGTCATGGAATTTTTGAAATGTGGTTATAGTAGAAAATCAAGAAAAAACTAACATAATGGTGTTGTTAAAATCTACAACAAGAGAATTATATTTGTATTTTGACCACTTTACCTTCCATTCGTGGAGCCACATGTGTGGGTCATTCTTCCAATAGCAAGGTAAATTTTTGTCAAGTTTATGCTCTTCGTTCGTGGGTTAATAGTTGTTCTCGTCCGGAGTGTGGAAGTGTGTCCTCCCCTGTGGAAGAATCCGATTTGCCGAGTTCTTGTGATGAGGTTGGCTCCCTTGTGAATTGTATTGTCCATCCGGATTCTGCCATTCCACCTCTACAAACCGTGGAGCATGTTCTGCCATCTTGCGTTGTGGGCGTGTCTAGTGTTTTTCTTCCTTGTGCAGAACCTGCCTCCCAGGTTGATAACCGACTCCCTAGTGTTGTGGTAAATCCTGAACGGCACGACTCTGTATCCCAGGTCAATTTCCATTCCCCTGCGGTCATGGTCTATCTAAGCCTTGGTTCCGCCCGATCTGTGGACCCTCACCCATCAGACTTAGCTAGACACCCTTTATTGACCTCCCTCTCCCATCTCACCCTGTCGTCTCCCTTTAACGTTGATCAAAACCCTCCGCTATCCTCCCATCTTAACCCGTCGGTTCCCTCTTTTGATTCTGCCCTTGTGGATTGGGTTTCAGTGTTGTCGGACGCCATGGTTTGCAACATTCGGCTTAACCCAAGCATTCCCTCCTCTTTAGGTCTCTCTGCTTATCAATCCTTGAGTTTAGTTTCCTATGGTATTTGGTCTATTGATAGTAACCATGGTAATTCTCTTAATGATTCACATTATAATCATAATAATAATAATAATTTGCATTATTCAGGATTTGATAATATTGCTTATGTATATAATAATAATAATAATAATATGCAATATTTAGGATATGATAATATTGCTAATAATAATAATAATAATGTAAAAGATAATAATAATAATTTTTCTCATAGTAATAGGGTAGTCAATATTAGCAAGAATGAGTTCCCTCAAATCCTTGAACAGGAACAAGGACATCGTTGTTCTGAAAGCCGACAAAGGTAGGGCCGCAGTTATCCTTGATAAGGAGGATTACCGCAGGAAGATGTTGGATCACCTTTGTAATAGCAGAAGCTACAAAAAACTTAATAAGAATCCCCTGAAGAGGATTTCTAGAACAATTGCTCTAGCTATGAAATCTAGTAGCACTGTTGGCACCTTTTGCCACAAACTTATCGAGAGTAGCCCTATCACTCTAAGGATCTATGGGCTTCCAAAGATCCATAATGATGGGGCCCCCTTGAGACCCATTTTCAACACCATAGGAGGGCCAACCTATCTCCTAGCTAAATATTTAGTCTTGAAGCTTAAACCCCTTGTTGGCCTTGCAAGATTCATTCGTCAAAGACTCTTCATCGTTTGTTAATGAGTTAAAGGACATGAAGTTTGATCCTGGGGACAATCTTGTTAGTTTCAATGTGGTCTCCCTTTACACTAACATCCCTATTAAGGAAGCCATTAAGGTCATCAATCGCCTCACTAATCCCGATACTGCTAAATTAGTTGAGATTTGTCTTACTTCTACTTTTTTTGCTTTGAAGGGGAATTCTACGAGCAGACTTGTGGTGTTGCCATGGGCTCCCCCTGTCCCCTATTGTTGTTAATTTGTATATGGAAGACTTTGAATCCAAAGCTTTGGCCTCGACCCAACTCCAGCCCAAGCTATGGAAAATATTTGTGGATGACACTTGCGTCATATAGCCTCATGGTCAAGACAAGTTAGATTGTTTTTTCCAGCATATCAACAATCAATCTATCTCCATAAATTTTACTATGGAGCAGGAAGTTGAGGTTGCCTGTCTTTTCTTGGTGTCCTCATTTCGAATAAGGACGATGGTTTTTTCTCCCACCAAGTATTTCGGAAGAAAACTCGTACTGAGCAGTATCTTCATGCCAAGTCTCATCATTTCCTTGCTCAAAAGTTTGGTGTTCTCAACACGTTAGCTACTCGTGCACTGAGAATTTCTGATGAAAACCACCTTTCTAAAGAGAAAACCCATCTCCTTAATGTTTTTGTTAATAATGGGTATAGTAGGCACCAAGGTCTTAAAGCTTTCCTTAGAGCTAGCAAAGGTCCCAAGGTTAAGAAAGACCCTAAAGATCGGGTCTCAAGGGTGCATCTCCCTTTCATCCAGGGGACCACAGACATGATTGCGAGAATCGTAAGGAAGCATAATGTTCCCTCAACCTTTAGACCCCTTAACACCATTCGTAGCTCCTTAAAATCTGTAAAAGACCCAGTAGACCCCAAGGATATGAAAGGTGTTTATGTTATCCCATGTTCTTGTGGGACCCCCTACGTTGGTGAAACTGGGTGCTCTATTAATCAGAGGATTCATGAGCACACAACCGACATCAAGCATGGGAGGACCCACTCTTCAGCTTTGGCAGAACATGCGGAGAAGACAAAGCATAATATATGCATTGAGGAGGAGGCCCATGTTATTGCAAGGATTGCTCCTTTTCATCACC
Source organism: Pinus tabuliformis (assembly GCA_031772625.1). NCBI lineage: Eukaryota > Viridiplantae > Streptophyta > Pinopsida > Pinales > Pinaceae > Pinus > Pinus tabuliformis. Next base: position 2,018,765,407 of record CM062819.1, read on the forward strand.
GTAAGTTTAGGGAGGCCATAGAAATTGAAAGGAGGCTGAGTAATCTTAACAAGGATGACAGTTGGAAAATTAGCAACTATTGGATCCCTTCCCTTTCCTCTTAGCCCCCTTTTTTTCCTTTCTTAATTCCTTTGAGTTTATCGATTTCTTGTTTAGTTTTAATTTTATTCCCTGGATTCATTAAATGTTTTAATTTACTCGAAAATGGGTCTCTTTTGGTTCCCCCCTGGGGTTTGTTGCTTCCTCTCTGTTCCCTTTTCTATTTATTTTTTTTTCCTGCTTTTTCTTTTCCTTCGAAAATCAGGTGAGGCCCTCCCGAAGGGACCACACCACTCGTCCAAATTAATCCAAGCCTAACCCCAAGAGCGTCAAGGAGAATTGAACCCTTGACCTCCCAATGGCAAGGTGCTTTAGCAACGAGACCTCAACCAATTGAGCTAACCCTCGGGGCTGTTATTTCCCCTTTTTTTATTTAATTTAATTCATTTATATTTATTCATCGCCTTTGTAATTTATTTTAGGGTTTCTTATTACTTAAAATTTGTAATAAAAATGATTTCAGCCTTACTTTTATATTTTTATATTTGATCCTAATAAATTATCCTAAACCTCTCAATTCCAATTGGGTAATTAATCTCATCATAATTCCAATAATAATATTAATATAGGTATACATGTATTTTATTTAGTTACCTTTTTAAATTAAAAAGATAATGATTTGTCCCTCAAATTATATATTGGGTATAATTCTTTTAGTTTTTTCCAAAGTCAGATATATAAATTGTATTAATATATATTTTTAGTTATTTATTTAAATTTAAAGTAAATATTTTTCCCCTAATTTTTGGTCCAGTCAAAAGTAGCCATTTCTTTTAGTCAAAAGTAGTTATTTCTAACCATTGGAGTGATTGGTCTCTCTATTTAACTTGTTGCCATGATCTAATTCTTCATGTTATTCTGACGATGAACCACACTGGTTGGTTTGAAACACGTCGACAAATGAATTTTGATGTGATTATCGCTGAAAACATGTTTCAAAAACTTGATATGGATCACAGAAGCCTAAATTCAATAATAAACATTTTATGTTAGACTCTTTAAATAAACATACCATACCTCAAGATTACTTACCTTCGTCTTCCAATATCTGCTTCAAGAGTTTCTTCAAGATGTTAGAATGTCGAGGCTAGAGTAAGATAGTTAGTTCATCCTTCTTATAGATTGTTTCCTTTCGAGACATTGATAATAGGTCTTCTAAGTTTGTATGATAGATTGACTGCTACATATATTTTGGCTTTTGCTACTACTTGTAGACTAGAGATCATCCTCTGGTTAGGGATTTCAAGATATTGATATGAGATTCTCAACCACTGATTATATATCTTTTGATATACATCTCCAAAAGTCGGCTTCAGATTGGATTGTTCAGGCTCAAGTTGTGTATATATGCTACAGGAAAGCTAGCTTTTGCCTCAGGTGTCTTTACTGTATAGGATTATTACAGGACTGCGATTTTCTCTGTAAATATGGTGACCACTGTTAGGTGATTGATAAAGCAAAATAACTCGGCCTCGAGTCTATGATGGAGGCTTCAATTTTAGGCCTTCCAAAATTATGGTTAGAACCTTTTGGGAGATTCAGCTCCTCCTTTTTCAAGTGACTGTATTTTTCCTCAATTTGATCTAGGGCTTGTAGAGATATTTCGTTGGTTGATAAGGCTTTACAATATGCCCTAAGATAGAATTCAGTCATCCACACATATTTACAATATTCCGAAGTTGCATAGATTTTCATACCTTTTGATGAGGATATCATAACTTGTAATGTCATTGTAGACCCTCGCGCTCCTTGTTAGAATGCCCGACCTTCCTTGGGCTGCTTAATTTACCTTTCGATCCTCCAAACACAAATATTTTATGCCTTCGCTCTTCTTGTATAGGTTTGCAATCATATTAAAGTGGTTAGGGCTAATTTATAGTGCCCAAAGTTTTGATTTACTTCTAGGATCTCAGTCCTAGATGACCAGACTTTTGCCATGACTTGTAGCCCTTGTGATCTCCTTCCTACCCTTATGCAAATGAACTAAGCTCTGATACCATGTTGAGAAGCAACAACAAATTTCCATTTGAGAGATTTGGTGGGGGTGTAGGTCAAGCAACAAAAAGAAAGGCAGTGGCACTTGGTCCAATGGACAAGATTTTTCAGAAAGAGATGGGAAGAGCTTGATATCACCATTGCCTTCTTTTTCTATCTGAACTTCATATCCTTTAATCACCTTTATTTCTTGAGATGTGTCAAGCACTAACTCAAGGGGCTCCATTAGGGTATGTGCCTCCTGGGTCAAAGAAGCTTAGAACCACATTATTGACTAAGGCAAAGAAAGAGGTGGACAAAATGATTGAGTGTATTAAATCAACATCGCCAACATCTGGGGTTAGTATTATTTCTGGTCGATGGACAAATCTAGCATGCCACCCACTCATCAACTTCATGGTGTCTTCCTTGAATAGACCAGTTTTCTTGAAACCAATTGATGCACTTGGATAATACAAGAATGCATAATATATGGGTGAGTTGTTCATTAAAGTTATTGAAGATGTAGGTGTTGATTCTTGTGTGCAAATCATTACAGATAATGCACCTGTTTGCAAGGTTGCTGCCATGATTGTGGAAACTAAATATCCACAAGTATTTTGGACACCTTGCATTGTCCATTCCTTGAATTTAGCACTTAAAAGTTAAAATTGTTGCTTATGATGTGCCTTGGATTGGAAATGTTATTGAGGATGCACGACATATCCGCAACTTTCTATAAAATCATACTAATGCCCTCACAATCTACAAGGAGTACACCCATCTATCATTGTTGAAGATTGCAGATATGCGGTTTGCCTCTTCATTCATCATGTTGAAGAGGTTGAGGGAGGTCAAGACTGCTCTTGGGGCCATGGTTATTTCAGAGTTTTGGTCTTTTTTGAGAAAGACTCGATCAAGTAGCCTCAAAAAGAGTCAAGGAGACAGTGTTAGATGATGCTTGGTGGGAGAGGTTATATCTCGCTATTAAGATCATGGACCCTATCATTGCTTTGCTATGATTTGCAAATACATACCAACCCATCCTAGGAGAGGTTTATGAGGGATGGGATTCCATGATTGACTCTATAAATGTTGAGAAATCGAGGGCAGAAAGAATAGGTGTGATTTCTCTAAACTTGATAATTGCTTGTGATGTTATTTTACTTTAACTTGATGTACTTATAATTTTCTTTTTCTTATCTTGATTATTATGATGTTCTTATCATCAAACAGTTACCAAATCATGAAGATAAATAGAGCAAATGGACACAAGATTTAGGTTGCTAGCCAAGGCCAAAACCTCTCCTAGAGAGGAAAACCCACAATAAATTCTTCTCTTATAGAATCTTCAAATGATGAATTCGAAGACCTTTTAGACCCAAGACTATGACCCCTCCAAGTCCAAGTCAACCGTCTTTCAACTCAACAAAGTAAAATTATAGTCAAACTGCTATAATTTCGGTCAAACTTCAGAACTTCGCTTACTGCAACAAAAAAATTTCTTTATTGCAGACTTGTACCTCTTCGGCCTTCATGCAACTCTGTTTTTTTCGCATGTGTGGGTGATGTTAGGGAAGAATAAGGTCTTCTTCTTCCTTCGCTAGACTTGCTCTCTTCTTCTAGGTAATGAGACTTTCAAACTTGATCCAAATTTTGGCTTCTTTTAATAGATCTGCAATTCGATCTTGTAGCAACAAAATGTGCCCTAATTCCTTCGCACGTGTGGGAGAATGTAGCTCAAAATCAGACTTCAAACTTCAATTTTTCTTTTTTGAATTCTCCTCTTCTTTGCTGGTTTTTAAACTTCTTTTCTTATCTCTTTTTCCAACGTGATTGATGATCTTCAAGTGTGGTTGAGTGACACATATATATAGTTGTTCATGGAGGACGAATAGCCCTAAACAGGGCCGACTTCTTCTCTTGCAGGCCGACTTGATCTTGGAGGGATACATTGACACATTTGACTAAAAAATAATTATTTTCACATGATACAAAATACCCAATAGGGTCTAATGAATATGAAAAAGACTCTTTTGACTTTCTTGACTCTTCTAACAAATCCTAGAAGCACACAATGGGTGCTTGACCTAGAACAATTTAACTTAGAGCATGAAACCCCATGCTTTATAAATGACAATAATATTTTTCTCTCTTTTACATCAAATATATAAAATCAATAGTACATGAGATATTATGAAGACTGAACCTAGTTACACATTTCAACACTCCCTCTTAACTAGGGAGGTATTCATAATGCTTGATGGTACATGGACATTCTCATACTGAAGAATTCTCATAAGAAGAGTCGGATTGGTAAGCCATCTCATAAGTTATCTTCTAAGTTATCTTCTTAGCTTATGTTAGTGCATCATATCATATCAACCAACATTGTCATATAGCCATAGTTTTAAAAGCTGGAACCGTTGACCGAACTGGTCCACCTAATAAATTGGGTTTCAAACTGGGACTGGTCAGATCTCAATGAACTGATTTTTAAAAAATACATGAAATAATTAATTTTTAATGAAAAAAACTATTTTTAAGATTTAAAACCATTATTCCAAACCAATAGAGACAAAATATGCAAAGTTTGCTCATCTATATACCATGTAAAGGTGAATATCTCAAAATGGCACCGAGTGCAATACATATCATTGACAAAATACCTAAGCAATGAGGTTCTAAATGGCCTATAAAGTCCAAAAACAATGCTACAAGCTATGGGGCCATTAACCTACTGCAAGTCTACCGGTACGTATCAGTGATAAACATGATCATTCCTCGTCATGATCAAATTCATCACCACTACTAGACACAAGATCATCAATAAGAGCTACATAAACATCATTTGGATCATACCCTGAGGATGCCTCAACCTCACCTGCAACCTCAGTGGTAGCACTGCCACCAATAACAATAGAAGTGGACCTAATGGAAGCACAAGTTGGTAGAGCTGCATGATGACTACTCCAAGCCTCCAAGATGACTACTCCAGCAAAAATTCAACACTCTCCAAGCTCCCAATGAAACTCACAAAAACTCCAAATGAGATGTGTGAAGCAAATGAGGGGGGTGACCTCCTTTTATTGGCTTGGAGAGGGTGTTTTTGGAGGGAAACAACCCTCAGTTTCCCTCCAAACCACCTAAAAAGCTCTCAAAAACCGTCCCAGTGGGTCCACGGCGGCCATGGCAATGAACCGGTAGGTTTATGACAGAATCAGCGGGTTTACCCATAAACTAGTCGGTTCTGTCATAAATTGGTCGGTTAGGTCTAGTTTTTGTGAAAAATCAGCAAAATGGTGGCATAAACCCGGTTTTGTGGCCGGTCCGGCTAGATTTGCCAGTGAATCAGCCAGTTTGACCGGTTTCCAGTTTATGTGGGTCGGTTTTTAAAACTATGCATATAGCAAGGCCTTAACTAACAACTCTATCTCTCCACTAGATTAGAGCACAATGTTGGGGAAACAATGATTTATTGACACCTTCATCATTGTCTCTCAAGGCACATACCCCATCCGAATGTTCACAAGGTATGTCCTCTTAGGACCATTCCCTTCTTGGATTTACACATTCTCAATGAATCTCCTTTCGACTACTCTTGCCTATTGGATGCCCTACCTCATCCTCAAAGAGTATCGGTAATGGTCTCAGATGCTTACCCAATCCTACATTCTTTCTTCATGATGTGAAAACAGGAATGATGTGTCTATCTCTCCCTCTCAACTAAGGAGGATCTACTCATTCCTTTACATGAAAGGAATATACCTAAGCTCCCTCTTAACTAGGGACTTGTTTTCAACAAAACTTATCTATTCTTTCGTGAAGGTCATGGTACTATCAACTACTTGTAGGGCTCCTCTTTCCGCATCATCATGTCATGAGTAAACATCAACTTCTACATCATGGAGCCATCTTCTTTCATAACTTCTTCGTAGGGCTTCGACCATCTTTCTCATCACTTTCCTTCAAGGAAGCATAGTGGTGAACTAATTACTGCTAGTCATGTCATCCTTCTTATCATCGGAAAGTGACCTTCTTTGTCGTTGTTGACCACTCTGTGTCAACTTCCCTATAGCAGTAGACATTTTTGCAAAGGATTCCATCATGTTCGAGAAGTTAGATATCCTGGATTCATCATCGTTAGTTGTCAATTTATCAGAGTTGTAAACCCATTCTGCAAAATTTTAATGTAAATGATGCTAGTAAGACCATATCTGTACATAACAACTTAGGTAAGCTATTTTAGTAACGAATTTCATCCTAGGGGGGTTTTTGTCTCACTGATTCATTTGTGTTTCTAAACATGAATGATCAGCAGAGCTTTTCCCTCTAGCATCACCCCAAAGCTAGGGTGGAATTTATCTTCAAGGTCGTAGGTGAGTCCTCGTGTTTTAATCGAGTCTTTTGTAAAAATGATTTGGGAATATTTAAGCCAATTGGCTAAATTATTTTATTACAAATCACTTGGTCTACTAGATCATATTGAGTCGCAAAATTGGGTAATAAATTGAAGGTCTATAACGAACGGGTGTTCCTCCTTTGAGGATTGAAATGTAATTATCTTATGTAAAAAATATTTTAGTGCATGGTCCTTCATACTTAGACACCATGGTAAAATATAGAGGGTGAAAAAATTATTAATCCCCTCAAGTGTCAAGTAAGTAAGTTTTCTGGCAAATGTAAATTAAAATCCTAGGCCATAAATTTAATTAATTAGAGTCAAAATTAAAGTCCTAGAGAAATTAGATTCTCTAAGTGGAAAAATTCGTGGGTCTTAGAGAAATTAATTTTTGGAAGTCCCCCACCAAGGGAATATTGGAAATTTCAAGTAAAAAAGGACCCTTGGGCCTTGATGGTTAAGTCAAAGTCAATTTCTTGAGGAAATTAGCTCAAAATAATTATTTTTGAGCTAATAAAAAATGGGTTAAATGAAAAATTCGAAAATTCCTCAAAAATAAAGATTTTCGACGGTGGAGATTAAAAGATAATCAAACATTTATCAACAATCGAAATTATTTTGACGGGGGAGCAAGCCATCTAGCCATTATTTTTCAACTTGGAGGATTTATCTATAAATTAGGAGCCATTTGCTTCTCAAGATAGAAAAATGTTAAAAATAAGCTCTGAGTCAAACTCTGTTGGTTGTAATACTTTTTTATCAATAAAGCAAAAGAATTTGAGGTTTATTCATGGTGGTGCTCCTCTTTTGCTTCTTGTGGTAAATATTTTTGGATCATGTTCTTTTTTTTTTGTAAACTACGGTAGTTCCTTCTTTTTCTATTTATAAAGCAAGTTGTTCCATATACAGAATTTTGGTGGCCTCAACTTGCCCATGTGGGAAACCAAGTCTGTTGGCCACCTGAGTCTGTTATATGCCATCCAGTAGCAAAATTTTACCAGTCTTTCAATCCAAGCTAAATACACTTCACATCTAGAAACACTATTCATGTTCTGAACTAACATAAAAACACAGGAAAAGTAAATGCTAGCCACTAAAAACCCAGTAAAAACTGGAAGTTAAAAAACTATTCCTTTCTATCCTCTTTATCAAATTCCACGATAGCCGGTGCAGCAACAGAGTCACCTGGCACTGGAGACAGCTTCATCATACGTTGTTGGATCTCATCCAGCTTGCTCTCTTGCATAAACAATATAATTTGCAGATTTTTCATGTCCTTTTTGAGGTTGGGCATATCTTGTGCTATTTCCGCCATCTCTCCTGCCCCTTGTTCCAGGGCTCTGGCTAGCAAACGCTTCATGACCCAGTAAACATGTAGGGCTTGTCTGTATAGAGTCATCCTGCCCTTGGTGTGCCTTGTGTAGAAATTTCTCATTTCCCACCCCGGTTTTTAGTTTCACCTTATTTCTCCCATAATAGTTAAATGCCCTTTCCCATATCCATACATTTAACAACTGAAAAAAAAAAAAAAAATAAATAAATAAAAAAATAAAAAAAATAAAAATAAAAATAAAATTTGCTGAAAACACAAATTCTGGAAAAATTACGGAATGCTGAAAAATGCAGAAATAAAAATCAGCATATACAAACAGCGATTTAACACATTTAAACACAGTGATTTTTGGTCAAGGTGACCCTGGAAAAACCCCCTACAACTCTTGGGGAAACCCAGTTCGAAAGCTCCTTATTTATGAAAAATGCTTTTTACAGTGAAAGAAAATATTCAACAAAAATCAGCAAGCAAACTTGTACAACTTATCTTGTTTTCCGTGCCTCACAGCGAACTGGAAAAACTAGCAAACAGCAACACTGAACAACAATAAATGTTGTACGGCCGCCTCGATTTTTGTGCCAAACTTCAGCCTTAAATGTTGTTGTATGGCCTACCTAGAAAAGCGTGCATGCTGCCATAAATGCATTGTACGGTTTCCTCGATTTCTGTGCAGAAAAAAAAACAGCAGTACGGCTGTACGGATTTGCCTTGAAATGCGTGCCAAGGTACAACCACTTGCTATACGGATTTCTGCTCCTCGATTTCTGTTCTCTTGCTGTACAGATTTCTAGAAAATCGTGCGCAATGTCTGCCTTTCACTGTGCGCTAACTCAGCTGTACGGACGTGCTGAAATATTGCCTTGGAATGTGTGCCAAGCTACTGCCTCCTTCTCCTCACTGTCCAGAAATCTCCCTTGCTCTCTTGCTCTCCTTCTCTCAATCTGCTCATGAAAGAATTGAATGATCTTTTCCTCCTTTTCCTCCTTTAATCTAACCCTAAGTGACTTTTGAGGAATCTCTAAATCCAATGGCTAAAATAGATTGAGATCTAGGGTTGAGATTAAATGCTCATTTAAATCTCACTTTCTATTTTTTTAATTCACCCCACTTTAATAAAGACCCACTTAGTCATTTATTTCCAAAGTCACTTTTCCTTTCTAATTTTACATTGACTTTATTAAAGTCACTTTAAAATTAGATTTTAGTAACTTTATCACTTAAAATCACTTTTAAATTAGATTTGACTTTATAAAAAATTATAAAGTCACTTTAGGAGAAAAATTAAATTCTTTTGGACACTTTTCCCTAGGCCAAAGATCAAAGCCTTAGGGAACCACCTGTCCTCCGGTACCAAATTTCAACACTCCCTCTTACCGAGGAAGGTGTTCCTCACCACACTCATCTTGTCTCCAAAGTAGACATGCTTGCTCCGTGGTAAGGCTTTGGTAAGAATATCTGCAACCTGCTCATCAGTGGGAATATACTCGAGCTTCACAGCTCCCTTCTGAACATAGTCTCTGATGAAATGATATTTGATCCCGATATGCTTTGACCTGTCATGAAATACTGGATTCTCCATGAGTTTAATGCAACTCTGATTATCACAGTAAATCACTGAAGGTCTCAACGACTGACCAAATAAGCCAAACAACATCTTGCGAAGCCAGATGGCCTCACAACTAGCTAGACTGGCTGCCATATACTCTGCTTCCGCTGAACTCAATGCTACTGACTGCTGCTTCCGGCTGAACCATGACACTACTGCCGAACCCAACCCAAAACAGCACCCTGAAGTGCTCTTCCTATCAGAAGCACAACCTGCCCAATCAGAATCAGTATAACCTGTCAGTCTCACTCCATCCCCCTGCTTGTAGTCCAGACCATAATCCACTGTCCCCTGCAAATACCGCAAAATGTGTTTTGCAGCCACCCATTGAACCTTCCTAGGCTCACACATAAACTAACTCATCGTGTTGACTGCAAAACAAATATCTGGTCTAGTCTTGACCAAATACATCAAGGAACCAATCAGCTGCCTGTACAATGTGGGATCCACCAACTCGGAATCCGAAGCATGAAGCTTCTTCCAGTTGGTGATCATCGGTGTCGACATGGGTCTACAATCCTCCATGTGGAATCTGCCAAGGATGTCCACAATATACTTCCCCTGCCCCAGGAAGAAATGCCCCATCCTCCTGCCACACCTCCAAACCCAAAAAGTAATGCATCAAGCCGATGTCCTTCATCTCAAACTCCGCTGCAAGATCTCTCTTGCAGTGCTCTATGAGTCTCTCTGCACCTGTAATGACCAAGTCATCCATACAGCACCAGAATGAGAGGCTCCTCACCTATCACAATATAGTAAAGGTTCGGATCTGCCTCACTCTTTGGGAAACCCATCCCCTGCAAGTATGTATCTATCCTGGAGTACCAAGCTCTGGGAGCTTGCTTCAGGCCATAAAGGGCTTTCTTCAGTCTGCACACATGGGACTCCTTCCCATGCACCTCAAAGCCCTGTGGCTGCTCAATGTACACCTCCTCCTGTATGAAGCCATTGAGAAATGCAGTCTTCACATCCATCTGGTGGATCTTCCAACCCATCTCTGCTGCTATCGATATAATGGAGTGGATCGAAGTATATCGAGCCACGAGAGCGAAGGTCTCCTCATAATCAACTCCCTCTACCTGGGAGAACCCTCTAGCCACAAACCTCGCTTTGAATTTCTCAATCCTGCCATCTGCAGCATGCTTTACCTTGTAAAGCCATCTGGAAGTAACCACGGATTTGCCCTCAGGCCTCGGCACCACCTCCCAAACATCATTCTTAATGATAGAAGAATACTCCTGCATGGCCTCTCTCCAGACCTGCTGGCTAGCTGCCTCCTCATAGCTAGAAGGCTTAGAGTCAAGGATGCTGGTAGCCATTGCCATATAGCTACAAAACCTCTCAGCTGGTCTACTCTCTCTGATTGGCCTCTTAGGCTCAGCAACAGATGTGGCATCTCTCAAGGTGTCTTGAAGCCACTTGGGCTTCCTCTTCCCTGAGCGCACTTCTCCCATTGGAGAATGAAACTCCTCCTCCTCATCATCATCAGGAGCCTGAACTCCTAACTGTCTGTCTGTTGTCCTCCTGCCTGCACCTGAACCTGTAGAAGCTGAGGTACCGTGTGAATTGTCCATCAGTGGACTCCCTAGTGAACTGCTCTGCATGCTGCCCGGAGCACCACCCCTCTGGCTCGACGAGCCACTGCTCACTGACGGATCTGACATCCTCATAGATGTACCTCCAGATCCTCCTGATCCCTGCCCACTGGATCCCTGTGATTGACTCAACTGCTGTTGAGGGTCTGGCTGATCCAGATACTCTAACTCCCGTGACCTCCTAAAGGCCCTGTCCTCCTCGAACTTCACATCCCGCCTGACAACAACTTTCCTCTGTGCAGGAATGTAAATCCGAAAGGCCTTTGAGGTCTCACTGTTGCCCACAAAGATACCCTTTTCTGCGGTGGGCTCTAGTTTGGTCCTCTTCTCCTTGGGTATGTAGGAGTATGTAATGCACCCAAAGATACGAAGATGACCAATATCAGGCTTCTTCCTAGAAAAAGCCTCCTTCGGAGTCATGTGCCCCAAGGCACGATCCGGACTCATGTTCTGCAAATAAACAACTGTGTTGCAGGCCTCTGCCCACAAGAACAATGGCAACCCTTGATCATGTAACATGGCTTTGGCAGCCCCTCCGATGGATCTGTGCTTCCTCTCCGCAACCCCGTTCTGCTTGGGGTTGTAAGGAACAGTGAACTCCCTCCTAATGCCTGCCTCCGCACAATAGTCAACAAACTCTCCAAGGGTGTACTCTCCCCCCTTGTCCGACCTCAAGGACTTGATCTTCCGACCTGTCTGTGTGTCCACAAGAGCTCTAAACTCCTGAAACCGCTTGAAGACCTCACTCTTGGTCTTCAAGAAATAAATCCAGGTCCTCCTGGAGTGATCATCAATGAATAAAACATAGTACTCATATCCACTCAAGGAAACATGAGACATCCGACTGCTCACATCGGAATGAATCAAATCAAGTATCCCAGTCGCTCTGCTGTCACTGCTGGGAAAAGGGGATTTGGCAAACTTGCCCATCGCACATCCTCTGCAAGTATCAAAGTGATCAGTACTGAAATCTGGCACACCTGTAGTGATCTCCCGCAAGGTCCTCAAGGCTCCATGATACATATGCCCCATCCTGCGGTGCCAAATCTCACACAGCTCAGAACTGCTAGCTCTGTTGTCGGTACTACTGCTCAATGCCAAAAAGGGTTGGAATGCAAACTTGTACACCTGTGCATGGCGTACACCTATCACTCTAGCTGAATCAGCTGGAATGCCCCTGGGATACATCAACACCTGTCCTCCCCTAAACAGTACCTCATATCCCCTGTCCTCCAAAGCTGAGACGAATATGAGGTTCTTCCTCATTCCTGGCACATAAAGAACATCTGACACCTTCAAGGGAGGTTTGGACTCCCTCTGAAATGTCAGTGTCCCCACACCGACTACTAGAACAACTCTGTCATCACCAAGTACTACCTCTATATCAATGCCACTCTCTGAAAGCTCTGAGAAGTACTCACGGACTCCTGTCATGTGACGTGAAGCCCCACTGTCCACAGACCAGATACCCGAAGATGCTCCGCTAATCGAGGGAAAAGCATGCTCCCTCTGAACCTGTGGCAGGTGATCTTGCACTAGAGGACTCACACGCAGTGAACCCAAACTCCCGGTCAAAACAACCTACAAAGTCCTCAACCTCTGCTGAAGCTGCCATGCTCTGGTTCTTCCCCTTCTTCTTCTCCGGACACACAACTGCATAGTGTCCCATCTTTTGACAATTCCAACACTTCGCCTTGGAATAGTCGTTCTGTGTGTTACCCTGTTTACCTTTACCTTTGCCTTTGCCCCCACCATTGCTTGTGGAAGTTTGCTTCTTCCCTTTGTCTTTCTTGCCTCCTGCCAACAGTGCTACATCCTCATCCTGCTCAACTGGCTTGGCTGCCCCAAGCCGACCTTTCCTGATCTCTGTCTGAATGCAATCATCCCAAAACCTCTCCCATGTGGGAAGGGTCTCACGTGCACAAACCCCATCAGCAAAGTTCATCCATGAACGGGGGAGGCCATTCACTGCAATCCGCACCAACTCAGTGGGTGGAATGACCTCTCCAACTGCTGCCAACTCATCTCTCACATTAGTAATCTTTGTGAGATATCCAGCTGCACTATCATTACCCATCTTAATGGTCTTCAACTTCTCCTTCAGGAACATTTTCCATTTCTCATTGGTATTCTGGTAGAAATTAGACAATGTTGTCCACATCTCATGGGTATTGCTCTTTCCTCTCACATGAGGAATGCAATGGTCTTTGACTCCGTCTAGAATCAGTCTCTTACCCTTGTTGTTCTTTTTATTATAATTAGCCAACTGAGTAGCATCAGTAGGCACAACAACAGGGTTCTGTGCGGTATGCACCATAATGTCCTAGACTTCTGCCTCCTCAAAGATACTCTGCATTCTCTCCTTCCAAACGTTGTAATTGGTATGCCCATCCAACCTATTTTCCACCCTCAATCCCAATGACATCCTGTTGTCCTAAAACTGAAAAATAGCACTGCTGTAGTAAAGATAAAACTGATGTTTGTGAAAAATCAGCGTGCTGGAATTTTTTGAGTGGAAAATCAGCAGGCTGTAATTTTCCTCCTTGCTGTCTCAAGCTGCACTTCAGCACTCAAGCTCTGATACTATGTAGAAATTTCTCATTTCCCACCCTGGTTTTCAGTTTCACTTTATTTCTCCCAAAATAGTTAAATGCCCTTTCCCATATCTATATATTTAAAAAAAAAAAAAAAATTGCTGAAAACACAAATTCTGGAAAAATTACAGAATGCTGGAAAATGCAGAAATAAAAATCAGCATATACAAACAGCCATTTAACACATTTAAACACAGTGATTTTTGGTCAAGGTGACCCTGGAAAAACCCCCTACAACTCTTGGGGAAAACCAGTTCGAAAGCTCTTTCTTATTTTTGGAAAATGCTTTTTACAGTGAAAGAAAATATTCAGCAAAAATCAGCAAGCAAACTTTTACAACTTATCTCGTTTTCCGTGCGTCACAGCCAATTGGAAAAACTAGCAAACAACAAAACTGAACAGCAATAAATGTTGTATGGCCTCCTCGATTTTTGTGCCAAACTTCAGCCTTAAATGCTGCTGAACAGCCTGCCTAGAAAAGCTTGCAGGCTGCCATAAATGCGCTATACGGTTTCTTCGATTTTTGTGCAGAAAAAACACAGCAATTCGGCTGTACAGATTTGCCTTGAAATGCCTGCCAAGGTACAACCACTTGCTGTACGGATTTTTGCTCTTCAATTTCTGTGCACTTGCTGTATGGATTTCTAGAAAATCGTGCCCAATGTCTGCCTTTCACTGTGTGCTAACTCAGCTGTACGGACTTGCTGAAATATTGCCTTGGAATGTGTGCCAAGCTACTGCCTCCTTCTCCTCACTACCCAGAAATCTCCCTTGCTCTCTTACTCTCCTTCTCTCAATCTGCTCATGAAAGAATTGATGACCTTTTCCTCTTCTAAAATAACCCTAAGTGACTTTTGGGGAATCCCTAAATCCAATGGCTGAAATAGATTGAGATCTAGGGCTGAGATTAAATGCTCATTTAAATCTCACTTTCTATTTTTTTAATTCACCCCACTTTAATAAAGACCCACTTAGTCATTTATTTCCAAAGTCACTTTTCCTTTCTAATTTTACATTGACTTTATTAAAGTCACTTTAAAATTAGACTTTAGTAACTTTATCACTTAAAGTCACTTTTAAATTAGATTTGACTTTATAAATAATTATAAAGTCACTTTAGGAAAAAAATTAAATTCTTTTGGACACTTTTCCCTAGACCAAAGATCAAAGCCTTAGGGAACCACCTGTCCTCCGGTACCAAATTTCAACACCCTGGGTCGAGGACTATATCCCCCCATTCTACCATTTGTGGCTCAGAATCTTCTTCCATAACGCTATCCTCCATTTCCTGGATCAGCTGACGAATGTCAGCATCCGTCCCTTCTTTGTATGCGCGAGCTGCTTCATGGACCGCCATCTTAATAGATTTCCTACCTCCTCTCTGACCTGCCAGTGTCGAAGTGGTAGGATCGTTTTTACACGGCTGGCTCTGGCGCCCTCTACCCCCACGGCCTCGGCCTCTACCCAAGCGTGCCATCTCTTCTTTCACTGATTCCTGCTTACAATTGTCAACAGAAAACGTTAGCTTTCTAGGAGCTTCGGTCTTTCCGTAAACCGGCATATCCTTGTTTCTAAGCACTCCCTCCCCACTCCAGCCTTCCCCATCACTCTGGGGAATCGAAGTTCTCTCCCCCCTGGATTAAGGGTGGTGGTCAAGCTATCTACTATTCTGTCCTTCTTATGATTTTCATCCTTAGTTTCCCAGGGCTAGCACTTTGCCTCTCAACGCGGTCCTCAGGCTTGCCCTGACATAGCCCCTCCCTAGCGTATCTCAGCTTTCCCCCCTCCTCCAACATACTATGCTTATCAGAGTGAATTGCAGGAGGTGAGCCAGAGGAAACATACTCGAAATTAAGCTCGGCCGCAGAAGATCTCGTCACTTGCGCTGCCCTGTTCCTGTCCTCCCTTCACCGCATTCTGTGCTCACTTCCTAAACTTGACACCCTCATGTACCCCTTCCCACTTACCCTACGTCCCATCCAACTACTGTCGTTGTTCTTGCCCACCTCTCCCCCCATACTCATGCCACTATGCTCCCTTGAAATTCCCGCAGTCATGTAGGACGCCACAACGTCCGGTTGATCCAACTTGATGGCAGTAGGCGGCCGTCCTGGCCGTCCTCTCACCTGCGCTGTCTTCATGCTCGTACGCTCCCACTTCATCACCTCGATCGTGGGGGATCATGTTCTTTTTGCTCTATTGAATAATGTTGAATAAGTTACTATTTCATTAGCCAATGATTGGATTAACTATTTGCACAAATATCTTGCATTAGTTATTGGGTTTAGAGAAACATTCTAACTTGATTGATCTAGCAGGTATCTCTAGATCTTGACGGTTATGTTGTCCATCTAGCCCCTATTGATCTAATAAATTGATCTGAAGTGTGTAGAAAATTTATGGTATTCAGATCTTGGGTGTGAGGGGAAGTCTTCGGTTGGACCAACCATCTCCTAAGATAAGAAAGCTTAAAACCCCAATTTATTAAATTTCAAGGCTTATCTAACAATTGGTTTTACAGAGATCTTGGCCATTGCTCACCCATTTAAATTATTTTGTTTTTCTTTTTTTATTATTGTGCATTTAACGAATAGATGTGCTTATAAGAGCCATAAATCATTGTGTATATTGTAAAATAAAATTTTGTAAATATTTTTATTTTCTAACCCTTGTTTGCAGCTGGGATTTTAGGATTTGGGGATTTATTTTAAATTTTGTATATATTGAGGTTTTGGCCTCTTGTAATTTTATTTGTGCAGGTGATCTCCAAGTTAACTCTAAAAAAAATTTGTGGGTTAACAATGTAAACTTTGAAACGGGAATTGATACTGTTACCTGTTTCATAGAGATAGCAAAAAAGTGACCCGATTTTGAAGAGGGGGGATGCAGAACACATATTTTTTTTAAAGCGTAGTTTTTGGCACTTTAAATTTTTTTATGTACCTTATGTTTTAGAATGTTAATAATTTGCATGCTAATTTTAAAAAGTGGTGATTCTGCATTAGGCCCTTTTTTTAAAGGACTTTCTTTTTTGACTTTAAATATTCTAATGTATGAAATGTAAATAATTATTTTCTAAATTTAACAAATTTTGACACTTTAAATTTTTTATAAAAAAAAAAAAAAAAAAAAAAATAATAATAAATTATATATATATATATATATGTAAAGACAAAAAAGAAAACATAAAATGTAAATATGTGTGTGTGTGTGTGTGTGAACCATAAAAAAAAGTTGGCAAAAAAAAACACAAAAAAAAAATTAAAAAACTATAAAATTAAGTGACTAAAAATAGAAAAAATTTAAAACGCATTAACAAAAAACTACAAAAATATTAAAATCAAGATTAAAAACGTTAAAAAAAAAAAAAACAAAAAAACAAAACAAAACCTAAAAAAAAAAATATACTCAAATTTAAAAAATAAATAAATAAATATATATATTAAAAAAATTAAATTTTAAATATATATATATGATTTAAAAAAAACATATATTTTCAATTTTTAAAAAATAAAAAACATTTAAAACTTTAAAAAATATATATGCACGCAGCTCCGCCACCCAGGGCCACACCCCCACGAGCGGCCGGCGGTGGCCATCCGATTCCAAGAATCGGATAGCCACCCCCATAGGCAACCGGAGGAGGGCTATTCAATTCCGAGAATTGGATAGCCACCCCCACAGGCATCCAGGCGATGGCTATTCGATTCCGAGAATCAGATAGCCACCCCCACGGGTGGTGGAATCGAATAGCCAACCCCATAGGCAACCGGGGGAAGGCTATTCAATTCCAAGAATTGGATAGCCACCCCCACGGGCATCCGGGCAATGGCACCACCACGGATGGTCGGGCAATGGCTATTCGATTCCGAGAATCGAATAACCACCCCCACCGGCAGTCAAGCGGTGGCTATCCGATTCTCGGAATCAGATAACCACCCCCTGACCGCCCTTGAGGTGAATATTCAATTCTCAGAATCGGATAGCCACCGCTCGGCTGCCCCCACGGGCGGCCGAGCAGCGGATAGAATCGGATAACCACCACCCGGCCACCCCCACAGGCGGTTGAGTGGTGGCTATCCAATTCCGAGAATCGGATAGCCACCGCCCAACCGCCCGTGGGAGTGGCCAAGAAGTGGCTATTTGATTCTCGGAATCAAATAGCCACCGCCCGACTGCTCGTGGGGGCGGTGGCTGATAAAATTGTTTTTTTTAAATAAAAAATAAATTTTGTTAAATATGTTTATTATATATATAAATTTTAAATGTTTTTTTTTTAATTTTATATATATTTATAAAATATATATATTTTAAATGTTATTTTAAAAAATATCAAAAATATATTTAGCTTTTTTTAATTTTAATGCTTTTTTTGTTTTTATTTTTTTTAAATCCAAATTTTAAATCATTGTCAAATCCAAATTTTAAATTTTTTAATATAAAATTTAAAATGTTTTTTTTTTCTTTTTCTTTTTCTTTTTTTTTTTTCTTTTTTTTTTTTTTTCTTAAATCAAAAATATATTGTTTTTTTTTTATTTTAAATGTTTTTTTATTTTATTTTTTAATTTGAAAATATGTATTTTTTTAAATTTTAATTGTTTTTCAGGTTTTTATTTTATTTTTAATTTCAGCGTATTTTTGTTTTTTAGGGTTTTTTGAAAATGTTTTTAATCTTAATTTTTGTAGTTTTTTAATTTTTTTTTTCGTTTTTTTTGTTATTTTTCTATTTTTTTTAATCTAGTTTGTTTTTAATTTTATTTTATTTTTTTAGTTTTTCTTAATGCTTTTTTAAAATTTCCTATTTTTACTTAATTTTATAGTTTTTTTTTCCCAAATTTTTTTATGGTTTACCACATTAAAAAAAAATTGTTATTTTTTTGAAATATGTTTTTCTTATTATTTATTTCTTTAAATTTTTTTAATTTTTTAATTCTTATATTTTATAGGTTAATTTTGTTTGTTTGTTTACATTTTTATGATTGATTTATTCTTTTACATTTTTATGATTGATTTATTCTTTTAATTTTATGTTTTGTTTTTAATATATATTTTTATTTGCGTTTTGGTTTTTTTTTTAAATCTGTTTTTGTGTTTTTTTCATTGTTTTTATTTTTGTTTTTATTTTTAATTTTATGTTTTCATTATTTTTTTGAAATTTTAATGTTTTTCAGAGTCATAACAAAATCTTTTACACCATTATTTCAAAATGTTAAAAATTTACCCAAAAAAAAAAAAGTGTTATTCCAGCATCAGAACTTTTCGTTTTGAGGGTGTTTTTTTGCACAATTTTTGCACATAAAATTTGGTTTTATTGGCATTTTTTTAAAATGTTGAAAATTGACCCTAAAAAAAAAATCCATTGTTCCATTATAAGCACTTTTCATTTTTAGGCTGTTTTTTGGCACAATTTTTGCACAAAAAATTCGTTCTCACTATCATTTTTAAAACATGTTCAAAATTGACCCTAAAAAAAAATCATCATTCTAGTATACACACTTTTCGTTTTTAGCACTGTTTTTCATGTTTTTTCAGGGTTTTTTGGGCAGAGTTCTCGTTTTGAGTTTATAATTCCCGTTTTAAAGTTTACATTGTTGGTTTCAAGCCTTGTCAATTTTTGAGAGGGTTTCCAGAGGTGGATCTAGGCCTAAGAAGGCAGGATCCACCATCTATTTCTCCTCCAAGCTCAACACTCAAGCCCAAGGAGAAGACGTCAACTTTCAAAGAAGTTTTTTGTGATGATTTGTGGAGAATTTTCAAGATCCGAAGAAAAACCTTGATTTTTGAAGGGGTTCGATAAAGTTTGTGGCCTTCTTAGCCTAGTGTGACCTCCATTACCCTGGCCGCAACTCTTTTCTCTCCTTTTACCTTATCCGTTGCTTTTGTTTGACATCCAAACCCTCAGCGTGGCCCTCATCCTCATGATATCAGCCCTTAAGGGCTTTTCCCCTTGAACCGCAGGCCCTAGAGGCTTCCTCCCTGCCTATTGTGGCCTCCTAGCCATCCATCAGCCCTCCTCTGTAATCATTCTCCCTCTGCTCAACCTTTGTTTCCCTGTCGCTGACCTCCTCTTTCAATCGCAGGCCGTTAGGCCTATTTCTCTAGGGCCCTAGGCCTCCCTTGCCCTAGACGACAGACCTCAAGGCCTCTACAGTCCTTGTTGTGCGCCTAACTTGCCCTTTGTTATGAGTAAAATTATATAAAAATAATGTGAAAATAAATAATAATAACAATCATAGCAGTGATTAATTAAGTAATCATTAATTAGTGATTAGTACTGAACATGCATGTCTAAATGGGACATGACCTTCCATGAAGAGGCACCGACCTAGGTATATATGCAAACCTCATTTGTAATATCTCATATCTCATCAATTCGTATACAATATTTAATATACATTATTTGTCCTACAATGGATGACTTTGTCTTCGAAATATTTTGAAGCTTACTCTGTTGCGTATATGAACTTTTTTTGTTCCATTGGTATACATGTATTTTATTTAGTTACCTTTTTAAATTAAAAAGATAATGATTTATCCCTCAAATTATATATTGGGCATAATTCTTTTCGTTTTTTCCAAAGTTAGATATATAAATTATATTAATATATATTTTTAGTTATTTATTTAAATTTAAAGTAAATATTTTTCCCCTAATTTTTGGTCCAGTCAAAAGTAGATGTTTCTTTTAGTCAAAAGTAGTTGTTTATTTCTAGCCGTTGGAGTGATCGGTCTCTCTATTTAATTTGTTGCCATGATCTGATTCTTCATCTTGTCCTGACGATGAACCACACTGGTTGGTTCGAAACGCATCAAAAAATGAATTTTGATGTGATTATCGCCGAAAACATGTCTCAAAAACTTGATATGGATCATAGAAGTCTAAATTCAATAATTCCCTGCACGGAAGGGCCACTGCGACTAAGGTTCATCATTTTGAATGGGCACGCTTGCAAGTTTCTAAGATGAAGTCAACTTTGGCATTCTTTAAAAGATGTAGAGATTCCTCCATCATTCCGTTGTTAGTGTTGACACCTAATCATAGGAATTGGGTGAACAACTTTAAATAGTGTAAATAAGTAATAGAGAAAACGGAGAGTCATCGAGAGATGAAACTCAACAGTCACTCCCTCCTATATATAATAATGAACAGCCTAAATGAATAATACAATCTCATTTTTGAGAAGTTACCTCCTGGTCTGACATGGTATCAGAGCCAGCTCTATTTTTAGTATTCCTGCCCTTGTAACTCCCTTTCTACCTATTTTGCCTAGATTCTGCCCATATTGCAGAACTGACACCTCTGACTGTACTGTGGTGCGGTGAGTGCATATTCTGCGATATTGCATTACAACAAACGCTGGCTTGTACGCATACCTCCCTAGGTGATGTACCCATAACTCCTGTTGCAAACGCTGCCCATACAGCTTGGTCACCGCTCCTCCAAGCATAACGCCCCATATAGTTGGTATACAGTCGCTATTTCTCACTTGGTAGCAGTGTTCCATTGCAACTTGTTTGCAGCACGCTCCATACGTTGCTCTCATTTTTAATGAGCTGTGGAAAGGAGTGTGTGTTGGAGAAGGTGACAAAGACCCAGAACGGCCTACCTCAGACAAAGAATTTTCCATTTGGGAAAATAAGAACAGCAAGGCTTCTGCATTGATTGCAACATCAGTGAATGAAGAGGTGAGTCGCCATATTTCGCCATTTTCAAATGCTTTTGAAGCCTTACAAAAACTGAAGGAACTCTATGACTCACACTCTGCACTTGAAGTTGTTCAACTCATGATTAAATTGTTCAGCCTTGAATTACAAAATGATGATCCTCTTGCACTTGCATCAGAAGTAAAATCTATTATGCATGATATCAAAGTCACTAATGTTGAACTGAACATTCCTCTGATAGCTTTTCTTAAGGCACTTTATCCCACTTACTCAAATTATCTTGGGTCATTGCAAGCAAATGGAAACCTCAAAGATATTACCTTTGACTCCCTTGTGAAAAAATTTGTTGAAAGAGAGAAAGCTTTTGGCAAGAAGACAACTCCTCAGTGTTCTGAAGAGGCTGTGTGTCTTGCACATAGAGAGAAGAATCTTGAGCAATCTTGCTCAAGATTCTTCCAGAGGAAGAGGTGTTCGAAGAGGAAGAGGAAGAAATTTCAGAGGCAAGGGGGGCAGACACTCTCAAGGAGAAAAGTCAGATTTGCATTGCATACGTTGCAAAAGAGATGGATCACATGATGCATCCACATGCAAGTTGCCTTGAGACAGAATTGAGCAGGAAAGAAACCAACCCAAAGGTAAAACTAACGACAAATAGAAAGGTAAAGCACCTGAATCCGCTCACTATGTTGTGGCACACTGTAATATTGGAGTAAATGAAGATTACTGCAGGAAGATGTTGGATCACCTTTGTAACAACAGAAGCTGCAAAAAACTTAATAAGAATCCCCTGAAGAGGATTTCTAGAACAATTGCTCTAGCTATAAAATCTAGTAGCATTGTTGGCACCTTTTGCCACAAACTTATCGAGAGTAGTGCTATCATTCTGAGGATTTATGGGCTTCCAAAGATCCATAATGATGGGGCCCCCCTAAGACCCATTATCAACACCATAGGAGGGCCAACCTATATCTTAGCTAAATATTTAGCCTTGAAGCTTAAACCCCTTGTTGGCCTTGCAAGAGTCATTCGTCAAAGACTCTTCATCGTTTGTTAATGAGTTAAAGGACATGAAGTTTGATCCCAGGGACAATCTTGTTAGTTTCGATGTGGCCTCCCTTTACAGTGACATCCCTATTAAGAAAGCCATTGAGGTCATCAATCGCCTCACTGATCCTGATACCGCTAAATTAGTCAAGATTCGTCTTACTTCTACTATGTTTTTCTTTGAAGGGGAATCCTCCGAGTAGACTTGTGGTGTTGCCATGGGCTCCCCCCTGTCCCCTATTGTTGCTAATTTGTTTATGGAAGACTTTGAATCCAAAGCTTTGGCCTCGGCCCAATTCCATCCCAAGCTATGGAAAATATTTGTGGATGACACCTGCTTCATATGGCCTCATGGTCGAGAAAAGTTAGATCGTTTTTTCCAGCATATCAACAATCAATCTATCTCCATAAAGTTTACTATGGAGCAAGAAGTTGAGGTTTCCTGCCTTTTCTTGATGTCCTCATTCCGAATAAGGATGATGGTTTTTTCTCCCACCAAGTATATCGGAAGAAAACTCAGACTGAGCAGTATCTTCATGCCAAGTCTCATCATTTCCCCTCTCAAAAGTTTGGTGTTCTCAACACGTTAGCTACTCGTGCACTGAGAATTTCTGATGAAAACCACCTTTCTAAAGAGAAAACCCATCTCCTTAATGTTTTTGTTAATAATGGGTATAGTAGGCACCAAAGTATTAAAGCTTTCCTTAGAGCTAGCAAAGGTCCCAAGGTTAAGAAAGACCCTAAAGATCGGGTCTTAGAGGTGCATCTCTCTTTCATCCAGGGGACCACAGACATGATTGCGAGAATTGTAAGGAAGCATAATGTTCCCTCAACCTTTAGACCCCTTAACACCATTCATAGCTCCTTAAAATCTGTAAAAGTACCAGTGGACCCCAAGGATATGAAAGGTGTTTATGTTATCCCATGCTCTTGTGGGACCCCCTACGTTAGTGAAACTGGATGCTCTATTAATTAGAGGAATCATGAGCACGCAACTGACATCAAGCATGGGAGGACCTGCTCTTCAGCTTTGGCGGAACATGCAGAGAAGACAAAGCATCATATATGCATTGAGGAGGAGGCCCATGTTATTGCAAGGATTGCTCCTTTTCATCACTGTAAGTTTAGGGAGGCCATAGAAATTGAAAGGAGGCCGAGTAATCTTAACAAGGATGATGGTTGGAAAATTAACAACTATTGGATCCCTTCCCTTTCCTCTTAGCCCCCTTTTTTTCCTTTCTTAATTCCTTCGAGTTTATCGATTTCTTGTTTAGTTTTAATTTTATTCCCTGGATTCATTAAATGTTTTAATTTCCTCAAAAATGGTTCTCTTTTGGTTCCTCCCCTGGGGTTTGTTGCTTCCTCTCTGTTCCCTTTTCTATTTATTTTTTGTTCCTACTTTTTTTTCCTCGGAAAATCAGGTGAGGCCCTCCCGAAGGGACCATAGCACTCGGCCAAATTAATCCAAGCCTAACCCCAAGAGCGTCAAGGAGAATTGAACCCGTGACCTCCCAATGGCAAAGTGCTTTAGCAATGAGACCTCAACCAATTGAGCTAACCCTCGGGGCTGTTGTTCCCCCTTTTTTGTTATTTAATTTAATTTATTTATATTTATTCATCGCCTTTGTAATTTATTTTAGGGTTTCTTATTACTTAAAATTTGTAATAAAAATGATTTTCAGCTTTATTTTTATATTTGATCCTAATAAATTATCCTAAAACTCTCAGTACCAATTGGGTAATTAATCTCATCATAATTCCAATAATAATATTAATATATTTATACATGTATTTTATTTAGTTACCTTTTTAAATTAAAAAGAAAATGATTTGTCCCTCAAATTATATATTGGGTATAATTCTTTTAGTTTTTTCCAAAGTTAGATATATAAATTGTATTAATATATATTTTTAGTTATTTATTTAAATTTAAAGTAAATATTTTTCCCCTAATTTTTGGTCCAGTCAAAAGTAGCCATTTCTTTTAATCAAAAGTAGTCGTTTCTTTCTAGCCGTTGGAGTGATTGGTCTCTCTATTTAACTTGTTGCCATGATCTAATTTTTCATGTTATTCTGACGATGAACCACACTGGTTGGTTCGAAACACATCGACAAATGAATTTTGATGTGATTATCGCCAAAAACATGTCTCAAAAACTTGATATGAATCACAGAAGCCTAAATTCAATAATAAACATTTTATGTTAGACTCTTTAAATAAACATACCATACCTGCCTCAATATTACTTACCTTCGTTTTCCAATATCTGCTTCAAGAGTTTCTTCAAGATGTTAGAATGTCGAGGCTAGAGTAAGATAGTTAGTTCATCCTTCTTATAGATTGTTTCCTTTCGAGACATTGATAATAGGTCTTCCAAATTTGTATGATAGATTGACTGCTACATATATTTTGGCTTTTGCTACTACTTGTAGACTAGAGATCATCCTCTGGTTAGGGATTTCAAGATATTGATATGAGATTCTCAACCACTAATTATATATCTTTTGATATACATCTCCAAAAGTCGGCTTCAAATTGGATTGTTCAAGCTCGAGTTGTGAATATATGCTACAGGAAAGCTAGCTTTTGCCTCAGGTGTTTTTACTGTATAGGATTATTACAGGACTTTGATTTTCTCTGTAAATATAGTGACCATTGTTAGGCGATTGATAAAGCAAAATAACTCAGCCTTGAGTCTATGATGGAGGCTTCAATTTTAGGCCTTCCAAAATTATGCTGAGAACCTTTTGGGAGATTCAACTCCTTTTTCAAGTGACTGTATTTTTCCTCAATTTGATTCAGGGCTTGTAGAGATATTTTGTTGGTTGATAAGGCTTTACAATATGCCCTAAGATAGAATTCAGTCACCCACACATATGTACAATATTCTGAAGTTGTATAGATTTTCAGACCTTTTGATGAGGATATCAAAACTTGTAAGGTCACTGTCGATCCTCGCTCTCCTTGTCAGATGCCCGACCTTCCTTGGGTTGCTTAATTTACCTTTCGATCCTCCAAACACAAAGCTTTTATGCCTTCGCTCTTCTTGTATAGGTTTGCGGTCATATTAAAGTGGTTAGGGCTAATTTATAGTGCCCAAAGTTTTGGTTTACTTCTAGGATCTCAGTCCTAGATGACCAGACTTTTGCCATGACTTGTAGCCCTTGTGATCTCCTTCCTGCCCTTATGCAAATGAACCAAGCTTTGATACCATGTTGAAAAATCTAGGGCAACATTGTTAGGGCTTCTCATTAATTTGATTTCTCTTTTACTTGACAATTTCTTGTGATTAGTTATTTCTTCTTTCTTGTTTGTTATTACATTATTACCATCAAGACAATTGCCAAAATTGCAAATACAATGAGAGAACGCGTGATATAGGCACTCAGCCAAGGCAAAACCCCTATGAAGGGGAAAACTCAATCAAACTCTTCCACTAGTAGATTCAAATCAGATTGAGACATTCTTGACCTTTGACCAAAGACATAGACTCACTCCATGCACCAAGTCAGCCCTTAACACAAATAGTCGTCTAGATCCTTGTCTTCTTCTTCCTTGCAACTTCTACAACTCAATCTCTTAATCTCGGCCCTTGTAACCAACTTCAAGATCACACGTGTGATCAAAATTTCGATTCTCCATAGCTTGATAGACTTCCCTTCTTCTTCGCTTGACTTGACTTTCCTTTTTCTAGGTCTTCCCATTACGTTTTTAAGCCAAACTGCAGATCGAATATATGTAAAATAAGAGTCTCTCAATAGGTCGAGTTGCTTGAGTATATATAGTAGAATGAGGCTCAATTGAGGCCGACTTGTAGGAGAGATAGGTCGACATGTAGGAGAGGAGGTTGACTTGGTGGAGGAGTCCCTTTTGACATCGAAATATTTGTTCTTCTTTGACTAAAGATCCCATGAAGGGTCTTTTACATCATGACTATGACCTTGACTCAAGATATAAACCCTAGAGCACACAATGGGTTCTTTGACCTATTGACCATTGACTCAAGCATGAAACCCATGCTTTAATAAGTCAATATTTCTTTAATAAAAAAAATTGTTTTTCTTTTCTTTTGACAAATACAATTATGAAGATTGGCACTAGTTACATTCTTCAACAAAGGACCTATTGAAGAAAGTGTAACTAGGTTCAGTCTTCATAATGACATGATCTTTGTAAACAATGAAATGAAAGAAATAAAATTATTTTTGTATGCCTTGCTACATGGGTTTCATGAGCAAGAAGTTTATTTGTTAGTGGCTCCCATTGAGAGCCTTAGGATTTATTATTGAGTCATGTCATGTATGAGAGCTCTTTTTGAGCATTTGTAAAATATATATGAGTCAACCTAGTGTCTAGAAAAGCCCTCCTAAAAGACAAGCACAATCCTCTTGATGTCGGCCTGGAAAAATGAATTAAATAGCTAAAGAAGTCATGTCGGTTTGCAAAAAGAGACACATCAGTTCACTCTGTCAAGTCGGTTAAATATGGAGGGCAAACCACTATATATACCCAGCCAGGGTCTGTGCAAAAGGAGAGGAACAAAACTCGGATATATCTAAAACTTCGGATAAGTACAGACCTTGGAAATCACTGTAACTTTCGGATGGGTTCAACAGGATACAATTTTGGATGCCTTTGCAATTTCGTGGATAATTACAGTGAGAAAAATTACATACTCATCCTCCTCAGTGGTGACAATCTTAGCATATCTATGATGATGAATTCGGTGCAAGGAAAATAATCATTGTCTCGGTGCAGCTGTAATGATGAAGATCTTAGTAATAATCACTATCTCGGTCTACCAATGCAGTGACCTCTGAAGCAGCCTTATAGTCCCGACATACTTGTGAAGAGAAGGATTCTGAAGTGACACTCTCTGTCTCGACTTGTATTCTGGAAGTAATCATGATCTCACTCTCTAAATATTTCAGTATATAGATCTCGATGTCATCATGAAGATCTTAGTGAAGGAGCAGCAATGGTGCAGCAACAATGATTTAGTTGTTATGATGAAGACCTTGGTGAAGGTGCAGTTGCAACAGTGATGTAATATCCCAAACGGGATATTTGACTAATTTTGCAGAATTTTAACTAAATATGCAGAAATTTAACTCAACAAAAATTTCACTGTAAAATCACCATTCTATTGATAGAAGATTGCCATGTAAAATATAATAGATAAAGTGCATGCAATTCCATGAAACAGTAAGCAGAAAATAATCTCAGCTTTACTATAATATAAACTGGGGTTTACATGCTGGAACAATAAAATAGCTGAGATGGGAAACTGGCCTCAAGAATCTGCTATCATACTATGCTGGCCCTCCAAAACTGAACTGAAATATCACTGCTGAGCTCTCTTGTGAATTCCAGATGAATTCACCAAGGGGAGATAGGTACTCGCCCAATCTCACTGAATCACCCAAGTGTTTCCGTCTTGGGGCTACTGCTGGAGTAGAGAACCGGGTTCTCAACCTCTCATACAAGAAGAAATATCAAATCCAAAATGTCCTCTAATGGCCTCCTCCTCCTCTTTTATAGATTTGATGGACCTCTCTAGAAGCTCCTATTTCATTATTATTATAATCATTTAGCACATTTCCCTTAATTAAAATATTCCTTTTAATGTGGGAAAATGGTAAATTGGCCACCATGCCTCCTCAAGCCTTCGAAAATCACTTCTACCCATCCCATCCTATAGATCTTCTCGTTCAGGTTCCAACGAGCTATTACACTAAGGTGTTCTACCAAGTATTCCTTCTGAAATGCCACCTTAAGCGTAATTATTTGAGTCAGGCCCATTAATAACTCTGTTTTTTTTTAAGTTGTCAGAAAGTAACAGAACGAAAGGCAAACTGTGCGGATGATGGAATATACCAAGCAGATGCCATCAGACCTCATAAAAACTCCTCAAAACCCCACGAAACACCTCCTGAAGCCCCTGGGTTTGCTGATGAAGTAACCCTGCATCTGTGACCTGTCTACCCGAACCCTAAAAGTCCATCCTAACCATGTCTTGAGGAACACCAAAGAATGGAACATTACAAGTCCTCCCACCCCAAGATTGCTTGCCCTCAAGCAATTCAAACCTGTGGACCAGTCTGGTGGCCCAATGCAACTGAGACCCAATGCCCGGATCCTATACAAACTGTTGGGTGAGGCTATGCCTCTGTGTCGACCCACCAAGAACGGATCCCTCAATGCCCGGATCCCATACCAATCTCTGCCTGAACCTGTCATCAATAAACCCTCCTGGATCCCAATGCCACCAAGCATCAATGCTCCATGGAACCTGTTGGGCTATAGCTCCGGCTGTGAATGTTGCCCCACCGACTGCGTACCAACTCATCACCTCTCTCCAATCCAACCCCTGACTCAATTCAATGCTAATCCTGCTCTGCTAATGTCAGGATGGACTGTTGAAGAGATCTCGACCTCTATCCCACTGCCAACAAGAGTATGTAGCCTCTGACATGTCTGGGGGTCCCTGCTCTACTACGCCATTGATTGAGGATATCATGCCATCAATAGGATACCAACTCATGATCTCTTGCCAATCCATCCTGTTGGAAGGATCGGATGCACAGACACCTATATATGTGATAAGTCCCCTATGTTGCATCATGCCCCACACATGCAACTCTGCCTGGTCAGCGAACAATATCCATCGAAAAGACCCTGCCTCTCTCCCTGTAATGGGTACAAGTGGCCAAACTGTGTTGCAAGCCCTGTCCATGTACTCTTGGAGAGGGTTGCTCCCTAAAAGTACTGTAGCTTTTCCAATTGCCTATGCAACACCTGCACTTCATCAATGGGTCAGTCCAAAGATGGATGCACCACCATATCAAAAAGATCCACCCCCATCTGACTCGAAACTCCATGCTCCTCCAGTCTACCAACCTCATGCAAAGCTATCCCGTCAAGCCATCGCACCTCCTGAGGACATGTGTCTGCAAATATTGCCATTCTATGAGCTGTCTGTACATCTGCCTGCTCCTCATCGATGGTTGGCCCCAAGGATGGTTGCTCATCCTCCTCCATCATGGCTCATCATGCATACTGTGCATATCATCCTCCTCAGTTGACTCATGCTCTGGCATATGCTGCTCCTGCTGAATCATCACTAGTGACTCATCATCCTAAATGTCTCCCATAGGGTCCACTGACTGCTCACCATATACACTGGAATATAAACTTGGCATGCTCACAACAACTCCACATGACTGCTCATGCTCCCTAGAGGCATCCTCGTATGACCCCATGGACTCATCCAAAGAAGAGTCCTCATCCTGAGAGATAGAAGGAATATCCTCCTACTCTACCTCTGTCATCTGCTCTGCATCTCTCAAGCATGAGTGGTCAGGTCCCCAAGGTTCCTTACAGATGAAGCAAAGACCCTTCCTCCTCATCTCATTCTTGTTGCATGGTTGGTCGCCATCAATCCACTGCAACTCCTCTTGGGTCAATCGTCTCCTAAACAGTCCAATGTTTTGTTCAACGAACCTTTTGGCTAGTTCGTAAGCAGCAGGTGAAACCAATTGTTCTTCCCTCCAAATGGCCAACAATCTAAACTGCAACGTCCTGCAAATGGCATCATGGCCTCCCATACATGAGGACAAAATGGACTGCATGTGTGTTATGACTGTATCAGGATGATGTTTCCTAATGTTGAAGAAGCATTGGAACATCTGTAGGATCAAGTCGTCACATCCCAACTCAAACATGAGGTCATATGATCTAACCAAGGCCATGACTTCTAGAATCTCAAGCCTCTTCCCAAATGTAGGACCCTCACTGTTATCCAAATCCTAAAAGGTCTCTACTATCAGTCTAAAGACTCTCCTCATTATGTCATCACTATAAGGAGGTGTAGGTGCGGTCAACATCATGATATTACTGAGACAAGAGGCAACTGGTAGTTTGACTCTTATACAAGGGTGTTGCAAATACTTGTGCTGTACTAAGGCAAGCATGGCTGGTTTGAGGGCCCAAATTAAGTTTTTAGCATCTGACTGATGCACCTTGGATAGGAGTGAAGCAAGTTCTTCCAGTTTGAGAAGGGCCTTTGTTGCAACCCCCATGCATCTCAAGTATGTTCCAAGTGCATAAGTTTTGGGCCCCAACTCGCGTTCTTCATGTGGCTGCTCTTGTAGCAAATTTAGTATCCCTTTGGACAATGATCGATTGATTGTTGCTGCTAGCTTATGAAGGACTTTTGTGAAGTTTTCATCCATGTTTTCGCTAATTAATGATAGGTATATCACAATGTGCACAATAGTGACTAGCTGACTCTATACATAGACCTTGACTAACAATACACAATAACTAGTTGACTCAAAACATTCAACTTTTTGTGATAAACTCTCTACAACTCCCCTTCTGTCATAATAACTCTGCTCAGCAAAACCCTAGCAACAATTTTCACATTCAATGCTTGTGATTATATGTAGTATGAACAGTGGTGACTCAATATCACTCTTCTTATCAGACCCTAGCAGGGTGCATAACCATTCTGCTCAACACAGCGAAACAAATACTAACTTAATACACTCAACCAACCATGTGTAAGAGGTTTGTGGTTCCCACAGATAAGAAAACTCGGCCCTTGGCAGCCAAAACTCAACCCTGGACAGTGGCTAGATTTCTGAAATAAAAAGAAACTCACTCCTCTTGACTAATAAATGTTTCCTGTACGTACTCTTCAGAGGTGTCAAACAATTTAAGAGCACATTATTGTAGGTGAAGATTGTTATTTCTATTTACTCAAAAATACACACAGTGCTTAGAATGTAGAGGCAGACTATAACCCAGCAAATGTTTGAATATTTAAATTAGCATCAAAGAGGACATTTAAATCTCAGCTTTACACTATTGTCCTTCATACCCAGGAACTACAATCAATCAATTAGCCTTGAATGCATATGTATATCAGCGTATAGAGCTCAGTATATAGAGCTCAGACAAGAGGTACGAGGCTTTTGTCTCCAACAAAAGGGTGACTGTAATGGCCTATATCGTCTTCCAAAAGTGGTTCGAAACATAAACCCCAGCAAAACTCGAGCCACAACTAGTCTGGAACTTGATCCCTTCAATTGAAGAATCTCGGTCTGTTGTAAGGAAAACTCACACGCCTAGGATAATACCACTCGACCAATGTGATGCACAACACCTGGAGCGTTCAGCACATTGATTCCATTGCCAACAGTCTGAATTAATTACGTATTCCATCCTGGAGCGGCCGCGTCCTTCTTAAATTCTGATTTATGTATTGCTGCATCACTTTGTTACTACCGCGATCAACTCCACAAGATCAACTTCGAAATGCAGCGCTTGCTTGTTACCATACGTAAACAATAAGCTCATCTACAATCCACCCAAGCTTTGATGTAATTGACCCGGTCATTGACTAGAACCTCCACTCAGTCGCTCCATGCATTACTCTAACCTAATCACAGAGTATATACGCACAGTCGGGCGACCGTGAATGGTTTGCACACCAAAGTTGATTTTGACATACAAAACTCGGCCCAATTGTTAATGCATAATGTGGATGAGGTGGTTTCTACGTGCAATCACGTCCGCCAAATCGATGGAAATTATCGATCCATCCACAAACTCCATTTCATTCCTCTTTGTAGCACTACGAATGTCCAGAGCGCCATGGCAGTCTACAGGAATCTTCAATGCACTCTTTGCATTGGCCGGCTACTGGACTCAACTCGTGCAACTTTACGCTCCCAACTTTTGACGCAGAGTAATTATATCTTTTCGTGGGTCTAGTATGGTGCCTATAGATTCTGTCACGACTCACAACCCTTTTACAATGTGAATCACAACGCTTTTGTTACGTACGCAGACACAATTTTTTATGGACGACTCGGTTTCCATAAGCGTCTACCAAAGATGTCCTAGTTGTTGTGATTTAGCCCCACAATGGAAATTATGTGGGTGGATAGATCCTAGCTTATGTTATCGACTGCATAACCAAAAAAAATAATTAATTAATTAAACTGTGTCGAGTGGCCCTATGTGGTGTGAGTGCGACTTGGAAGTTTAAAATGGGGGCCACTAATCCGGCCTTTGGAACCCACGATATTGGTCCCAACAATTTTAAATTTGAACCAGTGCCAACATTTATGGGTCTGAATTGCCTTCAATCAAAATATGGGGATTCGGTCTCTACAAATTATTATTTCGATGATCTTTGTGGTTCTTCAATAATTCAACCACAATTGTTAACCCTAGCCATAAAAATGTTCTTCAACAACGATCAAGTTTATCTTTCCAAAATCAACTTGATCTGCAATAAAACCTTCAGGCTAGCAGGAAAACCAGCTCTGATAACACTATAATATCCCAAACGGGATATTCGACTGATTTTGCAAAATTTTAACTAAATATGCAGAAATTTAACTCAACAAAAATTTCACTGTAAAATCACCATTCTATTGACAAAAGATTGCCATGTAAAATATAATAGATAAAGTGCATGCAATTCCATGAAACAATAGGCAGAAAATAATCTCAGCTTTATTATAATATAAACTGGGGTTTACATGCTGGTACAATAAAATATCTGAGATGGGAAACTGGCCTCAAGAATCTGCTCCCATACTGTGTTGGCCCTCCAAAACTAAACTGATATATCACTCCTGATCTCTCCTGTGAATTTTGGATGAATTCACCAAGGGGAGATGGGTACTCGCCCAATCTCACTGAATCACCCGAGGGTTTCCGTCCTAGGGCTACTACTTGAGTAGAGAACCGGTTTCTCAACCCTTCATACAAGAAGAAATATCAAATCCAAGTTCTCCTCTAATGGCCTCCTCCTCCTCTTTTATAGATTTGATGAACCCCTCTAAAAGCTCCTATTTTATTATTATTATAATCATTTAGCACATTTCCCTTAATTAAAATATTCTTTTTAATGTGGAAAAATGGTAAATTGGCCACCATGCCTCCTCAAGCCTCTGAAAATCACTTCTATCCATCCCATCCTATAGATCTTCTTGTTCTGGTTCCAACGAGCTATTACACTAAGGTGTTCTGCCAAGTATTCCTCCTGAAATGCCACCTTAAGTGTAATTATTTGAGTTAGGCCCATTAATAACTCTGTTTTTTTTTAAGTTGTCGGAAAATAACAGAACGAAAGGCAAATTGTGCGGATGATGGACTATATCAAGCGGATGCCATCGAACCTCATAAAAACTCCTCAAAACCCCTTGAAACACCTCCTGAAGCCCCTAGGTCTGCTGGTGAAGTAAACCTGCACCTGTGACCTGTCTACCCCAACCCTGAAAGTATATCCTAACCATGTCGTGAGGAACACCAGAAAAAGGAACATTACAAGTAATGAAGATTTTGGTGGTGTGGTAGTGATGGCCTCAATGGTGCAGCGATGATGATGATCTCAGCAGTGACAAAGAAGAGGATTGGTGTCTTGGTCTTGGAGTGGTTAAATAGGTCAAGGGTCATGGTCTTGGTATTCGTCAATTGGAATCTCTATAAGAAGAATTTTGTGTGGGTTTTCCTCTCAAGGAGTGAGAGGTTTTTGTTGAAAATGGCAACAAGAAATGCTAAAAATAGCACTGCTATAAATAGCAGTTCGGGTACCAGTGTTGGACATAGCAGCAAGGAATGAAAAATGGAAGTGCTAAAAATAGCATTTCGGGTTAAATTCCAATTTTAGTTAGTCCCTGAATTAAAATTGAGAAGTAAAATTTGAATTTGATCTTAGCAGCTATTTGTAAAATAATTAATTAATTCACCATAAGTTAATTAGTTGTAGAAAATCAAACATGAAGTCTATGTGGGGACATGTAACAGTTTCTCTTGATTGAGGAATTTATCCATCAGTTAAAGAGATAAGGATGAGTTGTAATTTGAGTTGTAATTAGTTAGTCAGTTAACTGAGTTAAGTCTAGTTAGATTAGTTCTAACAGTTTGTTGCTTTAATTGTTAGTTCAGTTAGTTAACGCTTGCATGCATGTAACTGCTGCACTTCAGATAACTGAATATTCTCTCATAAATAACTCATGCATGTCAATTCAGTCAGAGACCCAGTTGAGATCAGAGGAAGGGACAGTGTACTATCAGTTGGAGGATTTTTCCTATATAGGAAACTCATCCATGCAGAAGGAATTAATCTTCTTCAGGTTTGTGCAGTTATTTCTGAGCCAAGTGAGCAGTGTGAGGTGGGAATTCACACAAGTGGAAGCATTGGACCCCAAAAAAATTGTGCAAGGAAATAGGAGGCTTGGAGGGCAAAGGAGAAGGTTGTGAGAGCCTTTGGCCATCTATGAGCAGCATTGTTTGATTTGCAGAGAGAGCAGGATAGCTTGAGAGCTTATTCTTTTTGTAATCTGAACATATTTCCACTTGTATGATAACACAGAGATTGGGGTTTTAGGCCGAGGCTTTCCCTGGGTTATTTCTTCTGTGTTATGTGTGATTGATTTCTCATTCTCAGTTATATGTGTTCTCATTGATCTTGCTCATATACGATTAAGCTTCCGCAAAGTTTGTTGTAGAAGTAGATCTTGTATTTTGCTTTAGTCTATTGCATAATCTGTTGATCTACAGTGGGAATTTCTACGGTTTTGGCCCTGACAGAAAGCCAATATCTTGTGTTCTTGTCTCTTTTGATTTGGTATTTGTTTGATGAACTAAGAAGACACACCTCACAAATAGTTATCATGACTACAAGAATTTCATTAGCTCTAATTGCCCTAGATTCTTAAACAGGATCCACTGTCACCTTAGTTGATGTCCCCTACTCTTTACAAAGTTTTACCAATGGGAGGAGTCCCGGTATGGAGGAAATTACGTGAATGATAGGTTCAATGGCAAGGTATAACGTGATTTCCTAGGCCCATTTGAGGAGATGCTCAATTAATGGTTCAAATACTTAAAGAAAAGTCGAAAGGTTCCCCATGAAAAACCTATGAAGGATGACCTCGGGCTTAAATATATTCAAAAATGACGAATGCCTAAAATCAAAACTTTCAAAATCTCTCACTTGTGATTGATGTGTTTATACTAGGGTTCAAAGTGAGGCAAAGATGGCTCATTCAATAAAAATATTAAATTAAAGTGCGAGCTTTGGGAGAAGCTAGGGTGACTTTCCATGAAAAACCGCTTGAGAGAAATACTATATGAGACCAAAGGTTGAGAGATATATCGTGGTAAAGGCCCATCCAATGATCACCTATGGTTAAGAGAAAAGGTTTTGAATGATGAACTCCAAAGTGCAAACCTTCAAGAAATCCCCAAGTCAAAGCAACTTCAAGGGTTCCCTCTTGGTGTGATAGCTAGGGCATCAATTTATTTGAAATTCCACCTTCGGAATGTATTCAAAATTGGAGGATGCCTAGAGGAGACATAAATGAAGAAACTTGTCCAGACGGAATCCTAAAATTCCTCCCTACAAAATCTCCTTATCATTAGGGGACGAAGAAAAGAGATAAAAGAATGGTATTTCGTTAAGTTAATGTGATCACCAAGGATCCAGGACCAGTGCTTGGCTATTGGTAAGATTGGAGTCAAAATGATCAAGATTTAGGAACTTCGCTCTTCAAGGAGGCCTAAGGGAGCAACTACGCTCTTTGTGGATGCAGCTTCACAGCGACTTTAGACTTGTATACTTCGATATGCAATATCTGATGGAGTTTCAAGGTAAAAGGTGCACAACCTACCCCTAGGAAAATTCGTCCTTCTTGCCAAGATGAATAACATATGCAATGAGCCAAGATTACAAGTGTTTCATAAATTCGCATTAAAAATTTAGGGCACAATCAAAATCAAAGCATAGCATTCCATAAATTATCAAGAAATTTGCATGAAAAGAGCACTTACATGACAAGAGAGTATATCCATCCATCACATTTGCAAAACAGAGGCTCCAAGAGAGATAGCGAAAATATTCCACACATCAAAATGCATTTAATCATCCAAATCATTCCACAAATTGCAGGTCTGAAATCTTTAGAAAGATATATCCCAAATCCAAGTGATGATGAATGAGAGAGAACACCTCTCTTATTTTTATACAATCCTCTAAGGGGTTCGAATAGCCTAATTTAGCCTAATGATGCCCCTATAATAAAATAATGTGCAAAATAACAATACTTTTGGTGACAAGCCCACCAAATAGCTCCATAATATGAAAAATAAGCCTCTCAAGAGGGCCGAAATGATAATACAATAGCTAGGAGGGTCGTTGTAAGGCATAGTGAAGTCCCTTATGTGCCATAATGAATAGGAAGGCTCCAATAGCAGTGTTGAAAGGGTTGGCCCCTTGATCTCCAAGCAAATGACCTGTGGTGCTCCCAAGTGGTTGTGGGGGCACAAAAGCATCCTCATGGGTCTCCAACTGAATCAAACAAGCATGTATCCCATCTACAAGGGCTAGAACCATGATGCAAGCCCTCCCTTGTCTCCCATGGTGAGACAAAACCCCATCTCGGCCCTGGATCAGTTGCCAAGTGTGTGGTGCAACTGTGTAGTCGGTTGGGGCAAGGTGGTGCAAGTGCATCATCATCATCAAATACATTGGGCACAAGCGAGCAATGAATGGTGCTGAAGGATCCCATGGCATGGCTATCTTGTCTCTGCTATAGTGGAGGCCCATGGCTCTCAACGAATGCTCTACAAATGCCAATATGACCCTCGGCGAGCTTGGACCCCATATAGGGAGACCAAACCCCAAGATGAAGACCCACCTACAATCTTGTGTAAGATTCAATATGTCTCCTCACTTTCCAGCACAACAGTTCATTAATACAATTGAGCAAATGAGCTTACAAATCGTGGAATCAAGTGGGCACTTCATAGTGGCATGCCATTCCATAATGGGCTTTAGAATGTACAGGTGCCCCTAGGTTCAAGAGGGAGGTTAATCAAGGAGCCTATTAGGTGGTTTCAACCTTTAAGGGAATGACAAGTCCATGGTACGTTTGTTAGATGGCAAGTGTCACATCAAATAATGATGGAATGGAGTGGCGCAACAGGGAGGGCTCGAAGCCACATGTCGTGGTACAAGGGTAGCTATAGCAAGGATAGCCCACACATGGGTGTATAGATGTAGGAGGGAGCAATCATGGTACATGAGTTACCTCGACCTTTGTTTTTCCACCCTTCTTCATATGCCTTTTTCCTTTTATTGATTTTTCTTTTATAACTGCTCAGGGCTCCAGGGAATGAGAGCATGATGTGAATGATATAGCAGTGAATACCCCCTTAAGGTTGGGAAGCTCATCGCCCACCAGGGGTTGGGACAATCATGGGTTCCTTAATGATGCAGGGGGCTCACATAGGGGCCCTAGGAACCTGGGTGATGGCCATGATAAAGGGGTAGAACTCATGTTTGGCTTTTTCCCACGTGCTAAATTTTTATGTCCTGGCCATCTTTTGCATTTTATGGTACATTTCCTGTTGTAAGTGGCCAAATTATGCTTTTAACTTTCTTTTTAGTTGCATCAACCTCCGAGGCAATGTTCCAGGCCTGACCCAAAGTGTGGACAAGGGGAGGGGAAGGCTAACTCCTTGTGGACCCAATGGACAAATGTGGACCCGGATGGGAAATATGTGAAAAGGGGTAATAATAAGTGGAGGGGAGTGATGTATGTGATGTTGGGAAGCGGGGCCACGCAACCAAAATCGGGGTTTCCCATGTAATACCACTCCTAAAGCTAGTATCCAATAGAGGAGATCCCACGAGACTAGGATACAAGGTTAACCACCAAGTTGGACGAGGAGACAAGAGTACAGACCAAGCTCATTCTTTTTGTCGAATCCCCCCACTAATCCATGCCCAAAAGTGTCCATGATAAGTAAGCAAAAATACCCAATTAGATAATAAAAGCCATACCTTCGGGGTTCGAAGGCCCACCTTCAGACATACGTTCATGACAGATGGGCGAGGGTGCATGATGGTTGGCTCAGGTGGCAGAGATGATGGCACATCGAGCTATCTGGTGGTTGCAAGGGTTTGTTGGCTATCAGTTGAAGACAATGTAGGAGAAAAATTTCTCCTATGGGTGTCACCCACAGGTGGTGGGTAACACTGCATGGGGCTCCAAGAAATGATAGCATGTTGTGTATGATGTAAGTAGTTATTACCCCCTTAAGGTGGGGCAGTTCATTGCCCACCAGGGGTTGAGACATGCATGGGTTCCTTAATGACATGGGGCACTCATGGGCTCTAGGAACCTAGGTGATGGCCATAATGATAGAGGTAGAGCTGTTGTTTGGCTTTTGCCCACATATTATTTTAATGTCCTGGCTGTTAGTTTTTGTAGCATCGAACAGGTGTTCTCGTCTCGACTTTTTGGTTAGAGAGGCTAATGAACATTAGATCTCCAAAACTCGGAAAAGGTTTTAGGAGAAAACACTTAGAGATGGCTCAATTAAGTTAATTAATCAACAATTAAATATTTCCTAAGTCTAACTTAGGAAAAGTGATTGATTAACAGGGATTAATTGAGAAATGTGAGAATTCTCGAGAAACTCACACGGATCGAATTTGAGATGATCTTAGTCATTGATGGGGATCTAATCATGGTAGTTGGTTCACCAATAAGAGATTATATGAACAACTCGATGGGGATGGAGAAGACACACTTGTGAGGCCGAGTTCCTTAGCAAACCAAGCTATCTAATTGCAGAGGTCGAGCAAGGAAGAAAAGTTCGAGCTAGAAGGGACGCAGAGACAGAGGGAACAAAGACAATGATTCCCGAGGAGTTTCCAGTTCTGGAGAAGCAACAACAAAGAGGCTGAGTTATTCCACTAGAGGCTGCGCAGGCAACGTCTGTTAGGCAGTTCGATTGGGCTGAGGAGGAGGTCAATTCAGTTGTTGGAGGCCGCGATAATTTTCCATGGCGCTTGAGAATCACTTCTAGAGGCAGCAGCAAGCGGGGACGACTTGATCGGAGGCAGATTCAGGCTATGTGTGTGAGGATCTGCACAAGCACTACACAGAGGCCTACACAAGGGTTCTTGGAGGGCCAGTTTTCTAAAGTAGGGTGTGCTGGGATTGCTTGTGGAGAGAGAGAAATTCTCTCAAATAATTTTGGCCAAATTATTTGCTGAGGATTGTCAGTTTGACGTCCAGATTGTACTCAGAATTTTCACTGCTGCATAATAATAATAGTAAAACCCTCATATGTTGCATCGGTTTTCCCACATTGGGTTTTTCCAGGGACATTTGTCCAAAAATAACGGTGTCAATTTTATTGTGTGTGTTATCATTTTCTTAGTTTCCAGTTTATTTTTCGCGGCTTTTTTATTTGTGAAAAGTTGCAGTGTGATTTATTCGTAGTTTTTCGTAGCAAATAAACTGTGAGAGTTTCTTTCGATCCGTGTGAGTTTGAGGAAATTGAGTTCCTTAAATTTCCAGTTGTTGTAATTTAAGGAAATTTCACATGGTAACAGAGCAAGTTTGACATATTAGGAGCTCATTGACGAAGAGGGGAAATTTCGTAGTTCAGAGGGAGTCTGAGGTAATTTCCTCCAAGTCTGCATAGAGGGCAGCCGCACAATGCAAATTGTTGTTGATTTTGGGTAGCATTTGATGTGATCTAGCTCCGAAATTTTGTGGAGGGGCTAATATTCATGAGATCTCCAAGACCCAAAAATCGTTTGGAGAAATTCCACCCCAATGATGAGTTATTAAAATAATTAATATTTTTAATGGGGTTCCTAAGTTTAAACTTAGGAAAATAAAAATATTAATGAGTATAAATAAAGATGTGTGAGAAGCTTCTAAGAGATGATGATCAAGTCTGTTTTAATCTTAGCCGTTGATTAAGGACTTAATCTCGGTCGTTGATTCATTAACAGGAAAAGTATAAGAGAAGACTTGAGAGTCATTTGGAGATACACCGGGCAGATACTCAGTAACCCAAGGGAAATCGATTTTGAAGGAGAAGAAGTTCGATTTCAGAGGGAGAGTAGCAGGGTGAAGGAAGAGGAGGGTATCAGCATCAGTGAAAGTCTAAAGAAGAGGTGACGCAGAGCAACTGAGAGACAGCGTCGAGGGAAGAGCAATGAGACAGCGCAACTAGAAACGCAGTTCTCACGCAGGTTGACGCAAAGGAAGGCAAAGGGTCTCCAGGAGGAGGAGAAAAATTGTCTCAGGTGTTTTCTCTCAGAAGTGTCTTAGTATTCTGTAGAATCTTTCTTTGTAAAGAGATTGTTGCTGAAGATTAATAAATAAACCCTCATCTGTTGCACCGATTTTCCAAAAATAACTATGTTGATGTGATTGATTATTGTGCTTGTATATCACTGTTATTTTCTCTATGTTATTATTTGATAACTGCAGTAGAATTTATTTTAATGTTTACTGAAGGGTTTTGTAAATAACTTATTGTGGAAAATAAGTAGGAGAAATAAATCGGTTACTGCAGTAGAATTTCATGTTAGAAATTTTCACATGGTATCAAAGCAGAGATTGGGCAACAGGATTAAAGAATCTGCTATGAGTCAGGAGCATGATGTCGAGGCATCAACTCAGACGGACTCACGCAGATCTCCAAAGAAAGAAGAGAGCGCGACGAACAGGGATCATGATTATTCTATGTTAGCTTCCAGACTGGAAGAAGAAATCGCTTGCCTAGCGAAGAAATCGCTTGCCTAGCGATTTCTGCCTCCTCTGAGGTTTGGTATATAGATAGTGGAGCTTCCTGGCATATGATAGGAATACGAGAATGTTTTCCGAATTATTAGGAAAAAAGGATGAACTTCCAGATCACCATGGGAAATAAATCAAAATGTACCCCCGTAGGAAGAGGTACTGTAGTCTTTCAAATAGAAGCAGGTGATCGGCTTCGAGCAACCAATATGCTGCATGTGCAGGATTGGGGATGAACTTGCTCTCTGTATCTCAACTTCAAAACTAGGGCTATGATGTTTTCTTCATTAAGGAGAAAGTATATGTCAAACACCCGAGTTGGAAAAAGAAGGCCCAGATAGAAGTCAAAAGTAACACGCTGTATAAATTACAGCTAGAATCTCTAATGGCACTAATAGGCAGCAGTGGGGAAAAAGATTTGAATGAACTATGGCACAGGAGGACGGGACACTTACACCATGGGTCTAAGAATTCTCGGAAGAACAATAACAGGAGTTCCAGAGTTGATTACCAAACAAGATGATGTATGCAGAGGGTGCGCACTTGGAAAGTATGCCAAAGCGGCATTTTCCAGAAGTAACAATAGGGTTAAGAGTGTTCTAAGATTGATACACTCAGATATCTACAGACCCATGTCCACAAAAGCGCTTAGTGGTGCCGAATACTTCATCACCTTCATTGATAACCATTCCAGAAAGACTTGGATCTACTTTCTAAAAACCAAGGATGAGGGTTTTGGTCGATTCAAAGAGTTCAAGGCTCTAGTTGAGAATCTGATAGGAAAGAGGATAAAGATATTGCGCTCAGAGAATGGTGGAGAATACATCGACAAGGACTTCACTAATTTTTGTGCAAGGGAAGGCATCAGAAGAGAGTGGACAACTCCCTATAATCCAGAGCATAATGGAGTAGCAGAAAGGAAGAACAGGACTATTGTTGAAGCAGCTAGGGCAATGTTATATGATCAAGATATGCCCAAGTTTTTATGGGAAAAAGCATGCAACATAGTTGTTTATGTCCAGAACAGGACTCCTCATAGGGCATTAGGTAAGATTTTTCTAGAGAGTGTT
Organism: Pinus tabuliformis; assembly: GCA_031772625.1. NCBI lineage: Eukaryota > Viridiplantae > Streptophyta > Pinopsida > Pinales > Pinaceae > Pinus > Pinus tabuliformis. Next base: position 2,018,807,422 of record CM062819.1, read on the forward strand.
TTTACCTGTAAGAAGCTCAAAGTGACTCATTTCAAGATTTTTTGGAGTTTGGCATACTGCCATATACCCGAAGAAAAGAGGAAGAAATTGGATCAGACTACGGAGAAAGGATATCTTGTGGGATATAGCGAGAATGCTAAAGCATATAGTTTATATTCTGAGGAATAGGAAGATCATAATTCGATGGGATGTAAAGCTCATGTAGGACAGAGCTTTCAGGAAATCCCGAGAAAAGCCTTCCGAAGAGCAGTCAAAGTATTATCCATTGGTCCAGCCACTTTGACTAGCAAAAACTAGCACCAGTATTTCTCCTAAAGGCAAAACTCTAGAGGTATCACAACAGGTGGAGTCTCAGGAAGAGGAGGAGCAGATAAACATACCCACTACCAGTGGAAGAACGAGCCGGGAAGTTCGACAGATACTACGAGATGCAGAGAATTTCGTCGGTGCGCCTAGGAACGAGAAAAGGGAGCGTAGACAACGAGACAGATACCAAGCCTTGGTGGCTCAGGTTGGAGAACCCTCTAGTTTTCAGGTGGTCGTTTAGCATCAAGTATAGGTAGATGGTATGGTGGAGGAATACAGTTCCATAATGGTCAATGATGTCTGTGAAGTGGTACCTAGGCCTCAGGACAAGGTCAGTTGTAGGTTCGAGATGGCTCTACAAAGTCAAATATGCTGCAGATGACAGTGTGGAAAAATACAAAGCCAGGTTTGTGGCTAAGGGGTAGGCTCAAAAGGAAGGGATAGACTATGAAGAAACCTTCGCCCCAATAGCCAGGTATACTTATATTAGATCTGTGATATCCTTTGCAGCACAGATGGGGTGGGAGATTCACCAGATGGATGTCAAGACGGCGTTCTTGAACGGGGTGATAGAAGAAGAAGTATACATTGAACAACCAGAGGGTTTTGAGACACATGAGAAGAAATCTCATGTATGCAGGTTGAAGAAAGCCTTGTATGGGCTTAAACAGGCACCTAGAGCATGGTACGATCGAATTGATGGCTACTTGCAGAAGATGGGATTCGTCAAGAGTGACGCAGATCCTAACCTCTACTATCTGGTTGTAGAGAATGAGCCTCTAATCTTGGTGTTATATGTGGATGATCTTTTTCTGACAGGCTCATCCAGGCTCATCAAAGATTGCAAGGAAAACCTAGCTACAGAATTCGACATGAAGGATTTGGGACAAATGCATTATTTCCTGGGGTTGGAAGTTTGGCAGCAGAAGGGTGGGATTTTCCTTGGACAAGGGAGATACGCTACAGAGATTTTGAAAAGGTTTAGAATGCAAGACTGTAGACCTATGGCTACTCCAATGATTACCAACTGGAAGAAGATTGATGCATCCGAAGATAAAGAAGTCGATCCCACCTTGTACAGGCAGCTCATAGGGTCCCTAATATATCTAGTCAATACCAGGCTGGACATTTGTTACGTTGTCAACACCCTCAGTCAATTCATGGTGGAACCAAAGAGGGCGCACTGGACAGCAGCCAAGCATGTTCTCAGATATATACGAGCAACAGTCGAGCATGGACTAATGTACACCCAAGGCAATGACATCAGGCTGAGTGGGTTCACTGACGTAGACTGGGCTAGAAGCTCGGTAGATCGAAAAAGTACCATTGGGTACTGTTTCAACATTGGATTGGGAATAACCTCTTGGTGTAGTAGTAAATAGAAATCTGTAGCTCTGAGCTCAGCTGAAGTTGAATATATGGAAGCTAGCACAGCTTCGTGTGAAGCCATATGGCTTAGAAAGTCGCTTGTGAATCTGTTCAGGAGAAGGATGGAAGTGACCAATATTTTGTGTGATAATCAAAGTTGCATCAAGCTCTCTGAGAATCTATTTTTTCATGATCGGTCGAAGCACATTAAGATCAGGTGTCACTTTATCAAAGATTGTGTCCAACGAGGGGTCGTACAATTGAGGTACACCTCGACAGGAGAACAGGTGGCAGACATTCTCACCAAGGCTCTAGGAAGAACAAAGTTTGTTTATTTCAGGGAGAAGATGGGGATGGTTAAGAATCCATTTCAGTAGCAGAAGCGGATAGTATAGGGAGTTGCAGTGCAGCAGTTAGCAGTGGCAGTGCTATGGGCAGCATGATGCAGCATATTCAGAGGGAGTTGCAGTACAGATGTAGCAGTGACAGTTGCAGTGTCATGGGCAGCAGTACAGGGTGCAGCAACGCAGTAGATGAGGGGCAGCAGTGCAGAGGACCGATGACATGGATCAGTGTAATGCTTCTATTGGGAGGCATTGCTAGAACACATTCCTTGCTAAGAGGGAGTCTTGATTTTGGGTAGTATCGGATGTGATCTAGCTCCGAAATTTTGTGGAGGGGCTAATATTCATGAGATCTCCAAGATCCATAAATCGTTTGGAGAAATTCGACCCAGATGATGAGTTATTAAAATAATTAATAGTTTTAATGAGGTTCCTGAGTCTAAACTAAGGAAAATAAAAATATTAATGGGTATTAGTAAAGATATGGGTGAGAAGCTTCTAAGAGACAAGGATCAAGTCTGTTTTAATCTTAGTCGTTGCTTAGGGACTTAATCTCGGTCGTTGATTCATCAACAAGAAAAGTATAAGAGAAGACTTGAGAGTCATTTGGAGATACACGGGCAGATACTCAGTAACCCAAGGGAAATCGATTCTCAAGGAGAAGAAGTTCGATTTCAGAGGGAGAGTAGCAGGGTGAAGGAAGAGGAGGGTATTAGCATCAGTCAGAGATTGAGGAAGAGGTGACACAGAGCATCTAAGAGACAACGCAGAGGGAAGAGCAGTGAGACAGCACAGCTAGAGACGCAGTTCTCACGCAGGTTAACGCAGAAGTGACGCAGAGGAGGGTAGAGGGTCTCCAGGGTGTCAGAACTTCTCCAGGAGGAGGAGAAAAATTGTCTCAGGTGTTTTCTCTCAGAAGTGTCTCTGTATTCTATAGAATCTTTCTTTTTAAAGAGATTGTTGTTGAAGATTAATAAATAAACCCTCATATGTTGCATTGGTTTTCCCGCATTTGGTTTTTCCGGGGACAGTTGTCCAAAAATAATTGTGTTGATGTGATTGATTCTTGTGCTTGTATATCACTATTATTTTCTCTATGCTATTATGTGATAACTGCAGTAAAATTTATTTTAATTGTTAAATTGAGGCTTTTGTGATCCATATCAAGTTTATGAGAAAAAAAAAATTCGACGTAAATCACATGATAATACATTTGTCGACGGTTTCAAACCAACGAGTGTGGTTCATCGTCAGGACAAGTTGAAGAATCAGATCATGGCTACATATTAAATAGGGAGAGCAGATCTTCCAACGGCTAGGTTTGACTGAAAAAACGGCTATATTAGATCAGACTGGACAAACGGCTATAATTGACCAAGAAACGACTAGATTTGACCATTCAAAATGTTTAATTATAATAATATTATTATGCTAAAACAAATATTATTATAATACCTATCATGTGTTATTTTAAGTAAAAAGTTAACAAGATTTGAGATAACAATACTACATCTAGGGAATATTTACAATAATATTGATTGAAATGTTAACATATAATAATAGATCTAGGGAAAATAACTATTAGTAATTGAAAGGATTTAATATTAATTAAACTAATAATAATTTATATTATATTATTGTTATAATAATATTATAGTATTAATGTTATTATTAATGGCTTTTGTAACTAATTAATATAAATTTAATAGTAAAGCTATTTAATGGGAATATGTATTAATAGATCTAGGGATATTAGAAATTGTAAGGATTTAATATTAACTAAAATAATATTAATAATTGTTATATTATTTATACTAGATCATTCAGATTAGTCATGAAAAGGGAATATTTATACTAATATTTAACATATATTATTAGTAATATTAACTAAAGTAATATTAGTTATTATTATATTCTTGTTATAGTAATAGTATTATTCTTATTATTAATGGTTAGGGTAACTAATTAATATCAATTTATTAGTAAAGTTATCTAATAGAACTAGGGATATTAGTAATTGTAAGGATTTATTGTATTATTATTATTAATATAATAGTGTTATAATAATAGTATTATTATTAAAGGATTGGGTAACTAATTAATATAAATTTATTAGTAAAGTTGTCTAAAGGGAACATTAAATATCTTATATTAGATAATTTAACCCATTTAGATAGTCATGAAAAGGACTATCTCTTAAATATAAGAAATCAAGGGAGATTTCCAAAGAGGATCAAAGAATAATGGCTAAAGAAAGCAGGATAAAGGATAACAAGGGGAAAAATTAGAAATCTAGAACAAGCCATTAATAGAGGGAGGGGAGGAAGGGGAAGAAACGACTAGGAAGAGAGGGCAGGGATCCAACAACTACTGATCTTCCAACCATCATCTCTATTGAGATTGCTTGGCCTTCTTTCAATCTCAATGGCTTCCCTAAATTTTCGGTGATGGAACTGCGCAACCTTAGCAATAACATTGGCCTCCTCAATACAAACATGATGTTTGGTCTTCTCTGCATGCTCCGCTAGTGCGGAAGACTTGGTTCTCCCATGTTTTAGGTCAGCTACGTGCTCATTAATCCTTTGATTAATAGAGCATCTAGTCTCACCAATATAGGGGGTCCCACAGGAACAAGGAATAATATAGACACCCTTCATGTCCTTAGGGTCGATAGGATCCTTCACTGATCGGAGGGATTTACGAATGGTGTTAAGGGGTCTAAAGGTCGAGGGAACATTATGCTTCTTAAGAATCCTAGCAATCTTATCAGTGGTCCCTTGAACAAAAGGAAGATGGACCCCTGGGACTCGTTCTTTAGGTTCTTTTTTAACTACCAAATTTCTGGAAGCTTTAAGGAAAGCCTTCTGACCAAGGTGTCTACTATAACCGTTCTCAACAAAGACATTAAGGAGATGGGATTTCTCTTTATCAAAGCTCTTTTCATCAGAGATCCTTAGGGCACGAGTAGCGAGGGTGTTGAGAACGCCCAACTTTTGAGCCAGGAAATGATGGGAACTAGCATGAAGATATTGCTCCATATGTGTTTTCTTCCGAAACACTTGGTGGGAGAGGGAACTGTCAATATTCCTTGAAATAAGAATATCAAGGAAAGGGAGGCAACCATCAACTTCTTGTTCCATGGTGAACTTAATGGCGAAGGATTAACAGTTGAGATGTTTGAAGAAGAGATCTAACTCCTCTTGGCCATGAGACCAGATGACATTAGTGTCATCTACAAATCTTTTCCAAAGTTTAGGGAGGAGACGGGCCGAGGCCAAAGCCTTGGACTCAAAATCTTCCATAAAAAGATTAGCAACAACAGGGGATAGGGGTGAGCCCATGGCAACACCACAGGTCTGTTCAAAGAACTTGCCCTCAAAACTGAAAAAAGTGGAAGTGAGACAGATCTCAACTAACCGAGCAGTATCGGGATCCGTTAGGCGGTTGATCACCTCCATGGCCTCCTTTATAGGGATGCAAGTGTAAAGGGAGACTACATCAAAACTAACAAGAATGTCCCCAGTGTCAAGCTTTATGTCCTTGAGCTCTTCAACAAAGGATGTAGAGTCTTTGACGAAGGACTCTGTACGACCAACTAAGGGTTTAAGCTTTAAGGCAAGGAATTTAGCTAGAAGGTAGGTAGGACCACCAATGGTGTTGAGAATGGGCCTTAGGGGAGCCCCCTCCTTGTGAATCTTTGGAAGCCCATAGATCCTTGGAGTAATGGGACTGCTCTCAATGAGTTTATGGCAAAGGGAACTTACTGAGCTACTGGATTTGATGGGAAGAGCCACAGTCCTAGAAATCTTCTTTAGAGGGTTCTTGGGAAGCTTTTTATAGCTTCCACTATTATATAGATGATCTAACATCTTCTTGCAGTAATCCTCTTTGTCAAGAATGATAGTAGCCCCTCCTTTGTCGGCCTTCAGAACAACGATATCTTTGTTCTGGTTTAAGGATCTAAGGGCAACAAATTCTTCTTTGCTGAGGTTGCTACGAGGGGGATTTGCCTTTCTAAGGACAACGGCACAATCCTGTCTAATAGTGTCCTTAATATTATCTGGTAAACCTCTAATCCCGAATTCCACGTCACAAATAATGTCATCTATCGGGATCTTCTTAGGGGCCAGGGCAAAATTTAAACCTTTACTCAAAAGCTTAAAAATAGAAGGGGGAAAGGAGAAACTAGACAAATTGATAACTTTATAATATTATTATTATTACAATTCTTATTATAACTAAACATAAAATTAATGTTTTTGTCAAATTTGTTTATATATTTTAAATTATTACAACTGTTAATAATCGATAACTTACTATTATTATTAATCTTATTGTTATAATTAAGTGATAAATTATTAATATCAGTATTATTATTATCATTAATAAGAAATATATTATTACTAATGTTATTAATTTTATTAATGGATATATTATTGTTTTTATTGTTAGTAATTAATACTACGTTGTTGTTGTTGTTGTTATTACATAAAAAACTTATATCACGATTATTAAGAATCCCTGCAGTGGTATAGGTTCGTGCCCTAACTACCAAGGCAGATAGGGTTTACTATACCTCCGACTGGAACAAAGGATATATCTGGCTTTGGCGAGATTGAGAGCTGGTTGACGGACTCGGAGAGGTTCACTCGCTGATCAGATAAACCAGCGGGAGATGTATATGTTGGCATTTTGGCACCGGTGTGGCGCTATGGTACAGGTGTTGTCCTTGATGGCAACTCTCTTTGGTGACAGATCTCAGTTCAGGCGCTCAGAATGAAGGAAATCTTGTATATGCAGGTTCACCTTGCCTAAGACGCGTATACACGTGGGTTATACGTTCAAAAGTCGCGTATGCGTATACACGCACTTTTATGCACAGAAAAGCGCGTACTGGTGGGAAACTTATTTTTGGTCCATGGTTGTTAGTCCTTGGAATTTGAACCTATGGTTTTGGACCATGGTATCTCCTCAGAAGTGTTGACCCCAGGTTTTGGGACCTTGGTATTGGTTTATTATGGTTTTGGACCGTGGTATTGTGGAAGGGCTAAAACTACAAAAGAGGAAGGAGATCATGTGGCAAAGGATCATCTGATTTATTGAATATCTGATAATGTACGAGATCTGAAATATTGGTGATTAACATTGTGGAGCAGATCTGGATCTGAATGAAGGAGGAACCTTAGCGAAAAGAAGGATAAGTTCTATTGATGGGTCATAATCTCTTGGCTTGAATGATAATATCTTTGCATGATTTTGATCTGTTATATCTGGCGCATGCGTGATCTATAAATCTGATAATCTGGGTTAATCAGTGACTGAATACTTGAAAGAGTGAATTATGTTTGTAGATCTGTACGCAGGTTCAGTTCAGCTAAGGCGCGTATATACGCAGGTTCAGTGAAGGAAAACAGCGTATACGCAGGTTGTTCCATACGCAGAAGCGTATGCACGCAAGTTTCAGGCCATTAAAGTAGCGTATACATTTTGAGTTGTGTTTTCGCTGCTTCTGTTTATCGCTGCAATGTTCTGGGTTCAGTTTTGGTGTGTGGTACTGTTACTGTGATCTGGGTACAGTCGTCAGAGAGGTGTTTATGTTGATTCAGTTTTGATTGGTGAAAAGGTGATTGGTTGATGCAGAAATTCTTGATGGTTGATTGATGTTTGTGGATCCAGTCTGAAAATTTATGAAACGTGGTCCCTGAAAGAAAAAGAAGGTTGTAGCCTTCTGTAGGCCAGCACCTACGTACTAGTATCTTGGCTAGTGCAAGAGCTAAGGGGGTTGTAGCTCCCTTCCAGGAGAAGCTGGAAAACGACAGAGAGTTGTAGCTCTCTGCAAGTTGCAGCCTGCATACTAGTAAAGGATTGCACCAGTACATTTGTAAAAAGAAGTTTCTAATTAAAGAAAAGATAGAGATGAATTGCAGCAGGTGGTTTTCACCCACATTGGGTTTCCACCTTATATCTTGTGTTCTTGTGTGCGATTGTCTTTCTGCTCTGCTTAACTGTTTCTGGTTACTGGTTATTTGCTTCTGAATCACAGATTAGCAATCAACATCAGAAAGATAAATTAAAAGTTTGCATTATATACGCGGGTTTTCTTCTGCATAGTTGCGTATATACGCGGGTTTAATTAACTGAAGTAGCGTATAGCAGTTGATTTTGAAAAAGGAATATTTGACTTAATAATACTGATTCACCCCCCCTCTCAGTATTATTTCCAACAATTGGTATCAGAGCGGGTCCTTCAGAAGAAGCTTGATCGCTTGAAGGAAGATCATTCATCATGAGCAACTACGAGAGGGAAGCATCAATCAGGCCACTGATTTTTGATGGGACAAACTTCGTTTATTGGAAGGTAGGAGTTACTGCCTATCTTCAATCTCTTGGTACAGAAGTCTGGGATATCATAGATACAGGGTATACTTTTCCATTAGCAACTCCTACAGATCCGGCTGAAAAGAAGAAATATGAAACAAATGCAAAGGCGGTCAATACTCTATTAGGATGCCTATCTCAATCAGAATTTGTCAAGGTAATGCAGTTTAAATCCACAAAAGGGATATGGGACAAGATTGTTCTGAGCTATGAAGGAGATGATCAGGTAAAATGAGCAAAACTTCAAACCCTCAGGATTCAGTATGAAAATCTCAGGATGTATAATGATGAAAGTGTGGCTAACTATTTTCTTCGTGTAGATGAGATTGTTAATTGTATGAAAAATTTGGGTGAAGAAATAAAAGAGGTTGTTGTGGTTGAAAAAGTTCTAAGATCTTTGTCCCCTAGGTTTGAATCTAAAGTTTTTGCAATAGAAGAAAAAGAGAATCTACAAAGCCTTAAAATGTCACAGCTGCACGGAATTCTAACTGCTTATGAAATGAGGAAAGGAGGTCCATTAGACAGGAGAGAAGCTGCCTTCAAGGCTTCAGGCAAAGGCGAGTACGATGAGTCAGGACACGTGTCAGAAGAAGAAGAAGAAGAATCAAATTTTGTCAGAAATCTTCAACGAGGTACTGGGCGGTTCCGAGGTAAGTTACCTTTCAAATGCTTTGCTTGTGGAAGAGTCGGTCACTATGCTGCCAAATGTCCTCACAAGGATAAGATTGACAAAGGGAAGGAACCTGTTAGATGGAACAAGAAACAGAATGCAAATAAGAAAAGCTATTACACTCATGAAGATAGTGATGGACTTTCAAATAGTGACGAAGATGAACGAGGTAATAGGTATAAACTTTTAATGGATTTTGAAGATGATGACTACATGGATGCTATAGATGTAGAAGGTTTTTATAAAGAGATATCTAATCTCAAAATTTGCTTAGAAGAGAAAAATGCGATTATTGATTCTCTGCAATGTCAACTGGCTGAAAGGGAAAAACATCTTGAAAATTTGGAATGTGAAATTGTTGGTCTTAGAAAGGAGATTGAGAAAACAAAAGCTATTAATCTTAAATTTGTTAAAGGATCTGAAACTCTGGATGAGATTATCAATGTGCAGCGTTCTCCACTAATTAAGACAGGTCTGGGATATAATGAAGAAACATCTCAAGCATCCACCTCCAAAAGTTATCTTGATGCAGCAAGGAGGAGCGAGCAAAGGCCTAATAGAAATCATCAGGTATATCAGGGACAGTTTACCTCAAGAACGAACAAAGACTATCAAGAAAATCAGGGGCAAGCTACCTTAAGGACAAATAGAAGCTACAATCAGCCTCAGGTAAAATCTTCCCAATTTGCCTCTAGAATGGATGTCAGTAGAAACTACAATTGGTTGGATGATAGATTTAATAATCGCAGGAGTTTCTTCAATCGCCAATGCTTCTCTTGCCATAACTTTGGTCACAAAGCAGCGCAATGTGTTGCCTATAAGACAATCATGACTAGAGAAGCTCAAAAACAAAGGAATATGACTGGGATCACGAAAAGGACTTATAACAACTTTTCAGCCCTTGAAAATGAAGTTGAATGTTCTATTTGTAATAACTTTGGTCATGAAGATTCTGAATGCAGGAGCAGGTTTTGGAAGACAACTCAGAAGGAACAAACCTCAAGTGCCAGAACATGGAGAATGAAGGAACCACAACCAGAAAGATGTGGGATAGCCTTTTATGCAGAAGGACAAGAAAATCTATGGTATATCGACAGCGAATGTTCGAAGCATATGACAGGCGATAAAGAAAAACTTGAATCATATACTGCATTAGAAAAGGGAAAGAAGGTTTCTTTTGGAAACGATACCCCTGCAGCCATAAAAGGAAAAGGCACTGCGCAGTTGAAAGAAAAGGTCAAGGCTGGAAATGTTTTGTATGTTGATGGCTTGAAGCATAATCTACTGAGTGTTAGTCAGATGTGCGATCAAGGAACTGAGGTAATATTTCAATCAACTGGATGTAGTATTCGTGATCTTGATACAGGAGAAACAGTGAGCAAAGGTAGAAGAACTCCAAATAATCTATACATATTTGAAGAAGGACAACAACAATGCTATTTAAGCAAGGATGATGAACACTGGTTATGGCACCGGAAGTTGGGGCATCTAAGCTTTTCACAAATGAGGAAAGCATGCAAATACCAGGCAGTTCGTGGTCTTCCAGATATCAAAATTCCAGACAACACCATATGCAAATCATGTCAGTTTGGTAAGCAAACCAGAACTAACTTTCTTGAGAAGGAAGGATCAGCTAGCAGGCCTCTTGAGCTAGTCCATACAGATGTATGTGGTCCATTTAGGACAAGGTCACCTCGAGGAGAAGAATACCTTATATTATTCATTGACGACTTCTCCAGGTTTGTTTGGTTAGGACTTATGAAGCACAAAGACGAAGCATTCAAAAAATTCAAATCCTTCAAAGCGTTGGCTGAAAATGAATCAGATTACAAAATTAAGTGCCTCAGGTCCGACAGAGGTGGGGAATTTACCTCAAATGAATTTTTTGATTTCTGTGAAGAACATGGAATAAGAAGGGAATTCTCTACAGCTAGGACTCCTCAGCAAAATGGAGTGGCGGAAAGGATGAACAGAACAGTCCAACAAATGGCTCGTGCTATGCTTGATGAGTCTGGAACTCTCGCAACCTTCTGGGGTGAAGCTGCATATGCTGCGGTTGTTATTCTCAACAAAACAAATGTCCGAGTGAATAGCACTCAAACTCCTCATGAGCTCTAGTATGGTGAGACTCCTTCGATAAAGCATTTCAAAATTTTTGGGAGCAAATGCTATATTAAGAATACTGATGAGCAGCTTGGTAAACTTGAACCTAGAGCAGATGAAGGCATTCTCCTTGGTTATTCTCCCTACAGCAAAGCATATAAGTGTTACAATAAAAGACTTGGAAGAATTGTTGACAGCATTGATGTAGTGGTTGATGAAAAAGGATACATCCCTAGGCAAGTGAATCATGAAAATATCGATGAGGATGAAGACTACTCTCCAAATCAGACAGATGATGAAGAAGAACCCCAAGAGGCACCAGAGGAACAAATAAGGATAGAAGAGAAGACTCCATCCAGGTATGTTCAGAAGAATCATCCAGAATCTCAAATTCTGGGGCAGAAAGAAGCAGGTATACAAACAAGAAGAACAATAGCAGAAGCTTCAAGCTATTTGGCATTGCTCTCTTCCACTGAACCGAAAAATGTAAAAGAAGCATGCAAAGATGAGTGTTGGGTTAAGGCAATGAATGAAGAGCTTGAGCAGATTGAAAAGAATAACACTTGGGAGTTTGTTCCTAGACCAAAAGATAAAAATGTCATAGGAACAAAATAGATCTTCAAAAATAAGTTGAATGAAAATGGGGAAGTGATTAGAAACAAGGCCAGACTTGTTTGTAAAGGGTATGCTCAACAGGAAGGAATAGACTTTGAAGAAACTTTTGCTCCCGTTGCTAGAGTTGAGGCCATCAGAATGTTCCTTGCTCTCTCTAGCTTCCAGAAGTTCAAAGTATTTCAAATGGACGTAAAATCAGCCTTTCTGAATGGAGACTTAGAAGAAGAAGTGTACATAGAGCAACCAGATGGCTTTATCCTTGAGAATGATCCAAATCTTGTATGCAGACTTAAAAAGGCTCTCTATGGGCTTAAACAAGCTCCAAGGGCTTGGTACTACCGCTTGGACAAATACCTTCATCAACAAGGTTTTTCAAAAGGATCAACAGATAGCAATCTTTATATAAAAATTGAAAATGACAAATTACTAATACTTGTTGTGTATGTAGATGATATTATCTTTGGCAGCAACGAAGAAGCTATGAGTCAAAGCTTTGCCTTGGTGATGCAGAGAGAATTCGAAATGTCTTTGCTTGGAGAACTGACATACTTTCTTGGATTGCAAATCCAACAAAATGAGGGCGATATCTTCTTGTCTCAAACCAAGTACCTCAAGCAGATTCTGAAGAAATATGGCATGGAAGATTCAAAACCAGTATGTACCCCTATGGTTACAGGATGCAGTCTCAGTGCAAATGATGAATCAGCAGCAGTACATCAACAAACCTACAGATCGATGATTGGAAGTCTACTTTATTTGACAGGTACCCGACCAGACATCATGCATGCAGTGGGAATAATTGGAAGATTTCAAACAAATCCAAAGGAAACTCATCTTCAGGCAGTCAAGAGAATCTTCAAGTACCTTCAAGGAACTCAAAACTATGGCTTATGGTATCCTAGAGATACAGATCTCACACTTCATGCTTACACGGATGCAGATTGGGCCGGAAGCGTGGATGGCAGGAAGAGCACAAGTGGTGGTGCATTCTTTATGGATTCCAGATTAGTATCTTGGTTCAGCAAGAAACAGAGTTCGATTGCTTTATCTACAGCTGAAGCGGAATATGTGGCTGCTGCATCTTGTTGCACTCAACTTCTTTGGATGATGCAAACCTTGCAGGATTTTCAAATCACTTGTACTCCACCTGTCTCTATCTTATGTGATAATACGAGTGCAATAAGCATTTCAAAGAATCCTGTCATGCATTCAAAGACCAAGCACATACCTATCAAATATCACTTTCTTCGGGAACAAGTGCTTGAGCAAAAAGTCAAGTTGGAGTATGTTCCTTCTAAGGAACAAGTTGCTGATATACTCACCAAACCACTGCCCAGGGAAACTTTTGAATATCTCAGACAGAAGCTGGGAGTAGTTGATGCTTCATCTTGCTGTTGAAGCTTGTCTGTTTTAGAGAAAAGATGGTGTACGCGAGTTGGATGAGGGGCATCCGCGTACATACGTCGATTTATACAGGTGCAGTCGCGTATATGGAGTTCTGAAGAAAATCAGCAAGGACAGAGTCTGGATGGAGAGAGTCTGATATGGATCTGTCAGAGACCATCAGGCATACGTTCAGGGGGAGCAGATAATCTTCTAATAATGCATTGTTGGCATTACCTTAGAAGCTCTTGGTTCTAGTACTCAAGCTGTTTTTGGTTCAGGTGGATCAGCTGCAGAAAGGAGAACAGAAGGAGAACATGGTTGCTATCAGATGTTGCTGATAGTAGTTATTGGTGATTTGCATAGTCTTGATATTTCGTCTCTATGTCATGTATATCTTTTTTTATCAAGGTCATGTAACGGCCTATTTTGGTTTCCCCACTATGCCTGGGATGATCGATGCAATGTGATTGGTTGTCATATGTAAATTTTTGCTGTATCCCCACTTGGTTGGGTGAGGGTTGTATGTATCGAGTCTTTTGGTGATAGGAAGGCCTTTTATGATGCATAAGTCATGGTTCCTCTTCAAAAACACCTTTTTGCAGATCTTGCCTACAGTCAAGGGGAGTATGTTTAGCAGAGCAGAGATATCAGCATGTACTCAGGGGGAGCACAGCTCTTTGCCCTTGATGACAAAGGGGGAGAATGACTTTGAGGATCTTGGGATTGCCATCAAGTCCAAAGGGGGAAATTGTTGGCATTTTGGCACCGGTGTGGCGCTATGGTACAAGTGTTGTCCTTGATGGCAACTCTCTTTGGTGACAGATCTCAGTTCAGGCGCTCAGAATGAAGGAAATCTTGTATACACAGGTTCACCTTGCCTAAGACGCGTATACACGCGGGTTATACGTTCAAAAGTCGCGTATGAGTATACACGCACTTTTATGCACAAAAAAGCGCGTACTGGTGGGAAACTTATTTTTGGTCCATAGTTGTTAGTCCTTGGAATTTGAACCTATGGTTTTGGACCATGGTATCTCGTCAGAAGTGTTGACCCCAGGTTTTGGGACCTTGGTATTGGTTTATTATGGTTTTGGACCGTGGTATTGTGGAAGGGCTAAAACTATAAAAGAGGAAGGAGATCATGTGGCAAAGGATCATCTGATTTATTGAATATCTGATAATGTACGAGATCTGAAATATTGGTGATTAGCATTGTGGAGCAGATCTGGATCTGAATGAAGGAGGAACCTTAGCGAAAAGAAGGATAAGTTCTATTGATGAGTCATAATCTCTTGGCTTGAATGATAATATCTTTGCATGATTTTGATCTGTTATATCTGGCGCATGCGTGATCTATAAATCTAATAATCTGGGTTAATCAGTGCCTGAATACTTGAAAGAGTGAATTACGTTTGTAGATCTGTACGCAGGTTCAGTTCAGCTAAGGCACGTATATACGCAAGTTCAGTGAAGGAAAACAGCGTATACGCAGGTTGTTCCATACGCAGAAGCGTATGCACGCAGGTTTCAGGCCATTAAAGTAGCGTATACATTTTGAGTTGTGTTTTTGCTGCTTCTGTTTATTGCTGCAATGTTCTGGGTTCAATTTTGGTGTGTGGTACTGTTACTGTGATCTGGGTACAGTCGTCAGAGAGGTGTTTATGTTGATTCAGTTTTGATTGGTGAAAAGGTGATTGGTTGATGCAAAAATTCTTGATGGTTGATTGATGTTTGTGGATCCAGCCTGAAAATTTATGAAACGTGGTCCCTGAAAGAAAAAGAAGGTTGTAGCCTTCTGTAGGCTAGCACCTACGTACTAGTATCTTGGCTAGTGCAAGAGCTAATGGGGTTGTAGCTCCCTTCCAGGAGAAGCTGGAAAACGAGAGAGAGTTGTAGCTCTCTGCAGGTTGCAGCCTGCGTACTGGTAAAGGACTGCACCAGTACATTTGTAAAAAGAAGTTTCTAATTAAAGAAAAGATAGAGACGAATTGCAGCAGGTGGTTTTCACCCACATTGGGTTTCTACCTTATATCTTGTGTTCTTGTGTGCGATTGTCTTTCTACTCTGCTTTACTGTTTCTGGTTACTGGTTATTTGCTTCTGAATCACAGATTAACAATCAACATCAGAAAGATAAATTAAAAGTTTGCATTATATACGCGGGTTTTCTTCTTCATAGTTGCGTATATACGCGGGTTTAATTAACTGAAGTAGCGTATAGCAGTTGATTTTGAAAAAGGAATATTTGACTTAATAATACTGATTCACCCCCCTCTCAGTATTATTTCCAACAGTATAGCTGCGTGAGGAACATGGACCCGGTGTCTTGTAGCAAAAATCAGCGTTCGGGTTAGGCGGGCCGGGGTTACTCGCATTTGTCTGTGATAGCCTTGCTGGCATATCACTTCTGCGTAATGTAGAAGAGTTGCAACGTAATCCACCGCTTGGATCAGGCTAACTGGAATGGAGCGGATCAATATGCGATGGTTCTGAGGAGCTCAGCGCGATGCAAACCACTAAGTTGGGCTCAATAGATGAAAGATTGTCCATCGAGTTGAGACAGGATTGATCTGGTTTAATAGCCAAGCAGGAATGCGCTTCTGGAACGATGGAATCTGAATTCGATATAGTCTGGAGCGGATTGAGGTGGCCAGAGGAGCTGGCCTCTGCTTCCAATTTCACCGAGTTCTCATAAATTTATTTTAATGTTTACTGAAGGGTTTTGTAAATGACTTACTGTGGAAAATAAGTAGGAGAAATAAATCAGTTACTGCAGTAGAGTTTCGTGTTAGAAATTTTCACAATTGTTGTGCAAAGGGTTCGATTTCTAGTTGCAGGGGCATGAAAAGTTCGAACAAGCTCAATAACAATTCCAGTTGGGAGTGGTGTTGCTAGTTAGCACTTCCGGTGAGTAGATTAGAGAGTTCGTTGAGCAGATCTGGGCGCAATTGTTTTTGCAGCAGTTTTAAAATAGCAGAATCAATGTTGATTGGAAGAGAAAAGCACACAGAGGGATTTTCTCAGAGGGTTTCCAAATCTGGTTCTAGGAGGAAATCTATGATTGTCAGTAGCAGGTGGCAATACCAACACGCAAAACTACGCATTCCAGGAGGGAACGCGAGTAATAGTGATCCGGATTTAAACAGGAATGCAACAAATTATAGAGATAACCATAAACACAAAGATGCAGCGGAAATAATACTTCATTTCATTAATGGAAAATACTAAAATATGCTTACAAACAGAAATGGAAATAAACCAGCTAGGGCAATGGTAGCTTAACTCTAAGAAGAGATGTGGCGGCTACATGCCTCTAAACTGTCTTACAATGAGGCTCGAAGACCTATTTATTGTGGAGAAACAATGGAAGACCCTAAACGTCCAAAAACCTAATCGTAGAAGATGAAACACCAAATTGTGGGCCCCGTTTGGGTAAATTGGTACATCAACTTCCCGGGGTCGTAACTTTGGCATACGATCTCCATTTGACGCGCACAATATCTCGTTAGAAAGATCTATCTGAGAACTACGACTTTGGGAAGAGCAACGTCAGTCCATGGACCCATCTTGCTCCCAGTTTTCCCAAAAAACATCGTTTAGGGCCTCAAAACGGCTCCGGAAGTTCAGGACTCGAAAAACTGCTAAAAATAGTAAGCTGTGCTACAATTAAAGAAACTGAACAGCTGAAAGAAACAATGGTGGGGGTCCAAGTGGACTTGGTGGGTGGCCACCAATATCTACCTGGATCATTCCTCCCCCCTTAGGAAGCAATGGTCGCCATTGCGTTGAGTTCCTCCATGAGATGAGGAAACTTCTGCTGAACTTGGTCCCTAGGGAGCCACTTGCCCTGGTGAAGGAGTTGGCCTGCTTTGACAACTCGATACAGTTGTATATTTTGCTGGCGAGTGTGCTTGATCTGCGTGTCCATGATCCAATCAGCTGCAGCTTATTCCATGCAATCTGGATTTAACTCTGTGGGTGTGAGTTGTTCTGCAATGTCGGATGTGTCTAGTAATGGTGGAAAGTATGGTCGAAGGCGGTCCACATTGAACACTGGGTGCAGGCCAAGGAATGGGGGAATGTTGAACTCAAATGTGTCTCCCACAACCTTGGTAATGGTGTAAGGACCATATCGGAGTGGTCTAAGTTTCCGATAGGCTCCGGCAAGGTGTTCCTTTTGCAAATGCAACCAGACTTTGTCACCCACCTGAAACTTGTGTGGCACCCGATGTTGATCATGTCACTGCTTGTACTTGGCATTTGATTTCTCCAAAATGTCATGGACTTGCTAGCAAATATGTTGGATGTGCTCAATGACGCTGTTTGCCTTATCTGTTTCGGACTAAACATGAGCCGAATTTGCGTGAGTAGCTGCAAATGGCATGGCCACATCAATGGGACACAGTGGCTGGAATCCCAAGCCCACCTGAAAAGGGTTGTGGCCAGTCAAGTTGTGGAGAGCCCGATTGTAGCTGTGCTGAACATAGGGGAGGCTCTCGTCCCATGTGCGTGGATGCTTTGAGTTGTACATGTGCAGAATGTGTACGATCATCCTGTTGATAACCTTTGTCTAGCCATCAGTTTGAGGATGGAAGGCTGTGGACTTAGTGAGTTTGGTGTCCAACATCGACCAGAGACTGGACCAAAATGTACTGAGGAACCTGCTGTCCCGATCTGAGATGATATACTGTGGGATCCCAAAGTGTACCCACACTCGTTCAAAGAAGAGTTTAGAAGTGGCTTCTGCTGTGATATTCTTTTTGCAGGCCGCCATAATGGCCATCTTCAAGACCCTGTCGATGACCACAAAAACACAGTCGTTTCCATGTTTAGTGGAAGGAAGACCTGAGATGTAATCCATGGAGATGGATTCCCAAGGTCGACTTAGGGTAGGCAGCGAGGTATAGAGGCCTTGCTTCTTGATGGTCGGTTTGACAATGGCGCAGGCAGTGCATGATCTGATGTACTTCCCGACATCCTGTCGAAGATTTAGCCAATAGAAATACTTTTGCAGTACTGCCGTCGTTTTCTCGGGCCCGAAATGCCCAGCAGCCCGACTGTAGTGTGCTTTCCAAATCATCTTGGCACGCTCACTTGAAGGAACACAAAGGTGACCCAGGTGGCATAACAAGGCATCCTGGAGGTGAAAATCTGGAACATGTTGACCCTCCAAGAGTGTCTGGTATGTGTGGCTGAATTCTGGGTCACTTTTGTAGAGAAGTGGCCAATCAGAAGTCTTGTGCTCATAAGAGTTGAGCACGGTGGTTAAAGCCATGATCGGTGGTTGACTAAGGCAATCTGCAACATTATTGGTGCTGCCCTTCTTATACTTGATATTCAAATGGAACTGTTGCAGGTATGTGGACCACTTTTGATGGCGATCATTCTGCAATTTCCCTTGGGTCTGTATGAACTGCAGGGGTTGGTGGTCTATGTGGATGACCGTTTCCTTCCCCAAAATGTAATGCTTCCATTGTCGGCAGGGCTGCACAATGGAATACATCTCTTTGTCATAAGTGGGATACTTTCCGAATGTGTCTGAAAGTGTCTCACTGTGATATGTCACTGGATGCCCATGTTGAGTAAGGACTGCCCCAATAGCATAGTCAGAGGCATCTGTCTCGACCTCAAATGGTTGTTGCAAGTTTGGTAATGAAAGCACGGGTGCCGAGCAGAGGCAATCTTTCAACTCTATGAATGCCTTCTGTTGAGATTCAGACCAAAAGAATTTTTCTTTCGCTCCTCCCTTGGTGACTTGACTCAAGGGCCAAGTGATATGAGAAAATCCCAACACGAACCTGCGGTAGAAGTTGGCAAGACCTAGAAAGCTGCGGAGCTCTATCAAAGTGGTTGGAGATGGCCAATCCCGAATGACTTGGATCTTGGCTGGATCCACATGCACCCCCTATTCATCAATAATGTATCTCAGATATTGAACCTGGGTCATGCCAAAAGTGCATTTCTCCAAATTGGCACATAACTTGTGTTGCCGCAGTGTTTGGAGAACCTGTTGAATGTGGTGGAGGCGCTCTTCCCAACTCTTGTTGAAGATCAGGATGTCATCCAAGTATACCACTACAAATGAGTTGGTGAATGGCCGCAAAATGTCTTCCATTAGCCTCATGAAGGTTGCAGGAGCATTCGTCAATCCGAAAGGCATAACCAACCATTCGAAAAGGCCCTCCTTGGCTTTAAAGGCAGTCTTCCACACATTAGAGGGTTCGATTGGTACCTGGTGATATCCTGACTTCAAATCGATCTTGCTGAAATATTTTGCCCACTTCAATTGGTCTAGGAGGTCATCAATCCATGGGATCGGGTACCTATTACGAATAGTGATCTTGTTCAACGCCTGATAGTTAATACAGAGTCTCCAAGTCCCATCCTTCTTTTGTACCAACACGATCGGGCTCCCACAGGGCGATGAACTCAGACGGATGTGACCTTTCTGCAGCAGCTCCTGAATTTGCCTCTTGATTTCATCATTCTCCAGAACGGAGCGCCGATAGATTGGTCCATTTGGTAGCGATGCACCTGGGGTCAGATCAATGGAGTGCTTGACTTGACAGTGCAGAGGAACCCCTGCGGGGGAGGTGAAGATGTCCTCGTACTCCTCCACGACCTTGTCCATCTGTAGTTGTTGTGCGGAGGGGCCCTGTTTCGAGGTCGTGGCCACCGTCTTCTTCTTTCCTTGAGGGCGTATCATCAGGAAAACAAATTTCCTTGTTTTGGAAATGAGCTTACTGCATTGTTTTGCAATAACCAAAGAGATAGCAGTAGGCGGTGCTACCTCCAGTATCCTGTACAACTTATTTCCCAGAGTAACAATAACAGCACGGGGCCTTGATTCATACACAGCATGTCGCTTCCACAAGTATGGTTGTCCTAATAATACATCACAAACTTCAAGGGGAGCAATTTCACACAATACCTCATCCGTGAAGGGCTTGATGTTGTATGGAAGGCGACACTGCTGGCTCACGCGAAGATCCCGTCCTTGGTGAAGCCACCCGATGGTGTACGGTTGTGGATGTGTTGTGGTCGGTAAGCCCAGCCGCTTCACGACCTCTGCCAAAATGAGGTTCTTTTGGCTCTCGCTGTCAACAATGAACTGTAGCGGGGAGCCCTTTACCCACATCTGGGAGTGGAAGAGACGCTCCTCCTCCTCTGGATCTTCAGGTTCCTCCTTCTGGATCTTCGTGGTGGCAACGGTGGCGTTGGGCTCCGCATTGATAATCTGCTTCCTTTTGTCATTCCCCTTGTCAGGTTCTGACTCAAAGTCGGAACATGCATCTGATTCTGAAACCTTTAGCTTAGCCACCAGTTACTGCTTGGCCCGACACTCACTTGTGTTGTGAATGGAGCTCTTATGGAACTCACACCACTTTCCCGTGTCCTTTTTCAGTTTCGCGATGTTGTTCTTTGCTTGCAGCTTTTGCGGGTTGTCTTAGGCTGCCCCGCCTTGGCTTTGTCCTTTGTTCTACGGTTTGGGGGCACCTTTCCCTTGCTTCGGATTTGCAAATCCAAAGTCTCGCTTCTTCTGTTTAGACTTTTGCTCGACCTTGACGGCATATCGGTATGCGGTGCCAAGTGAGGAGATGTTCAGGAATTCTATTTCTTCCTGGATGTACTTGTGCAGGCAGCCGCAGTATTTGAGTACCAAATGCTGCTCTGAATCCTTGATACCCAACTTTCTGCCAAGGGTATGGAAAATATTGGTAAACTCCAACACGTCTTGGTCCCTTCCCTGCCGCAGAATGGTCCAGTTTATGTATTGATCCTCATAGCTTCTGACAGGGTATTACTGCTCCTTGATGGCATCCCGGAATGAATTCCAAGTGGGTGCAGCTGAAAATAGTGAGCCTATACTTTCATCCTTCTGCTCGCAATAGGTTTCCCACCAGTCCTTAACGTGGGGGGCTGCTTTGAGAAGAGCGAAAATAGTCTTTTACCGATTGGAAAAGTCATGAACAAAAAAATAACCCTCTAGCAGATTTAACCATTTATCGACGGCATCTGTGTCTATCTGACCCTCGAATATGGGGATTGTTAACACACACATGGCAGAAATAAATATGAAAGATAAAACATGAGAGTATATTTTTATTAACAAGAGATATACATTTATAGTACATGGTTTGACCGTTGGGTTCCACATCCCAAGGTCTCTTGGACTCCTTTCTCTATTTGGCTTCCACACTAACCCATTGAGGATTAGGTGTCCAACATTCCCCCCCCTTAATCCGAAGGGTTATGTATGAGTCCAAGAAGAGAGCTGTAAAACAAAATGTGCAACAATGCATGGCAGCACTAGGCTGAATGTGCTCTTTGAAATGTTGGTATAAAGGGCGGTGGTTTAAGGATGAACACCAACGCTAGAACACTTAGTGCAGTTCCCGAAACTCTTCCAAAACTAGCAAGAAGCTGAAGTCTTCTGCTAGAGGAAGTGCTCCTATTGTTTTGAAGAGGGAAACCTTCAACCATGAAAGGGAGGTCTCACCCCGCATAAAAGGGAGAACTTCAACGTGAAAAGGGAAGTCTCAACCTGTGATGGTTTAAGGATGACCAACAACTCTGGAATGCTTAATGCAATTCTTGTAACTCTTCCAAATTTGGCAAGAAGATGAAGTCTTCTGCTAGAGGAAGTGTCCCCAATTTTGTTCCTAGAATTCTTCCGAAACTGGCAAGAAGCTGAAGTCTTCTGCTAGAGGAAGTGTCCCAGATTACCAACTGAAGGCATGCTCAGGGGCATCTTTGTCTTTGGCTACAACTCTGAAACTGGTGTGGCAAGTTGTGGCTCAAGCTCGCTTGATGTGACTTTGAAGCTTGTAGATGACCATCATTTCCCCCCCTGTCAGATACAAGGTGAGATGATGGAGAAAACTCAACTGCAAGACTGTTCAATACTCTGGAACAAGTTCTGACATGTGATTGGAATATCTTCTTGGCTGTTGATGCCCATTGCCAAGAAGCGATCCATCCAAGATGAATCTTTGTTCTTGCAGGACGTTTGTTTTCGAAGCATCTGTTTGAAGAATGGGTGGTTTTATGACAGTGCTTTACATAGATGAAGATCAAAACAGTGATCTTTCAAATGGCCAACTCGGTTACAGTGTTGGCATTTCGCAATCTGTTGTTGTTGTTGTTGCTGTGGAAGAGGGGCAGAATCTGGAACAGCTGGAGGTGAACTGTCATGAAGGAATCCAGCACTCTGAAACTGAATGGGCTTGGCGTAGTCTGGAATATGAAAGGACAAGTCCTTGTCATATCCAAGACCAGTTTTGTGCTTGTTGTGGACAAGCTGTTCCCAAGGTCTGATGATGGGTTTGGGAAGTGTAGACTGAGTTTCTGCATCTGCATGTACAACTGTTGCTTTATTGGGCACTAGATCTGAACCAACTGTAACATTATTGACTTGCTTCTGATGGGTTGCAGTCTCAATGTTCTAAACAGAAACATGTTCAGAATGACTCTTCTATTTTAATTCTTCTTGCTGTAGCTGAGATTCGAGCTGCAAAAAGTCAATTTTCTCTTGTGCATTTTGTAGACAAATCTGAATGTCTGTGAGAGAAACTTTGCTGAATTTTAATGTATCATGAGTAGTAGACAATATGAGAGTTTCGAGGAACTCTAACACTTCATTGATTCTGGCCATTTTTTTTCTTCAATGTCAGATTTACAGCTTAAAAACTTATCACAACTACTACTCAATGCAAAAAAGTAATATCACTCATAGTACACAGCAATATCCTTTATAAATGTGCAGCAAATAATCAATGTGCAACCAGCAAGCACCAATTACAATCCATTACATAAAAATGACCAGCACTATGTTCTAACAATACAGCCGACTAAACTTTTCTCCACAAAAGACTACTTTTATTTGTCAAAACAATCATTGCCTTTATACAGCCCACCAAACTCTTATGTAGCAGTCGAATCAAGGAATCAATGCATAAATATGTAGACATAAACTATAATGAATTTTAAATACAATGCCACAACTGGGGCAGTAGCGACTGCAAACTTGCTTGGATCCTTCAAATACTCCTTCACTTTCAAAGCAGAAATGATGGCTATCAAAACTTCAACAATTATAGCACCATGTCATGGACAGGACTTGAATGCTCATATATAAATACTTGACTAGGGTACGAATCAATATTCTCTGATCTGGCCACTTTCTTCAAAGAAAACAATAGTCCATTTTAAGAAACCCAACCGGAATAACTGAGAGAAAACCATAAAGAGTCCTGAGTTTGTATGGTTTGGTCCACTGTAGTATTTTAACAAACAGTTTGTGTATGAAATGAATTAAGCCATCATTCCTGGAAATACAATTAAAACAAACGATAAATCAATTATGACTATATTTCATAAAGAAGGAAGTAAAGCTTTGTCCATCACGACGCTGCAATGTACTATATTAATTACTCCGAACAGCACTGGGAGCCAACCCTCCGTTTCTCAGATTAACCTCCACCACGAAATTCGATATCTGGTAGCTTGTAGTGCCTTCATTCGAATGTAATGCCGGCTAGTTCAATTCTCTTTTACTTCAAGCGAAACCAAGCCTTCAAGGGAAACACTCGGAGCCAACGAAAAGAAGCCCTACAATGCCAGCCAAAAGCTCGAGTAGACCATGGTGCCTGATCAGAAGAAGTCTTGATTTCAGAGAAAAAGAATGCATAAATACCCAAATTTTCTACTCATCGATCCTAGGCAATATCAAGTGCACACATATATGGGCGGTATCTCAATGTAAAAAAACATACACCAGAAATATCATACACAAAGTTCCACTCAAACTGATTTTGATTTTCAACGACTCAGAAAAGGTGCATAGAGGGAATCCCAAGCCTCCTTAGATAAGACCCTTAAAGTAGTCCACGATATCAGATTTTTTTTTTATTTGAGACATTAGGGTAACCAGTTCACCAAAGAGTCATCGACCACACCAACACCCGTGGGTTAAAAACATTTACAAGGCCTTAGATGTCACAGGGATGCTGACATGCCATGCCCGATAAATAACAAAAATGGCTTTTGAAATTCATTGGCCATAACATGATTACCACTGAGGAACATCCAATGGAATTTCACGACTCTATAAGAAACAGAAGCGAAATCGCAGTGGCACCACAATGATATGAAGTGATATATATATTATGGTCGGCATGTAACAACGTTCAACCAATGTAATGCGACCCACCAAACTGAGAGTAGGTTCCGCATATACCAAGATTGCGTTGTTATATTACGGGATATGGATGTGGAGTCGAAGTATGGGAGGAGATTGCGCTCTGATATGGAGGTGTGTCATATCAGTGAAACCTTAGGTGTGGGGGCAGAATAATGGAACGCATATAAATATGTACAGAACAGAAAGTAGTATTCCAGGACAGCAGGTGCGATGTCGTTGGAGTATGGCAGTGTATGGGCGAGCACAGTTAGCAGAACTGCGTGCCTGAAGCAGAATACCATACCATATCAATAGAATGTGTATACAATGGAACGCAAATACTGTATATCAATGGAACGCGTGTATTAATGGAATGCTGGTCATCAGGGTCTGAGACAGCATATGCAGTGACACACCAACAAATCATTCTAGCGTATCCTGTCAACAGAGCCTTGTGGGATCCTCGCACGTCCGTTGTTACTCCCGACGAGGATATCTTCTACGCGGTATCGCTCCTCCGTTTCAACAAACCTTATCCAGAGGGGCCTCCTCTCCCGATTGTCCTCGATCAAAATAACGTCGTTCTTGAGGCAGACTTTCGTTGTCAATTCTTTTGGCAGCCCAAATAGGCACAGGAAAAGGAACTCGTCCCTCTACACATCAACGACTCGGTTCCCTCAAATAAAATACTCAGCCCCTTCAACAGTTAGTGAAACTTGGTCATGCACCAAAGTCGCAATACGCTGCTTCAACGCTCGAAAAACTTCCCGGAGAGTGCACCAACCACGATACAGGAATGCATAGTCTCTAATTCAGCGCAGAGAAGTAATGCGGCCAGAGGATTCAGGACAGAGTATGTGGCAGGAAAATAGGAGTTACAGGAGAATCTAAAACGTCTATGAGGCCAGCAATGTGGAGAGGGCAGCGTATGGAGGCCAGTGGAGTATATGGAAGCCCAACAGTCCAAATTCACAGTCTTAGCACAATTCAAGCAGCGTAGCAGAGCAGCGTAGTAGGACTATGTCAGAGGAGCGAGGGAGGTTATAAAATTGGCAGAAAAATCCATGAAAAACTGACATTCTTCTGAAGAAAATAATACCATGTCAAATACCATGTCAGAGAATAATGGTAAATCGCAGCGCTGTTATACCAGCGTGGAGAGAGCAGCAAAAACTCAAGTGTTACTGAGATTATCAGGCAGGGCAGACCCTGATTATCAAGCAGAGGGAAGACCCAGATTACTGCACATAAAGGCCATAAAACAAATAGCTCAAAGTAATTATGCAAGGCAGGAATACGCCTGCTCTGATACCATGTTAAACACACACATGGCAGAAATAAATATGAAAGATAAAACATGAGAGTATATTTTTATTAACAAGAGATACATTTATAGTACATGGCTTGACCGTTGGGTTCCACATCCCAAGGTCTCTTGGACTACTTTTGTCTATTCGGCTTCCACACTAAACCATTGAGGATTAGGTGTCCTTGATGGCATCCCGGAACGAATTCCTAGTGGGTGCAGCTGAAAATAGTGAGCCTGTACTTTCATCCTTCTGCTCGCAGTAGGTTTCCCACCAATCCTTGACGTGGGGGGCTACTTTGAGAAGAGCGAAAATAATCTTTTACCGATTGGAAAAGTCATGAACAAAAAAATAACCCTCTAGCAGATTTAACCATTTATCGACGGCATCCGCATCTATCTGACCCTCGAATATGGGGATTTCAAAATTAACTTGTACCTTAAAAGGTGTGGCATTTCCAGTGTAGCTGTTGGAAGCCGATGCGTCGCCCCTAGGTAGCCGCTGAAGGATCTGGGCGAAGCTATCCATCATTGCGTTCCTTTGTCGCTCGAGGGCTTCTTCGAGCAAGATTTTGATAGGGTCTCCTGCCCCCTCGTCTTTCTTTTCATCCGCCATGGGAGGCCGTCGGGATTGGCGAGGTTGGTCTTGCAAAGGTTCGACCAGTTCAAGCCCTAACTCCTTATATCCCGACCTCGTTGGGGACATGCAAAGAAAAACAGAGAAAAAAAACAGACCGCTTGATACCACTGATCCGGATTTAAACAGGAATGCCAAAAATTACAGAGATAACCATAAACCCAAAGATGCAGCGGAAATAATACTTCATTTCATTAATGGAAAATATTGAAATATGCTTACAAACAGAAATGGAAATAAACCAGCTAGGGCGATGGTAGCTTATCTCTAAAAAGAGATGTGGTGGCTACATGCCTCTAAACTGTGTTACAATGAAGCTCGAAGGCCTATTTATTGTTGAGAAACAATGGAAAATCCTAAAAATCCAAAAACCTAACCCTAGAAGATGAAACACCAAACTGTGGGCCCCGTTTGGGTAAATTGGTACATCAACTTCTCGGGGTTGTAACTTTGGCATACGATCTTCGTTTGACGCGCACAATATCTCGCTAGAAAGATCTATCCGAGAACTACAACTTTGGGAAGAGCAACATCGGTATATGGACCCATGTTGCTCCCAGTTTTCCCAAAAAACATCACTTAGGGCCTCAAAACGGCTTCGGAAGTTCAAGACCCAAAAAACTGCTAAAAATAGTAAACTGTGCTACAATTAAGGAAACTGAAAAGCTGAAAGAAACAATGGTGGGGGTCCAAGTGGACTTGGTGGGTGGCCACCAATATCCACCTGGATCAAATAGTGCGAGCAGTCGAGCAAGAAAAAGAGGAGATTCTTGTTTATCTTCCAAGTTGTGAGCTCCGTAGAAATGGCCTCAACAAGACTTCGAGATCAGGGTAGGCTAGATGGAGCCTCGAATTATTGTATCTGGAAAGCCAGAATG
This sequence comes from Pinus tabuliformis, assembly GCA_031772625.1. Taxonomy (NCBI): domain Eukaryota; kingdom Viridiplantae; phylum Streptophyta; class Pinopsida; order Pinales; family Pinaceae; genus Pinus; species Pinus tabuliformis. The sequence continues at coordinate 2,018,834,594 of CM062819.1, forward strand.
CCTTTCCTGCTAGATGGAGCCTTGAATTATTGTATCTGGAACGCCAGAATGCCTTTCCTGCTAGATGGGCATGGTTTGAAGACGTATGCAGAGAAAGTTGTAGTTTTACCTACAGACCCACAACAGTTAGAGAACTATAATAAGGAGATGGCCAAGGCAAAGCAATTGATCCTTGATGGAGTTCAAGATCATGTAGTCTCGGATTTAGCTACCAAGAATACAGCAAAAGAAATGTGGGATGTTATCGCCACGCTTTTCCATAATCCTTCCAAGAATCGGAAGATGTTCTTGAAAGAGAAGCCACGCTTTTCTAGAATCCTTCCGAGAATCAAAAGATGTTCTTGAAAGAGAAGCTGAGGACCACCAAGATGAATAAGGGTGAAGGAGTCACTCCTTATCTCACTAGAATTCAAAATGTCTAAGATGAGCTTGCAGTCGTTGGAGAGACACCTCAAGGGAGTGAGCTAGTATGTATAGCTCTCAATGGTTTCACCAAGGAGTGGGCAACTTTCGTCCAAGGTATTATTGGACGAGATCAGCTACATGGATGGGATCGATTGTGGGCCGATTTCACTCAAGAAGAGATGAGGCTTGCTCTGGTCGAGAGTAATATCAATGGCAACAATAGCAAAGGACCGAAGAGTGTGAAGGATGAGGAGAACATAGCCCTTGCATTAAAGGGGAAGGAAAAGAAAGGTCTCAGTCAGGGACAAGGCTCACAAGGAGGAGAAAAGAAGAAGAAAGATCTATCGAAGATCAAGTGCTTCAGATGTGGTGATTTTGGTCACTATAGTACCCAATGTCTGAAGAAGAAAAAAGACAAGAAGGAGAAGTAGGAGCAGATAGCAACTTCGGCAGAGATCAACAATTTGTCCAGCAGGTTGGAGGATGAATTCGCTTTGTATGCAACTATACCTCTAGGAGAGAGGTGGGGGGACATTGAGTTGTAGACTCCAAAGTCGCAGAGATTTGGGTAGGGTCCATAGAGGAGCTGCAACAGTTGTAGATTACTCATATGGATCATTACCATTGTTATAGGGGCCCATAGTAGTCAGTAGCAGATGGATCAGTATCAGATGGCACAAACAGATCTTGAGGGACAATTGCAGTACTAGTTCCAGTCAAAAGCTGAGGGGTGCAGAGCAATTGCGGTGCGGACAATTACTCAATAGGCAGTACAAGGGCTACTTGTAGTCAGAGACTTATGAAACAGTTGCAAAGCCAGTACAAGGACACAGTTGATTCAGAGTTTTGTTCTCAGTTATAATAGTTGCAGCAATAGCAGCATGAGATCAATGGCAGCGCAGTGCAGTCTTGGCAATAGTACAGGTGGTACAGTGCAGGTCAACAACAGCGCAGATGCAGGGTGGTTCAACGATAGAGCGGCAAATGAATCAGAGTATGCGCAATAGTTGGTGGGCAATGGCAAGTTTTCACAAATGTCAAACATCAACAGCGTGTATGGGAGGATGTTATGAAACAGAGAGAACACCTTTCTCACTAAGAGGGAGTGTTTTTGTAGCATCAAACAAGTGTTCTAGTACCGACTTTGGTCAAAAAGGCTAAGGAACATTGGATCTCCAAAAACTAGAAAAGGTTTCAAGGGAAAACACCTAGAGATGGCTCAATTAAGTTAATTAATCAATAATTAAATATTTCCTAAGTCTAACTTAGGAAAAGTGATTAATTAACAGGAATTAATTGAGAAATGTTATAATTCTCTAGACGCTCACATGGATCAAGTTTGAGATGATCTTAGCCATTGATGGGGATCTAATCATGGTCGTTGGTTCACTAATGAGAGATTATAAGAGCAACTCGATGGGGATGGAGAAGACACTTGTGAGGTTGAGTTCCTTCGCAGATCGAGCTATCCAGTTGTAGAGGTCGAGCAGGGAAGAAGACTTCAAGCTAGAAGGGATGCATAGACAGAGAGGGATCAGAGACAGTGATTCCGGAGGAGTTTCTAGTTCCACAAAGGCAGCAGCAAAGAGGCTGAGTTATTCCACTAGAGGTTGCATAAGGACTGCGCAGGCAGCTTCAGTGAGGCAATTCAATTGGGTTGAGCAAGTGGTCGATTCAGTTGTCAGAGGCCGAGATAATTTTCCATAAAGTTGGAGAATCACTTCCAAAGGCAGCATCAAGCAAGACGACTTGATTAGAGGCAAATTTAGGTTGTGCATGTGAGGGTTTGCGCAAGGGTTCTTGGAGGGCCATTTTTCTTAATCAGGTTGTGCCGAGATTACTTGTGGAGAGAGAGAAATTCTCTCAGATAATTTTGGCCAGATTATTTGTTGAGGATTGCCAGTTTGGCATCCAGATTATACTCAGAATTTTCATTGTTGCATAATAATAATAAAAGCCCTATCTATTGCATTGGTTTTCCCATATTGGGTTTTTCCAAGGACATTTGTCCAAAAATAACGGTATCAATTTTATTGTGTGTTATATCATTTTCTCAGTTTCCAATTTATTTTCCGTAGCATTTTTATTTGTGAAAAATTGCAGTGTGATTTATTCGTTGTTTGTCGTAGCGAATAAATTGCATAATTTATTAATTTAGAAGAATAAAGTTCTAGTTGCTGCAATTTAAGGAAATTTCACACCGGCTATCTTTTGCATTTTATAATATTCTTTTCTTTTGTTGCTTGCTTGTGGCCATGATATGCTTTTAACTTTCTTTTAGCTGCATTAACCTCCAGGGCAACATTTCCAGGCCCGACCTAGACATGTGGACAAGGGGAAGGGGTGTGTCAATGCCTTATGGACCAAGAGAGTGAAGATGATGAAATAGGACTTGTAATGTGCAGAGGGGAGTGAAAAATGTGAAACGGGACCGCGCTACCAAAATCGAGGTTTCCCAATTAGTGCCCTTCTTGAAGCCATAGGCCAATAGGGGAGATCCCACAGGAATAGGGTTGAGGATTAACCCCCCGCCCCATTTAAAGTGAAGGAATGAGACATTGATCAAAACACTTCCTTATTCCAGGTCACCCAATAATCCATGCCCAGAATTCCCAATGAAAAACAAGCATAAGCGTCTGATTGCACAATGAAAAACATACCTTCCGAGTTGGAGTGCGCACCTTCGAACATATGCTCTTGACAAATGGGCAAGGGGGCCTATGACCAATTCAGGGAGCGAAGATCAAATGGCACAATATTTCAACTACATCAGTGGTTGTTAGGGGTTGTTGGCTGTCGGCTGAAGAGATGTCTAGGAGAAAAATTCTCCTATGGGGTCACCCACTTTTTGGTGGGTAACAGTGTCGATCCTTGTTGACCACTCTATGTCAACGACCCCATAGCAATACACCCCTTTTTTCGCAAAAGGGATCTATCATGTTAGAGTGTTCGCGCCTTTCAGATTTCATCATCAGCCGACAGTTTTGTTAAAGATGTAAACCCATTCTGCATGGTTATAATGTAAATGATCTTAGTAAGACCATCATGTATGTAACAACCTAGGTAAGCATAGTATTTTGATGACGATTTCTACCTTAGGAGGTTTTTTGTCTCACTGATTCATCTGTGTCTCTAGACACAAATGATCAGCAAAGTTTTTCCCTCCAACCTCACCCCAAAGCTAGGGTGGATTTTGTTGTCAAGATATTAATTGAGTCTTAATGTTTTTTATCGAGTCTTTGTAAAAGTAATTTGAGAATAATCCTAGCTAATTGGCTAGATTATTTTATTACAGATTACTTGGTCTACTAGATCATATTTTGTGTCACAGAAATGGGTAAATGTTGAGGGTCTATGACGAATGGGTGTTCCCCCTTCATGTATTAAATTGTAAAATCTTCATGTAAAAAATATTTAGTGCATGGTCCCTCATAATTAGACACCATGGCTAAATATTAGAGGGTTGGAAAAATAATTAATCCCCTCATAAGTCAATTAATTAAATTTTCTGGCAAAATTAAATTAAAATCTTAAGCCAGAAATTTAATTAATTTTGTGTCCTAGGTAAAATTAAATTCTCCAATGGTGAAATTCGTGGGTTTTAAAGAAGTTAATTTTTGGAGGTCCCTGGCCAAGGGAATATTGAGGAAATCAAGAAATTTTGGACCCTTGGGCCTTGGTGGTTAAGTCAAAGTCAAATTTTTGAGGAAATTAACTCAAAATAATTAATTTTGAGTTAATTAAAAATCAATTAAATGATAAATTCGATTTTTCCTCAAAAATTAAATAATTTCGACGATGATGATTAAAGATTAATTAAATCTTTATGAACGGTCGAGATTAATTTGACAGGGATCAAGCCAACTAGCCGTTGGATATTTTACCTATAAATTAGAGGTCAATGTCAGTCTGTTTTTTCATCCGATCTTTGAATTGTGTACTAAGCTCTCAAGCTCTCTTGTATACTTTTTTGAAAAAATTCACTAGTCTTTGGGGTTTCAATGTGCGGTGGTGTTCCTCTTCATGAATTTATGGTAATATTGTTTTAATTACTGCTTAATGTTATGTGAAAACTATCAATCAATAGCTCTTTTAGAATGATCTGGTACAGGTATCTTATTCGGTTTGTTGGATTTAGGGTAACATTTTTTATTTTGATCGAAGTAGCAGGTATCTCTATTTCTTCAGAATTTCATTGTTGTTCGAATTCTCTATTTGGTTTGATGGATGATCTAGTGTTTGCAGGAAATCTCTCAGGTTTTTTTGTTGAGCGTTTGGGGATAATCCTTGGTTGGACACCAACTCTCAGCATATATTTTTTGAAAAGCCTACCTCATGTAAGCTCCAGGATTTATCTAACAAAAAAATCTTTTTCTACAAGGTGTTTTTAAATATTTGTGAAAAAATTGATAGATCTGGCTATTGAGAGCCTTAGATTATCGGATCTGGGAGTGAAGTTGGACTCATACTCCTCAGATCTGATAGATCTACGATCTTTGTGCATAGATCTGTAATTTTTATTTTGATTTAAAATTTTCTAAATTGGGTTTTGGAGTTTTTATTCATATCTTGATTTTGGGTGTTTTTGTTTTCGTTTTTGCAAGTGCAGATATGAAGGAAAAAAATTATTTGAAGCCAGATCTAGACCCTGAAGGTTAAGATATGGCCTCAATACTATTTTACAAAGACATGATTTAAAGTTATTTATAGTCAGAGGGTTTCAAAATTTAGATCTGGGAATTTAATGAGTTTTCCTGAGAGGAAATTTGAAGGAGGAATATATAATTTTAAAATATAAATTTCTAGAAAGATTTTTAAGGTTGTTGGGCTACCATCCACTGCCCTAAACCCCTTTAAAATTTTGTTGCTCCCTCTGTCTGCTTTTTTCTTTCTTTTCTCTGAAATCGCTCCTCTTTTCTACTGTGATTTGTCTCCTCTGCAAATTTTCGATTTTGTTTTTTGTTTGCCTTTTCTTCCCTTTTCATTGTTGGCTTCCTCGACCTGGCTCTCATCCCTCGCATTCCTTGTTGCCCCTGCGTATTACCAGCCTGTAGCTCCCTTTCCTTTCGAAATCCGAGATCTTATGTGTTGTTGTCCCTTTCATATCCTTCGCAGTACTTTTCCTCCGCATCCACAGCCTTCTCTACATCCTTCGCTGCTTGTCCCTCTCTCCTGCAATCTTTTGCTTGCCGCGACACTCCGTTCCTTCACTGCGTGCACTCTCATTCTTCAACCCACAACCCCAACTTCCTCTTCTTTGTCGAGCCTTTGCCCGCGACTTCTCTCCTCCGCATGCTCCTCCCTGCCTCTTCCTTTCGCTCGATGCTTCCCTTTGCGTCGCTGCCCGAGCTCCTTTGAGCTTTTCTCCCTCAGCCCTACATTCCTCAAGCTCTATCCCTCACTGCTGCCGTCAAGCCTGCATAGAAGCACTTTATCTACTTTTCATTTTTTTCTTTTTAATGCTCTTGTGTTGATTTCGTTAGGGTTAGATTTCTTTTAATTCGATTTTTTTTTTTTTAGGTTTGTTTTTCACATTTTATTTTTGTTTTGACTTTTGTTTAAATTAAAAAGAAACTCTAAAATTTTGATTTTTTATAGTGTGACTTTGATTTTTTTTAGGAATCGAATTTCATTTTTTTTGCTTCTTTTTTTTTTTTTTGTTAATGACACTTGGATTTTGTTTGATATAAAAACAAAATATTAAAAAAAAATCATTTCCATTTTTTAATGTGACTTTGATATTTCTAAAGAATTAAATCAAAAGAGAACTTTGTGCTCTCACATTAAAATTATAAATTTTTATGTGGCCTTTGGCCCATTAAAAATTTAATTCATTAAGCCTTTTGATTTATTTATTTTTTACATTTGTCACATTAATTTTATAAACCTTAGCACATTAAAATTTGCCTAAGGAATAATTAAATTTTTAATCTAAAGTTCCTTGGGGTTTTTTTGTGTTAGGGGTTTGGGACTTTAAATTTTAAAGGGAAAATTTTGTGGTATTAAAACACGTTTAAATAATTTTTAAATCGTCTCTAAAGATTGACTATAGGAAAGCAATATTTTTTTCAGATTGAGGTCACTTATGAAAAATCATTTAAATTTTGGAATTGTTAAGTGTTTAGCATTTAAATTTCATAGTTCTTTATGGTATTTAATTTTCGAAATTTTATTGGTAGAGTATTTTGCATGCTAAGGTTTTGAGCATTTTCTTATGCTTGACATCCATTGAGATTGGTCATCGTTGAATTAGCTCTAAGCGTTATTTAATTACTTGAATTATTTGATGTTTATTGCATGTTAAATATTTTGTGAATATTTTGAGTAATTATTAAAGTATTGTGTCAAGGAATTGTGATAAATTGCATATCTTTTGTTTCATAAACTAAGTATTTTTTTTGAGCATTTGATATTGTGAAGAAGATTTTGTTCTCTTTGAGCTATAATTGCATTTGAAAGAATCTAGAAGGTTTGAAGTAAGCTTGTGGTTTAATTGTGATATTCTAAGAAGTTTATCTTTAAGTCTTTGTCTAGTAAAGTGAACATTTAATTTTGGTGAGTAAGAGCTTTGATAGATTGCGACATAAGCGCTTCTGATCCTCAAATCTAACTTCATTTCATCATCTCGTGCATTCCATATTAAACTAGTTATGCTTAACTAAAATTTACTTCCAAGTATAAGCTTGATCGATAGAAAGATAGGTACCATCCATCTTTGCTTGAGAAGCCTACTTTTAATAATACTTAAAACGGTGACCTTGCAGTCATCAAAGCCACAGCGCTCTGCGGCGCCAGAGGCACCGGGTATGTTAGATTTTCAGGAGAGGTATCATTAATCACATCTTAGTGTGCTTCACCTTATCTTCTCTCTGCCAATTACTATGAAATCAAACTCAATATAGAAAGGATCGAAGGGTTAAAACTTAGATAGGCATTTAACTAAAATTAACCAAGTTTCCTGCATCTCACATTAGTTTTAGGATCTGCATTTCATATAAGATAGTTAGTCACCCAAGCAGCAATTGCTAATCAATTACTTGGTCCTAAATTTCCTAGCAAGATTGTTGACTCGATAAGGCACTGGTACCAATCGTTTAAATATAATCAAATCCTATAACTCTTGCTAAATCTTAATCAAGTACTTGGTCCCTTCATTGTGTCTCCCGAACTGGTTGGTCCCAACTAGTTCTCCTTCTTTCGATTTCCGTAGGGTCTACCCCCCTTAGCCTGTTGTAGGGAGACAACTTAAATGGAGAGATTGGGGATCAAGGTGACAGCCCCCAATCTGAACCATTGTCGCGGTGCCTAGATATTCTATGCGACAACAATCCCAATGAGTAAAGGCAATCAACCCAAAGAAAGGACATTGATAATAAGGGAAGCATGGAAGGTTGTCAAGTATGGATTTTCATGGGCATGCTACTTCAATCAATGCCTCCTATTAATGCCCCTCCTAAAGGAATGACCTTAGGGGAGGCCACACTGGATTAGGGGTAAAGGTCACCTCCTAGGTGAAGCATGGGAACAAGGGTACCATCAAGAGTAGTCGATCATCCAACTTAGCCAGTGATGCGTATTCATATTCCCTAAAACATTAAATGAAAGCACATGATTATAGAAATGGTTATTGTACCTTCTGATAGATGACTCACCTTCCTTCAAGAAGCTTGCCATATTGGAGAGAGCATTGATCAGAACATAGGTGGAGAGCTCTAATGTAAAGCTATTTGTGGACCATCATAGGGCCACAAGCTGGCTGGCTGACCAATGGGGAGAAAATTTTTCTCTTGTGAGTTACCATGTTAACAAGACTAATGCACACTAAGTATGGTTCAACTAGTAGAAAAGCAACTCTCCCTTAGTTCCAAATTACTTTGCCAAAAATGGAGTTGTAGAGTCTAAAATAGAGTTAGATTCAATAAAAAAGTTCACTGAGGATAGGAGCCAAAAATAAATTATAACTGAAGATAGAACTCACACACATCATTGCTAACTCCAAAAGTACAGTTAAACTCCAAAAATAGGACTAAACTTCAAGAGACAAGGCTTCCCAGAATAAAGGGATCACCGGATAAGTTTTGTCCCTTGAAATAGGAAGGAAGTGTGCACTTGTGGATAAGAAGGCTAGGATATGGAAGTGTGCTCTTGTGGATAAGAGGGCTAGGATATGGAAGTGTGCTCTTGTGGATAAGGAGACTAGTGATAAGGAAGTGCACATTGATGGATAAGATATAGCCATGTCACTGTCCAGTCAATGCCACATGTCATCCTACATGGCAGCCCCTGCTAAAAATATACGTACTATAAATAGTAACTGCTAAAAATAGCAGGACCTCCTACTGCATTGGAAATGTAAGGTAGTTAATGTGCACGTACACCAACAGGAGGAGACACTAGTAAAATGGTGGTTGTAACTCTCCTTAGAGGGAATATTGTATTTGTAGGTATTAGACATAGAGCCTTATTACATTTAGTGATAGATTTTATCTATTAGAGAATGCTTCACATCACATTCTTACATGACATCCATTATATCCCTAATATTGGGATCATATGATTGCATAAGAGGGAATTAAACTGAGTGCATTTATTGATTCTCAATGTTCTTTTTGAACCAGTTGTGATCTATAGAGTATTTCTATCCAAATGAAAGCAGAATTCTGATTCAGAAATTTGTAGTTTCTCTACATATATATTTTGTTTCTTGTGTAACTGCATGGCAATTTGAAATTTAATTTGTTGTTCTTCACTTGTATTGCCTCAGGGATATAAGGTGACTAAACAGGGGACATCAATGATCATAACTAAATGGGAGGCTGTGACTCCAAAGAATCGTTTACCTCCAGTTTCATCTGTAGATGATCAAGGAATTGGAATTCAACTTGCACAGCTTGGCTTGGAAGCTTCAACAGCGGTACACTTTCCTTCCATCTATATAAATTTTTGAGGATGTATTATAAACTTAGCATTGACAATTAACGTTTAAACTTTATACAACATCTTAATTGAAAGAATGTGCATAATATTGCACTAGATATTGCCCACAAAGGTTGAGACACTGAAATCAAAGGATGTGGCACCTGTGGTTGGAAATTCATGGTGACTAGGTATAATGTGCATAAGAATATCATGTCTTGGCAAAGTCTTAGGTGCTAAAAGGTATTTCATCTCTTGGGTGAAGTCTCAAGTGCCAACTTTGTAAATCAGAGATTCAGAATGACTTTGACTTGATATTAATTGGATTTAACTTCCAATGAAAATATGACTTTGATTTCATTGGCTTTAACCTTCAAAATTACCCCACACATTCCATTGGTACAGCCAAGAGATTATCTTGGTGATTATGGTGAAAATTTCAAAGCAGATTTACAGGACTGTTTTCTGTTTCTAGGGAGCTGCTCGGCGTTTGAATTCAGCAGCTAAAAATGTAGAGATTGAGTCTATTGCAGGGCCAGAAAATGGTGCAGTCCTAGACCTACAATGTCTACTTTTCAAAAGAGAGGTATAGTTTCACAGCCTTCCTAACATCATTCTTGATTTGTTTTTTCTTTTATTGGGGTTAACTGTTAATGTATTTCACGCATAATATGATGCATTTACTTTTCACTCTATAATCAACAAATAACTTTGGTTTTGAAAGTGCTGTTGTAATCAGATATCCTGATTTTTTACCATCTTGTCTATCAGGATATCATATACAAGTTTTCTTAGGTTCAAATAATTGTTATGGTTAGCTTCCTTAAACCTAAAATAAATGAAGTACAAGAAACATGGCATTATAAGGATAGTGTAAATGTATGAGGTTAAATATTGTCTATCTATAAACAAGAGGAAATTATATCAATGTACACTAATGACCAAACTAGATCAATGGGATTCGGGGTAACTACACATGATAATAGTAGCCAGCTGTACCAAGGCGATATTCAGCTATTGTTGAATAAGCATAACCAGGTGTTTTGAGAGATTCCCCCAGAGAGACATAGATCTAGAGGAGGGGGGCAAACCTATGATCACCACACCTTACAGGCACCCGAAGAAATTCAACGATGAGATAGAGAAGGCCATCAAAGAACTACTAGCTATGGGCCACATCAGACCTGTTTCGAGCCCATTTGCTTCATCAATAGTTTTGGTGAAGAAGAAGGATAGCACATGGAGGATGTGCATTGACTATCAGGCGCTAAACAAAACGACCAAAAAAGGTACCCCATACCTAGGATCGACAAACTACTTGATGAATTGGATGGAGCGATATGTTTCTCAAACATTGATCTACAGTTAGGATATCATCAGATCCAAGTCCAGGAGCAGGATATGCATATGATGGCTTTCAGGTGCCACTATGGACATTTTGAATTCTTGGTCATGCCATTTGGGCTAACTAATGCACCAGCCACTTTCCATTCTTGTATGAACCACATCTTCAACAAGTGTTAAATTTTAGGTATGTTCTATGCTTAGAGCAATTTATTTCAATTTTCACAGTTAGCTCAATATCTTTTCCAGATTAGCAATCACATCAGCATTAAAGTAAACTACAGATAGAACATAAACATAAATCGCAGAAGACAAGCCAAGACAAGAGGACACAAGATGTGGCACTAGCTAGGAACAAACCCCAATGTGGGGAAACCCTTGATCAATTCTTCTTATATGTTCTTCAATAGTTCAGCAGAGAGAGAGAGAGATAGTACATTTACAACAGAAGTCAACGCTTTGACTTATCTAGATAAGATCATAGATCATCTCTAAGAAGATAATACATGAGATCAGTTGAAGACATGCTGCTTCAACTGATTCTCCAAGGTGACTCCTTCACCTATCATTGTGCTGCATTTTGTCATCATGCTACACCTCACCGCACTGCACCATGCTGCACCCATCATCACTATGCTGCATCTCATCATGCTTCATTAATCATGATTGTACCCATCACTATACCGCATTATGTGCCATTGTTGCATTATGTGCCATTGTTGCACTATGTTGCCATACTGACCTATGTGTTGGTTGCATCTTGCTTGCTTGTTGTCCCTAGCATGCTTGTTGTCCTTTGCATGCTTGTTGTTGCATGCTAGTTGTCCCTTGCATGCTAGCTGTAACATTGCATGCTTGGTGTATTTGTTGCTAAGTACCATACAACTGTCCAAATATTAGTTAGTTGTCCCTTGCGTGCTGCTCCCCTTCGGAGACAGATGCTCTAGCTGTTCCGGCAGTTCCAGCAATTCCAGTTGTTCCCGCCAGTTTCGGCTCAGCCCTCTGCGTCAGCTTTCCCACCTGTTCTAGCAGTTCCCGGCAATTCCGACAGTTTCGGAAATTCCAGTTGTTCCCGGTAGTTCTGGAAATTCCGGTTATTCCCGGCAGTTCCGACAATTGCGGCAGTTCCGGCTATTCTCGGCAATTCCGACTATTCCCGTCAGTGCCGTCTATTCCCAGCAGTTCTGACAGTTCTCGGCAATTCCGACTTCTGCCCTTTGGATTAGGGCAGCGTTATCCCTTAGGATCTCTCCTCCTACTAAAACGCAAAGACAAGTAGAGAGGAATAGATCCCAAGTGTGTTGAAATGACTTGAAGGCCACCTCTATTTATACTAAAATGTTGAGCGCAAGTGGGGTTTATATGGTTGTTGGCCGACCTTGACAAATTGTCCCATAACACAAATAAATTCATATCTCCATGAATACTTATCAGAATGATGATCTTTAGATCAATCCTACACCTCTCGATGAGAGGGATCCAAGAAAAATATCAGCTTCCATTAATAAGATGACCCACATGGAGTTTGACCCTAGTTGCCAATTTTAACACTTCCTCTCAACTAGGGAGAACTCCATCCGCTAATCCATATGTCCGACTGCACTATCTCTGCCATTAGTGCCCTGCACTACTCTGCTCTGTTGAGCTCTGCTCTACTCTGCTGAACCATGAATAAGAAGAATTGATCGAGAATGTCTCATACCATTCTCTACTGACCCGAAGTCAGTTTTATTGATCCCAGATCAATATCACAAGAGAGTGTCTCAAACCACTCATACTGATCCCAGATCAATGGAGGTCATCCTAGCATAGGGAGTATGGTAGATACATCGATGCGTCCATCGATAGTACTACTATGGTCCCTAACCCCATTTCCCTGCTCATTGATCAGATGAGAGGTACTTCCCATGAGTCCCAGACTGCATGGGTAGGATGCCTCGACAAGAGAAGTAATCATCCTGTCCACAGGAGAAGGAATCATCCTGCCCCACAGTCGCCACGGGAGAACTAATCACCCCGGCACACAGGAGAACTAATCATCTTGTTTCACAGTTGCCACAGGAGAGCTAATCATCTCGGCCCACAGGAGAACTAATCATCCTGTTCCACAGTTGCCACAAGAGAACTAATCATCTCGGCCCACAAGAGAACTAATCATCCTGTTTCACAGTTGCCACGGGAGTACTAATCATCCCGGCCCACAGGAGAACTAATCATCCTGTTCCACAGTTGCCACGGGAGAATTAATCATCTCGGCCCACGGGAGAACTAATCATCCTGTTCCATAGTTGCCACGGGGTATCACAGGGGAAGGTTGAACTTGTCATCTTGTACATAGCGCACCACCAGGGGAGGCTAAGTCTCCATGTGGTCGTATGTTGCTCCAGTAAGTACCCCAAGCCACCCAGAGCTCAATGCATGCAACATGCAGGACCCTTATAAGAAGGTCTCTCAACAACTCCAAGTCGTTCGAGAAAGTCACAGATTTGACCTTTCCCCGGGGCTTTGACAAAATTTCTACGACCTGTATATCAGTCTCAATGCAATGGAGCATCCTCGCTCATCGACTTACCATATCCCAGATAAGGCAGTGTCTGATGTCTATCTGTTGGAGCAATCATCGAATACGGGATTCCTCAATAATCGAATCCCCCCTCTGGTTGTCACAGAGAATCACAGTGGTATTCATCATGTGTACAAACAACTCACTTAAGAGCTTCTGCAACCATGCAGCTTCACACGAGATCATACTCGTAGCTATGTATTCGATCTCGACGGTGCTTATAGCAACCGACTTTTGCTTCCTGCTCATCCATGATATCGAAACAAAATCCAAAGAGAACCAGCACTAAGAAGTGCTCTAGTGATCCTCCACACTGCTTGCCCAGTCAGCATTCGAATAATCACGCAGTTTCATATTTTCGGCAGTGTATCTCAATGCATGAGAGATTGTGCCCCGAAGATATCTCAGAAGATTCTTGGCACCAATCTAGTGAGTCTCAACCAAATATGAGCTCACCATGCTAACTGCAAAACATATGTCCAGACGGAAGTTCACCAAGAACATCAATGCGAATGAGTTTATGAAACTCAGAGGCATTTCCCAAATCTAGTCCAACATCACTACCATATAACATCTGAAAGTTAAGATCCTCGAGGTAGTTACAGGCTTGCAGTTTATCATTCCACATCCGGAATCCAACTCCCTCTTACTTCTGCAAATGAGAGGGTCTGCACCTGTCAGAAATAGGTCGTCCTCATAAGGTGCTAGTATGAGAGGTCTATCATCCACAACCTTCAAACAATGGTTTGGATCGGCTTCACTCTTAGTGAATCTCAGCTTCATCTGACAGCTATCAATCCTCTCATACTACGCCCGAGGAGTTTTGCTTCAAGTCATAGAGGGCTTTCTTCCACCTGCATACGTGAGATTCCTGATTATCAATCTCAAACCCCTCGGGTTGTTCTAAACCTGTGGACCTGCTATATGAGGGGAATGGTCCCCTTGTAAGATTTTCCTTCAGTACATCTCAGACATGTACTTTCATGCTCTTTTTGAATTCAGGCATCCCTGTCACCATCTGACTCACATACCTCCGGTGCTATGTGTCAATGGACATGGTCCCTAGTGGACTTCCTGCAACTTGACACAACCCTAAACTTAAAGACATTTTTGAAAATTCTATTTTCAAACACGTACCTTTCCATCGATGAGTGCCACCTTGTAACCTTTGACTTCCATTGTTGAAATGGACACCAGGTTCTTATTGCGATCAGGTACATAAAAGAGATTCTGTAAATGAATCAAGTTACCCTCATTCAATTGAGGGGTAACATTCCCTACACCCTTTCCGGGATAGGTGGCATCGGCTCCAAGTATAATCCCACGATTGTTTCCATCTCTACCAAATTAGAGAGTGCACCCTTCTATCCAATGAAGTGCCTTGAAGCACTACAATCAATAATCCAAATTCCCAAAGAATCTGAAGGAGAGGGCCAATACATGATAACGCTTCTTTATCTTATCAAAAACAATATTTGATTCTTCATACATGGGGTTCCTTGCTTTCTTTGAAGAGTCAGCCATTTCCTTGATGACCTACATTACCTGTCATTCCTTTTATCATTGAAGATGTCCCTAGAATGATTGTTATCTTCATCAAGAGATGTGTCTCTGCCATTCGGACACTCCTTCGCATAATGGCTGAACTTATTGCAACCAAGGCATCTGCCTTTCCTTCCACCCTTAGATCCGAACTTCCCAATGAAGTGATATTTAGGTAGGCCATCAGAAACTTCCGTTGCGCCATTTTAGTAATATTCTCTTCTTCGACTTCACCCTCGACGAATTTGAAGAGGGATGAGGAATTCATTGATCCTTTTTTTTCCTTTCCCAACTGTCTTCGGTGATTGCTCTTTCACTCTTGCTTGGGCATTGCCTTCACTTTAGCTCCGATACCATGTTAAATTTTAGGTATGTTCTATGCTTAAAGCAATTTATTTCAATTTTCACAGTTAGCTCAATATCTTTTCTAGATTAGCAATCACGTCAACATTAAAGTAAACTGCAGATAGAACATAAACATAAATTGCAGAAGACAAGCCAAGACAAGAGGACACAAGATGTGGCGCTAGCCAGGGACAAACCCCAATGTGGGGAAACCCTTGATCAATTCTTCTTATATGTTCTTCAATAGTTCAGCAGAGAGAGAGAGAGAGATAGTACGTTTACAACAGAAGTCAACACTTTGACTTATCTAGATAAGAGCATATATCATCTCTATGAAGATAATACATGAGATCAGTTGAAGACATGCTGCTTCAACTGATTCTCCAAGGTGACTCCTTCACCTATCATTGTGTTGCATTTCATCATCATGCTGCACCTCACCGTGTTGCACCATGTTGCACCCATCATCACTATGTTGCATCTCATGATGCTTCATTAATCATGATTGTACCCATCATTGTACTGCATTATGTGCCATTGTTGCACCATGTTGCCATACTGACCTATGTGTTGGCTGCATCTTGCTTGCTTGTTGTCCCTAGCTTGCTTGTTGTCTTTTGCATGCTTGTTGTTGGATGCTAGTTGTCCCTTGCATGCTAAGCTGTAACATTGCATGTTTGGTGTATTTGTTGCTAAGTACCATACAACTGTCCCAGTTGCCCCTTGCATGCTGCTCCCCTTCGGAGACAAATGCTCTGGTTGTTCCGACAGTTACGGCAGTTCCAGTTGTTCCCGACAATTCCCGGCAGTTCCGACAATTCTGGTTGTTCCCGGCAGTTCCAGCTTCTGCCCTCTACGTCAGCTTTCTTGCATGTTCCGGCAGTTCCGGCAGTTCCAACAGTTCCGGTAGTTCCCGACAATTCTGGCTATTCGCGACAGTTCCAGATATTCCCGCAGTTCCAGCGATTCCCAGAAGTTTTGACAGTTCCAACTATTCCAAGCAGTTTCGGCTGTTCCTGGCATTTCTGGCAATTCTAGTTGTTCCCGGCAGTTCCGGCAATTCCAGTTGTTCCCGCCAGTTCCCACTTCAGCCCTTTGCGTCAGCTTTCCCGCCTGTTCCGGCAGTTCCTGACAGTTTCGGCAATTCCGACTGTTCCAGGCAATTCCGGCTATTCCCAGCAATTCTAACTTTTCCCGGCAGTTCCGACAATTCTAGCAGTTCCGGCTATTCTTGGCAGTTCCAGTTATTCCAGTTATTCCCAGTAGTTCTCGGTAGTTCCGGCTGTTCCCGACAGTTCCCGGCAGTTCTGGTAGTTCCGGCAATTCCGGCTGTTCCCGGCAGTTCCAGCAATTCCACTGTTCCCGACAGTTCCCGACAGTTCCCGGCAGTTCCGGCAATTCCGGCTATTCTCGACAGTTCCGGCTTCAACCCTTTGCATCAGCTTTCCTGCCTGTTCCAGCAGTTCCCGACAGTTCTGGCAGTTCCACCAATTCCAGTAGTTCCCGACAATTCCGGCTATTCCCGACAGTTCCGGATATTCCCGGCAGTTCTGGCTATTCCCGGAAGTTCCGGCAGTTCCAGCGATTCCCGGCAGTTCCAGCGATTCCTGACAGTTTCAGCGATTCCCGGCAGTTTCGGCCGTTCTCGGCAGTTCCGGCAATTCCAGCTGTTCTCGGTAGTTACGGCAATTCCAGTTGTTCCCGTCAATTCCAGCTTCAGCCCTCTGCGTCAGCTTTCACGCCTGTTCCGGCAATTCCTGACAGTTCCGGCAGTTTCGGCAATTCCGGTTGTTCCTGGCAATTCCGGCTATTCCCAGCAATTCCGGCTTTTCCCGGCAATTCCAACAATTCCGGCAATTTCAGCTATTCTCGGCAGTTCTGGCAATTCCGATTATTCCCAGCAGTTCTGGCAATTCTCGGCAGTTCCGGCAATTTCGGCTATTCCCGGTAGTTCTGGTTTCTGCCCTCTGGATTAGGGCAGCATTATCCCTTAGGATCTCTCCTCCCACTAAAACCCAAAGACAAGTAGAGAGGAATAGATCCCAAGTGTGTTGAAATGACTTGAAGGCCACCTCTATTTATACTAAAACGTTGAGCACAAGTGGGGTTTATTTGGTTGTTTGCTGACCTTGACGAATTGTCCCATAACACAAATAAATTCATATCTCCATGAATACTTATCATAATCGGATGATCTTTAGATCAATCCTACACCTCTCGATGAGAGGGATCCATGAAAAATATCAGCTTCCATTAATAAGATGACCCACATGGAGTTTGGCCCTAGTTGCCAATTTTAACAATAAGCAATTGAGGAAATTCTTATTGGTGTTCTTCGACGACCTCCTCATATACAGCAAAACATGGAAGGAGCACTTGGGACATCTTGATGAGATTTTGGGCATTATGAAGGAGCAGTCACTTTATGCCAAGGCATCAAAGTGCAAGTTCAAGATGATAGAGATCCTTTATTTGGGACATATAATCAGTGTGCAGGGGGTACAATCGTACAAGTGCATCAAGAGAATATTCAGGCTATATTGGATTGGCCCATACCCATGAACCTTACAGAGTTACAAGGATTCTTTGGGATTTGTAGTTATTAACTTATTACAGGTGATTCGCCAAAGGATTCTCTCAGCTAGGCACACTATTGACAAATTTGACAAAGAAAAGGGTGTTCAGGTGGACAAAAGAGTTTGATAGAGCATTTAACAAGCTCAAGGAGGTGATGAGCTCATGCTCAATATTTGCACTTCCTAATTTCAGCCAACCCTTTGTATAGGAGTGTGATGCTTCGAGTGAAGGGATAGGAGTCGTGCTAATGCAGAATAAACATTTGATTGCTTTCAAGAGCCGAAAACTCAGGGATCTAGAGAAACTCTACTCCATCTATGACAAAGAGATGCTTGCCATTATGCATGCTTTGATGAAATTCAGGCACTACTTGGTAGGGGGCAGGTTCGTGGTTAAAACAGATCACAACAGCTTATGAAATTTCTTGGAGCAAAAGGACCCCAATGAAAGACAACATAAGTGAGTAAGTAAGGTTCAAGCCTATGTTTTTGACATTGAATACATGAAAGGCAAAAAGAACGTTGTGGTCGATGCGCTCTCTAGGAAACCAACAACATGTTCACTCATGGAGATCACAGAAGATTGGAAGGCCCACCTCATGGTGGAATACTCTAAAAACAAGTTTGTTTGTGAACTAATGGATGGCCTTATCCAAGATGACAGGTAAAAAATAGTAGATGACATCATTTTCTATAAAGACAGGATATATTTGGTCCCTGTCCACACTCAAGGAGAAGACCTTGAAGGCTGCAGATGACACACCATTAGTAGGTCACCGAGGGTACTTCAAAACATATAGACAAGTTAGGGAAATGTTTTCTTGGAAGGGCCTCAAGGATGATGTGTCGAGGCACATAAGGGAGTGCATGACTTGTCAGCAGAGCAAGCTCATGCATACCCATTCTGCAGGATTTCTACAACCCTTGCTTTTCGGGAATAGATTGACCAAGGATTGCATCTACATGGTGGTTGACAGATTGGCCAAGTTTGCTCATTTCTTCGCAATTTCAGCTAATTATAAGGCCACACAGGGGGCATAATTGTTCTTGAAGGATGTATTCAGACTCCATGGGTTGCCTAAAAATATAGTTAGTAATCTAGATGGCAGATTTATGAGTGCATTTTGGTAGGAGCTCTTCATATTAGTGGATATAGAATTGACCTCTAGTACCAGCTATTATCCTCAAACTGATGGCCAAACAGAGATTGTGAATAAGTGGACTAAGGGGTATTTGCGTAATAAAGTGACAAGGTAGCAGAATGCATGGATCAAATGGTTACATCTCAAGGAGCATTGTTACAACACCACTTATCATATGTCTATTTAGTATTGGGATGGCCCCATTCAAGGCACTGTATGGGTATGACACCCCATCTTTTGTCGAGTTAGCATTTGGGGATAGTAGGGCCCCAAAAGCTGAAGATTGGATACAGGAGAGCCAAGGCATCCTATCCTTAAGGAGAATCTATAGACTTCCTAAAACTAACAAAAGATGTATGCGGACAGGGATAGAATAAAGCACAACTTTGAGGTGGGAGACATAGTTTTCCTAAGGTTACAGTCATATAAGTAGTCTTCACTCAAGAAGAGCGGTGCAAAAAAGCTTAAGCCAAGATTTTGCTGCCTTAATCCACGCTTGAGATTATTGTGGAGAAAATATCTAACTTCACTTGGTGTGGCCTTGGGGGCAAGTCTTGAATTGAGATTGTCACTCAATTCTCAACTCCTCCATCTAAGCTTACTTCTAGTCGAAGCCAAGTATGTAAAAGCAGCATAAGAACTTAAGACATAATCGTCGATTCCATGAGCATGAACATCCACAAGTATGAATATTGCAAGATAAGAAAAATAGACTAGTGGCAAATGATAAGTACTTGAAAGCAAAAGATCCAAGTGCAAAAGATAAACTTGAAAAGTAAAGGTTGGAAAGTAAATTGCTTAAGAGATAAATACCCCACAAGACAAATACTTAGGAAAGATAAGCATGCATAACAATGAAAATACTTGAAAATGTAAGACTTGGAATCAAGATTCTTAATAAATGATTATATGCTTGCTTGAAAAGAAACAGATATTGCGTCAAGATAGATGCATTTTAAGAAACCAAAATTGTGAGATGGATGTAGAAATTGCTCTTGGTTAACTTTAGCTAAAGTTAGATGGTTAGTTCTAAGATCTAAGGCAAGTTCCAAATGAACTCACTCCCCAGACCTTATCCTCGCCGAGGCCTCAAACTCAAAATAAGGAGGCAATAGGGGAACAAGGATCCCTAAATTGCTACTTCAACCAACAAAAGTTGGAGGTAAGTTATTATTGCAAAAAATTGACAAGTTTCTCTCTAATATAATGAAGAATTGCTTGCAAAATAAAAGGTGCTTGAAAGGTAAAGCAAAGTAATGAAATGAGAAACTAACCAAATTAATGACAGCAAGTGAGATGCACACAAGAATTGCAAGAATAAGTAAATCTAGAAATTAAACAAATTGCATGAAAGTGGAAATTCTACAAAAGAAATTAGATGCAAAATAGATAAAGAGCCTAAACAAATGAGATTGTACAATGGATAGGTTTGCATAAGTAAAGAGAAGCACATTAGACTAAATTGCATGAAATAGTTGAAATAGATTGCAAAAAAGAGATTAGATGCATTAGTGTTTATCTACTCTATTTTAGTTTAGTTAATCAAAATAGCCACTCAAACATCACATGAAACAATTTCTCCAAATGGGGAAGGGGAGATACCTAGGGGAAAAGTCCCTTGACTCTCAATAATAAAGGTAAATTTTATTAAATCCCTCTTATAGAATTAGGGATGAGGAGTGATTTGGAAGAAAGGCTTACAATGAAGTCCCTTAAGGGAGCAAATTGGCTTCTCCAAGTACTTGTAAGTTTCAAGAATAATTGCAAAATGAATGTTACAAATTGTTACCTCTTGAAAAGGAAATCAACAAACTTAGAGACAAAAATAAAATGAATATATTTTCAGGAAAGAGGGAAATGCCTTGAAATTAGAAATGATTACATGAATTTATAAAGCTCCTTTGGAAAATCCAAAGGGGAAATTTTTCTACAAGGGCTACAATGCTCTTCTTGAAGAAACTTGAGTGGGGAGAGACTCTTGAAAGGAGTTCCAAGGGGGGGAAAGAAGTGTTTCTAGAGTACTGGGGAGTTGGGGCTTCCTTTTTCAGTTGGAGTTGAAGCATTGATGTACTCATAAAATTATTAAAGAAGCATTTAGTGGTTTTTCTCCTGGAAGGGTTTCCACCTAAAAATTTTGGTGTCTACTGTCTTTGATTCTATGAACTGTTGATTTATGGCTTTAATCTAATGTTGAAGATAATTAATGCTCTGAAAAAGAAAAATTAACTAATTGTAAGTGAAATACTGATTCACCCCCCTCTCAGTATTTCCAACACTCCTAGCATCTCATCTGATTGTTACAATCAATCTGACAATCTACTCCCTCTAAATAGGAAGCCTCATCACCCTAGGAGA
The DNA here is from genome assembly GCA_031772625.1 of Pinus tabuliformis. NCBI lineage: Eukaryota > Viridiplantae > Streptophyta > Pinopsida > Pinales > Pinaceae > Pinus > Pinus tabuliformis. Next base: position 2,018,855,782 of record CM062819.1, read on the forward strand.
TTGCAACCCTTTCTTCGAGGTCTGAGCTCTTGTCCATTTTCAAGTGCCACTCTAATCGTGGGATGGTTATACATCCTCCTCAATCTCGATATTGAGGACTTGGTCCTTACATCCATCTAATGTACCATTTGACCCCAGAGAAAGAGCAAAAGCAATAATAGCAAAGTAATTAAACATAATGTACCTAATGATGAAGCAAGACTTTGCACAGTCCATTCTTTTTATCAGGATAATCCACTACATTTTAAGCTTCCTCATGTTGTCACCATGTGATGCAAGCTTCATCCAGAAGACACTATAGTCTTTCTTCTCTAGATATGAGAGTGGCTCCTTCATTCTCTTGTGCCATCTCCCTCTTGGAGCTAACTCGTCCTGCATTACTTTTGCATCTTGATGATCCTCAAGATGGATCTGCTTTCCTTGATCACAACCTTAATCAGGTAGTCAGGGATAGAAGCATTTGGTTAGCCAATTACTCATGCAGGAAGAACAAACAATTAATCTAAGAAGCTAAATCAATCTAAACAAAAATAGTATCACAAAATAACATAAGTCTTGAAAGTACTTATCTTTAATGAGGATTGAAGGAAGCTATCAGCTCCCTCTTGATCTTGCATCCTTCTTAGCCATGAGTCGCCACTATCCATCACATATGTCAATGTTGTCTTCACAAGAAGAAATGCTTCCTTTGTATTGTCATTTCCAGATCCTTAATCTCCTTCATTGGCAGCCAAGCCCAATTATCAATGTACAAGATGACCACTGGATCTGCATCATACCATCTCCTGTTGGGAGACAGGCCCATCCAGGGTTACTCTGAATATGTCATAGGTACTGAATTTACCACTTGAATTGAATCATATTATAAAAATGCTAAATCACACTAGGGTTCCAATGCTATAGAACCCAAGCCTTTACCATTCCAAGGCCACTCCTAGGGCTTCTCCCAAACCCTGACCTTTATTTGTAAGAATGAGAGCTCGCTAGGGTTTCCTCCAAACCCTTGCATTCTTTTAAGTCTCCCACATCTTAATCTCTTTCACTCTGGTTGAGTAAGAAATCCATCATAGGTGTCTACATAGGGTTGATCTCAATGACTTTTCTTCAGCCTAGCTCTGATTCCATGTTAATTTTAGGGCTAGATAGTTCTTTGTTGTAGAAAATTGCACTTTTAAACTTTTTCAACAATTTTTACATTACATTCACCCCATATCATCATTAGCAATTATGTAGAGAGAACAATAACATTAATAGTGCAGTGGAATAGTAAGGAACATTAGAAGAAAAGCATACACAATAGAGACACCAGGATTTTTTGGTCAAAGACCAAGGCAAAACCCCACAAGGGGGGGAACCTATAATCAATTCTTCTTCTTTTATTAGTCAATCAACGTTCAAGTGAGATACAAAGTACAATACACGAGTCTTTCAACATCAATCACAATAGGCCTCCTAGGGCCAACCCAAGATAGAGGCATTCACAAGCCCTCCACAATACCTATGAAAGGTTTCCTACTGATTAGTAGATGAAACCATAAAGCTGCCTCCATATCACTGTCATAAGCACAAGTAACTCTGCCCTACATCACTGTCCAATAAGAACGAGTAACTCTGCCATACATAATTGTCCAAATAAGAACAAGTAACTCTGCTGTACATCACTGTCCAATAAGAACAAGAAACTCTGCCATACATCACTGTCCAATAAGGACAAGTAACTCTGCCATACATCACTGTCCAATAAAGACAAGTAACTCTGCCATACATCACTGTCCAATAAGGACAAATAACTCTACTATACATCATTTTCCAATAAGAACAAGTAACATTGCCATTCATCAATGTCCAAAGAAGATAAATCTTCCCTTTTGACCACAGTTCTAGGGCTCACAAAGGCAGCCTACTAAACTGTACATTAACTGCCATACAACCTCTGTCCAAACTTATTAAGGGTTCTTCTAACTAGCCCTCGTCAACCTTGAAAGAACATCAATATGAAAGACACCATACATACCTCATTATAGGACGTCAACTCTGTCCTATATAACTCAGCCTGTGCACTGATGTTCTGAGGTCATGGTCCTTTGATTAGAGCATCCTGTACCAACTACAGGACATCTCCTAAACTGCCAAAACAAACCTCAATACCTGTGTTATTCCTCCTTCTGCAAGTCCTTCAACACAACTCGGCCCTTCTTTTCACGAGCATGGAGACCACTGTCCACACATGAACAGGGCTCGGCCTTCCTGAAACACAGATACATCTGCGGCTTTAACACAGAGAGACTTGTCACGAACTTATGGCCAGAATGCTCCTTAGAAATTCAACCAATCCTTCTCCTAGTTACGTCCAAACCAAAGGTTAGATTAGGCCTCCTTTTGTTCTCACCCACTCTTAGAAATCCCTAATCATCTCTTGAGACCTTGCGGCCTCACTTAGTAATCCAACAGAGGCCTGTTATGGCCTCCTTCTAGGGTTCAGCCCTTTCCAACAGAAACACTTGTCTCAAAATAGAACTTTGACCCTCTTTCCTTCCATCTTTGATGAAGGCCTCAGACTTGTTGGGCGCACATAAGAGAGAGAGAAAATGAGTGTGATGGTTGGTGATAAATGAGCTACAAGACCTCTTAATTTATATTAGACGTTGAGGGATTCATGAGGGTGCCTTAATGCCAACGAAACCCTTAATTTTGGTAAGGCTGACTTGAGGAAGGCCCACTTATTATTTAATTTTTTGTTGCTTAGAGGAGAGACCGACTAGATGAATGTGATTGCTTTCCCAACATAGAGATTGAGTCACATTATTTTAATGAAAGAAATACTAAGCCGATTTGAATAATAATTTTCCTTTAACCATTTGAATTTTCTCTTGAAGCAAGATGGTTTCTCTTGGGGTAGTTGGGCTTCTATTGGTGTAATTGGATTTCTCTTAAGGGGAAATTCATCCCGAAGTTGCCCCAAATTTCAACAGGGTGGTTTCAACATTTAGTTCAGCTGGGTATGGCTTTTCGAGGTATGCAAGCAAAACAACCAACGCTCATTAGACTCTGATCTGTAAGTTGCCCCTTCCTCCAGTTGGTTTAAATTTATTAATTAATAGTTAAGGAATGTAAAAATAGAGTTTCAGTCAACTGTGGTTTCCCCATGCTGGTGTTGTAGTTCCCTCGATATTACAAAAGCAAGGGTCGAAACAGGGGATGTTACAGAAGATGAATGGAACAACACCAGCTATGAGTTTATCATATCATCCACAAAGAGATGTCAAACAGAAATAGTTAACAGATGTTTAGAGGGTTATCTATGATGTTATTCTTCAAACAAGGAATTTCAATGGATATCTAGCTCCTAGTATCTCATACTTTTTGCAAGATAAGTTCAAAGTACAAGAAATAGAGTGACATATGGACAACACTAATGACCTTTGACAATTCTTAAGGAAACCCTTCAAATGACACAAAATAGTATCAAGCAACATGTAGATCAACATCGAAGTGAAAGACACTTTGAGGAGGGTGATTGGTATTTTTGAGACTAAAACCTTATAAGCAACCTACACTTAAGCAAAAGAAGAATCAGAAATCAATTCCAAAATTTTATGGACCCTACAAGATTATTCGCAATATTGGACAAATGGTGTGTGAGTTAGATTTTCCTTCTTCTTGCAATCATAAGGTTTTTCATGTATCTATCAAAGGATCTTAGCTCGAGTGGTTTGGTGAACAATTTGTTTCCCCCGCTAAGTGGGTTCAAGTCTCCAGAGACATGTTGTAACTGGCTCGTTAGTGGCATTAATGAATAGTTGTATTTAGCGTAATAGTGCTAGTTGATCTTTCGAAGTTACCAATTCTCCAAAGATCTCAATATTGTTTGAAAAAAAAAAGGTTTTTCATGTATCTTGCCTAAAAGAGCTTTTGGAACAAACTATGCTAGTGCAAACAAAACTTCCATAATTAGATCAAGAAGTGAAGTTGATTCTTGAACTAGAAACAGTTATAGATCAATTTTCTCTCTTCAGAATAGAACCATTATGGAGTACCTATTCAAGTGGAAGATTATGCGTCTAGAAGAAGCTACATGGGAAAATGAGCAATTCTTGAAGAAACACCCTCAAGCTTTGAGGGAAAAACTTTTTTAAAAGGAGGGAGGCTATGTAAAGGCTCTTGGGCCCTACGTTAAAGCCCTAATAAGCATTCATTATTAATTTATTCTTATATTAGTAGGTAGGCTAAAACCCTTCATTGTACCCTTTCATTATAATTGTATCCTTTGTCTCCTATATATATACCAAGAACCACCTAGTCTTAGGATCATCATATCTTGTCTTTGTATTGGATTCATTGTAAAAAAAGGTTTCCCCCTCAAAGTAGATTGTATTATTGACTGTTTATGTATTTGAAGTTGCTTGGTTCATAACAATGATCAACTTCCCCTAAAGCCCTCTCTCCTAACATCTGAGGGAAAAGGGAAGAAACACCTGATATATGATTGGTCGGATGATCTGGAAGAACTGAGGGGTAAGGTATGAGATATGTCTCGCTATCTGCACATAGATGTTCGCAATTGTTACCTAGATGAGGTAGCTTGACTACTGGTGTGGTGTGAGATATCCCAAGAGATGAGGCAATAGGACTATAACGGTCTTTTTGGTCAAGCATTGATACCCTCTCAATGTCTCACAAATTTGATATATGATGTAGTATTGTTGTCTACGTGCCTTTTGGTTTCTCTATTTGCTAGAGGCATCAAAGATAAAATATGTAATTGATCAAACCGGGTCTAGATGGGGCTAAGTGAGATCTAAGCCCGAGGGCCTCCTTCATGTACAAGGCCAAGCATCTTTGGTTAGGAAAATGGAAAAACTTATATGGAGAATTTGAGATTCCATAGACGGGTAGTAAAAAGCCGTCCTCTAATCTCATAATAGAGGGGTCACCTAAAGATGAAGTGCTCCTTTGTCTCAGTCTTATGAGGATAGCAATGTTGGCAGATCTATTTCCCCAAATGATACGGTGGTTGGTTTCCACCCAAAGACAATGAGAACCAACCTGAAATTGTCCAAGGAAAATCACGAGTGCATGCATCCAGTGTCTGTTTGTAGTGGGGTTGAACAATAAGACCATCTCTTAGCTCCAAAAAGTTCTCCACATAGAATTCCATCTTGGGACTTAGCCCCCCCGAAGGATCAACACCATGTAACTTGAATAAAGTATTTGATGATGTCCTCTTTAGTGATCCTTTTAAAATCTTTCTTATTCAACAAGGGCATCAAGAGAGTATCTAAATGGAGGGAGGTAGTCAATCAAGAGACCAACAAATTCAAGTAGGCAGGAGGCCTCTACAAATTACAAAGAGCTCAAATGAAGGTACTAGATATGGCTATGGGCTGCGAAGAATTGTTATCCTGCACACCCGGATTCAAATCCTGCTGTGACATGTTTTGCTCTTTGTCAACTAATTGTTGATTGAGGCTCTTCGTGAGCCATGAGGAATATCTCATCCTTAGTTATAGGTTGGAGGGTGAAGTGTTTGGTTACACCCTTTTTTTTGGTCCATTTAATCTAGCTCAAGCGGTAGAAAGGAGTGGTGGGAGCAACATGGAATAAATAAATAAATAAAATATATTAGAATTGATCCATCTAAACCGTGGAGCTCTTTTAGTACCAAGAGGTTGCACCTAGCTTTTTTCCAATCAATATTGGTGCTTAATAGATCTAGGGTTTAAACAGGCTCTATCCTGGCTTTTTATCTCAAACATAAAATTGATTTATGCCTCTAAATTAATACATCCAACCATGCTTTCAGAGTGCCCAAATAAATGTGCCAATAGATTTCTCCTGGTTGGACGTTATTTTCTTCCTGCGACATCATATGCATATCTGTGCAAGATGGAATTAGAGAATTTGTATGGTGTAGTCTATGACAATCATATATTGAACATATCATAGTAGAATTTAAGCTTCTGTCCCAATACCCTTCAGTTCAATTTTCCCACTACAAAATCCTCCATGCCAAACCTCATAGTGGGAAGACAAGTGGAGGAGAAGATTGACAAAGAGAGACAGTAACTCAATTCTAAACATGATGGACAATCTAAAGGACTCGACCAGATAATCTCCAACATGTTATAACCTGACTACCTTTTTGTTTAAACTCTGTTATTAAAAATTGCCACTAGCTGATTGGAACCAATAACTAAAGGGTGTCCTTATTTTTGTGAAGTCTTAAGTTTACTCCGTTCAACATGGTCTGTGATGGTTAGGCTACTAGCGTTAGATTCTTTAGTGAGATTATATTCCGTAAAATTATCCGGTTAATCAAATAGATGTGCTAATAAAATGAAACATCTGTAATTGAATATTTTTGTCCAATGCAGAATCGTAATATATCATCGGAGCTATCCACTGTTTTACATCATTAGCTGAAAATTTGCCTTTTTTCCTTCTTTTTTATTTCCTTACTAGTTTGTTTGCTTCTAAGAAAAGATATCCGAACATGAATATGGGGAAGAGGGCGATGATCTTGATTTTGGAGCACTTCAAGAAGGATATGTAAGTCACCGACCATATACTTCAGGTTTTATTTATTTTATCATTAAGAGCTGTGTGCTGATTCCAGTTGATAAGGGGGCTGATTTTTTAATATTTTATGATTCAGATAACGGTCACTCCTTTGGGTCTCAAATCTCACATACAGCCTGATGTCTTTAGTTCATTTAAAAAATGGGTATCTATTGTGGCTGAGCTTGGAGTGACATCTGCTTTATGATATGGAAAGTCAAGACGGTACTCTTAGATTTTCAGACATAAAATCCTGGCAGGTTTGTCCATTTATTTCTTATTACATCGGCAAGTAAAGATCAGGTCTTTCTGGGTGCAACTGAAAACCACTGAATTTTTCATAATCATGCCAGTATTAGGTGCGGTGCCAACGACCTTTTGCTAGTGGATTACAGCCTTCAAGGAAGACAAGAACAGGAGGTGCAACAGCAATGTGCTTTAAGATGATTATTCCATTGGAATATTGTTTCAATACACATCTGTTAGACCGTTCTATGTGCAATTAACCTTTGTCAGCATGCATTTACAGTTTAACATCAATAGTATATAATGATATTTATTACAAATATAATGTTAAGCTGTTTTCACATTACATATAGTAGTGTATCAAAATGATATTTGCAAATTGTTTCGAAGCATGGTTGGTTGTACTGGTAAAGAGGAGTAAATGGCAACTGTTCTCTTTTGAAGGCGTCCATCCAGAGTCACCCAGTTCATGTTTGTGTTTAAATCAGTGACAATGAACTACGAAAAAATTTGCCAGTGCAAAAATATATGACAAAGTTGCTATTTTGTTCAAGGTACATGATTGAAAATTTTAAATTATGTTCCTAAACCATTTTCTATAAACTTAAGATAAATTTATGTGTCCTTATTCTGTTTTGTTTTGTTCTTTTAAACATGTGACATACTAATCTTATTTGAATTTCATAAAATAAAATAAAAAAAAACGAGTTGAATGGAATATTCGTTAAACATAATTAAATTCAAATTTAATCAATTATATTCGCTAAACATAATTGAATTATCTATTGGGTCATGATATTTGCCAAATTTTGAAATTTGTCCTTGAAATTCAGCAAACACGGTAACTACGGTGCATGACAACCTTTTGAAATCTACCTTATTTTCTGAAACGTGGCATTTAATTTTCTGGAGTTTTTGCAAGGCAGAGAAACAACCCTCATAATTTGTGAAGTTCAGTATATACGAGTAAGGATGATGGAAAATCATTTAAGAGATGCTCCTGTGAAAAGTTAGCATCCATTCCAAAATAGAAGTTCTAAGTTCTAAAAACATTTGACGCAACACATATGCATGCAACCACACCAAGCTTCATATTCAGTAGTTTAAATGAGATTTGAAGTATAGGTCCATGCTTAACAAGGCTTTTCTTTCTTGAGAATCAAATTTTAATTGTAATAGGTGATTAAGATGAATACGCCTCAACTAGAAAAGTGAAATATACTACTAATTTTCTCATTAACGATGAGACCTTATCTGCAAAATAATGACAATATGATAGTATGTCATTCAAAGTACTAATTTCATAGTTTTGCAGCAGACAAAAAAATACACAGTAATCGTGTTGCAATAAATTTTTAGAGAATAAATTTGTTGACCGGTCTCGCCAGATGCAAAATATATGTCTTGTCATTCTATTTAATGTTAAATGCATATTATAGCACAATTGACAATTATATTGACAATTACTTGTTTCCAAGTAATTTTTTCGTGTCTGAATCATACCATCTGTTTTCCTTTTCACTGTAAAGTGTTACTTTTTTGTTATTCATTAAAAATGAATACAAACTTTCCAGTTAGACTCTGGACATGGATCTGCAGAAGCAGAGAATCACTGATCTGAGTCCCATGTGAGGCTGTAAAAACTGAAAATAAAAAAACAATAATACCTGAATTAAGGATCCTGAAACAGCTAGAGAAAACAGAAAATACATCCAGAAATTACAGCCATTTGATAGGAAAAGTTTTAAAAAGCATTTAAAACCAGAGGTGGTCAACCAGGCCTGTAGACTTTGGAGCGGAAAAGCTGAAATCTCAATCAACTGAGTGTTGTTCTCTTTGTCAGGAGATCTATAGAAATGGAGTGGGAGCTCTGTATCCAAATTCAGAGCTCTCTTTGAGAGAAAGTCAACCATGGAGTTTTACTCTATAAATATGCTAAAATGTAATATCTTGAAACTTCATTTTTCTTTTATCATAAACTCTGGTGGATTGATCTTATCGTAGATTTCAACGTGAATAAGAAAATCCATCACTGAATCAGCATTAAAGAAAATGATAGTTTAAGTACTAAGGAAATGACAAATTTTGTAAATGTGATGAGGATTTTGTACTTTCGTTTTTTACAAACAATGATGATTGAGCTTCTTAGATGTTTTTACAAACAAAGCATATATGAAGTATGACAATAAAAACTCATTGGTCTCATCAGCATACTAGTAATAACAACATAACATAATTAGTACTCACAATTCCCAAAAAAAAACCATCACTTCAAGATAAAAATAGAAAGCTCAAGATAAAAATAGAAAGCTTAAAATATGAAAACAATCATTATAAAACTAAATAATAATAAAAAAATTAAAAATTATATACTTGAGGGCACCAAAAAGAATGGGAAGAGTTAGTGTATGAAATCAAATGGCAATGAGTAGTCTTAACATTATGAACCATGCTTTCATCTTCTTGTTGAGTATCATTGTTAACTTTGTTTTCAAATTCTATATGGGGTACATTAACTAGAAGAAAATGATTCTATTTGGGAGTGGCATTTTCTTGTTTGGTTTAAGATATTCGAAAAATGGTTGTGTTATTATTCTTAATAAATTAAAGTTTTTTTTGGATTGATTTGGTATCAATAGTTTTTAGTTACACTAATGATTGATTTGATATTGATAATTTACAAGTTGTTTAATTTTTATGGAAATAAATTGTATTTAAATTTTGTAACACCTAATGGCTTTGAAAGTTATAAGTACAATTTATTAATTTTAAATTTTCGAGAAACAAAAAAGGTTAAAATTGGTAAAGAGGAGGATAAAGGTAAGAAGTAAATAAAATAATAATATTAGAGGATTAAAGGTAAAAAGTAAATAAAATGATTATAAAGAAATAATAATATTAAAGGATTAAATCAACGAATCCTAAGTCAAGATACCAAATGGAAAGAGAGGGCTAATGATTGATTAATAGTGGATTTATAGGATTAGTTAAGTGTGGCCATCTTTACAGTTAATATTATCGGGTTGTTTTTCAATATCAATGTTTCTCCAATGATCTAAGAGAAGTAATAAGGTTTTAAAGTTAGAATTTTAGTTTGATCTAAGAGGAGTAATAAGGTTTTAAAGTTAAAATTTTAGTTTGGTCTAAGAAAATGAGATGATTAGATTTGTTGGAGTGTTTGACAATAGTTAGCTTAGAAATGTGATTGTGGAATGTGTCAACTATATGTTCTTTGAGACGGGATTTAAAATATCTACTAATTTAGCCTATGTGTGATTTACCACAAGAGCAAGGAATTTTGTAAACTCCTTGGCCAAACACGGGGTCACTTTTATCTTTAGATGTTTTGAATAATTGTTTACCGGTTTTATAAAGTTTAGGGAGATCTTTAATGTTATTTTTGGCCAAAATATTAGGAATATGATTAGTAGCTTGGATGTAGGGAAGAAAAACAAAAGCTAAGGGTGAAAAATAGGTATGATAGTTTTTGGATTTAGAAAGGTGAGCTAAGCGAAAGGCCTTGTTGACTTGAGAAATTGAATAACCATAAGCCACAAAGGCTTGGATTTTTTCTTTTTCAAGGAAATGGGGATTGAAAGTTCAAATGGATCTAGTAACAAGAGTTTTAAGAACATTATAATTTTGGTAGGGTGATGGTGAAAATGGGCATGAAAATATTAATTGTGAGTGTTGCAAGCTAATTATTGGCATAAATTAAGCTATGATCTTTAATTAATTTGGGAGTTCGTAAACTTTGAAGCACATTATTGTATGTAAAGAATTAGGCTTAAATTTTGTCACATTTAATGGAAAATTAGTAGTGGAACAGTCAAATGAAGAAAAGAAAGAAGAACCTAAGCATGTGCAGGAAGGCATTCCTCCACTGGGTAAGATTGAAATTGACCCTCTAACCCAACAAATTATTGAATTAAAAGAAGAAAATGAAAATTTAAAGAGACAACTTGCCATGCTCAAAGACAAAATTCAATTTAAGAAACAAACAGGGATGGAAACCCTAGCTAAAGTCACAAGAATGGTGTCACTTGTTGACACAACTAAAAAAGTATGCATGGGTTGTAAACAAATTCTTAGGGAAGCAAGTTATGAATGGCCAACAATTGTCTCATTTGGAATACAAGTAGAGGAGCAGCATGCGGAGTTCCAGGCTAGTAATCCACAAGAACCAGCAGTTGAAGTAGAGTGAGCTAGGGAAGATCAGTATGTTAATCCACAAAAAATTTTTGATGATGTTATTGCTCCATTAGAACCAGTAATTGAAGCAGAGCATATAAAAATAAATCAAGTTACTGATACACGAACATATCAATGATGTTATTGACACAAGAACTAGCAATCAAGATAGTGCAGCAAGAGAAGAAGGAAGATGAAGAAGGATTGTAAGAAGGTGCTAAATTTGATGTTATTTTTTGTAGCATCGAAGGTCTTCTAGTCTCGAAACTTTTTGGGGAGGCTAAAACACAAGAGTTTTCCATAACCCATAAATCGTTTCTAGAAATTCCACCTAGAAGTGTCTTAATTAGATTATTAGCCTATTTTTAAATATTTATTAAGTCTAAACTTAGGAAAAAGGGTTAATTAATCAATGTTAATTAAGAAAGGTGTGAATCATCTAGAAACTCACATGGATCGATCCATAAATGATCTCAACCATCGATTATGTTTTAATCTTGGTCGTTGGAGTCTCAACTAGAGATTATAAGAGGAAGTCGATGGGGAGATGGAGGACACACCAGTTGCAGAGACTCAATGATCTTGGCAATTTGATTTTCTAGTGCATACAATACAGTAAGAGAAATTGAGCCAGTAGATCGAGTAGCAGGTGACAGAGGCAACACGGAGGTTCTTTGGAGGAGTTTCTAGTTTCGGAGAAGCAGTGAGAGGAGGTTGTATTATTTCTCTAAGAGGTTGTGTAGAGCCTCAATTGCGCAGTTTGATTCAGCTAGAGCAGAGGTGAATTCAGCTTTCAATGGCCAGGGAAATTTCCAAGAGGTCGGAAGAATCACTTCTAGCGGCAGCAACAGGGTAGTCGTCGCATCAGAAGCAATTTCAAGGCAGCACGAGTGGGGTCTGTGCAGAAGGCTGATGCAGAAGTGTTCTAGAGTCAATTCTGAGACTCAGATTGTTGCGAGATTGTTTGAGGGTAAATACCCTCAGATATTTTTGCCAGTATTTCTCTCATATAGAAATGTCAATTTGGTCATTATATTGTGTTCAAAAATTTTGTTGTTGCATAATAATAAAAGCCCTCACCTGTTGCATCAATTTTCCTACATTGGGTTTTTTCGGGGACATTTGTCCCAAAATAATTGTCTTTTTTATGTGTGTGTGCTAGCATTTCTCAGTGCCTATTTTTGCTTCTGCAATATTTTATTTGGTGAAGAAATTGCAGTATGCACATTTCGTTATTTTGTTGTAAACAAAATAAGCTACATAATTAATTTATCAGATAGAAGAAATATTTCTAGTTGTTGCATTTCAAGGAATTTTCACATTTGCTACTATAACAGGGGTGGATACAGCAAAATCAAAATTTGGAGAGTAGTTGAAATTAGTGTTTTTGCTCGAGGAATTAGGCAAATGGAAAAGCTTAGCAATCTCGTTTAAGGATGAGGTTATCCCTCTAAGAAAACATAAAGAGATTGTTAACAATCTTGAAAGAACCTAGGCTGAAATTTGTAGGCTCAAAATTTGGAAAAGATTAAGGAAGAAAGGAAGCAAGCAACATTGTGGTTAGGAGAATTGCAGGAAAAGGTAAAGTTGTTACATGAAGAGCATATGTGTGACCTTACAAAGAATGCGTTGAATTTCATAACCCCTTCTCCTTCCTACCCTTTGTGTTTGCAAGAAAAACTTTTCCAATTAACAACAATAAAAGTGTAACAACCATATGTGGTAAGGGAGGTTCAGGGTTTTCTTGAGACTTTCTAGAAGGTTAATTTTTTTTAGCAACAGTTATTATGTGAAATGTATCTACATGATCGTGTTTGTTTTGGAGCAAGAACTTTTATATTGTACCCTATGTTGGAGATGTTTAACTTAGGGTCTCCATGTCATTTATGCAAAATCGGGTCAGCTGGAAGGTTGCCTTTAATATTGTAACAACAAATGAAGAAGTTGTGAAATTGCTCATTTGAAATGAACCAGGGCCCACTAAAATAGTTTATGTGGCATATAATAGGATGTGGCACTTTCCAGGAACTAAAAAGTTGTTGATGGAATTCATAAACAAGGTCTTGGAGCGTTGTTCCAAGAGTGTCAAGTTGCTAAAACAAGATGCATTGGAAGGAAGTAGGCTTAGATGGGAAGCTTGTAGAGAAGAATTGAAGAATGAGGATCCTTACCGTTTTCAAAACTTTGTACATGCACTTTCTAGGGTATCTCGGTATGTGGAATGTATAAGAAAACGTGGGCTTGGTTGGTACGGACTTAGATTCAAGTTTCCACTAATTGGGTTCCTGTTTACAAGTATCAGCATCCATATTAGCTAGATGATGGATTGTGGGAAGTGGAATTGTTTATCTCCCAATGATTTCTCAAAGTTCCATTCACAAGATATCAGAAACAAGTTGCAAATATTCGCATGAGGACATGCAGATGTTTAGTTTGGGGGAAGATGTTGGAACACAAAATTGGCATTTTTTTAAATTTATTTCCCTTATCCTTTCCCACCAATTTGACTTTAAAAGCCACACCTTGTCACTTTGTCAATCATTGTGGACTAAAGTATGTTTCCTTTTTCATGGCATCCTTATTATCTATTTTTTCTTGCAAATTTCACATAAAAGCTAACTCTTTTGGGTTGTTTAATCATTGAATTGACGAAGGGTTGTTTCAGGTGGTATGGCTTGTTGATATGTTGTTACAAGAAAATATCTCTCAACTTTTCCTCACTAAAGATGGAACGAAAACTCTGTTGACATACTATTTTCTTCTATGATTAGCAACAAAAACTGACATGGACAGAGACTTGGTTAGAACCTGTTTGACCAATTGAAATAGAAACCGATGGACAGCTCAACCGACTTAGTTGAAATGGTTGGGATTTCGAAATGATAAACCATTGTAATTTAGAAATTTGTCACAACTATGTTTCAATTAAGACAATTTGTTACCAGGCAGATGTTGTATAATCTTGATTTTGGATCACATGAGAATCGATAGATTCTCATGATGGTCCTACTTTTCGAAAATAGAAATGTAATTTGAAATTATAAAAGAATGCACTCCATGTAATAGTGTACTGCAACTTTCATTAATGCAACTCTTTACCATTCGTATCTCCATATCTCTTTCTCGATTATCTTGTGTGTTGTGTAATTCACTATCCCCTACTAAGGAGAAAGGACCCTCTTTCTTAGCAAGGATTACTTGTATTATAGCAGTACATGTATTTCTTCTCAATTGTGAATTATGTGATTTATTGTTACTATTACAAATCTTGTTCATGTATTGAATAGTTGCAGGATTGTATCCTTCTTTAGGTGTGATGATTGTTTGATTACTGATACAATTCCTTGGGTTTTTAATTGATTGAATTAGTGTTACAGCAATTGTTTAAGTGTTGAATGATTTCCATGAGTGTTATTTCTTTTGATTAAAAGTGATTGTGTGACATATTATTCTGCAATGTGTGTATTTTATTTCTGATGTGTGAGCAAGATTTGGAGTGTAACAGCAAGTGTGTTGGAGTGTTGAGAGTGATACTTACAACGATTGGTTTTGCGCACTAGTTTCTATTTGCTCCAAGATAAATTTTGCACAATAACCTTGAAACAAAAACCCTACCTATATTGACAATGTATGTGTGAGTCGGATTTGTTGTTCTAAATTACAAGGAAAATTGATTCGTCCAATAGTGAGGTTGCCTTTGCATCTTACCATTGTTGGCATTATTGTTGATTGACAGCAGGGTAGAGCAGCAAATGAACATGTATTGTTAATGCAAATTATGGTAGAGTTAATGTATGCATAATTGAACAGGCATTTTTGATGGCATGCTTGTGTTGATGCAGGTATTGTTATGCCTTGGAGGTGAACAACTTGCTTTCATATGTTTTTATTGCATGTTGATGATGTTGCATTTATTGTTATGGTAAATGAGCAGCAAAGTAGGATGGAAAAGGATGTCATGTGCTTGTTAGTTGTTGATGACAACAATGTTGCAGAGAATGGAGATATGGCATTGGAGAATGAATGTTTTGCAGATGTTGTGATATAAATGTTTTCGTATGTTTTGTGTAAGGTTGATTTAAAGGCTAATGTGTACATCATGTTGTAAGGTTGATTGTGCATTATAGGTGTTGTTGATGAAGGAGGTGATTGATGTATGATGTTGATGCTTGGTATGGCTTGATGCATTATGGTTCTTTGAGATGTAGTATGTTGCAAAGATTGTTGTGATGAAAGGCAAAGACAAAGGCAAAGGCATGAAGAATGTTGTTATGCTTGTGATGTTGTGATGTTATAGTTGTTGATGTATTGCTAGTGCAAGTTGCAAAGACTATGATTGCTATGCTTGTTGATTTAATCAGTACATGTGGATGAAAATAATATTTGGTGAGGCATTTATTTTATTTTAATATTCAAAATCTCAAAATGTGTGAAATGAATGAGTGAATGCAAAGAGACAAGTATTTTCACTTTGTATTCATGTTTGGTATACCAACAACTATCAAAGTTTGTTTAGAAAAAATGTGTGAGGTTGGAAGCTTGCATGGTTAGAGAGTTAGAGAGTTAGAGTGTGTGAGTTGATTGGTTTTTTTCATGAGTTACCTGGCACATATGAAGAAGATGTGAAGCAGCGTTTTTGTGGAAAAGAGGCAGAGATAGAGATGGAGGTATGCAGATTTATAGACCAAGTACACTAGCATGTTGTTTCTTGTATATATCAGGGGATTGAAGTCTCCTTTCAAGTTGTAGCTTGATAAAGGACAGGTTGGATCTTGTTGAGATAGGAGCCTCCTATGGGTTGTAGCTTGCAGAAAAATTGTGGGAGTTGGAGCTTCCTTGCAAGTTGAAGCTTGCAAAACAATAAAGGTAGTAATTTCCTATAGGTTGGAGACTACATAAAATCATATGTAATAAGGGAGTAGGAGCTTGCATTTGCGTCACAACAATAAAAAATTGTGTTTTTCTCCCTTTGTGTTTCTACCTATATCTGGTGTCCATCTGTGTTGTTGTGATGTTTTGATTTACATATTCTTTGTTGTTCACATATTAAATTTGTTGTTCATTTAATCAGTTAAAAGAAAAAAAATATGTTCATGAATGTACTAAATTGATTCACCCCTCCGCCCCTCTTAGTTTAGTCAAAGCTTCCATCAATAGGTATCAGTGTGGGTTCCTTCAATGTAAGCCTAACAGCTGGAAGGTAGACCTAATTGAGTCAAGGAATATCAAAGTGTACTTGTGCTATGTGCAACAAACTTTCAAGAATGGAAAGAAAAGGTAAAGGAAAAATTAATAGCTTATGGATTTGGTGTATGGAAACTAATATGTGAAAAATATTGTAAAGACTCCCCCTCTAAGCCAGAAAAATAGTGGAATTCTCAGGAAAAATGTGTAATGTATAACAACTTTCACAATAAGGATCTTGAGATAGTGATAGATTTAAATTCTGCAAAAAAGAATTGGGAAAGGTTATAGCTCATGCATGAACGAGACACTAGTAGCAGCAATGCAAAAAAGGGTAAAAAAAGAGGAAGAAGAAAAAGTCATGTCAAAAAGAAAGTGTTTAATAAAATGAGACATGTTCTGCTAATGTGAATGTCCCTGATTTTCATGAAGAAAATACATATGAACATCAATCCAAGCTTAACTCAGCCTTGGCTGAAATAGACATACTTGCAAATGAAAGTAGAGATCAAAAGAAGCAGATATGTAATGAAAGAGAATATGAGTTCAAGGAGAAAATTATGAAGCTAAAAATACAGCTTGAAGAAGCAAGAAGAATAGAAGAGGTGATGAGCAGTCGACTGAAGGAGAAAAGAAGAAAAGTGTAATAGGTTACAAGTTGAGACTAATCATAGTTACCGATCAAACCAGAACTTTATCGATTACCCATTTTTTCAAGGTAGCAAAACAATCATTTGATTTTGAAAAGTGTTGATTCGGAATACATCTTTTTTTAGCATATTTTTTACACTTTAAATTTTCTTATGTATCAAGTATGAACATTTGTTTTTAATGTATTTTGAAAAGTGTTGATGCAACATCAACCCCCTTTTTTAGAAGATTTATTTTTGACAATTTAAATTTTCTAATGTATTAAGTGTGGATAATTTCTTTTAAATGTTGGTAATTTTCATGCAGATTTTGAAAAACAACAACATTTTTGTAAGATGTATTTTTTAGACTTTAAATATTCTTATGTCCTAAGTATGCACAATTTTTTTAAATGTTGATTATTTGCCAATTTTTCAAGTTGTTTATTCATCTTCTTATTTCTCATCCTAGATGTTTATGTTTTAAAGGTTCTCCAAACATGTGTTTCTGTTTTTCTTTGCAATGTTTTTTTATAATAATTTTTTTTTGCAAAGTTTAAAAATAATAATAACATTAATATTTTGAGATTAAAATTTTTTTATATTTATATATCATTAATTAATACTTCAATATACATAAAATACTTGTCACTAAAAAATTAATAATTTTAAACATTCTATTATAACTATTTCTTACACCGAAAAAAGCTACACTTTTTTTTTATCAATTTGGTTCTTGGCTTAATTATCGGACATATATAAAATTCTAAGCAAAATGATTATTATATAATTTGTTGGAAAAGTCTTTTTTAATATATAATAATAATTGTAATTATAAATAATTTTAATTCGGACAGAAATATGATAATATTTTTATAAAAATATTTATTTATAATATAAATTATTATTAAAATTTAAAATTTATGGGGTCGCACTATCCATAGGTTTAAAACGTTGGTTATAATGATCGCTGGATACATCGAGGGATCAGGCTGAATTGTGGACCCCCCAGCTTGTCCGAAGTTTATCAAAGGGAGGGTTCCGCAATTAATGGTCCTATGAAACCACTCTTGCTATTGTGGAATTGTGTAGAGAATTGCGGATCACCTTGCAACCCAGATCTTTCTTTGCATGTTATTTTTGAAAACCTGCTTAATCAAAATATCATTGCTATGGTGCGAGTCATAAGGTATTTAAAAAAAACCGAGTAAATGGAAGAGGGTAGATGGCCTAAGGTTGTCTTTAATGATAGATTGTGCAAGAGCAAAAAAAACTTGAATGCAGCAAAATAACAAATGGCTTAGTAAACGGGGTAGTTGCTTGAACGTGTGTCCCATAAACAGCAAAGAGATAAAAGCTTTTGTTATGGAAAAGTTTCACAAACGTACTTGGGATAAGGAGCTAGGAGAAAGAAAAATTACTATATTGAAGTGTTTAATCCCACTCATAATCATCAACCAAAAGCATACATAGAGGCCAGTATCTCTTGGAGAGCCAAAATTCTTATTGTTCAGTTAAGGACTAATTCTTATCAACTCCGTTGTGAAACAGGGCACTGGAAAAGGCCAAAAGAACTGTGGGTGGAAAGGGTATGCATTTTTTGTTCTTCCGGAAAAGTGGAAACAGAAAAAAAATTTCATTTTAGAATGTGAGGCCTTCAAAGACAACAAAGAAAGTTATGCAGATATGCTAATAGTTAGCTCTTGGGATAATCTATTTAGCGAGGGGTTTGTCGAGACGCTGGGAGCATTTATTTTGATGTTTCACAGAAAAAGACCGAATACATCAAGCAAATGAAAAAGCCATCTGTCCCATAGAAATCTCTAGCCTCGTAGACATTAAAATAATTTCTTTCTTTCTTTCTTTCTTTATTTAAAATTTCGCAGTGCTTTCTACACCGTGTATTCCGGGCTCAATTTCTGGGCAATTAAAGTCAAATCTCAAAAAAATCTGATACATGGGTTTTTAACATAACCGTATCTACTAGATCTTTCGCAGGAACTTTTGCAAAATTGTCAACGGTTTGAGAAATTTTTGGGGTTCTTCGAAAGGGAATTATTCATATTTCTTGAATGGTTGGACTGGCAAAATGTCCAACAAAATCAACGACCAAGAAAGAAATGGTGATCTTCCAGATGACAAGCAACTGCAAAATTCTGTGAAGAAAATTGAAAACAGGAAGGAACACCACAGGTCAACAATAGCGTTAAGAGCAATCTATTCGTGGGAAGACAGCTTGTACAAGATTCACAAACTCTTGGACGAAAGAATCATGACAAAAAAAGTTAACTTACTCCTTAATAGTGCATCCAAAGGTTGACCCCGTTGCTGGAAGAGATGTTCACATTTGGCTATCAATTTACTCCTCCCTATGTTATTTACCGTGTTGTCACAAATGAGGGATATATGCTTGATCTGATTCCCATAACAATTACAGAACCTGTTATAATGCATGATTTTGCAGTAACTGAAAACTATGTGATTTCCATATGGTAGCATGACATTGTCAACAATTTTAATCTTACTTGGATGGTTTTTGGGCATACTTATGTACCAATGCTCGCGAGGATGATGATGATATTGATCTTGAGATAGTTTCGGGGCCTGTCAGAAAAAGGCTAGGCAACTATCGAAATGAATTATGGATGGTTTATCTCTCTGAATCAAGAGATTTATATTGGTCGAAGTGTAGAAATAATTCTGAAAATGTTGTTTTCTTTTGAACATATCAAATATGAAATGTGTTTCAACCTGAAGATTGGAAAGTGTCAGTTTAAAATTTCAAAATGTTAGTCGTTCCTCCACTACCAGTTACACCTGTTGCACCACGTTATATTGCCATATTCATAAGTTTAGCAATAGAATTGGCATATTCCACTGCAACATGGCGTGCATGTTTTCTTTTCCATTCTCTTCTTCATGTCCCAAATTTAGTTTCAAAGTAAAGGCATAAGGAATGCAGTGGTAATCTTATTTGTACAGGGTTAATACTGGAATCAGAGATTTCGTTGTCATTGGCTTGGTAAAATATTTAAATATCCTTTACCATTGCCATGTAATGATATGATCTTGAAGGTGGCATATACATGTTTTCGATTCTGTTAGATGTAACAAGTAGATGGAGGGCATTTCAAGAAAGAAAGGTCGAGACAAAGTACATTCTTGTGAAGTAAATAAGGAAAAGTTGTGGTGAGGGATAACAGTTGGAAAATGCAAGTGGAGGAATCGATTGGAGGAAAATTAGCAGGTTATAAGGGGGCAGTTTTAACAAATCCAATTTTTAGAACAGTCATAGGCACTTGGCAGCAGGGTTCCTTTTTTTTATGAACGTATGTTGGATTTTGTTTTATCAGACCTAGAATCCAGGCAAAATATCAATAAGTCAATCAATTCTAGTTTTGAAGGAGAGGGATACAACTGGCAATCAAGAATCATTTCCATATTTTTGGGCAATTTCCAGATTTTTAGTAAGCAGCTTCAGCAATCTGAGAGTTAAAGCCAAAATATCAGCATTCAAAAGATTGTTTCCGTATTTCAAGCAGAGAATCAAACAATAGTTTGCTCCAATACTATGCAATAATTTTGCATTTGTTTTTTGACAATTGTTTTGATATTCATTCATCATGTAGCAAAGTTTCGCTGATCAAAGGATCGAATCCAAGTTTCAAGGAGGAAAATTAGTGTCAATAAAACAATTTCCAAAATTATTGTTGTTCCAGATTTTCTGCAAATATTTAGAGATTATTTGTATGGTTAGAGAATTGTTTATATTTTTATGTCACTGTCAATTGCGTGTAATATTCTATATATTGTTTGATTTTGAATAAAAAAAATGTTGGATTTTGATGCCAAAACCTTGTCATTTTTATAAATATTTTTATTACAGGAATTTTAATTGAAGTATTTTGGTTTCAGTTTCATGATAGAAATTGTTTCTCGTTTATATATTTCTTTGTTATTCTATAATTTGTTTCTGCATATGTTCAAAGTAACATAGGAGTTAGGGCAAGACTCAGTTTGAGTATCAACATTCTTGACAGCCCGCTGCAAATTTATCATCTACACTGAGATTAGTTAATTGAAAAGTTTGTTTAAATTAGCTCATCTCCATGATTTGATTGTTGTTTTTTGTCATCTCTTGAATGTATGTCTGTTTGGTTGTGGAATTTTTCTACACACATTTATTATATTTGATTGATTAAGTATTCATTTTGAATACTTAATTCTCTGATTTCTCTTATTTTCCTCCACCAAACTCTTTATGCTATGTTTTTATGTCGAAACTAGATGTTGGCACTTTGATCAAGTTTCAGCAAGAGGGGGATTTATTTTTTAGCAGAGATTGGATATCCATCATCAACCACCTACAACAAATAATAGATGTGGTCATTTCTTCAAAGGCCATTGTCCAGTGATAGTAAACATCGTTAAAAAAAACCTCATAACACTTGAAGGAGCCCCCTCTGATTCGAAGGCCAACTTGAACCTAAAGTTTGGTCGAGTGGGTTTCTCGACACAGTTCCACGGCGAAGCACTGCCTTCGAAAAATAAAAATAACACACAAAATACACATTTTGCATATAAATATAATTAAAAAAAAAATACGTATTCCACAACCTTTTCACTACAAATGACATGTTAAAAAAAAAAATTATGAAGATTTTGAATAAAAAAAATGAAATAGAAAAATTTATAAATTTTATATTCAAAGATGATCACATTTTAAGTTTTATTTTCCAAAAAAAATATTCATATAATATTTTAAGTAAGAATAAAAAATAAAAGGTTGAAAAACAAAAACAAATTTCTTAAAAATAAGATTAAAAAATTAAAAACATAAACATTTTAAAAAATGGTTGAAAATACGAAAGAACATTAAAAATAATAAAAACAACTTTAAAAAACGTTAAAATAATTTTTTTTAAATAAACTAAAGTAAAATAAAACACAAAAAAAAATCAAAACATTCAAAAAATAATAATTAAAATAAAAATAACAAATCGACACCTCTTGGGCCTGTGAATTATTAATTATTGTAATAATTAATAATAATTAAGGAGAAGGCTTTTTTTTATTTTTTAAATGGTTTTTTAATTATTATTTTTTTAAATAATGTTATTTTCAATTTGGTTTTCTTTGTGTTTTTTCTAAATTGTACGAAGCGTCGAAATGTTTCAAAGTTTCTGAAACAAGTACGTTTAAAAACGCTATCCTCCAAAAATGGAAACGTCACTCCAAACGTCATATATGATGATGATGATGATGGTTAACGTCCACTGAGACTAAATAATGGTCTATCGGACCTAAAGAAACAAATTATCTATTTTGATTTAAGATTTTATTCCTATGCTCAAAAAGCTTGGAGAGAAGCCTCCCGAGCTCACTATAATTTTGACATTGTAAAAGGCTAGGAAGGTCAGTATTGTAACAAAGATTGTGACTCTGAGATCTAATGTGGTTATACGCGGGGCACTCTAAGAGGAAGTGGTTTTCATCCTCGATGTTCCTATTCTCACATATATGGAAAATCCTTTCCGTCCATGGCATTTTAGGAACTGCCCAACGACCTGTTTCACTGTGGAGCTCATGAGAATTCGTTCTAATCTTTGCTATATTAATTTTCTTCTTTGAGCTAGTTAAAATAGAAAGATACTTTTGATCTTCTAGGGTGGGGTTGATGGCCTTCTTATAATAACTTAATTTTCTTTTAGCCGCTAAGTCTTTCTCACACCACATTTTTTCTTTGAACTTAGAAGTAACAATATCTTTAATGTTATTTATGTTTTGCAATGCATCATTTTCGTTGATCTCCCAATAGTTTAACCAGGCCCTTGTGTCTTTATGCCACCCTCGATTGAGCCTTAGGTGGTTTTGGCTAGAATTTAAAGCTAGCTTAGGAAGTCTATGATTGTCTATGTTACTCATTTTGTGCTTGTACAACAGAAACCTAAGCATAGCTAGGCTCTCAATAGGGGAAAGACCTGCTTCTATAAGGAGAATAGGATAGGGTGTATTACTTTTATTTTTCAGGTTATAAGTTATAAAACACTTCTGGATTTGCTCAATCTTTCTCCATGATTCTCTGGAGATGCTGCAACCCCAAACCTCACAGCCATATAAGATAACAGGAGTGACTAAAGTTTCAAAGAGGAACTTCTTTTTATCCCACATTACAAGGTTTGCTATTTTACAATTATTTTCAAGACCAAAGTAAGCTTTCCACCCCCCATTAATCATTTTCTCAATGCTATGGTTCCAGTTGAGCTTGTGATGAATATCAATTCCTAGGTACTTGTAAGAATACACTTCCTCCAAGCTATTATTGTCATACATAAAATTAGCGTAAGTGTCCTTCTTGGATTTGATAATCATAACTTTTTTTTTGTCAGTGTTAACAGTCATACCCATGGTAGAGCAAAAATCCTTAAGAAGCCGGAGTTGCTTATTAAGATCAGATGGGCACCTTGCCAAAAGAACAATATCGTCAGCATAAAGAAGAAGGATGACGACTATCCCAGCTAAGATCGTGCCATCACATCCTGCTTCCTCTAAATAGCCTTCGAGTTTATCGATGTAAATGCCAAATAGGGTAGGGGAGAGGAGGCAACCTTGTTTAACTCCGATGTTACACTTAATATCTTTTGACCACCCTTCATTGCTCTTTAGCTTGGCAATTACATTCTCGTATAACCTTATAGCGGCAGCTCTCAACTCGAGAGGAACCTTTAGCTCTTCTAATCTATTCCAAAGGTTGTATCTAGGAACCGTATCGAAAGCCTTTCTAAAGTCCACAAAGCAACAAAATAAATTGGATTTATGATTACGACATTCCTCCGCAATGATCCTAAGCGTAACAAGGTGGTCTGTTGTTGAGTGATGCCTTCTGAAACCTGCTTGGCCTTTAGCCCGCTTACTTTCACTTTCAAGCCATATGCTTAACTTCTTTTCCAAAATACTACCATATAACTTGGCTAAGAGAGGGCTGATCATAATTGTTAGATAATTAGAGGGGTTATTTGTATCCCCACTTTTAAAAATAGGGATAATGAGGCTCTCAGTCCAAGGTTTAGGCAACCCTTGCTTGACTACTTGATTGAAAAGCTTGTGGATGTGGGGGATGAGGACAGGACCTCCAATTTTTAAGATTTCCGCTTGGTAACCTTCAATGTCCTTAGCTTTCCCATTAACGAGGTGATTAACCCCAAACTTAATGTCTTCTAAAGAGAAAACTTCTTTCGTTGTGAGAAGGGTTTCCAAATTATCCATGACATTTGGAGATTCATAAAGCTTTTTAAGATAGGAATTCCAATCGTGAAGAGCAATTTTATTATTATCCTTAGTCTTCCTAGTTAGAATCTACCTCCAAAATTTCTTAGGAGCTACCTTAGAGAGGTGTAAGAGATTCTCCTGTCTTTGACGAATGTACTGCCTCTTTTTCCTTTTAGTTAGGGCTTTGTATATTTTTATCTTGTCCATTTTAAGAGATTCATCAACAGCTTCCTTAATTGCTCTCCTTGCACTTTTACAATCTTTGTCATACCATGGATTGGTTTTGCTATTTCTTTTATTATTTGAAACTTCAATTGAGAACTTGTTAATAGAATATGAGAGGGTTGTAGTAAAATTATGATAGAGGTCTTCTATGTTGTCTATATTAGATAAAGGAAGAAAATTAGGTTTTAATTCATTTAGAAAGAGATCATTTTTATTTCTATCAAATATTAAGTTCTTTTGGCTATAAGTAATATTTTCTATGGGAACTCTATGCATGACAAAATTGAGAGTTATAAGTAAAGGCCTATGATCAAAGTCAGATTCATGGTCGTTTAAGATGTCAAAATTTATTATTTCGTTGTATAATGGGACATCGGAAATAACGTAGTCTACCACGCTGCTACCAAGTCCATGGATGCAGGTCATCTTGCTAGAATTGGGCCACTTCTTTAGACCGTTGCAAATTATGAGATCCTGAGCACTACAGAGCTTGACTAGCTCCGACCCAAACAAATTTTCCCCAAGATCTTCAGAGTTCCTTTTGTACCTGCTAGCCAGAGTAGGGTCTTCGTCTAACCAAAGAGGATTAGGGTTGGAATGATTGCTTAGAATAATAGCTTGGTTGTTTGAAGTTCGAGCATTAAAGTCACCTATTAAAAGGATATTACCGCCATTCCTTAGGCTAGAAATATCATTCTCTAAACCATTGTAAGGGTTAGTTTTATCTAGATTCTTCTTCTTATAGAAGTTAGAATTAATGGGGGGAAAATAACATATTGCTATGTAGGACTTTTTATTATTAATGTCTTTGATCTCTATCCAACTATATTGGTTGTGAGGGTCGTTTTTATAAATCCTAACATGGGGGGAGATGTTCTTCTTAATGTAACAAGCTATTCCCCCAATGCCTCTACGGGAGGATCGCTTGTTCCAGGTAGACCATAGTGTAAAGCCATCTATGTTAGGGACCTTAGATTCTTCGTGCTCCCAAGTTTCAACAAGCAAAATAATATCAACATCATTTGAAATCCAACTTAGCTTGGGGCCTTTGTTCCATGGGAAGCCCCGACAATTCCAAGAAAGGATCCGGAGCATGTTTAATTGCTATTGATTACTATCTTTTTGGTTTCTATCTCGAATAAAGGCTTTTCTATTTCTGATTATTGCCCATTTTCCTTCCTTTCTAGCTTCTTTTACCTTTTGAATCTCCTTTCTTAATTCTGCTTGGTCTTCTGGAATGAGATCTTCATTTATGAATATTCCCGTTCCTTTTAGACTTGAGGTTTTACTAAGTATGTCGTGCTTATGATCAGTGGAGCTCACCTTTATGCGGATTAGTCTTCCTTTATTCTCGGTTAATTTCCCCAACCTTGTTGCTTCTATGAGACACAATGTTTCAATTTGTAATCTATTATGTAGTTCTGTCTGGGCTAAGGCTAAAGTATCCTCATCTACTTCCTCTTTTAAACCGAATATTATAAGATTTAAAGCCATTTTGTTACGTTCGTGGTCTAATTCTATTAATTTTTTCATTTCATCTTTAATTGGTTTGATATCTAACTTATCTACCACATTATTTAGGGTGAGGCGGCTATTAACTTTTTCTTCTAGTTCTTTAATCATGTCTTTCATTTTAAGACTCTCTAAAGTATCAGCATCTCCTTGCTGGGATGGTTGGTTAGTATCTTGGTTATGTTTTTCTATAACCTGCAGTCTAGTCTCCATTGCCTCCATTTTATTCTCTAGTAGTTCTATTTTATTTTCTATTTGTTTTTGGATCGTGTCTTCAAGAGATGCAAATTTATTTTCCAGCATGGCTTCTAACTCTTTTTGTAGCTTGGATTCTCTTTCTTCTCTACGTTTCTCTAAAGACTCTATATACTCATAAAGGCCTTGTAGAGTAACTGTGCTAGGTCTTCCCTTGGTAATCTTTGATAACTGTGGTGAAATATTCATACTTGAAATTATATGAGCAAATATGTATTAGAAAAAGAAAAAGATAAGGAATGTGTGCACCTGATATCAAAAAACCTAACTGCAAATCGCCCGTCTGCCCTTGATAATCTTTGGTAACTGACTGCAGATCGCCCGTGCCCACCGCAACCCGCAGACTCTTTCACCGAGCCTCAGAACACTTTCACCGAAGAATATATAGAGTATGTTTTTAACTCTTTCACCGAGCCTCAGAACTCTTTCACCAAAGAATATATGCGAAGAATATATAGAGTAAGAATATATGCCAAGAATATATAGAGTATGTTTTTAACTCTTTCACCGAGCCTGAGAACACTTTCACCGAAGAATATATAGATTAAGAATATATGCCAAGAATACATAGAGTATGTTTTTAACTCTTTCACCGAGCCTTAGAACACTTTCACCGAAGAATATATAGAGTACGTGTTTAACTTTTTCACTGAGCCTCAGAACACTTTCACCGAAGAATATATGCGAAGAATATATAGAGTAAGAATATATGCCAAGAATATATAGAGTATGTTTTTAACTCTTTCACCGAGCCTCAGAACTCTTTCACCGAAGTATATATAGAGTACATGTTTAACTTTTTCACCGAGCCTCAGAACACTTTCACCGAAGAATATATGCGAAGAATATATAGAGTAAGAATATATGCCAAGAATATATAGAGTATGTTTTTAACTCTTTCACCGAGCCTCAGAACTCTTTCACCGAAATATATATAGAGTACGTGTTTAACTTTTTCACCGAGCCTCAGAACACTTTCACTTAAGAATATATGCGAATACATTACTTTGTTATTCACTTATATATATATATATATATATATATAGTGAATAACAAATTATCTTGCAAGAAAAAGAGAAATAAGGCCCATAGATGACAACCTAGAAGGAAAACCAAAACTATATTAACTCTTATAGATGATTATATGATGATCGAGTTTCGGTTGGGTTTCGGGTATGGGTATGTCCCAGAATGCGACGTTCTTACAAGTTTCGTGCGACATAGGTTTTTTTTAATGTTTTTTATTTTTATTTTAATGTTCTTTATTTTGTTCTTTTGTTTTTTTAATTACCCCATCAATATTATTTACTCTTATTTTTATCTCTGATTTTATGGGTTAATTTTTTAAATTTTTTTATTAAATTATATATTTCTGGAAATATTTCTTTTATTTTTTTTATTTTTATGTTTGATTTTTTCATGTTTTTATGTTTTAATATATGTATTTATTTACTTGTTATTATTTTTTGTTTTTGTTTTTGTTTCTGTCTCGGTTTTTAGTTTTTTCAATGTTTTAATTTATGTTTTCTTTTGTATTTTTTATTTTTATTTATTCATAATATTTATTTATTATTTTAATTTAGTTTATTTTTCTCTGCAGGATCTGTGTTGATCATTGACTAACAACCCGAACCCATTATGTGTCAATTTGATAGTTGATTTTAAAGTTTTTGTTATAATGGATAGAGTCCGCGTCCACAATGTGTCAATTTCACGGTTGGTCTTTAAGTTTTCATTACAATGGGCCGAGTTTGCCTATATTGTGTGTCAATTTGATAGTTGATTTTTAAATTTGTGTTGCAATGCGTCAAATTCTTTTAGGTTAAGATTTTAAAATTGCTATACTTTTAACATTTTAAAAAAAATTACTCTTGGTATAATAACTTTTTCATTCAAGTGTTCATTTTTTAAGTTTTTTTAGTCATAAAATTTTTTCATAATGCCATGGTTGAAATATGTTGAAAATTTAAGGTTTTTTGTAGTCATGATATTTGGTTTTAATTCCATGGTTGGAAATCTGTCAAAATTTTAAGGTTTTTTTAAATCATGATATTTTATCTTTAATGTTATGGTTGAAAACTATTATAAGTATTTTTTCTTTAACACCATGGCTAAAAATTGTTGGAATTTTAAGGTTTTTCATAGACATCGTATTTTATCTTTAATGGCATGTCTGAAAATTGTTGGAATTTTAAGAGTTTTCAGAGACATGATATTTTATTTTTAGTGTCATCCCTGAAAATTGTTGGAATTTTAAGACTTCTCAAGGACATGATATTTTATCTTTAATGTCATGCTTGAAAATCGTTCAAATGTTAAGGTTTATTGGAGTCATGATCTTTTATTATTAAAAAAATGTTGAAAAGTTACCCCCTTAATATATAGATGTTATTTCAACATCAACTCTTTTGGTTTTTAGGTTTTTTTTTACACACAAAAAATTGGTTTTTACTTCCATTTTTTTTAAATGTTGAAAATTTACCCTCAAAAAAAAAATTATTTCAGCATCAACACTTTTCGTTTTCAGATTGTTTTTTCATGTTTTTTTGGGGTTTTATGGCTAGAGTTCTCGTTTTGAGGTAATAGTTCTCATTTGATCGGTAACTTTGTTACTAATTCAGCTAGAAGTGAGTTAGAAGAAAAGAATAGATTGTGTAAAAAGTTGAAAGAGGAGATTGTCTCCATGAAGAACTCAGGTAAGGATGAAGAACTCAGGTAAGGAAACCATTAAAGAGGATACAAGAGTATCAAAAAGAGATGTAGGAAAAGGGACAAGCAGCATGATTAGAAAGGAAACAAACAAAAGCAAGTAGCAAAACCAAAATGAAAAGAATGAGCTGAAGGGTCCTTTGCAAAATGGTCATTTGCTCCTAAAGATGAGTTCAACAAATTTCGAAGATCCCAAAGGATATTTTTTGATTCCTTAAAGAATATCAAGTGTTTTTCTTACCATGAACCTAGACAAGTAGTAGCAAAATGTAAGAGAAATCAAATCAAGACTAATCATCAGAAGATGCTATTATCGCTTGAAATTTCACCTCAGGCTGAGAAAGGTAAACCTCAAGGCAACATCAAACCATTTAGCCTCGTAGCTAGCCCTACGGGGCAGGAGAAGGCTCTCTCCGGTCTATCTCGGTAAAATCTTCAATAAAAGAGATGACCAATAAGGTAACACTGATATTAGGCTAGTAAACTGATCAAGAGTTTGGTTTTGGTTTTTTGGGGTTTTTTGGTGGCAAATTGAGGGGATGGCAATTTTGGGTGCGGGGATTGGACACAGTTTCTGCAGGGGGTTCCTTGGGGCGAGGTAGGAGACAGCGTTGATGCCTTTAACTGAAGTGAATGGTCAGGAATGAAAGATGAGGAGCTAAAGAGAGCAAACAATTACTTTGAATTCTCTTTAGACAGAAGAAAACATTGAAATTAAACAAACTTAAAAGCAGAGCATGGCAAGCATGAATTCTTACTTTAACACTTCATTTGTTTAATATGCAGAAGTAAAAGAAAGGAAATGAATCACATAACAAGCTTACAAGAACATTGAGAAACACACCATCAACACATGAGTCCACAAGAATCCCAAAGAGGACTGCAAAACCCTGGTCTTCCTTAGCCAAATATTGCAGAGATACAGTGAAATATTACAATGATAGCTTCTCCCTCAAGAGTCCAACCATGAAAATGAGCAAGAAAGTACATAATATAGATGATCTAACCTCTTTCCCTGCCTCCATGGGTCGAGCTCACTATCCTAGGAGCTGTTTCAACCACTTCTAAACTAAACACTACAATCTAGGCAGTCAAAACAACTTGCCTCTATAAGCTAGGAAGCCAATCCATTCATTAAATATTTACCCTTTACATGAATGAATCTTCTAGAAGTGTTAAACAAGAGTAAAAGTGTCTTAGAGTTACAATAATTACATCAAAGATAATCATTTTCCACCCCAAAAAGTCAAACTGGGTCAAAACTGCGTTTTTTGGGCTGTACAATGCAATCTGGCAAAAACTGTCTGACGGGTCACGCGTCTTTGGAGCGATGTTTGAGACACTTGCAGGTGTCCAAATTGAGCAAAAGTGGGCTTGTTGGAAAGGTGTGTGATTCTACTTTCCAACCCAACTGGAATTTTTGAATTTGGAGGTCATTTGCCCTGTCAAAACTTAATTCTCCCAAGACTGGTTTCTGCAACTCAAAAAAGGGCCAGAAAGTCATTTTTTGGTAGTTTTTTTACCTTTTGGGGGACCAAAACTGCACAAAATCTCAAGTCCATCCATGGGCATATGTAACTTTGCATGACAAATCTAGAAATGCTGAGTTTTCGCCAAAAGGAGTTGCCATGATGAAGGGTCGCGCGCGGGGTGAGACCCGTTAATGGGAAAAACCTGCAAATTGCCTGAAAATGTCAAAATTCACCCAAAATTCTCAAAAAATTTTGGGTTTTGTGCTGTGGCTGGGCTAATTAGTGCCTTGATCTTTGAGGGAAGCCTCAGCCAAGATACGGAGTGGATTGGTCCTCTTTTTCCGTTTAAGGGCCTCGGACAACCGCCTTTGAAACATTTTCATCTTGGCCTTGCACACATGCATTCTTGCCCAGTAATGGTTTTTCATGTTCCTCAGTAATTTCTTCTCTTGGTTGGCTTTAGCCAACAACCTCTCCAAGTGTGCGTTCTCCTGGATGAGCATGGACTCTCGGTCAGCGGGCAATGGATCACCGGGTCTTCTTCGTTTCAAGACTCGGTCACTACGAATCCTCAATAACTCATCAAGTGCCTGCTCATCTTCCAACTGCTTGTTGCGCTGCTCAAGGTAGATGATGGTCCATTGTGCCCCCTCTAATCTCCTCTGCAAGGCATCATTTTCAGCTCTGAGATGCTGAATGATCTCCTTTGCGTCTTGGCTAGGAGAATTGGCCTCAAGGTCAACAAACTCAATATCGGGAACTCCTGATGGACCCTCATCAATCATGGGTTGTTTGCCCCTCTCTGGTACCTGTGCTGGTGACGAAAGCGAGGCCCCTTCCACCTGATGTGGAGATAACACTCACTGAGCCGATGATGAAGGCGAGACCCCTTCCACCTGCTGTGGAGATAGTACTCGTCGAGCTGCTGCAAACAAGGCCCTATGGCCTCTCTCATAAGTGAGCTGAGGTGAGGAACTAACATGTCGAGTGACCGGAATATCAGGCTGCTGAGATGGTCCTCCCTCCTCCTGAATGACCTCAGGATGTGGCTGGGGTGGTGCTGTGAAAAACTCACGGGAAATGAACTCCTCCCATGAGATGCCCTGCTGAGCCAACTGATGCAAGACTACGAGCTGAATCAAACCATAATGACATAGGCTCCTGTACTGCTGGGCCGGGCTCTTCCTCTGCATGACGGAGACCATCCTCTCAATGTTCTGATAAAAGAAGACCGGGATGTTCATCATCCGCACTCGAGTGAAGTGCATCAAGAGGCGAATGTGATATGAGTATACCTGGGAAAATCTGCCCTCACAGGTGAAATAAAGCATAATGAGTCTCAACATGGGGGCATACTGACTCGGAGGAACCTGAAAGGAAACACACCGGCCAAATGTCTCATGAATGGTGGCCGGACAAAAGGCTCAAAGTGAACTGTATCCAATACCTTACGCTTATTCCAAATTTCCTCGACATTTGGAATCCCTGTAGCCTGTGCAATGATCTCGGGTGTCAAAATGAAATCCACCCCAGCAAGGTTAACATGTCCCTCATGCAAGTGCAAGACAAAGAGGCGGGCCAACTCTCGGTGATGTTGAATCCGAGAGATCCTCTCACAAAACTCATAACAGGACATGTACTGAAAGCAAGAAACTGCCAAAGGACAAGCTTGTAGACCTGCCAAAGAAGTAGGCTCCTCTCTCCTGTGATGGCCACCTTTTCCACCTCTATGTGGCCTCCTCTGTACCTCAACCTCTGACACTGATGCTTGGTCATCACTCTGCTCATATGTTTCGGTTTCTGACATATTTGAGGAGAAGAGTGGACAAAATGTATTGCTGTTTCTGCTTGTAAAAGTGCTGAACTCTATGTTGTTTCAAGGGGACAATGACATGAGGGAAATGTTAGGGGAGGGACCTCTTGCACAAGGAATTGGGAATATATGAATAACAGGGAATTTAGGGAATACATTGCAAACAAATATTTGCATATATACAGGCATACATGTACATAACAAGGATATAGGGAATCATTTACAAAATCACTGCATATAGGAATACATGTATAAACAGTGAACATATGGGAATATGAATACATGCATTAACAGGGGAAGATAGGGAAACATATTTACAAAACTCTTTACATATTCACCAACAAATTCTTGTGTTTACACATGCATATGGTGCAGCAAGATTTAGGGTTTGAGTTTTTTGATGCTTTGGGAGAGGGGTAGGGTTTGCATTTTTAGTGATTAGGGAGAAGGGAGGGTTTGCATTTTATTTATAAAATAGTATGGGAAAATAGATATGAATGCAAATATGAGTAAAAAGGGAAGGAGGGAAACAATTTACCAAGGGAAATACCTTGAAACAACACAAACCCTAGCACATTTAAACATTAACAATGCAGCCATATAGTGTCTTTTCGCTTGCATGATTTGAGGTTAAAACACAAGCATGAGGGCTTACATTCATAACCAACCACCAAAATGATGTGTAGAGAGCCTACCTTGAACAAATTCGATGACTTGGAGGAAGATTGAGCAAATTTGAAAGGAGATTGCAGAGAACAGGTTGACGGGTCGCGCGCCCCTCCCAACGGGTCGCGCCCGTTCAAAAACTGAACTGCTGGATGGCCTCTGACGGGTCAAGCGCGGCCTGTCGCGCGCCTGTCTTGAGCTCGAACCTTGACCAATTTTCGCCCAATGCTCTTGATGTTTGCTCACTCTCTCTCAACCATGCTTTGGATGCACAATGAGACTAATAGGAGGGAAATTGAACTTTTATAAACTCCATTTGAAAAAATTTAATGCTCAAACCCACTTTCTAAAGTTTATCTTTGACACTTTATAAAACTGACTTTTTGGCTTCCTTTTGCCCTGAAATCAACTCTTTTAGTGCTTTTTCTTGATTCTTTTTGCAGGTAGATCATCTGAGGGATCTCGGCAAGGGGACCAAGGTTTTCATGATGTCCGCTGCAGTCTTTTGAAATTTCATCACTTTTTACAAAAAAAAAAATAAAAATGACCTTGGCTTTAAAAACAGAGTTTTTAAATCCAAGGTGAAAATTCACTGTACAAGATAAAAATATCGAAGAAACATGTTTACAATTCCTCCCTCTGGCTTACTGAGCACTCATGGACTTTCAGAGACATGACCTTGCAGAGATAAATGACCAAAACCCTAGACCTAGGACTTTGACCTAAAGACAAAACAAGACAAGCTTGAAAGAGCTTAATGACTGATATGACCTGATCCAGCAAAGCCAAGAGGGGTATAAATAGACCAGCTCCTCCATCAGGGTTATGGCATGCCTAACGGGATGCAAAACTTGACACTGATGAGACACCTACCTATGCAAATGCAAAGAGCTTTGATCGCTGATGGAGGGCTTCAAGACCGACACTAACATTGGCTCCAATGGGGATGGTAGCTCCTTGGAGGTACCAAGAACCGCAAACCTCTGGGAGAGCAGACAGTGCCTTTCAATCATTGGGCGATGGAGTCATTATTTTGAATGGAGAACACAAAACCTTTGACACATTTATTGAATGAAAACTTGACTAAAAAGTGACTGAAACTTGACTCAAACCGACTCGATGACAAACTGAAATAACTTGAAAAAACTGACTCAACAGACCAAACACAAATGACTCATGACTGACTTAAAACAAGACTTTACAAAGCTTTTTGAAGGGCAGCAGTCCATCAAGATTTGAAATCATGATGACAACCACCTGTGTTTCTTACGAGACAATATACATCAAACTATATCAAAATGCCAATGCAACCAATCAAGCATATGCCTTCTTGACTGATTCTCCTGATTAGATCTTCTGGTCAACAGTACAAACCTATCACTGGGCATCCAAAAACATAGCTGACCATGATCTCCTTCATTACTGAACACAACAATAATCACCTTCACTGCTGACTGTAACAAATCTGCCATTGGATCCTGGAAAACATGAAGACTTGACATTGCCACCTCCTGCTGAAAGATCAAGGTGTCGTTTGTTTCAATTTCTGATCTGCCTTCATCATGTGCTTCGGTGAAAGTATGCTCATGGGCTTCAAAAAACTCCGAACAAATGGATGAGCAGATCTCTTCTTGGAAAAACATTTCAGCACATGAAACATATGAAGAATCTGAAAGGTAATCCTGTATGCTCTGATCTTCTGTAGTTTGACAATATGGTAGGTCATCTTCAAATGATATGACAGCCGGATTATCATCTTTATGAAGGAAAACATTATCTATTTGCTGATCTACAAGACAATCATCTTCTTCAACAGAGGAAGAAGTTTCCCCAACACTTTCCTGACTATGTGTGCACT
Source organism: Pinus tabuliformis (assembly GCA_031772625.1). Taxonomy (NCBI): domain Eukaryota; kingdom Viridiplantae; phylum Streptophyta; class Pinopsida; order Pinales; family Pinaceae; genus Pinus; species Pinus tabuliformis. Next base: position 2,018,890,369 of record CM062819.1, read on the forward strand.
GCAAATCTGCTGTAGCTTGGGTTGTAGCATGACCTTTCAAGAGCTGATCTATCTCCTCTTCAGACAAAGGAGACAATGGCTTTGGTTTTCTTCTGCTCAAACAAGGCTTGTCTTCTTGAAATAACATTTCAAAACATGAAAAATCTGAATGACAGTCCTGATCTTCTGAAACTTGGAAACATTGTTGATCATCTTCATATGACATGGCAATCAAACTATCCAAATTATGATTGAAAGAAGATTTTTCACTTACTTGAACAAAGATCTCATCTTGTTTTCCATGAAATGACTGCATTACCTCCTCAGGAAGGCTTCAGTCAATAACTTTGTCTTCTTCATTCCAGATTATCTCAACAACAGAGCTCTCCTTCATGGGATTCAAAACAAGGTAGTCTTGATCATCACGATCTGAATTTAGATCTGAAATAGCTGACTTGACTTTATCACATTCTAAGATTGAAACTTGATTTCCCTGCATGCTGTCCTCTTCCGTGGGCAGATCTGAAACAAGCTCTTCTCTTTCATCAATTACAGCCATATGGTCATCTTCAACCTGCTGATCTTGACAAGTATCCTCTAAGATTTTTGTGTGCTGCTGAAACGGATTTTCATACAGGGCTTCCATGATCTCTTCATCCATGAAATTATCATCTTCATAAAACTTCTCAAGGCTTTCAATAAAACTATACGCATGCTTGCAACAGTCTTGAACTAAATTTAATGATGGATAAGAGTCCTTATATCTTTCAATGAACATAGCATGAAAATCCTTTAAACAGTAAATACAAGCAGGCGGCAAACTTTCATACCATGATTGAGCTTTACCTTCCAGAGTGGCCAGGAATATCTTCATTAAGCAATCTTCAGGAAAATCCACCTTCAACTTGCGAATATGCATATGAAATCTAACTAGATGTAAAGCAGCATCCTTCTTACCATCATCATTAAATGCAGGCAAATTCCTTGACCAATCTACCTTCGGAATTTTATTTGGAAAACCAGGGATGTGATCTCGGCTCAAGGGAGCATATCTTCTTGTGATTCGATCCATCTTGAAAATCTCACAGCTACTGATCTCTCTGCAGTGAAGTCACCGTGAAGCACTGATCGCTGGATTCTTCAGTGAAAGAGTCGCTAGTGAATGATTTCAGCCTGTCAAGTGTCTGATCGTTGTCCACCATCAACAATCAGATCTGAACTTGATACATGTACTAGGGTAAATTGCAGATGAAGTGTTACTTTCACTAGCTCACGGAGGTCGACTGAAGCAGCGTTTATCTACTTGCGCTGATGCAAAGCAAGAGCGTTTTCGAAGGCTACTTGGCGTATCTTCAGACTCCGTCTAAGACTTAATGAAATAAACACATCAGTCAGCAAACAATTTGTTCTCCCCAGTATGGTCGCCAGTATGTTATCGCTTGAAATTTCACCTCAGGCTGAGAAAGGTAAACCTCAAGGCAACATCAAACCATTTAGCCTCGTAGCTAGCCCTACGGGGCAGGAGAAGGCTCTCTCCGGTCTATCTCGGTAAAATCTTCAATAAAAGAGATGACCAATAAGGTAACACTGATATTAGGCTAGTAAACTGATCAAGAGTTTGGTTTTGGTTTTTTGGGGTTTTTTGGTGGCAAATTAAGGGGATGGCAATTTTGGGTGCGGGGATTGGACACAGTTTCTGCAGGGGGCTCCTTGGGGCGAGGTAGGAGACAGCGTTGAAGCCTTTAACTGAAGTGAATGGTCAGGAATGAAAGATGAGGAGCTAAAGAGAGCAAACAATTACTTTGAATTCTCTTCAGAGAGAAGAAAACATTGAAATTAAACAAACTTAAAAGCAAAGCATGGCAAGCATGAATTCTTACTTTAACACTTCATTTGTTTAATATGCAGAAGTAAAAGAAAGGAAATGAATCACATAACAAGCTTACAAGAACATGGAGAAACACACCATCAACACATGAGTCCACAAGAATCCCAAAGAGGACTGCAAAACCCTGGTCTTCCTTAGCCAAATATTGCAGAGATACAGTGAAATATTACAATGATAGCTTCTCCCTCAAGAGTCCAACCATGAAAATGAGCAAGAAAGTACATAATATAGATGATCTAACCTCTTTCCCTGCCTCCATGGGTCGAGCTCACTATCCTAGGAGCTGTTTCAACCACTTCTAAACTAAACACTACAATCTAGGCAGTCAAAACAACTTGCCTCTATAAGCTAGGAAGCCAATCCATTCATTAAATATTTACCCTTTACATGAATGAATCTTCTAGAAGTGTTAAACAAGAGTAAAAGTGTCTTAGAGTTACAATAATTACATCAAAGATAATCATTTTCCACCCCAAAAAGTCAAACTGGGTCAAAACTGCGTTTTCTGGGCTGTACAATGCAATCTGGCAAAAACTGCTTGACGGGTCGCGCGCCTTTGGAGCGATGTTTGAGACACTTGCAGGTGTCCAAATTGAGCAAAAGTGGGCTTGTTGGAAAGGTCTGTGAGTCTACTTTCCAACCCAACTGGAATTTTTGAATTTGGAGGTCATTTGCCCTGTCAAAACTTAATTCTCCCAAGACTAGTTTCTGCAACTCAAAAAAGGGCCAGAAAGTCATTTTTTGGTACTTTTTTGACCTTTTGGGGGACCAAAACTGCACAAAATCTCAAGTCCATCCATGGGCATATGTAACTTTGCATGAAAAATCTAGAAATGCTGAGTTTTCGCCAAAAGGAGTTGCCATGATGAAGGGTCGCGCGCGGGGTGAGACCCGTTAATGGGAAAAACCTGCAAATTGCCTGAAAATGTCAAAATTCACCCAAAATTCTCAAAAAATTTTGGGTTTTGTGTTGTGGCTGGGCTAATTAGTGCCTTGATCTTTGAGGGAAGCCTCAGCCAAGATACGGAGTGGATTGGTCCTCTTTTTCCGTTTAAGGGCCTCAGACAACCGCCTTTGAAACATTTTCATCTTGACCTTGCACACATGCATTCTTGCCCAGTAATGGTTTTTCATGTTCCTCAGCAATTTCTTCTCTTGGTTGGCCTTAGCCAACAGCCTCTCCAAGTGTGCGTTCTCCTGGATGAGCATGGACTCTCGGTCAGCAGGCAATGGATCACCGGGTCTTCTTCGGTTCAAGACTGGGTCACTACAAATCCTCCATAACTTATCAAGTGCCTGCTCATCTTCCAACTGCTTTTTGCGCTGCTCAAGGTAGGTGATGGTCCATTGTGCCCCCTCTAATCTCCTCTGCAAGGCATCATTTTCAGCTCTGAGATGCTGAATGATCTCCTTTGCCTCTTGGCTAGGAGAACTGGCCTCAAGGTCAACAAACTCAATATCGGGAACTCCTGATGGACCCTCATCAATCATGGGCTATTTGCCCCTCTCTGGTACCTGTGCTGGTGACGAAAGCGAGGCCCCTTCCACCTGATGTGGAGATAACACTCGCTGAGCCGATGATGAAGGCGAGACCCCTTCCACCTGCTGTGGATATAGTACTCGCCGAGCTGCTGCAAACAAGGCACTCTGGTCTCTCTGATAAGTGAGCTGAGGTGAGGAACTAACATGTCGAGTGACCGGAATATCAGGCTGCTGAGATGGTCCTCCCTCCTCCTGAATGACCTCAGGATGTGGCTGGGGTGGTGCTGTGAAAAACTCACGGGAAATGAACTCCTCCCATGAGATGCCCTGCTAAGCCAACTGATGTAAGACTACGAGTTGAATCAAACCATAATGACATAGGCTCCTGTACTGCTGGGCCGGGTTCTTCCTCTGCATGACGGAGACCATCCTCTCAATGTTCTGATAAAAGAAGACTGAGATGTTCATCATCTGCACTCGAGTGAAGTGCATCAAGAGGCGAATGTGATATGAGTATACCTGGGAAAATCTGCCCTCACAGGTGAAATAAAGCATAATGAGTCTCAACATGGGGGCATACTGACTCCGGAGGAACCTGAAAGGAAACACACCGGCCAAATGTCTCATGAATGGTGGCCGGACAAAAGGCTCAAAGTGAACTGTATCCAATACCTTACGCTTATTCCAAATTTCCCCGACATTTGGAATCCCTGTAGCCTGTGCAATGATCTCGGGTGTCAAAATGAAATCCACCCCAACAAGGTTAACATGTCCCTCATGCAAGTGCAAGACAAAGAGGCGGGCCAACTCTCGGTGATGTTGAATCCGAGAGATCCTCTCACAAAACTCATAACAGGACATGTACTGAAAGCAAGAAACTGCCAAAGGACAAGCTTGTAGACCTGCCAAAGAAGTAGGCTCCTCTCTCCTGTGATGGCCACCTTTTCCACCTCTATGTGGCCTCCTTTGTACCTCAACCTCTGACACTGATGCTTGGTCATCACTCTGCTCATATGTTTCGGTTTCTGACATATTTGAGGAGCAGAGTGGACAAAATGTACTGTTGTTTCTACTTGTAAAAGTGTTGAACTCTATGTTGTTTCAAGGGGACAATGACATGAGGGAAATGTTAGGGGAGGGACCTCTTGCACAAGGAATTGGGAATATATGAATAACAGGGAATTTAGGGAATACATTGCAAACAAATATTTGCATATATACAGGCATACATGTACATAACAAGGATATAGGGAATCATTTACAAAATCACTGCATATAGGAATACATGTATAAACAGTGAACATATGGGAATATGAATACATGCATTAACAGGGGAAGATAGGGAAACATATTTACAAAACTCTTTACATATTCACCAACAAATTCTTGTGTTTACACATGCATATGGTGCAGCAAGATTTAGGGTTTGAGTTTTTGATGCTTTGGGAGAGGGGTAGGGTTTGCATTTTTAGTGATTAGGGAGAAGGGAGGGTTTGCATTTTATTTATAAAATAGTATGGGAAAATAGATATGAATGCAAATATGAGTAAAAAGGGAAGGAGGGAAACAATTTACCAAGGGAAATACCTTGAAACAACACAAACCCTAGCACATTTAAACATTAACAATGCAGCCATATAGTGTCTTTTCGCTTGCATGATTTGAGGTTAAAACACAAGCATGAGGGCTTACATTCATAACCAACCACCAAAATGATGTGTAGAGAGCCTACCTTGAACAAATTCGATGACTTGGAGGAAGATTGAGCAAATTTGAAAGGAGATTGCAGAGAACAGGTTGACGGGTCGCGTGCCCCTCCCAACGGGTCGCACCCATTCAAAAACTGAACTGCTGGATGGCCTCTGACGGGTCGCACGCCTGTCTTGAGCTCGAACCTTGACCAATTTTCGCTCAATGCTCTTGATGTTTGCTCACTCTCTCTCAACCATGCTTTGGATGCACAATGAGACTAATAGGAGGGAAATTGAACTTTTATAAACTCCACTTGAAAAAATTTAATGCTCAAACCCACTTTCTAAAGTTTATCTTTGACACTTTATAAAACTGACTTTTTGGCTTCCTTTTGCCCTGAAATCCACTCTTTTAGTGCTTTTTCTTGATTCTTTTTGCAGGTAGATCATCTGAGGGATCTCGGCAAGGGGACCAGGGTTTTCATGATGTCCGCTGCAGTCTTTTGAAATTTCATCACTTTTTACAAAAAAAAATTAAAAAATGACCTTGGCTTTAAAAACAGAGTTTTTAAATCCAAGGTGAAAATTCACTGTACAAGATAAAAATATCGAAGAAACATGTTTACAATTCCTCCCTCTGGCTTGCTGAGCACTCATGGACTTTCAGAGACATGACCTTGCAGAGATAAATGACCAAAACCCTAGACCTAGGACTTTGACCTCAAGACAAAACAAGACAAGCTTGAAAGAGCTTAATGACTGATATGACCTGATCCAGCAAAGCCAAGAGGGGTATAAATAGACCAGCTCCTCCATCAGAGTTATGGCATGCCTAACAGGATGTAAAAATTGACACTGATGAGACACCTACCTATGCAAATGCAAAGAGCTTTGATCGTTGATGGAGGGCTTCAAGACCGACACTAACAGATGCAGCAAACAAGAAGTCTCCCTCAAGCAAGCAAATAGAGAAGACAATCATCCCAGGTACACAAATCATTTCTATGGTTACTATTATTTGTGCAATGGATTTGAACATAAAGTTGTTGAATGCAAAATGTATGTAAAAAAAAGTAAAAATGACTCCAGAAAGTACACACGATTTCTTCCATTTCTTTTCCAAACAAGGTGTTGTATATGTAAAAACCTTGGCCACAAAGCCAAAGGTTGCAAGTTGCCATGTATCCACCTAAATAAGTATAGATAGAAGATGAAAGCCACTACAAGTTGACCAAACAATGAGCCAAAAGGAAATGAAGATCGTAGAAAACAACTCACTAAAGTGTGGAAGAGGAAGAAAAAGGAGCAGCTTATGACTTCAATGAAAAATTGAAGTCAACTTGGCCTCAGGGGGAGCTCCTCAAGGAAGCAATGAAGAACTTGGTCTATGTTAGAGTAGCACCATCTCAGGGTGAGAGTAGCCCCAAGAATGCCTTAGAAGATAAAGCAGATATTTGAAGACTAAATTTGCATATGCACTGAAGCAAACCCTAATCAAAGTACTAAGGGCATTGAAAGGATAGTAAAGGCTTTTATTTTCTATCTAAAACTAATGCCAAAATCTCTGAAGGAGAGAGTGGTATTGAAGAAACTTTTGATACAAGAGTAGCGCACATCACCTGCAAAATGTAATCGTAGGAAAATTTAAAATGTCAACTATAAAAAGAAGAAAAGAACTCAACAAGCAATATATATGTATTCAATGAATTTGTAGCTAAGCACGTCAAGAAAGCAATTAGAATTTTGGTTCTCTTTACGACATTTCAAGGGAATTAGATGTGATGCATTTTTAGCCCTTCAATAATAATATTCAAACATATACCAGACAAATCTAAGGAGAAATTATATTTGTGCTTGAAATATGGGAACTTAAAATTCAAGGAAAATACAAAGTCATTATATTGAGGGGATGGAAATCATATAGATATCAACTATTGCTTCTTCTTTCCTTGAATCCCAGTTGGATGAGGCTAAGGAAGCAAGCACATGTTATGGGGACAATAAAATTAGCATTCCAAACACCAAAATTATATAGTTATCAGCAATGTTGGTCATTTCCAACCACAGTGTTTCCTAATGAAACAATTGAGATCAAGGAAAAGGATATGGGAAACCAGACTCATGAAAATAATCATAATGGACCAGTAATTGTCAATAAAGAAGATCACAATGAAAAGTAGCTTGAAATCACTAGTAAACAACTGGACAAATCAAATAAACTTTTGCATGAAGAAATCAAGTCCTTAGAGAACATCATTAGTGAAAACGTGATTTTATATCAAATTCACATAAAACTCTTGCAAGAAAACAAGTACCCATTCACAATTGCTATGCAAGTGGCTAGTAATACTACCTATGATTCAGGTAGATCAAAAGGTGTATGGAAGCATGTTATCAGTGACTAAAACACAAGAAAGACAAATAAATTTGCGAGGAAAGAAAGGAATATCCAAAACATGGGATGTTAAAGAGTAGGCTCAAGAATTGTCAAGACTCCTTATCAAAAAAGGTCTCCTCTAAATTGGTTTCCACAAAAGAACACAAAAATTTATCTTGAGGGGAAGATCAAAATGTTGTAGGAAGAAGGTGGAATGATTATGGCACAGAGAGATAAGAGTTATAGGGGCAGGATGAATAGAGATAGAATGGGAAAAGGCTACATGATGCAATGGAAAAATGAAGCGTTACTTAGTTGGAATTTCAGGACAGAGAGAAAAGGTCATGCTAGGAGGTGACAAAGAATTAGGTTAAAGTGTGTTAAATATATGGGTTGTGCATTATAAGATGATGGGACCAGCCCAACACTGTTCGGACTAATCAATAATTAAATGATTTAAGTGTGATTTAGCTATGGATGAATCTATGATTACCAATCTCTCAGATTTTTCTGGAAAATGATAGGTGGCATTTATGTATGCAATCAACACTGTGTACTTTAGCTCGGGTCGTGTTTCCCGCTCTTCGTTTCATGCCAAAACTCTTCCTCCATCATTCATTCAACCATTTTGCACTTGTTCGCTTAGGGTTTTCTCTGGTGTGGTTTTGCTGCTTGTGAATGCAGTTGCGCTGCAACTGTTGGGTGCGCCTTCTGGTTTTTTTCTTGTCTGACAGCGTGACTCTTATACTTGCTTGACTCTTATGCTTGCTTGGATAATCTTTGGTCCTGGATCGTTGGGCAACCAAAAATGGTTCTGCCACTGCCTGTGTAAGTAGATTTCTATGCTCTTTATGCAATTGTTCCAACTAGTCTTTGCTCCACGAGCTCGGTTCTAGTATGAGGTTGTCTTGCTTGTGAAACTCAGTGGGTTGATGCACTCAAGTTTCGAAACAGTGGCGCTCTTCGGTCTTTGGCTTCAATGCAGGTAGCCTATTTTATCCATGATTAATTTGTCTTTTCTATTCTTCTGTTCCTAATGTGGTCGCTCCTTTGTCTCAGTCGTTGGTTGGAATTTGAGGGTTAAATGCTTGTTCTATGTTCTCGCTGCGAAACCTTTAGGTGGGGAAAATTTACCCCTCTTATGCTTGTATTCATGCACTTGTTTTTGTTCTCCTCTGTCGTCAGGTTGCTAACAACTGTGTGTTGATTCTTTTGCAGGTATTGGGGTTTGCAGTTGGGTATGCTCGGAACAAACACGTCGGCCTCCGCTTAGTAGGCTCTGTCAACGCAACTAGTCCTCAGTCTTTAGAATAGGCCTGTGAGATTGAGGGTTTGGTTTTCCTCAATGCTTAGTCAAGGTTGTCTCTTGGTTGTAATCAGCAACCTGGTCATTTTGTTAGCATAGGCTTCCTCGGTTCTGTGATTGTTGGCTATAAATTTTAATGTGTAGGAGCCGTTTCCCAAAACCCTCACCTAGGGTTTGTCGGTCGTCGGCTATGTGACTGTTTATGATTTATTCTAGGACTCGACTATGTATGCTCATACATTTCATTTTATAATTTAAAGAAAAACTTCCAGGGAAACGTTGGTTTCGATTTACCTTTGTTTTAATGATGATGGTTGGTTGTCGTTCCCTTCATTCTGCCTTCAATGCCTTCGAATTACGACTGTTAATTTCCAACTGTGTTTGTAAAAAAAAAATCCACGAACAGAAAGTTTTGTAGCTGCTCTGGTAATTTGTTTTGGTGGTCGATTTCGAAGTTAAGAAGATAATGTATGGCCTGTATGTGCTTAACTCATCCTGTTTGTTTGTCTGCGTTCGCTCCTGTTCTTTCAATGTCGATTTCTTCCACGGGTTACAAGCCCTCGTTCTGGAAATGCAATTGTCTCGTTGTCTGGACTCTGTTTCTCACAAAAGAAAATTAAATAAACTTGTATGTAAGCATTGTATCGATTAGTCCAATGTTCAGTGAATTAGGAAGCAAAATGAAAATGTTGTAGATACACAGATGGAATCGAATTGTCTGTTCTTTTAATATTATTTCTTGAATGCTAAAGTGTTGAACCAATTCAATGGATTTTTCATGTACATTTGTAGTCTCCGTTCATAGTTACCTGAACTGTGTAGTTACTGTTTCCAATTGTAATTCTATTTAGTTACATAACGATGCTTGTATTCGGTTCTGCTCTTTGAAAAGATTTTACATCAAACACATTTTGTTTTTTTTCCTCTAGAATGACAGAACAGTTATTAAATCTCTATGGATTAAAGACAGACAAACTAATGACCCTAACTGACCAAACTGTCCCTAACTAGTACTGAAACTAAAAATAAACAAAAACTTACACCCTACTTTGACAAAAAAAAAAAACAACAACAACTTGTTAAGACAACTTCCATCTTGGCGAAGACCAACACCCGGTCATGGTGCCCTAGCTGGATGCTCCTGCATCAGGCTCCCGGGGTAAAAAGAAATCATGACTCCAGTCCATGAGCTTCTCGACTAAAGAACCCAACTGCTCAATCTGCCTGGCATCAAGCCACGAACTGTCCTCAATAGGACAGTTCTTCCACTCGACCAGGTATTGCAGATACTCCTTCCGCCAAGTTCGTTTGGCCACTTGAGTATCGAGGATGCTCTCGATCTCGGGAGGCTAAACGTAAGGCATCTGTCTCATCCAAGTTTCTCCTCCATCCTGGGTATTCTGTGTCAGCCGTGTGGTTCCATCTTCTTCTTCTGGGTCAGCAGTGTAAGGAAACAGATCTGCTACATTAAAGATGGGTGAAATGCCTGTTCCTGGTGGTAGCTGTATCTCATAGGCATTCGCTGAAAATTTTCGAAGGACTTTATGGGGACCTATCTTCTTATACATCAACTTATTGAATGGACCTCTAGGGAACCGTTCCTTGCGCAAATGCGCGAGGACTTCATCTCCTACATTGAACTGTACTTCCCTTCTTTTCAAATCTGTTTGCTATACTTTTGGTTGTTGTCCTAGAATTTGATTTTCACTTGCTCATGCAAATATCTTATCGCGTTAGCGAAATCTTCTCCATCTGCACTTCGCCTTTCTTGCAGTCTGAGATCTCGCAACTCATGCACTCTGCGAGGATGCATGTCGTATAGGATCTGAAATGGACTGTAACCTGTGTTGCGATTAGGTGATTCGTTGTAAGCGAACTCTGCCTATGCAAGCACTCGATCCCGCATCCACGAGTTCTCACCAATCAAGCTTCGTAGCAGGTTTCCCAGACTCCTATTTACCACCTCTGTTTGTCCGTCAGTTTGCGGGTGATAAGCAGAGCTGTAACTCAACTGTGTATCCATGTTCTTCCACAGGGTACACCAAAATTGCCCTGTAAACTTCACATCCCTGTCCGAAAGAATAGACTTATGCAACCCATGTAACTTGACAATTTCCGTGAAGAATAGGTGGGCCACGTGAGTGGCATCACTAGTTTTTCTGCAAGGGATAAAATGCACCATCTTCAAGAATCTATCCACTACTACCATCACCGAGTCATAACCTCGTTGTGTCCTAGGTAGATCCAAGACAAAGTCCAAGCTGACTAAGTCCCACGGTCTGCTTGGAACAGGTAATGGTGTATACAGTCCCGCATTTTGACTGTGACCCTTCGCTAACTGGCACACTTTACATCTGGTCACAATCATTGTACATCCCTTCGCATCTTTGGCCAAAAGTAGAAATGACTGAGCTGCTCGAGCGTCTTGTCTATGCCGAAATTTTTGGCTAGACCTCCACTATGCTTCTCCCGAATAATGTTCTCTCTCATCGAGCAGTCAAGAATGCATAGCTGTCCTCCTCTAAATAGCAGTTTCTCTTGCAAGTTGTAGTCCAACCATGGACTGTTATCTCTCACCAAGGGATTCTGACATGCCTCATAGGCCTCCTTAAAATCTGTGTCAGTCTGGTATAAATCTTTTAAGTGCTCAAAACCCAGCACTTGTACAGTACTCTCCTGCAAAAGTAAAGCTCTCCTACTCAATGCATCTGCCACCTTGTTGGCCTGCCCGCTGATGTGTTTCAACACAAAGGTGAAACTCTACAAATATTCCACCCACTTGGCATGTTTGTGATTCATCTTGTGCTGTTGCATCACATACTGTAGTGCAGAATTATCCGAAAACAACACAAATTCGTTCCCTAGCAAATAGTGCCTCCAGTGTTTCAATGCCTGCACAACAACATAGAACTCTTTGTCATAGGACAAATATTTATGTCTGCGTCCATTTAGCTTCTCACTGAAAAATGCAACAGGTTTATCCTCCTGGCTGGGTACAGCTCCAATAGTCGTACCGCTAGCATCACAGCGAACTTGAAAGAGCTTTTTAAAATCTGGCAATCTCAGGATCGGTCTCTCTGTGATCTTCTTCTTTAGTAGCTGAAAACTCCTCTCCGCTGCATCAGTCCATCGAAAAGGCTGACTGGCCTTTTTAATGGTTTCCAACATAGGTGCACAGATTTCGCTAAAATTTCTTATGAGTTTCTGGTAAAAACTCGCCAGCCCATGAAAACTACGTACCTCAAATAAGCTTTTCGGGGATGGCCAATTGACTATCACTGCAATCTTTTTTGGATCCATCTTCAGCTCGTTCTCTACTATTACGAAACCGAAATAAATCAACTCTTTTTGCAAAAAAGTACACTTCTTCAGATTTATCAACAGTTTATTCTGCTGTAATTTTTCCAGCACTTTCCAAACATGTTGAAGGTGCTCATCCCTTGTCTTGCTGAAAATTAGTATGTCGTCTAGGTATACTAACACAAATTTTCCGATGTATTCTTTCAGTATTTCATTCATTAACCGCATAAATGTACTGGGTGCATTGGTCAACCCGAATGGCATAACCAACCATTCATACAATCCCTCATTCGTCTTAAAGGTTGTCTTCCACTCATCCCCCTCTCGAATTCGATTCTGATGATACCCGCTCTTCAAGTCTATCTTAGAAAAATATGCTGCCCCGCTTAGGCAATCCATCATATCATCCATCCGTGGAAGTGGGAATCTGTACCGGATGGTGATTTTGTTGATGGCCCTCGAGTTTGTGCACATCCGACATTCTCCTCCTTTCTTGGGAGTGAGAACTGTTGAAACTGCGCAAGGGCTCAAACTTTCCCTTATCAATCCTTTGTCTAGCAGTTCCTGCACTTGCTTCCTAATCTCTTCATTTCCTTGGGGCTCATTCGGTATGATGCGTTATTCGGCAAACTTGCTCTGGGTATGAAGTCAATATGGTGACTTATGCTTCTTTTGGGGGGGAATTTTATCTAGCAAGTCATCTACCACTATGTCTGTAAATTCTTGCAACATCTGATAAATTTCTGGGGGTAAATCCAATAGCTCCGTATGCAACAATATCGTTTTTGCTCTTCTTACAACTGCATAACTCACCTCACTATCCTCAACTTGTTTCAGAAACTGTTTTCTGCTGACCAACAATGCTCTTGGCTCACTTGTTCCTATTGTTCCTTCCTCCTTGATGGGCACAAGCGTGTGCTTGATTCCATCCTTGACAAACTTATAGCAGTTTGTCAATCCATCATGTACCACCTTTCTGTCATACTGCCATGGCCTGCCTAGCAGTATGTGACATACATCCATCGGCATGATGTCACAAATGACCTTGTCCTTATATCTGCCTATTTGAAACTCCACCTCGCATTGTTCATCCACCAGCAACTAATGGCCTTTTTGCAGCCATGAAACTTTGTAAGGGGTGGGATGTTTCAATCACTTCAATTCCAACTTTTCCACCATCTTTTTGGCCACCAAGTTATCTATACTACCACTATAAATAATTAACTTACAGCACTTACAGTGTGACTTACAAATTGTCTGAAACAAAGCCTTCCACTGTGTTTGTTCGGTGGCTTTCTTGGTTGGTTTTAACGACACCTTGTTCAACACCAAGGCTTCCCCTATTTCTGGAGCATTCTCTGCTTCTTGGGGAGGTGCCTCTGCTTCCTTTGGCTGTGCAACATATGCACCCCTCTGTCCAGGTTGATCTGCCTCAAGACACTCAAATCATCTGTGTCCCCACTTATGACACCTGTAACATTGGTAACCAGCTCTTCTGCCTCGGCCATTTCCCCTGCTTTGCTGATATGGCCTACCACCTTTCACATTATCACCTTTGTCGGCTGATCCGAAAGCTTTAGAACTGCTGCCTTCCTCATTACTACTAGCAGTCCGCCCTCTGCCATATGATTGGCCTCTTCCTCTGCCAGTTCCTCATCCTCTCCTGGCATTTTGCTTTCTAGTAATTTTCTCTTCATCTTTCATGACACTCTAATACGCTTCTTCAATGTTCTTTGGAGACAGAATACTAATTTCATCTAAAATTTCTAGTATTAAACCATTTACATACCTGGCTGTCTTTTCTGTGGTATCCTCCATATAACTGGCCCTTAAGTTCACTCGATAAAACTCCTCAGTGTACTCCCTCACTGTCATTCCTTTCTGTTTCAGATTCTGCACTTTTCTGTGTAGTGCAATCTAATAGTCTTTCGGCATAAATCTTCCCTTCAACTTGGCCACCATCCTTGACCAGATTTTGATCGGCAACTTGTTCAATCTCCTTCTCTCTGTTCGTACATTGTCCCACCACAGGGCTGCATGTCCCTTCATCTTTGTCGCAGCAAACTTAACTCTGCGGTCTTCACTAACCTCCTCACACTCGAAATACTTATCTAGCTCGTTGATCCAATCCAATAGAACCTCTATGGACAGGTTGCCGTCATTATAATTTGGGAGTTCTGGTTTAGGTTTACTGCTTGCCACTAAAACAGATCTCAATAGTCTCATTTCTGGGCCTTCTCCATCCAATCCATCTGTTGTCGCTTCAGCTTCCTCTTCGCTATCATCGCCTACCTTTGGATCCCTTCGTCTCCCTGCTTCGACTGCCTCTAAATGGGCAGTAAGAACCCTGATCTCCTCTCTTAGTCCTTCCTCTGCTATCCTCCGAACACCTCTTCCATGACCTCTCCTTCCTACCTCCATTTCTTCAGTCAATTTCAACCTGCTCTGATACCACTATGATGGGACCAGCCCAACATTGTTCAAACTAATCAATAATTAAATGATTTAAGTGTGATTTAGCTGTGGATTAATCTATGATTACCAATCTCTCGGATTTTTCTAGAAAGTGATAGGTGGCATTTATGTATGCAATCAATACTGTGTACTTTACCTCGGGTCGTGTTTCTCCCTCTTCGTTTCATGCCAAAACTCTTCCTCCGTCATTCATTCAACCATTTTTCACTTGTTCACCGAGGGTTTGCTCTGTTGTGGTTTTGCTACTTGTGAATGCAGCTGTAATGCAACTCTTGGGCGCGCCTTTTGGTTTTTTTCTTGTCCGACATTGTGACTCTTATACTTGCTTGACTCTTATGCTTGCTTGGACAATCTTTGGTCTTGGTTCATTGGGCAACCAAAAATGGTTCTGTCGCCGCCTGTGTAAGTATATTTTTGTGCTCTTTTTGCAATTGTTCCAACTGGTCTTTGCTCCACGAGTCGGGTTCTGGTATGAGGTTGTCTTGCTTGTGAAACTCAGTGGGTTGACATGCACTCAAGTTTCGAAACAGTGGCGCTCTCTGGTCTTCGGCTTCAATGTAGGTAGCCTCTTCTATCCATGATTCAAATTGTATTTTCCATTCTTTTGTTCCTAATGTGGTCGCTCCTTTGTTTTAGTCGTTGGTTGGAATTCGAGGGTTAAAGGCTTGTTCTCTGTTCTCGCTACGAAACCTTCAGGTAGGGAAAATGTACCCCTCTTATGCTTGTATTCATTCACTTGTTTTTGTTCTCCTCTGTCGTCAAGTTGCTCACAATTGTGTGTTGATTCTTTTGCAGGTATTGGGGTTTGCAGTTGGGTATGCTCGAAACAAACGCGTCGACCTCTGCCTGGTAGGCTTTGTCAACGCAACTAGTCCTTAGTCTTTAGAATAGGCCTGTGAGATTGAGGGTTTGGTTTTCCTCAATGCTTAGTCAAGGTTGTCTCTCAGTTGTAGTCAGCATCTTAGTCATTTTGTTAGCATAGGCTTTCTCGGTTCTGTGATTGTTGGTTGTAACTTTTAATGTGTGGGAGTCGTTTCCCAAAACCCTCACCTAGGGTTTGTCGGTCGTCGACTATGCGAGTGTTTCTGATTTATTCTGGGACTTCGCTATGTATGCTCATACATTTCATTTTATAATTTAAAGAAAAAACTTTCAGGGAAACGTTGGTTTCGATTTACCTTTGTTTTAATGATGATGGTTGGTTGTCGTTCCCTTTATTCCGGCTTCAATGCCTTCAAATTACGACTGTTAATTTGCAACTGTGTTTGTAATATTTTTTTTCCACGAACGAAAATTTCTGTAGCTGCTCTGGTAATTTGTTCTGGTGGTCGATTTCGAAGTTAAGAAGATAATGTATATCCTGTATGTGCTTAACTCATCCTATTTGTTTGTCTGCGTTCACTCCTGTTCTTTCAATGTCGATTTCTTCCACGGGTTACAAACCCTCGTTCTGGAAAACTGTCTCGTTGTTTGGACTCTGTTTCTCAGAAAAGAAAATTAAATAAACTTGTATGTAAGCATTGTATCGATTACTCTGATGTTCGGTGAATTAGGAAGCAAAACGAAAATGTTGTAGATACACAGATGGAATCGAATTGTCTGTTCTTTTAATATTATTGCTTGAATGCTAAAGTGTTGAACCCTTTCAATGGATTTTTCATGTACATTTGTAGTCTTTGTTCACAGTTACCTAAACTGTGTAGTTATTATTTTCAGTTGTAATTCTATTTAGTTACATAATGATGCTTGTATTCGATTCTGCTCTTTGACAAGATTTTACATCAAACACATTTTGTTTTTTTTCCTCCAGAATGACAGAACAGTTATTAAATCTCTATTGATTAAAGACAAACAAACTAATGACCCTAACTGACCAAACTGTCCCTAACTATTAAAAGTAAACAAAAACTTACACCCTACTTTGACAAACTAAAAAAAAACAACAACAACAACTTGTTAAGACAATTTCCATGTTGGCGGAGACCAACACCCGGTCATGGTGCCCTGGTGCCCTAGCTGGATGCCCCTGCATCATAAGGACAACCATCAAATTGGTTCAATATCTCTCCTCAACATTGTTGTGTGATGATTGCATTGATGCAAAGCGTTATATTATGGTGCATTATATATATCATCAATGTTATATTGGCATTGTTGTAATGTTATGGCAACATTAAATATTGTCATACGTTGATACATATGTGGTGTTGATATCCTTTGATACAAATTTTGACGGTGTTGTGTTATATATTGGCATACATTGATCTATTGGTATACATTGATATATTGGCATGTTGCATTATATTGGTATGTTTGTGATATATTATGACATATATGTCTGGTGTGTAATTATTCTATATGTTCGTGATATATTATGGCATATATTGGTGACTATGTTATATATTGGTGATTGTGTTAATATGATGTACATTATGTATTATTCGACAGTCATATATTCGATATATATTGGAATATATTCAACTCGACAGCAATATGATGAGTGTTACATATTATTGATAGCTATATATAATATATATGGGAATATATTCAACTCAACAGCGATATGATGTATGTTATATATTATCTTTGAAATCAATATGATGTGGCGTTTATATATGTTATAAAGTGGCATTGATATATTATGATGATGATGATGATGATAGTGGTTAACGTCCATTGAGACCAAAATGGTCTATTGGACCTATAATTTTCTTAGTTTTTAATTGTCTAGCTCCTTGTTTTTCTTGGCGAGATTGATGTTGTATCTATATAGGATGTGCATTAATATATTATGTGTGAATTAGGGTTTTGTGCCCTGATTTCACTCCTAACAATTTGCACAAAGAGAACGATGAAACTCAAATCAATGCAATGACCTATCAATTACAAACTTACAGTGAGTGATGTCAGTGGTCAAGAAATGGGGTGGATAAAGGAGGACAAGCCTAGGGTGTACTTGACCATCAGATCTACGCGAAGTGGTTCTAGAGAATTAAGGCATATTAGGTTCGGTCGCGAAGGAGAAAAAAAAATTGTGATAGAAAGAAAGTACCTAACAACAATACTTATAAACTACAAGGAAGGTAGAGCTTATGGGTTCCATCTCCTACTTTGCAAATAAAATGAAGGGGTCCATAAGGTCTTCTTCAAATTCATTAAGCAGCTCAACCTGTGCAAACTTGTACAACTACTTTGACAACAACGAAATGATGTACTTGAAGTTGTCTTCAAAATGAAAGATTGACAATAACGTATAGACTTCTCTTGTAGAGCAGCAAAGTGATCAACCTATTTCCTTCAGCAAATCATTGCAAATTTTGTTGGTCATTTAAAAGAGTTGCATTCCTTGTGATTTTAGTAGCAATCAATACCACAACCCGAGCTCAGCTCTATGATCATACTCACATCTATTTCGAAGATTTAATAAAGTCATCTTGCTTCAAGAAATATCTACGCTTTGAAGTTGATCATCGTGTTGAGATCACAGTGTTCCAAGTTCACCATTACAGTGACCTATCAACACCAACAAAGGCGGTCGAATCGCTCGACAATTCCCCTAATGAGTTTTTATATCTCAAAGTGTCTAGTTTTTCTACGCCAATTTATTTTCATGATAGCACTTTTACAGTTTAATTTATTCATTCCATAATGTATCGAGGTATATTTTTCTTGAGGTACAAAAAGAAATGGTACTGCAATTACTTCAATTATTAGGCAGAGTGGCAAGTGGACTCGTGGCGTGGTTGTATAGGAAATTCATTTATATGCCAAACCAAAGAGGTTTAGGAAATGAACTCATCACCAAGGCATGTGAAATCTTGGCCCTTCTTTTGGTAGAGAATGAACTAAATGAAAAATAATGTGCGTTGAGTTATAAAATCATCCAAATTTATGTTGGCTAACCCGATTCATCGCATATATATATATAAACAAAGCGTCCTGCAATCTTGGCATTAGGGTGGAAGCGTTTCCCTAATATTTTTTTAATTTCCAAATTTTGAATATGTATTGTTTGACCAACCAAGTAATGATGCTGCAAATTTTGTTGCTATATATAGAGAGAGAATGTTTGTTATCATTGTACATTGTTGTGTGAAAATGTTGTCAAAAATGCATTAGAATTTCTTAAAAGCACCAAATAGAAACCCTTGGACATGCTTCACCCTGATTACAGAGGGGGAGAAGTAATAAAAATAAAGAGCGCATTTTTGAGATATACAAAATCATCCACCAAAAATTGCAAGATTGCATTTCTTTTGAGGGAAAGAGAGGAGGGATTTGTATCATGATTGATGATTTATCTATTTTGGAAGATTAGAGGAGCACGTATTAGATCTTTTTGTTGTTGTATTTTAACATCTAAGCAGGGTTTTTCTCTTGTTCTACTTTCAAATCAAGATATTTACATTAGTTTCAAGTTCCATCCAACATCTAGAGTACTTCAGATATTGTGATAGACATAAAACCTTTGAACTATGGGCTTGCAGCAGATTTACATGGCCAGTTGATAGTATTTCATAGGTCAAAACATGAAGACATGCAACGTGAGAAGTGGACCAAGAAACATGCTTCATAATTTTCATTTCAAAATTCAAGGGAATCAATTGGATTTTTTTTTTACAAGGAAGCATATTTGAGAGTACAAATCAAAGTTTGACATTATGTTCAATGGTCACACATTTTGTATTTTGGATTGTATAATTCATGAGGCAGATCAATCCTATTATGTACTATGATTAGTTGGTGAGGATATCCATTATATGACTACAGTTCATAGTTCATATTCTTTTGGTTGAACTCCAAACTTGCAGAGACAGGGTCGTGTGATCCACCTTCAACATACCATTGCTACCAATTCCATGTTATTCATATCTATGACTGTGATAAGGTAGTAGTACAAATGCTTATAATGGTCCTTTGCCTTATATTAGGAATGGGCTATTGTTTTATAACAGGCACGCACATCATGAATTGCAGTTGAAATTGCAGGAAATATTCTTTTTTAGATACTAATAGCAAGCTTAAGAGTATATAAAAAGTTCACATCTATTTTGTATTTTGATACAAGTGGTTATGTCTTCACATACCCTGTTGCACATTTGTTTAGCTACAAGGTTGTTTGTTACACACATTATCCAACAATCAGTTTAGATATGCAGCATGACTATATTGATAGCCACCTTATCATGTTTATGGAACTTAAGGTTGTGTATGTTAATAAGGTTCGAATTGACCTTGCAACCTAGCTGCAATATGAGACAAAACTTGTAGCAGTTGCAGCCCAACCTCTTTCAGATGATGATGATCATGCTTTTAAATATCTCTATTAAGATGATTGGGCATAGTTAGGGATTGTAGGATTCAACTAATTGTGTATCATTGTAGTTTTCTCTTGAGCTCTAATTTGTATTTTGGGTTTATTATAGCATTGTTGCCTCTTTCATGTGCTCTGAATACTGTGCAGATGGTTTCATGGGTGGAGATGGCTATCTTAGTTCAATTCCATTATAGAGATATTTTTATATGATAATACATAGTTTTATTAGATACATATTGTTTTCCATTTTGCACAAGAAAATTTTTGTAACCTTCAAATGTTTTAAGGATGCTCAAACAATGCCATCTCATGGTATGAAAGTCAAAGGATTTCTTTGAATACCTAGATCTGAAATTTGAAACAAAGAAGTTTGCCTATATGAATAGCAGTTAACCTTGGTCTCGGTCATCATCATTAGTGTTGAATGTATGAGGGGATCATAATGAGATATGGCAATTGGATTGGAAGATTAACAATATCGAGAAGTGATAGAAAAAGATTAAATAAAAGAGTTAAATGATTAACCAAAGATACATTATCATGATATATTTGTACCATGTTAAAGTTTCGAAATAAACTGGTGCACTTGCATATATGTGAGAATGGTGGTACTACTCAAGTTAATGAGTAAAATGATCTCTTGGTTATTGATGTCAAATGGGGAGGTAAGAAGAAGGACGATTCTCAACATAAAAGGGGGAGGATCATTGTGTTGCCATCAATGCCAACAAGGAAATTGTTGGCATTATTGTCATTGATGGCAAAGGAGCAAAGAAGCAACAAGAATATATTGCTTGATTGATAGCAGGGTAAAAGAATAGCAAATGAATAAGTATTGTTAATGTAAATGATGGCACAATTAATGTATGCACAATTGAACAGGTATTGTTGATGGCATGCTTGTGTTGATGTAGGTATAGTTATGCCTTGGAGGTGAATAGCTTGCTTTCATATGTTGTTATTTCATTTTGAGTTGATTTCATGTTGATGATGTTGCATATATTGTCATGGCAAAGGAGCAACAAAGTAGGATGGAAAAGGATTCCATATGCTTGTTGGTTGTTGATGACAACGTGATGCAGAGAACAAAGATATGGCATTGGAGAATGATTGTTTCGCAAGATGTCGTGATATAAAAGTGTGCATATGTTTTATGTGTAAGGTTGATTTGAAGGCTAATGTGTACAGTGTGTTGTAAAGTTGATTGTGCATTGTAGGTTTTGTTAATGAAAGATTTGATTGATGTATAATGTTTATGTTTAGTATGTCTTGATGCATTACGGTTTTGTAAGATGCAGTATGTTGCAGAGATTGTTGTGATGCAAGGCAATGACAAAGGCAAAGACATGAAGAATGTTGTTATGCTTGTGATGTTGTGATGTTATAGTTGATGTATTGTTAGTGTATGTTGCAAAGGTTGTGGTTGCTATTCTTTAGTGATTTAATATTTATAGGTGGTTGAAAATAATATTTGGTGAAACGTTTTTTTTTTTTAATATTCAAAAGGTGTGAAACGAATTAGTGGAATGCAAAGAGACAAGCCTTTTCACTTTATATTCATGTTTGGAATACCAACAACCATCAAAGTTTGTTTATAAAAAAGAGTGAGGTTGAAAGGTTGTATAGTTAGAGAGTTAGAGAGCATGTCTATTGATTGAGTTTTTGTTCATGAGTTCCCTGGCACATATGAAGCAAATGTGAAGCAAATTTTAAGTGGAGAAGAGGCAGATACAGACATGGAGGTATGCAAAGTTATAGACCGGGTACACCAGCATGTTGTTTCTTATATATATTAGGGGATTGTAGTCTCCTTTCAAGTTGTAGCTTGATAAAGAACAAGTTGGAGCATGTTGAGGTAGAAGCCTCTTATGGGTTGTAGCTTCCAGAAAATGTGTGGAAGTTGGAGCTTCCTTGCAAGTTGAATCTTGCAAAACAATTGAAGTAGCGGCCTCATGTAGGTTGAAGCCTACAAAAAATCAAATGTAATAATGGAGTAGCAGTTTGCCTTTACATCACAACAACAACAACAACAACAAAAATGTTTTCTCCTTTTATGGGTTTCCACTTATATCTGATGTCCATACATGTTGATGTTATGCGCTGATGTGATGTTTTGATTTACATATTCTTTGTTGTTCACATATTAAATATGTTGTTCATAATGTATTAAATTGTTCATTTAATCAGTTAAAAGAAAAATTTATGTTCATGAATGTACTAAATTGATTTATCACTTATTCCCCACTCCCCTCAGTTTAGTGAACTTTCCATCAACCACTTCTCCTCTTACAAGTCATAAATATTAACATGAAAAACATATGCAAAAACAGTCTAAAGAACTAAATCTCTTTAATAGTTCCCTAACAAATCTCTTTAATACTTCCCTAACAATAGCAGCAAAAATATCAAGTAATTAATTGTTTTTTATTTGTTTGATTTAATCATCCATTTTAACTTGTAGTCTTCTAAAATATAGACATTTTATGTACGAGAATTAGTCATGTAAAGAGGAACTCATTATATTTTGCCTATGAAACTGATTTGATATGTGACTTGCAAATTACTTTTACGCCCTCCATTACAATCATTGACCTTCACTTGCCACGTGTCTGCCTACATGTATGACTCAACAAATGAATAGACATCCATCTTCTGTTTTTTTGCAGCCTTCTCCAACTCACGGTGTGTTATCCAATTCATCGCAACCGCCTGGATCAATGTCTTTGCTACGATTTCAGCGACAATATATGGTCACTACATAATCAAATATTATTGTAGTGCCTATTAGGAAATAACTTGTAATCCAAATTGTTTATTCAGAAAGTTTAAAAGTACATTAAATTAACAATTTACCTCAAAATTCCTTCTTGATGTATAATCCTATTGGTAATCAGTTTTGCAACAGATACGAGAAATGAGGTAAAAGTTGTGCTAATATAGGAGTGTATAATCCTATTGGTAATCAGTTTTGCAACAGATACGAGAAATGAGGTAAAAGTTGTGCTAATATAGGAGTTTATAAGGAAATATTTGAAGAAAAGAAGTGAGAAAATGTTGAAAATGAAGGCCCAATACTCCCCACCTTGGTTTTGTGCATACTTGGAATGAAAGATTTTCAAAGTACCTTGAGACAACTTTTATGTTTCAAATGAGTTGTGATAAGTTTTCATTTTTAAAATCTTAGCAAATATTAGAAACAATATTTTGTGACTTCGCACAAAAGGATTTAATGTGTTGATTATAGTTTCTTTTAAAGGTTTAAACTAGGGTCATGATCACGGTTTTTGTTTGGTTATAGGTGTGACAAAGGATGTTTTAGAGCTCATAATTTTTTATATTATTTCACAAATCATTTTTGAGCATAGGGGGAAGAGCATATTCAATAGATTCGTGGGATAATAAAAAAATTGATGAGCTCTATAATATCTTTTGTCACACCTAAGGGGAAGAACATATTCAATAGAGGATAAATTCCAAGTCCTTAGTGTTAGAGTGCAATGTGTGAGGTGAGAATGTCAAGTTTGGTAGTTTATGAATACTAGCAAAATATGAACTCGTGAGGTCTTTACTTTTTTAATTAAGTTCTAACTAAAATTATTGCAACCTTTGAAAATTAAATTGCTAAAAATGCTACTATTACTAGATTGTGGAAGAAAATGTAGACATTACAGTCATTAATCCTTTGACTACAATACGTGTATTAAAGAGATAGAGATGTTTGCATGTGAGCAATGAAGGTTAGCTCAATTGGTCGAGTCCTTGTCGTTAAAGAACCTTTTCTATTGAGAGTTCATGTTTCAATCCTCTCGATCTTCTTGGGGTCAGGCTCCGTGATTGAGCTAGTAAGAAGTGATCCTTGTGGGTAGATCTTCCTGGTACAAATGTCATGTGGATGTAGCAGGAAAAAAAGGAAGAGATGTGCACATGTGACGTGCTTACTCCTCCTAATTAATCTTTAAACATTTTTCTGAAATTTCCATTGAGATGAATTAACCTCTAATTCTTTCCTATTCACGAAGATCACTCATGAGTTCAAGGTGAAGAGCATCCTCTAACCAAGAGATTTATTCTAGTCCCACTAAAAAGAACAAGGTAGAAAATAAGTTATTGCAATTTTAAACTACAATTCCATGTGCAAAATAAAAGAAAAAATCCATCCAGGTTGCAAGGAAACAAGAAAATTTGTTTTTTTTCCTTCCTCCTACTAGCTAAGTTAGCTAATTACTAGGCAAGAATGGGCCTAAGACTATAATACATTAAGCTTAAACTTGTAAGAAATCAAAGCCTAATTCCTAGTTCAAATGCTCGATTGAAATGGGTGCTAAAAACACTAAGTATCATACTTGCACAAGTCTATATGTAGATAGTTTCACTTTTTCATGCTTTCTGTGGCCTAATTGCAAAATGGACACCCAAATAGCATAAATTTTGAAATTTAAAATTTGCAAGCCAAAGGGGCCAAGAGAAATTTTGTACACAATGGTGAGACCCATTTCAACTCCCTATAGTTCGAAGACAGAGAAAGAAGGACTAAAAATAGCTTAATGAGAGAATTTAGTATCTATAGGCTATTGGAGTTGGTAATTTGTTTGTCATATTTAGAAAAACAAGTGAGCAAAAATCACAATCTATAGCCAAGTTGTAAACTAGAGAATAGTCAATTGTTAGTGGGGTTAGGAAATCAAGTACTATTGCAATGAAAAAGGAAAATAAACATAAAAAACTACAAACTAAACTATCAAATGGAACAACAACAAAATAGGAAAGGGCCTTCAACACCACCCAGGGAATGTGGGTAGTGCTTATGGGCTCAACCACTCTTCTTGGGAGGGTCCTTTGATCCAAAGATCTCTCTCTCTCTCTCTCTCTCTCTCTCTCTCTCTCTCTCAGACAACTCAAACCATGGAAATCAAGTTGGAATATTGCAATTAGGAATTTGAGGTACTCAAAGGGTATGTGATCTATCTAAAAATCCCAATAGCATAATAATACTCCTTAAATTTCTTTTGAACCCTGTCTAAGGCCTTGCATTCATAGCTACTTACTCTAGTTAATCCATGCGGTTTGTATCATATTGTTTGAGTGGATTCTCATCTATGTATGAAGAGATGGCCATATAATTCAAGCCTTGGCCTCTTGTCTAACATAATATTGCATTGACTACAAACCATAATTTGTGCAATGTCTATAATAATCATACCTTGAGCACCATCATTTTTGGTATTTGACATAATTGCATGAATTTTGAAGGAAAAGTCGCATAATTTATACTATAATCAAAATGGGGGACACACAAGATAAAAAAATCCTACTATTACATAGTTTTTTACCTGATTTTGTAGTGCAAACTGAGTGACCATAGAGTGACATTGTTCTATTACATATGTGCATATTGATGATGATTTAAAAGAATTTCCTAAATACTATTGTGAGCAATATTTAGGTGATAACAAAATCCTTTACTCATATTATAAAATTGGTCTATAATTATCTCGCTAACACTTCTCCTACTACATCCTCCTTAGACTCAAGTGCCCACTCCTAAAGGAACATGGTTGCTTCACCTATTGTTTCCCCTTTTTCTACAATTTCCTCGACCTTAGCTGTTTGGGAGGTGTTATTTGAAAGTGGTTGATTAAGAAGTTGAGTTATGAACACAATCATGCAATTTGTCCACTGATAATAGAATTTTTTATAGTGGCTAACTTAATGAAAAGTGTAAAAGCTGTCCATTCCCCCCTCCTCCATATTTAAATTTAAATTAGAGGATTTTGAGGAATTTTTTGGGGTGATGGGCCTTCCATGAAAAGGTATAAAATTTCTATGGTTAGATTCAATTTTCCTAAAGTTCTTTTTGAGATCAACTAATTCATTGGATGGTTTTTTAACAATTTTAAGTACACTTTCCAATTCCTTGGGTTCTTTCTATTCTAAATTGGTTTCTTCAAATTTACCCCACCTTACTAGATATCTTGAATCTCTCAATTCTGATGTGGTATTTCTCAATGAAGTGGGAAATCACACTCATAATCCAAGTGCATATATAAAGTTTTAAATGCAAACGTTGACTCACTTGTATTGTTCAAAGGAGAAGCTTAAATAGCTTTACAAGAGGAAAAAACCTCAACAAACGAATGCGATGAAATCTCTCCAAATCCAACAAATTAGGATTTATACACTGAAATGAGAAATAGGTTGAGAAAAGATCTCAAGCATTCCCATCAAAATCTCAACTAGCCCCTATGACTAGGAAACTAAAGAAGGATTCAAAAAATTAATACACAATAATAATATCCTAATTATAAGCATTGGAGAAGACAATACGTATGCAAATCATAGGGATTAAAATCCCCATCATCGTGACAGCCCTTTTTGTTACCACTTTTGTAAATGTCACTATGAATTGTGAAAATGTAACACAATGATTGGGCTAGAGGAATGGACATGAATTCATAGGCATGAGGAGGAGGAGTTGTTTGTAAACCCAAACTATTGAATTCATTTTATCACCTATCTCCCTTAAGGAATTATGGCCTTGTTGGTGCAAGCATTAAAGAATATATGGGTTGCCTGAGCAAAGGATGAACCATACAATCCTCAATCTCACGGAACGTGTTGATGTGGTCAACACGCAAAGAAAGGACAAGAAGAAAAAGACTTGACATGAGACATTGTGCAAGGCAACATGGGGAGATGTTGGGTTATGCAGGAGATATTGGGTCAATTCAAGCCCTCAAAGAAGTCTCAACAATTTGGAAACTACTCACTTGAGCAACCCCTCTGATTGGCACGGATATCTTTTGGAAACCTGGAAATGGAAGAGATATTAATTTATGGAGGGACAAAATAATGGATAAGCATCCCTTGGAACATAATTATGAATTGCTACCTCTAAGGGAATTCTTTTGTGCTCAAGGAAAATCAACACTAGAAGACATTTCATATTGGGACAATGAAGTCAATTGGATAAGATGGAATCTTAGAGGAACCCCTATGAACTTGGAACATTTGGATTACAAACTTAGGGACAATCTAGTTGGTTGTGCCTTGTGGTGGCTAGAGGAGGTGAATCATCTCATATGGAAACATTCTTTGTATTTGGTCAAAGGAAGTTTACACATCCTTGCTCTTCCCTCAACAAGCTCCCCCCCAGATCAAGTACTTGGACGAAGATATGGAGAGCCAATGTCAATTAAAAGATGAATTCCTTTTGTTGGCTCCTTGTGGAAAAAAAAAAAAAAAAAAATCGTTGTTAAGAGGGTGAGAAGGATGGGAATTCAAATCCTTTGAGGTGTCCACTTTGCCAATAATAATAGGAATCCATCCAACATATTTTCCTGGAGTGTTCATATACAAAATCAATTTGGTTTGATGTATCTGCTCCACTTTCAAGCCCTTTAAAATGGCCAACTTCCCTTTAGGAATATTTACGTCATGGTCAAAAAATTATGCTAAGAGTATCTCTCAGAAATATTTTTTTTAATTATTGGGAAGCACTTCCAAAATTCATTTGCTAGAAGGTATGGATAACTAGAAACCATGCAGAGTTCAATAATTTAGAATTATTTCCACACTCTACAACCATGAAAGCTATTGTTTTGTGCTCCCAGATCGTAGCTTTAAAGTTTACTAATGACTCATATCAATGGGGATTAAACACACGTGAAACGAAATGGTGTTCAAAATTCGTTAATCTTGACAGAACACCTCCAACGATAGAATAGACTAACAAAATTTCTCAGGCAGTTTGGAAGCTAAGATTGACAAAGGTAGAATTACAATCTTGGAAGCAACAGCGAGAAGGACTTATGCTCAATTTTGATGGGGCTTGAAAATGTATCCAAGGATGGAAGAAGGGTGAGGGATGCTTTATGGCCCCAAGGAATTTAAAGTTAGAAAGTATTCATGGGGCTTAGGATGCATGACAAACAACCAAGATGAATCTTATGCACTCTACCAAGGGATTCAGTTAGCTAAATAAAATCAGGTAGCTTCTCTCATTGTTTTGGGAGACTCCCTCCTCCTTATTCAACATTTGGTGAAGGGCTCCTCTCTGAGGGACAAAACATTAGAAAGTCTTATGAAAAGAATTAGGAAAGTAGTGGAAGGGTTCTCTTCAATAACATATTTCCATGTTCTTCATGATCTCAATAAAGATGTGGACTTATGTACTAATGAAAGGTGTAAATTAAGATTAGTATATTTAAAAATAAATGGTCGAATCAAGCCCTTTTCTATTCCTTAGAGTTAAATGGATTAGCATTGCATAGTTATGAAGGATTGCATTATTAATAAATTATAGTATGACATGTAAATTTTGTTTTTTGATGGATCAGTTTTGTAAGGTATATACCTACAAAACCTCGTTTTTTTATTGTCCAATTTGGAATCCCTATGAAAAACTTGCAGTTTCATTGGATAAAAAGGATTAGGAAACTCTTTTGAAGATATATCTATGTACTACCTAGTGTATTTGCTACGATCTAGATCCAAACTTGCATATAAATACAAAATTCTCATTCTAGTTTAAAAAATGATTACACTCATCTCTTGTGTGGTCGATAAGAGATGGCCAAGTGCACTCAAAAAATATCTAAATGGAGGGAGTTGATCCATCGTGATACCAACATAATCTAAGGGATATGAGACCCTTGCATACGAGCACTGAAACCAAACTACAAAATTAGCTAATACAATAAAATTTGATGCTCAATAAATTAAGTATGGATACTCATACCATTCCAGTGTTGTATGAAATGAGGCCAAATATTATCTCAAGCGCACCAAACTTTGTGAATATGATGGGTTAAGGAAATGTCTTCTTGCATCAGATGAGGCAAAGGATGTTCTATACTCTCTTTGTTGAAGACCAATTAGACTCTAGTAAACCAAGACTCTAAACCTCGAAACAACATAGGATTGTCAGCTAAACAAGAGTTTCAATTAATGACCCCTTGGATGATATGTCCTAAACATGGTTTCAGAAGTATTGACTCTCAAAAAGGACCAAGGATCCATAGCCCTTGTTGACTCAAGGTTGAAGTGCATGCTACAAAATATAGCAAGGACATGTGAACAATACCCTAAAGTAAGTATATGAGTTGGTGATCTCAATATCCTCTCCTTTCTAAGAGGATTTTCTTCTATCTATTGAAGGCCATAATCTTGTTTTAAACTAGGTTGATTGTCAATTGACAAAGGTCACAAAAAGAGGGCCAAGGCATCCAACTGCCTCTACAAGCCTTTGGGGGATGAGGCTAGAACAATCACATCATCCGCAAACAGCAAGATAGAAATTAGAACCTAATAGAGAAGGCACCCATCTCCATCCTTGACGTACTCATGCAAAAAGGACTCCAACTCATCAATCTAGATCCTAAACAATGTGGGGGACAAAGGGTAGTCATGTTTGACCCCAATGGTACTCTGAATGAAATCGGATATCCCTTATGTTGTGCATATGCAACTAAGGACCAACACATGCAAGCACATGATGGTCGACAACTAAGTCATCTAGCTTGGGTTCATGTTTGAATTCGACGACTTTGAAGTTCAACAAAACTCTGAAATTTAAATTTCGAGCAAAAAAAAAAAAAATGACATTAAATTCAACATACTAAAAAATTTGAAATATATATATATGAATTATTGTAACTCTCTTTAGTGTTTTTAGAATATATATAAAAACAAAACTTATATCTACATTATAAATCACAAAAGTCTTAGATCTACAATTAAAAAATTATTTTACTATACATATGTTTCTTTTATATATTTAACTTTTTTATTTTATTGAAATATTAAACTTCAACTTATAAATATATAAATTTATATAATTTAAGTGTGTACGTATAAATAAAAAATTAACATATCAAAATTGCGAAGATAAAAATAACTAATTAGAAATGAAAAATATTATTGAAAAAACCTATGTTTTCCGTATATTAACAATAACAATAATTTATAAGTGGTAGCAACTCATTTTTATTCCTATTGTTGCTAGAGTTGTACTAAGACAACCCTCAACATCCCCATAAAGCTAACTTAACCTATCTCGGTTTCTCCCTCGTAGGTTTTACGGTTTTATTCTTTTTTAATATTTTTATTACAAAATTTATTGAATTTCCTGCAATTCCTAATGAATTTTGAACGAATTTCAATAGAATTTTTAACAAATTTCATGAAATATCGTGTTCGTGTTTGGCTTATTCGTGTTCAGCTTGAGGTTTGCGAACCTCATTGAATAAACTCGCCTGTCAATAAAATTCAGCAAACTTTGAATTTAATTGATCTTGTTCGTCGATCCCGTTGAATTAGGCCAACAATATTGTCTCTCGACCCTTGGAACAAAGCAACCCAAATGATGAAATCAAAAGTTTTTCAAAAGTCTGCAAAACAGCTATACACTTCCAAAGAGTGATGATGTGCCTCCTCAATGATGGGTTAGAATGTGTGGATGCGGTCAATAATCTAGTGTTTAGGTTGGAATCCAGTTTGTCCTCTAGCTCTAAGTTGTCTCTCCTCAAGTTCCCTAGAGAGCTTCAAATGGAGGAATATAGCATAAAGTTTTGAAAAAAATGTGGCCAACTATGTTCATCCTATACTTGTCGGCATCTATGCTATAGTTCGATTGATGGATTAGATGATAATGTGATGTGGCCAAGAACAAGGAAAACCAATACAAACCACATGGTTGAACAAGTCAACAAGGCAGTGATATGAATCCTCCCACTTTCCATGAAGATTTGACATGTGTTGCTTAGCCTTTCTTATGTTGACCCTTCCCTAGATCTAGATGTACAGGTGTGGCTTCCTCCTTTTCCATGTCTAGTTCCTAGGTGAAGTCCCTAGCCCCTTGGTCTAAATAATCCTTTGTCCCATAGCATGAAGATCATGTATGAAAAGTCCTACCTGGAATCCTTCCTCGTATACTACTTTGCCAATGTTCATCATCTAAATGGTCAATCAGATATCTCATCATGAGAATAGATGGCAAGAAGTGGGGTGGGTAGGGAGAGAGGAGAGGTATCCTAAATTTGGAGCTACCTAGGGACATCATAAAGGGAGGATGTATGGATGAACATGGTATTAGGATTGGGAGGAAGAGGAGAGTGGTGAGGAAAAGAGGTGTGCCATAAATTTATAGAGTATAGAAAGGAAGTGCACAATTCACATCTTCTTTGGGATATAAAGAAACAAAGAAATGATTCTTATGGTGGAGAAGGCCCAAGCCTTGTTATGGTAGATATACCTAAGCCTTGTTGCCCCTTTACCCAATGAAACCTTCATTTAGAGACCCCGGGCCAAGAATATCTCAAAGGGGATGGGGGGGATCTTAAATGATGACCCAAAGGTTACGAATGATCCCATTTCCCTTCCCCTTTCATATAAATACAACTTGTTCCCTAGAGTGTTTTTCTCAACGACTTCGGATCGAGTGGATCTTCATCTAACAATATCCTACTAGGGAGGGAGAATAGTTCATGCTTCACATAAAGTACTTGAAACCAATCACTCACTGACCTGAACTGGATGAAAAGGATAGATTCAATTCCAAACCTGAAACTCTCTAGTGTAATCTCTGAAATCTCTAGGTTATCTCAAAGGAACATGGTGCCCACCCATGTGGGCAATGAGGAAGACGAGGGTAAAGGAAGCCCCCTTACCTCTAAATTCAATTCTCGAACTCCTAGTGCCCAACACCATGGTAATGTGTTGTGTGCTTGATAGTTCAAAATAGGAGCAAATGTATGAGTTTAAGAGAGGGGGCAGGCAATGGGGTGGGAATGATGGTGTGAAAGAATTTGGGTGACATGGAAAGGGGTTCTAAGAGGAGGTGGGTGATGCGGAGAGGAGTGGGAGTAATGGGCATTAAACAAGACATGTGCCAAGGGTTTGTGGATTTTTGTGGCTCAAAAGGCAGAAACAGGTTTGGTCATGAGAATGGGTCACGAAGTGACGCTGAACTAGAGTTGGTGATAAAGGATTAGGACACAAGCCAAGCTAGTGTTGGATCTAAGCAAGGGAGCATAGTTATACTAGTGAGTTGTAATCACTTGGTATTAGGTTGAGGGATAGCAAAACGTAGCTACGGAGAATCAAGAAAAGCATTGGCTACATCGAGTCGAGGGTTCACTATGTCAAGCCAAGGACCAAATAAAAGGGAATCCCCAAGGCCCACTGCATCAAGCCAAGGGTTGGTGCATCAAGCTAAGGATTGTCGTCGAGGAATGTTTGTGTGCCACCAAGGAGTGTAGAGGAAAAATCCCTTATTTGAAGAAGTCCATTTAGTTCACAAGCTATCAAAAAACCGAGGTGGCATATTCAACTTAAAGGCATAGAATGAGAATCTCACAAAAGATTTTCCTCAAATTTTATGTGATCGATCATTTGATAGCCATGTTGGAGACCCATAGTGAATCTATTTATGAAGTGCAACTCATTGGATATAACATATATATGCTTCCTTGCATATTTTAAGCAAAATAAGTTCAACATCCCTAAACCAATTGAGAAGTATGACTCCTATGGAGGAGGAGAAAAGAAAGTGTTAATGTCCACGAGGCTAGAAATAGCCTAAAGTGATAAAGTTGAATAGAAAAACTTGAGAGACGATGGTATATTGAAACTCAACATTTGGTGCATTATGAAGAAACACCACTTTCATATTCATAAACACCACTTTCATTATCGAAAGCATAGCATGCAGACTTTGCACGTGTCTTTTTGCCAATGAACTTCAATATCATTTATAAGTACTTAGTGGTCGGTCTCGACAATCGAACGACTTTGGGAGAAGGTCAAAGTGTAGCATTGGAACCTGCTCAACATCAGCAGCTGTAAAGATTGATCAACATCACAGTTGCAAAGATAACTTATTTAGAATGTTCCACCAAAGATATTCTTTAAACGCCAGCATAGCGAAATATATGTATATATATACTCCATACTATAGTCCCGGTTTGATTTTTTCACATATCCACGTCTCTTACTGGTGATATGGTTTGTTAGTGAGTTTCTTATTTTCTACAGCCAAATTTATTCTTCAAGGACATATTATTTTAGTTGAAGCGTTGATACTTCTTCTAAATCCATATAAATCAGTTTGGATCCCCTCTTTTTACTACCCCTTAATGTCCTTGAAGAATCATCTATGGATTCTTCATCTTTTTACTACCCCTTAATGTCCTTGAAGAGTCATCTATGGATTCTTCATCATTTGTTGATGTATCAACAGATATCCTTCAATTGCATCCTCACCTATACTTTGTTTCTCTATCATTTTCGGTTCAGTGGCAGTGTCAGTGGACAACCGAGATTGTCTCCGGAGATTATAATGCATCTGAACGAAGAAATACCTATTATCAAGATCTGGATGACCAACTTTTAGGACTATATCTCATAAGAAATCTGGGCTTTTCAACCTATTTAGGGAAAAAGTTCAGAAAAGAATTTAATCATAAGCTTTCCACGTCTTTAAATTTAAAAGAACATGTATATTTTTATGTATACTTTTAAGTATTGTTTATAGGATTATGTTATTAGATACATTTTGTTAAAGAGATTACATTATTTTGAATTGTGATTGCAAACAATCTAGATTCATTTTAACCCCAGATTCACCAAGCACATTGAAAGATTTGATCATCGAAAAATGAACATCACAATGTTGTGATACATCCTCCCTTACTAAGTTGTAGCATGCACCTCCTAGCAAACAACAAACACATAGAATCCAACAAAATATCATAATATTGAAGTAACTACCCTTAACTGAACATACGAGTAAGCTATCTAATATAATCCATACTGCAATCTTGGTGCCAATTGAAAGGAAAAGTTTTGCATTGGCATGGTGCTCTTGCAAGACAAACACTATCATATACAAACCCTACACACACATATATGAACACATATATGAACACAAGTTTCTTTTCTTAATCTCACCTTATAAATACTGAACTAAATTAACTACAAAAGGATATATAGAAAACCCACTGAAATCTAGAGCCACAGTGAAGCTTGACTCATAGTACATACCCATTGGCAATGTACTCTAGGAAATTATCTTTTCTGCTTTTTGAGAACTCAACTACAAATATTGAAGACTTCAATATCTAAAAGGAAGTATGAAGGCCACATAAGAATGACAAGACTCACTGGTTGATTCTATGACAATTATGTTCAAAGCTTCATGGACAAATCTAGGCCTATCGCTGTTTATCATTCATTTACACATGAAACATAAGCAAAAGCGTAGAACCCGGTGCCTCATTAACAATGCACACAGCCATACACTTTTACAGAAGAGATTCTTGCTTTTCAGATTAGTGCAACATAAAAACTTCTCCATCATTGTTTTTGAATTGATTTTTTCATCCCTTTGTATAATTAGCTCTAAAAACATTTTGCACACAAGGGCCTGGTCATTGTGCTCATCTCCTCTCAATGGTTGGGTCAGAATTCTACTTGTGTCACTATTTTCCATGAAAATAAGTGGGCCACTTCGAAGGTTATATTGAATATTTAATAATAACATCAACCAATCTTTTATTGATCAAAACACCGTTGTAGAAGTTTCACTGTTTAGCACTCTCCCTTGCTAAAAATGACCAGAATATAAAAAGCACCGATACATCGATAAATTTCCAAATTAAAAGAATGTGTTCTGACATCAAAAGGAAAACAGTACTAAAAAGGCAAGTATGATAGTTTTCTTAAGAAAAAGAATCAAATAGTTTCTCAAAAAGCTGAATCAATATTGGAAAAAAGTTTTAAAATATAAAGCTATTGATCAATCTGAAATAAAGTCCAAACCAAATCGATTGAGCCATCTTTTGACTCAGCAAAATGATGTACTTGCACATGAGAAAATAACGAAGACCATTCCCAAGACCAAAACATCAATACATGATATTGTAAACAAATGGAAATTCAAAATTCCATTTTTTAGTTCTGATCGTCGTATTTTCTTAGTACCCTACATTTTGAATTTTCTGTAAAAATGAGTTTTGAAAAGTGCAATGTTCTTACAGTCATGAAAGTAGAATACTGCTAAATACAAAGTCCATTGACAAGATATAATTCTACCACACCATGAAATTGTTGCACATCCATGTTTTTGCCCCAGAAAATTTTAGATTCAGGGTGAAACTAAAAGCTAGTAAACTCTGCTGGTGATGATCACCGAGTACTTCCCTCATCTTTGTTGCTGAATTGTGGAGTATATTGGCTTGTTGAGGATGGAGAATAGCCAGGTGCAGTTGGAGAATAGCCACCACTGGGACTGTAACAGGAAAACAACAATTATTAAATAGCCGATTTGCGAAATCCCCAGGGACAAGGTGAAAATTTTAAATAACCAAATACTTTCATCATGATACTCTAAACGTGGACGGCAGACCTTAAAATATTCGAGAAAAAACCTTCCACGAGATGCTTACCTATACTGAGGTGAACTGGGACTGAATGCAGGACTTGCTGGAGAATACGGAGGGCTGCAAAAAATTTCTGTATCAGTATGCATTCCAACTAAAACAGTGATAATTTATACCCACTGCAAAAGTGGGATAATGTATAACACAAGTTACATGATTTGTGGGTGAAGACCAGAATTGGCAGAAGATTTTAGTCTTCAAGAAACATATTTTAGATATTCATACATGTAATTATATAACATGAGGTAAATCCAAACAGTTTTTTGAATAATGTCTGTATTCTAGACAGCATATGCAGAATTTACCATAATGAAACATATGAATGCAATAGAGTTGAAGAAGAATCACTGCCTTATAAATTGGAAGCACTAAACCGCTGGCACATTCTAATTGAAGATATAGCCAGCACATGTGCATGCAAGCTCATGTCAGGAATTTTTATCAACAGGTTTCATTCATCTAAATTGCTGTACTGATCTAGATATTGGAGAATATGTCAAAATTCTATATTTCATCCCCATATCAACCAGAATGCCTCTTAAAAGGGTGTCTTTACCTGCCTAACATTCATGGCCAGTTGGACTTCATTCTAATTTTGTGGACAATTACAGTTATCAACACAGGTCAAAGTAACTGAATTGTGTGTTTGGTCATTTGCTCTTAAAATTCCAATGGACTGCACAACTGATGTCCTTTGTAGAGATATATGCAGAATGGTTTCAGGATGCCTTTGAATAAATCTCCAACAGTAAAATAGTTTTCTATTTGCAGGAGGGTTTCTTTCAAATATGCACTTTGCAACAAAAAACAGATGAGAGTGGTTCTACGACATTTGACATAAAATCATCATATCCATTGGAACTGTCCTGACATACTATAACCGTGTGCAACTGAATAAAACCATGAAATTGTTGAATAAATGTAACTAGTGTCAGTCTTCATAATTATATTTGAGACATGATGTAATGCATTTGTCAAAAGAAAGAAAAAAGGAATTTTTATTATAAAATAAATTGATTTATTAAAGCATGGGTTTCATGTTTGGGTCAATGGTTCTTAGGTCAAAGCCTGCATTGCAGACTTCTAGGGTTTATGTCAAGAATCCTAGTCTTTGTCATCATGTAAAAGACCCTTCTCGGGCTTCAGCTATCAAGAAATAAATTTATTTTAATGTAAAATAGGTCTTTTATGTCTCCTGCACCAAGTCAGCCTCATCAAGGGAATTCGACCTCACAGATTCACTATATAAAGGCAGCAACTTGACCTCATTTGGAGCACATTCACAAAGAGTTCGATCTGCAGTTGCTGGAGAAGAAAAAGGGTGTGAAATTCAAGGAAGGAAAAAAAAATAGGCTAATAGAAGGAAGTCTTTGTCAAGCAAAAGAAATAGAATCTTCTCTCTCCTTGTCCCAAACAATGAAATTGTTGGGTCGCTGGAAGGGTCGAAATTGCAGTACTGTCGCTGGGCTGAAATTTTGGAGTGTTGTTGGGCTGTAGTTGTTGGACTAGAAGAGACTAAGGTCTTGGTCTATCTCAATTTGATTAGTGGAAGAGTTTGACTGGGTTTTCCCCTAGAGAGGGGTTTTGGCCCTGGCCGAGTGCCTACATCTAACGTCGTTGATCTTCATGTTTTGATTTGATGATTGCTTGATGTAAAAAAGATTAAAGAACATAAAAGATAATAAGGATACTAGAATATCACAAGTAATTATCGACATAAGAAAACCTTTCTGCCTTTCTAATTTTCTAAAATGGTTTCAGAGCTAAGGTGAAGAAGGAAGAAAAAGGCAGCTTGAAGATCTACTGAAAGGGTCAAAAGATAAGCATCATATAAGAAGAGGAAGGTCTACTATATCAAGAAAAGAAGACATGACAATGAAGTCTGAAAACAAGCTAGAAGGAGCTTCCAACTACAAGGCATGGAAAAAGAGGGTAGATCTTATTCTCGCTAGGCATAAATTTTTGGATCTTGTTTAAGGAAAAGTTAAGAAACTTACAGATGATGTAGGAAAGGAGAAATTCAAGGAAACTGACATCTTGACCATGAATCTCATAGTAGATAGAACGAAGGACAATCTAATCTCCCATATATATCCAATATAGATTCTGCATAAGAAATGTATGAATGCCTCTCCAAGTTATTTACCATCAAGAACATTGGACAAATACCTAGTCTCAAGAATGAACTAAGAACAATAAAGATGGCAAAAGATGATCCTTTGTCATCATCTTTTGTAAGGATCTCTAGAATAAGAGATGAACTCCAAGCGATTGATGAAGTTGTACCTGGGAAAGAACTCGTGATTGCTGCAATTCTAGGTCTACCAAAATCTTGGAACTCTTTTGCATCAGGAATTAACAGTTGGAAAGATCTTTCATGTTTGGTTTCCTCCTCATATCGAGATTTGCTTGTATTGTTTACTAATAACATTTTCTTTATATTTTCCTTGGTTAGGAAAGCTTGCAGAATACATAAAGGTTTTGTAGGAGACTTCAACAAAAAGACTTGAATCATGAAATAAGTTTTGTTGCAAAGAAAGCCCTTCAAAAATTGATGTCCTACAAGGTTTGTTAAAAAACAACTCAAGGTATGTCTTAGACTTCAAGTTTTGTTACAAGGTTCTCTCCATAAAAAAGGTATGATCATTCTCTTTTTAAATTTGCTTTACAATACTGACATCGTTATGTCTAGGGTTTTGAATCTTAAAGATTCTTGTTAGGGTGATTAATCATTAGATTGAATCTACCCTCGTTATATTGTCTCTTGTCATTTGATCATTCTTGTGAAACCCTAACCCTTAGGGTTCACTGTAAAACCCTAGCCTTTTGTTGCTAAGGGTATGTCAATGTTAAATAATGAAACCCTAATCTACTTAGGGGTAGTTGATAAAGTCTAGAGATCTTATTCTTTTAAAATTTAGGGTTTTGATAATGTCATGATAAAAACCCTAGTCCTTTTGGGTTCATTGTTAATGTCTAGATTATATAATGAAGCCCTAGATTTTTAAGGTTTGGTGAATTAGGGTTTATGAACAAAACCCTTGTAATAACTAAAGTAAGATCCTAAGAATGAAACTCTAGGTGTATATTTGTTTGTATGATCAAAACCCTAGCCTAGTCAAAATTGTTGTATACCTAACTTCGATATATTGATGTTTGCATCTAGGGTTTACAAAGAAATCATAGAAAGGAATCAATATAAGGAAATAACAATGAAACCCTAGAGATAAAGTGTTGATATGCCAACTTGAGCATTTATATTCATGTTTTTGAAATCTAGAGTTTGTAACAAAACCCTAATAGAGGTTGATACTTTAGGGCATGATAATGAAACCCTAGAAGTACATTCGATTATTGATATGATTTAACTTTGATGATAAAAATCTAGGGTTTGCAACAAACCCTAGTAGAGTTTGACATGCAATTCTAAAAGTATATTGTTGAAACCTTAGATGTATATGATTGGAATGATATCTTGATTCAGTTGTTGATATCCAAGGCTTTGTGTCTCAAGATGGAGTCTAGGGTTTATGACAAAACCCTAGCAAGATATTGAAGTCTAGTATATAAAAGATATAACCCTTGCTAATTATGAACCTAACTAAGTTTTGGTATTTGATGTCTAAAGCTTGAATGTTTTCATGCTTCCATTATGATGACATGATTTTGATATAGTTAACTTCATGCTTCTATGTATTTCTATTTGGTTGTACTTGCCATTGAAGTTTTGCAGGTACATAATCTTTAAGATCTTGTAGATATTCTGCATATCAGTGTTGTTAAAATCGCGATAAAATCGCGATTTTATCGGAAAATCGCGATTTTTTCGCAGTGCCGATTTTATCGCGATTTTTACCCATAAAAATCGGCATTTTTTTTTATACACGATTTTTTCGAAAAAATCGCGAGTTTTTCAAAAAATCGCGATTTTTAACCAAAAAATCGTGGGGGCTCAAGACAGCATAGTTTTATAACTTTTTTTGGGTTTTTTCATGCAATGTTTTTTGAAAGAAACAAATAATTTTTGAGTGGGGTAGCTTAATGATCAAGTCTAGGCCCTAGTATGGATATGCTATTCATGGTAATGTTAAATTCTTAAAGTAAAAGTGACATTCTCCTTAATCTTCATTTTCATCCTTTTACTTAAATTTTTAACATTACCATGAAATGACTCAGGATGTTTGAGAGTGGTTCCAGCCTCATTGGATTTCATATGGAGAAAGTAGAATTTTAGATTTCATTTAAAATCCAGCAGACTTATCAGTTTTTCAGGATTTCAGGATTGGGAGATTGTAATGTTTCCAGGTGACACCACCTGCCCGGGCTACCCCTGCCACCAGTAGAGGACGTGGTCTACCTCCTATAGCTCCTACTTCTAGTTCTTCAACGTCTAGATCACATCAGACTCCACTGCCATTTCCACCTGCACGGGCACCAGCATCTTACATCTAGAGGGAAAGGGAAAGCTGTGGCATTTTCTCGCAAGAGGGGCAGAGGAAATCAATAGGATTAGACTTTCATTTTATTGTATATGACATTATGACATGATGAGATACATTATCATATTTTTTGTTGATATTTTGAGGCTGAGTTGGGACTCAGGACTTACTATTCAGGACATGATTCAATGTTATGTGTGATTTTAGCGCTAGAAATGATATTAAACATCTTATATATTAGTTTTTTTATCATATTTATGTGTCAATGTATTTATTTTATGTTGTAGATGGTTTAGATATTAAAAAAAATGAAAAAAAATGAATATTTTTGTGCCAAACGATTTTTTCCCGATTTTTTCCCGATTTTTTCCGATTTTTTCCCGATTTTAACGATTTTTTCCGCTTTTTTCCCGGCGCCGATTAAATCCCGATCGCGCTTTTAACAACATTGCTGCATATTTTACCAGTAGAAGAGCGATTTTTTTATTTTTCCACAGTACACAGATTTTACAATGCATTCAATTATATCTATTGTGGGAGTAGTTCTCAATGGAAAGGAGAATTATCCTGAATGGTCGCGGAAAATCCAACACACTCTCATTTTTAATGAGCTATGGAAAGGAATGTGTGTTGGAGAAGGATACGAAACGCCACTCCAGCCTACCTCAGACAAGGAGCTCGCCATTTGGGAAAATAAGAACAGCAAAGCCTATGCATTGATTGCAGCATTAGTAAGTGAAGAGGTGAGTCGACACATTTCACCATTTTCAAATGCATTCGAAGCCTTACAAAAGCTGAAGGAACTCTATGACTCACACTCTGCACTTGAAGTTGTTCAACTCATGATTAAACTCTTCACCCTTGAATTAAAAAATAATGATCCTCTTGCTCTTGCATTCGAAGTAAAATCTATAATGCATGATATCAAAGTCACTAAGGTTGAATTGGATATTCCTCTTATCACTTTTCTGAAGGCACTTTATCCTACTTACGCCAATTATCTTGAGTCATTGCAAGCAAATGGAAATCTCAAATATATTACCTTTGACTCCCTTGTGAAAAAAATTGTTGAAAGAGAGAAAGCTTTTGGGAAGAAAACAACCCCTGAATCTTCTGAAGAGGTTGTGTGCTTGCTCATAAATAGAATAATCGTGTCCAAGATTCTTCCAGAGAAAGAGGTGGTCGAAGAGGAAGAGGAAGATATTTCAGAGGCAGAGGGGGCAGACACTCTCAAGGAGAAAAGTCA
This sequence comes from Pinus tabuliformis, assembly GCA_031772625.1. Taxonomy (NCBI): domain Eukaryota; kingdom Viridiplantae; phylum Streptophyta; class Pinopsida; order Pinales; family Pinaceae; genus Pinus; species Pinus tabuliformis. Next base: position 2,018,931,306 of record CM062819.1, read on the forward strand.
TATTTGCACTGCATACGTTGCAAAAGAAATGGATCACGTGATGCATCCACATGCAAGTTACCTTGGGACAAAATTGAGCAGCAAAGAAACCAACCCAAATGTAAAACTAAGGACACAAACAAAGGTAAATCACCTGAATTCTCTCACTATATTGTGACACACTGTAATATTGGAGTAAATGAAGACTTATTTAATGCTTCACTTGCTTCTTGGAAAAATGATTGGCTGCTTGATTTAGGAGCAACTTGCCACGACTTTTAGAAAAGATTTTTTTGAAGAATTTACTGACAATGTTGATGGAGCAGTATACTTTGCAGCCAAATCAAAACTCAAACCATCAGGGCTTAGCACAATCAGGCTTAAATTGCCTGGTCTTCCAGACTTTCTTCTACATCATGTTCTATATCTCCCACAGCTAAGGAGAAACTTGTTGTCCTTGGTCCACATCCGCCAGCAAGGACACTCCATTCATACGTTTGATGGCAAGCTTGAGGTGAGAAAAGCATCACACCACTCACTTGTCATGACGGGGATAGAAGAAGAAGGGCTTCTCAAGCTGCAGGGTACTTCTACTCGTGCACAAAATTTCTCATACAATTCTCATTATGAAGAAGGTACATTTCCATCAAGTTTATTATGACATGCTAGATTTGGACACTTGAACTATGACAGCCTTCGCTTGTTGAAGAAAATGGTGTTACTGGTTTGCCTACAATTCTAGGAAACTTAAGCAATGTGATGCTTGCATTCTAGGAAAGTATAGCAAACAATGTTTTCATGATTCACATTCAAGAGCACATAGAAAATTTGAACTCATTCATTCAGATTTATGTGGTCCAATGCCTGTTCCTTCTGCACATGGAAATAAATATATGACGACATTTATTGATGACTACACCAGAATGTGTTGGTACGCTCCATGCTGTTTTTCAAAAATGTAAAAATGATTTTTTGGGTTGATGCAGTTCTTTGTGCTATAGATATAAAGAATAGATGTCCATCTAATGCTATCATAAACAAGACTCCTTATGAAATGTGGTATGGGCACATTCCTTCGGTAAAGCATCTCAGGGTCTTTGGTTCCACCTGTTATGCCTTGATACCAAAGGTACATAGAAACAAACTTGGTGCAAAAAGTCGTAACTGTATCTTCTTGGGGTATTCAAACACCTCCAAAGCATACCGTCTCTATGATGAAGTCAACAAAAAGTTTGTTGTATCTAGAGATGTAATCTTTCTTGAATCATCCAAAACTGACAATGTTGTTGAAAGGCAACTTGATCGCTTGGATAGATTCACAAATGCAAAATCATTTCAAGAATTTGATAATCAGATTCCACATCTTGAAGGGGGGATTCCTATACTAGATCAACCTGTGGAATCTTCTTTTGAAGCACTCTCTCCCCTACATGAAACTCCAACAACAGATGATACTTTGAGTGATGTGATTGACAGAATTAGGAGACTCAGTCTTGGTTCAATCCCAACTCAATCAACGGAGCAGCCTGGACCATCTGAGAAAGGTCTCCCAAAGTGGTTGACAAAGACACTTGAAAGTGTTCATCCTGATGAGGTTGGAAAGACAGGAACTAGAAATTCAAGCCGGAAAAATGGAGGTAATGTAGATGACTTTGATTCACCTGTTGCTATGGATGTTTCTTATGATTGTGAATTCAATTTGTCTACAGATTTTGAACCAACTTCCTTCAAAGAAGCTACTTCTCATGATGAATGGAGAGAAGCAATGCAAAATGAGTATGATGCCTTGATAAAGAATGGCACTTGAAAGCTGGTTGATCCTCCATTGGGAACTAAACCAATTGGTTGCAAGTGGGTCTACAAGAACAAGTATAAAGTTGATGACTCACTTGACAAGCACAAAGCCAGGCTTGTGGCAAAAGGTTTAGCATAGAAGGAATGGGTCGATTATGAGGAAACTTTTGCCCCCACAACAAAACAGGCTACCATTCGAACACTCTTTGCCCTAGCCGCTCAAAACGGTTGGAAAGTCCATCAAATGGATGTAAACACTGATTTCTTGAATGGAGATCTAAAAGAAAATGTTTTTATACCCTAGCCTGAAGGATTTGCTGTGAAAGGACATGAACATAAAGTATGCAAACTTGTGAAATCCTTGTATGGCCTCAAGCAAGCACCACGAGCCTGATATGAAAAACTGACTGAGCATCTTCTAAAACTCAATTTCAAACATTATGATCTTGATGATGCAACTTTGTTTGTCAAGAAAGTTGGCAAAACAGTTGTATATCTTGTGGTATATGTAGATGATCTTTTGATGACAGGGAACAATGAAAGCTACATTGCATCCATAAAGAAGGAAATGAAGAAAGATTTTGAAATGATTGATTTGGGCTATGTTCATTACTATCTTGGTATTGAAGTGACTCAACATCCGAAGTCCATATTCCTTTCTCAAAAGAAGTACATTGGAGATCTGTTGAACAGGGTTGGCATGACTGAATGCAATCCTCTGACTACTCCAATGGAACAAAACTTAAAGCTCACATCCATTGAAAGAATTTGAGGATGCAACAAAGTATAGACAACTTGTAGGAAGTCTCAACTACCTAACTACTACCAGACCAGACATTTCGTTTGTTGTTGGAATCCTCTCCAGATTTATGCAAAAGCCTTGTGAGGGACATTGGTCTGCCGCAAAAAGAGTTCTAAAGTACTTGAAGAGAACTCAAGACTTTGGAATCAAATATACACAGGTGGGCGACTTCAGCTTGATTGGATACTCTGATTCAGACTTCGATGGAGACAAAGAACTGGGGTATCTACTTCAGCTTATGCTATGAGTCTTGGATCAGGAGCTGTCTCCTAGAGATCACGCAAACAATTAGTTCCAACAGATTCCACAACAGAGGCAGAATATGTCATAGCAGCTGAGGCAACAAAAAAAATTGTGTGGCTCAGGAAAATTCTTGAAGATTTGCGGGTAAAACAAGTACAACCGACTCCACTCATGATTGACAATACCTATGCAATAAAGTTGGCCAAGAACCCAAAGTTCCATGATCGAACAAAGCACATCAATACTAAATATCATCTGATTCGACATCATGTTGAAGCCAAAACAATCCATCTCCGCCATTGTTCCACTAATGAGCAAATTGCAGACATCTTCACCAAAGCACTTGGAACAGAAAAGCTTGAAAGATTCAAAACAATGCTTGGGCTCACCAACATCCCTTCAGATTAAGGGGGGAATGTTGACACCTCATCAGAGGGATCGGGCGTACAACTGTAATTAATGTAAATGAATAATAAAGAAGATAGAGAGTCATCGGAAGATGAACCGAACAGTCACTCCCTCTTGTATATAATAATGAACAACCTGAATGAATAATATGAGTTTTGATTTGAGGAGTTACCTCCTGGTCTGACAGATAATAATAAGCATGATGAAGGAAGCTACAAGAATGATGATGATCAAGATGACCTGATGCCATGAGAAAGAATGAAGCCTAGAAAGGTTGAAATTTCTCTGATGTTATAAAAGAAGGTAGTTGTTGATCTCTCTAAGTCGAAAGGGAGCTATAGCATTGCGTGTGTTGTGAACTCTTCATAGAGTAAGAGGGAGTGATGAAAAAGTGTAACTAGTGACGACCTTCATAATTGTATTTGAATCATGATGTAATGTATTTGTCAAAAGAAAGAAAAATGATTTTTTATTATAAAATAAATTGACTTATTAAAGCATGGGTTTGATGCTTGGGTCAATTCTTTTTAGGTCAAAGCCTCCATTGTAGGCTTCTAGGGTTTATGTCAAAGACCCTTCTTGGGCTTCATCTATCAAGAAAGAAATGTATTTTAATGTAAAATACCAAGTTGGCCTCAAGAAGGACAAGTCTACCTCATCAAGGGAATTCGACCTCGCAGATTCACTATATAAAGGCAGCAACTCAACCTCATTTGGAGCACATTCACAAGATATTTGATCTACAGTTGTTGGCGAAGAAAAAGGGTGTGAAAGTCAATGAAGGAGGAAAGAATAGCGATGGAGAAGGAAGCATTTGTCAAGCAAAAGAAATCAAATTATCTCTCTCTTTATCTCACACGTGCGAAGTTGTTGGGTTGTTGGAAGGGCTGAAATTGCAACATTGTAGTTGGGCCGAAATTCTGGAGTAGTTGGGCCGGAATTTAGGATTTTTACTAGGTTGTAGCCGCTCGACTAGAAGAGACTACTAAAGTTTGTTGAATCGTATTGGAAGGCTGACTTGGTGGAGGAGGAAGGTCTTTTGGTTAGGTTTAAGGTCTTGGTCTATCTCAATTTGATTAGTGGAAGAGTTTGACTAGGTTTTCCCTTAGAGAGGGGTTTTAGCCCTAGTTGAGTGCCTACATCTGGCATCGTTGATCTTCGTGTTTTGATCTAATGATTGTTTGATGTAAAGAACATAAAATATAATAAGAATACAAAATATCACAAGTAATTATCAACATAAGAAAATCTTTCTAACTTGCTGATTTCTAACAGAAATAACAACATATTTATTGATTTTGTAGCTTCGGAAGGTCTTCTACATAGGCTTGGGTCTAGCATGCAAGAGAAGAAGTCCTCTTTAGGTGGTGGTTCGAGAGAAGCAGCTAATATGTCTCCTCCCTCTGTTTTAACTTAGGAGAAGTACATTGATTAATTACTTAATTAATGTTGACTTTGGGCTAATGTTTTATCCAAGGATAAATATTAAATTATCTAAGTGACTCAAATGAGAAGTACATTGATTAATTAATTAATGTTGACTTTGGGCTAATGTTTTATCCAAGGATAAATATTAAATTATCTAAGTGACTCAAATCTAATATCCACCGTTGATATAAGAAGGTTGGGATTTAATCTTGGCCATATATCGCTGTGGAGATTAAAGATTTGGCCCATGGAGAAATTATAATGAGTACCTATGGGAGAGGATGTAGACACATTACATTACATTGCTATTGTTGACAAAGCGAATTTCTGGAGTGATAGACTCCAGGACTGAAGAGAAGATAAAAGGGTTGCAGCAAGGAAATTTCAGGGAGGCCAAGTAAAAGAAAGAAACCAAATTGCTGAAGAGGAGGGTCGAAATTGCCGGGGCCAATTTTCTCAATTGTGCAGGGCCCGCACGAGGTGAGAAGGGGCTGAGTTTGTTGGTGAGAGAGGCCAAATTTTCTAGGGCTGAATTCCTTGACACTGAATTTCCAGAGGGGCCGATTTGCAAGTTCCAACATCTGCAATTTTTTTGTGTATTCTCTGTGGGTCTAGGCCCTAATTTTCCTGAGTAATATAAAGGAGGAGGAATGTTTAGGCAGAAATTTCTGCTGTTATGTGATTGATTTCCCTTTTTTTATGTCCACTGCATTTTAATTTTTGAACTTAAAATACCAATAGATTTATTTTCCAGCAGTTTTCAGATTTTATGGAGTAAATAATTTCTGGGTATAATATAATTGTTGAAGTATAAATAAATCAGATTTGGTATTGGAGATTTAACGATATTATTGTATTGGCAATTAAAAACCTTGAAAACAATCTACTGAGTTGTTTCCTTTTGTTCTTAGTTGTATATATTAGACTCTTTCAACATATTTCACATGCATTAAACAAACAGTTCATTATGTCTCTAGCATCTCTGCATATCAACCTCAGTGAAGCTAAAAACTTGAAAGTTTGTTTTCATTCAACAGCAACTTCTGAGGTTGAACTCACAACCTAATAAAGGATTCCAGCTTGGTGGAAACTTGCTAGTTGTTTCACACACTGTTTTAAGACCTGGCCGAGTCAATCCGGGTTGATAGCTGACCGGGTCGACCCGGTGGGTGACTCAGTTCGGTTGGTTGGGTTGTTACTGAGCTGGCTGAGTTGGATACCGACTTGGCCGGCTTGGTAACAACCCGGCCAGATTGGCCGAGTCCAAGCCAACTCGGTAAGAGCAGCCAAAATGCGTCCTTTCTTTTGAACTTGGGTTTTTGGGGACCCCAAAGCCCATTCTAAGGTGCCTTTGGGTTCTTTGGGGTCCATTTCCCTCTCCTAAACCCTATAAAACCTACCCAACCCCTCTAATTTCCTAACAGCCATCTCATTGCATTTGAGTGAAAATTTGTGAAGAGTTGTGGAGTTTGTTTTTGGAGCAGCAGTGACGAGTCTTGAGCAAGCATTGTAGCAGCAGTGAGGGGCTTCTTGGGCAGCCATTGGAGCAGCATTGAGGAGTTGGTTTGTTGGAGCAACCTTGAAGAGGCAGTTTGTGCCTTGAGGTATTTTTTTCACTTCTAAAAATCTGTTTTTGCTTATTTATTTTTTTTCTGCAAATCTGGAAATTGAAAATAATGTTTTTGTGAAAGAAATAAACATTGAAGCAATGCTATTTTTTTTGTTTTCATTTTCAAATTTTTTTCCTTTCATTTCCAAGTCAAAAAATGGCACCTAGAGTGAAAGATGTTGCTTGGGCATATGTTGAAATGGTTGATAGTCAAATGCCTTGCAAATTTTGCCATAGAAAAATTAAGGATGGTCCTGGGGACATTAATAGGCTGAAACAACACTTGTCAGAAATTAGAGGCCAAATTACTCCATGTGAATCACCAGAAATTGGGGAGATTAGGAAGGAGTTGTTAAATAGCTTTGAGAAGTTTAAAGAAGAAAACACTAAGCAAAAATAAATAGAGGCTGAAATTGGGAGAAAGAGTATACAAAAAATGATGGCTACCAACCCCCATTTTGATTTTGAGGGTTCTTCTTCTATCCCTTGTACTGATGCATCCAACCCCTTCTGATATGTTCCTCCCTCTTTGGAGTCTATTCAAGAAAAGGGTAAGGGTAAAATGAAAAAGAAAGGTGATATGAATATCAGAAGTTATTTCATTGTCACACCCTCCTCTCCATCAGATGCACATGGTCCTGAAGCTAGTAGAACTTTGCAGCCCACTTTAGATGACCCATTGGAAAAAAGAATTGAGAGAGATTGCTTGTGATTACATATGTAGATGGTGGTATGATGTTGATATCCCCTTCAATGCTTCTCGTTCACCATATTATGACCTATGTTTGATGCCATATTTGTTGCTGGAAAAAGGCTTGAAAGGCCCTACTATGCATGAGATAAGGGGGTATCATTTGCAGAAAGAAATTTCCTCCATTAATGAGTATTTGAAAGATTTCAATGACTCGCGGGCAAGAACAGGATGTACCATCATGTCAGATGGATGGACTGATCAAAGGAACCGTACCATCATAAACTTTCTTATCTTCTACCCACAGGGAACCATGTTTCTAAAATCAGTTGATGCTTCTGATAGGGTGAAAAATGGACAATTATTGTTTCAGCTATTGGATGAGGTTGTTGAGGAGGTGGGAGGTGGGAGTGGCTAATGTTGTTCACATCATCACAGATAATGCCTCTAACTATGTTCTTGTTGGTGAACTATTAGAGGAAAAACACAAAACCATATTTTGGACCCCATGTGCTGCACATTGCATAGACCTCATGCTTGACGATTTTGGCAAATTAGATTGGGTCAAAAACACTGTAGTTCATGACAAAAACATAACAAAATTTATCTACAATCATTCATGGATTTTGAGCCTTATGAGGAGACACACAGGGGGTCGGGATATTATTAGGCCTGCCATCACTAGATTTGCTACTCATTTTTTGACATTGCAATCTATGCTTTCACAACATAGAAACTTACAAAATATATTTTCCAATGATGAATTGAAAAAGAAAGTTAATGAAGAAATATTTTGGAGAAAAGCAGCAGAGATTGTGAAGGTTGTTGAGCCACTGGTTAAGATGTTGTTGTTGGTGGATGGGGAAAGATTAGCTATGGGCTTCATTTATGAGGCTATGGATCAAGCAAAGGAGAAAATAAAGAAGGCATATAAGGATAAAGCGGCTAAGTATGGGCCCATTTGGGCAATCATTGATGAAAGATGGAACAATCAACTCCATCGCCCTATACATGCAGCTCGATGTTTTTTGAACCCACGATATCATAACAAAGCTCTGGTGGCAGGAGCTTTGAGTGGGGAGGTTAGAGATGGATTGATTGACTGCATTGATCGCATGATCCCATTGGAGTGTGATCAGTTGGAGATACACCAACAGGTCACAACCTTTAGAAAAGCCACAGGTACCTTTGGGGAGAACCTAGCAAAGATTGAAAGGGAAGCAGATGAGCCAGGTAAACATAAATTTCAATTTTCAAATCCTTAATACTTATTTTGTTAAATTGTTTATAATTAGAAAGTTGGATATAATTTGTAATTTTGTTGAGCTAACTCATTACACTCCTATGTTTTTTGCAGTACAATGGTGGAAGGCTTTTGGTAGCCATTGTCCTCATTTGCAGAAGTTTGCAATTCGTATTTTGAGTCAAGCTTGCAGTGCTATTGGGTGTGAGCGCAATTGGTCTATCTTTGAGAGGATTCACACGAAGAAGAGAAACCGTTTGGATAAAAAACAGTTAAATGATCTAGTCTATGTCCATTTGTGTAAGGTGTGAGTAGAATAGCCCCAAAGCTTTGGAATAAAGTCGCATCTATCTTTGTCCAAGCTCTTCTGGAAATAGTTGTCTTTTTGTTGAAGTGAATCTTGTTCTTGAAGCACTATTGGCAGCTGTCTTTGCAGGCATCTGGATGCCTGCCTCGACTAATGGGCCATAGTGGAGCAAAATCGCTACAATGGAAAGAGTTAGATGTCATAGACTCTTCTCTATTTTGTAATTCCTTTGAAGAGGAAAATATTATGTATTTAACATCACTAGATTCATTGCATCTGTAAACAATCTTTACGTAGGTACTACCCTTAGTGTTGTCTTGAAAGTGGATCTCATATAGACGCTTTCGCCCATCAAATCTGCGGTTTTAGTGACCAAATTTGGGCTGCTGTTGTGCTCATCATTTGACTGTCTATAGCCCCTAATCTTTCATAAGAACAGTCTTTTTTAGAGGCTAACCTGACCCCATAAGCCCAAACAAGAAGGCACTGAACTTCCCTTTCATCCACCACCCAAAGAGTACAAAAATATTTAATATTACTTATGTTTTTGCAACTCTCTCTTGTTCCCCATATATACTATAACACATTGAGCTTAGTTAACCAGAGGGAAGCCCGGCTAGTGTAGAGTTTGTCTAGTCTAAAGAAAGAAAGGCAAGGCTATTGAGTTAACAGTGTGAAGCTTGCCTAAGTTGCACTTGGGATTTCACACTTGTGCTTAGGGACTTTTGTGCAATGTGAGAATCTGGGAGGCTACTAGTACTTCTGCTCAACAATTATACGTTAGGAAATCATTACATATCTCTTTTTGCAAATAGAGTGAAGAAGACATTGCTGTAAACATTAACAGTAAGATTTGAACATGTAATGATGTCAGTTGGTCAACAATAGACTATGACATGTTTTGTGCTGGAAGGCTTTTGCTAACAAGGTATCTTTTCATTATGTTGGGAGTCAAGGACAAGGTTGCAGCAATGTCAGGTTTTGTGTTATCTCCATGTACTTTGTTGTAGAGGAATATAAACTTTTAATTTCATTGATACCCAGAAAATATTTTTAATACAGTAGCTGTCTTAACACCTTTTCGGAAACCTATACATTTGCAAAAAGAAAAAGTCAAAGTTCTTGCTATTATCAACAGTTGAAAAACTAAGGTCATGCCAAAATATTGCAATACCTTGTAGGACTGTAAGTAGGACTTGCTTGAGAAAATGATGGAGATGTTGGCGAATAAGAAGGTGAATTTGGACTGTAAAAATACCAAGAACAAATCAATAAATATGCAAAGCATAATAAATATAAATCATTTTTTAAAAGGAAAAACTACCCAGAACCATAATCCCATTAGCTGTACCTGTTGTAATTTGGTGATGTTGGACTATATGGACTTGATGGTGAATATCTTGGACTACTTGGAGAATAGGCTGGAGAAGTAGGACTGTACTTTGGAGAAGCTGGATTGTAACTTGGAGATGTTGGGCTATAGCTTGGGGATGTGGGACTATAGCCAGGAGATGTCGGGCTGTAACTTGGCGATGTTGGGCTGTAACTAGGAGATGTTGGGCTGTAGGCCGGGGAAGTCGGGCTGTATGCCGGAGATGTTGGACTGTAAGCGGGAGATGTTGGGCTATATGAAGGTGACGTGGGGCTATATGAAGGTGATGTGGGACTGTATGCCGGTGAGGTGGGGCTGTACGCTGGGGATGTGGGACTGTAAACAGGTGAAGTTGGGCTGTAACTAGGTGAAGTGGGGCTGTAACTTGGGGATGTCGGGCTATAGCTTGGTGAAGTGGGGCTGTAGCTTGGTGATGTGGGACTATAGCTTGGTGATGTAGGAGAATAAGAAGGACTTGTAGGTGAATATGCTGGAGAAGTAGGACTATATCCAGGAGAGCTTGGACTATATGAAGGAGAAGTAGGACTATATCCCGGGGATGTAGGGCTATATCCTGGAGATGTGGGACTGTAACCAGGCGATGTGGGACTATATCCAGGAGATGAGGGACTGTACCCTGGTGACGAAGGGCTGTAGCCAGGGGAAGAGGATGGAGAGAAGGCCATTCCCCCAACATATGGAGAAAATTGTGCATCTGTAATAGGTGAGCTACGTAGGCTGGGACTAAGCAAATAGCTTGGAGACATCATGGCATCATGATGTGGTGTCCCAGTGATAGGAGACCTAGTTGGTGACATACCAAAGTCTACACCTTCCATATAGCTGGGTAACTGGAGTTCAATAGCCTGTTGCAGCATTTGGTCATTCAAATACAAGGCACAATCACCTGTACCAATAGGAGCCAACTGGCCAAGCATGATGTTTTCTGTAACACCCCTAAGAGGGTCACCTTCAGCATAAACAGCAGCATCCAAAAGGATATCCACCGTCTCCTCAAATGAACATCTCATCATTGGCCCTGTGTCATTACGATTGATACCATGTCTAGTAATAGCCATCAAATGACCTCGATATGTCATTGTGTCACATAGAATAGCTAAATGCCTGTAGTTCACATATGACCCATCAAATGATATCACAACTCGAAGCTCATCCAGAAGAGCTTTCCTCACAGCCTCTATTCCCAGCACTTCAATAACCTCAATCAAGTGATTACTTGTTGTCCTAGTAGCATCTACATCTTCATGGCACATGACAGCTAACATATTGACACCCTCTGTATCTAGCATCCATTCTGTCTCAGGCTTAAATCCATCATTCTCATCAAACTTGTTGATTTTTCCAGACTTGATAAACACTTTATTGATATCTGGAATTCCCCTTAGAGCCATTTCTGTAAGCATGTTACTTTCGATTTTCTTTAAAAAGACATCATCTTCAGAATTTTGGTCTTGCGCTTCCCCTTTAGGAGCCTCTTCATTCATAATACGTATACGTAGAATAAGTTTTTCTGCGTTATCATCATTAAAAATGCATGTCAAATCATCATCAAACTCGAGGTTGATCTTTTCTGCAATGTCTGCCATACTGAGCTTTTTATCTACCATCATTTCTCTGTTCAATTCTATACGGAGCAGCCATGGAGATATTTTTTCTGGTGCAATATCCTCATCTGGCATTTCATAATATGATTTAACAAAGTCAACATCCTCCTCTATGATAGTACTCATTGGATCTGGATCATACCACACTTCAGTAGCCTCTGTAACACTTCGCAAAGTTGTGTACTCTAAAGCACACTGCACATTCTTTGCCTTTTCCTTTGTCTTGTTGACCTCAGGTTTTAGATACACAGATAGTGATGGTGTTTTTATTTTCTTTGCAACATTTATGATTTCCCTAAGTCTTGGGACACCAAGGGTAACATTCTTGGCACTGACACCAGCATAATGGAAAGTATTCAGTGTCATCTGAGTAGCCGGCTCACCAATGGACTGTGCTGCAACACAGCCAATCATCTCACCTGGAGCTACTAAGGACTGCAGGAAACGAGATTCTATCTCACCAACTACCCATTCAAATGCTTCCCTTGTAAGGTGGTACTCCTTCAGCACACGTTTACTAGCAAATGTACTTCGAAGCAAAATATTGAAAAAGAGAGTGGCATTTTTCTGTGCCTCAATACTCATGAGGTCATCACCAGGAACAACCTTAAGTCTTTCCTGCAATCTGTCAATTGCTTCTACAATCTCCATGGGATGCATGTCTGAGGGTCTTCTCGCATCAATTTTGAAGGTCTTCTGGCTATTCCATATAAGCCTCTTAAGGTTTACAGGCAGAGGCCACGAGTTATCCCCACTAGGTGCAATCTCCATACCTAGCTGTCGTCTATCTGACTCCAGTTTCTGCACTTCTGCATCAAATACATTCTGGAACTCCCTGATTGTTTTCAAATCTTCAACATGTTCTGGTAACATGTAACTAGGATTCCAATTTTCTTGATCAAGCTCATATTTATAAACATTTTCAAACTCCTTCTTTTTCATCTTCAGAGAATCAAGCTTTTGTGACTCAATCCAGACAGCATCCATACCATCTTCACCATATAGAAATTGAATAACATCACCAAGTGAGTTCCTGACAGTCCCGTCATATTTAACCATGATATCCTCCATTGCCTTTACAAGACGCCTCTGTATGTACCCTGTTTCTGAAGTCTTCACAGCAGTGTCTATCAACCCTTCTCTACCTCCCATTGCGTGAAAAAAGAACTCCTGGGGAGTCAGGCCACGAAGATAAGAGTTCTCCACAAAACCACGACTTTCTGGACCTTTATCATCCTTTGTAAAATGGGGAAGAGTTCGACCGTCAAATCCATAAGGAATTCGTTTTCCTTCTACATTTTGTTGTCCCACACAAGCAGTCATTTGTGATATGTTAATAAAACTTCCTTTTGACCCGGCTGTAACCATTGCCTTCAAATTATTACTCTCTGATAAACTTTTTTGAGCACTACTTCCTGCATCATCACGGGCCTTGTTCAACACCTGCATTTACAAAAGAAAATACAATGACGAGAGGTAGCAAATAATAAATCCTGAAGAAGGAAAGACTCTGTAATAGATTTAAGACTACCTGATTGACTCTGTTTTCAAAAGACTCCATCATTGTGCGGCCAGGTTCTGCCTCTAATTGTTTCTCCTGAGCAGCCTTGATAAGCATTTTGACTTCATTTTTTGCTTTTGATATTGTTTCATTGATAACCTCCATTGTTGCAGCATCAGCAATTGTGTCTCCTATTCCAATACTGAAACCCTGCTGTAGCAGCCAGTAGTTAACAAGCCATTGTGTGTGACCTAAAAACTTACGAGCAGCATCTGGACCAACCTCCTCCCTGCAAAATGCAAAAGATCACATTATAGGCTATAGACACCTAGACCAATAAAACTCGACATATGATTTTCACCCAACATATCATATAGAACTTTCTGAAGTTGAACAAAAACATTCTGAAAATACAGAATGTTCTATTTTTTTTATTTTTGTTTCCTTTCGTTAAATATTTTTGGAAATAAAACTCAGGGTCCATACAGTCTATATCCACTATAGATCCCAACTTTATCCAGATCATACCCAAACCAGATACATACCAGGACTATATTCACCCTATAATCATTCAGAATATTGGATATCATCATATGGCATATCTGGCCACTTGCCATGACATATTAAATAACATAGATATGCCATCCTAAGTGAAAAACTGCACAAAAAGGTAACCTGGAAAAAATTTGAACATGAAGGTATACCAGATCACATGAATAAGACTTCCTGAAGAAGTTCCAAGGGTTTTCTTGCAAAGAGTGCCTGAGATAACTTCTCCCTTCTCAATGCGTACAAGAGTATCTCCTGGTGTAATAACTCCCGATTCAGACTCCGAATGCCATGCTGAAGTCCTTATAAGATTAATCTGCTTTGGAATGATCAGATTAAATACTTGCTTGCCAGTCCAAATTGGCCTTGGCTTGTAAATTGTCGGAGCAGGTATTTTTCCATCAAAATCCTCCCACCACATTAAAATATTCATAAAGACATCCTGCCCAAATAACACCAAGATTACCATCGTGAAATAATGCTTAAACAGACAAGAATTATAGCTTTTCCATGTGATAAAATTATAAAACACAACACTGTCGCTCACTTTTTCTATGAATGTGTCTCTTTTTGTTATCTTCCGACAGCCCAAAAGTGTGTCTTGGACAATACCCATAACTGGCCTATTGGACTGAGGAGAGACAATGCACTTTGGCACCATCATTAGTTCCAAGACTTCTGCTCTCGTCTCAAATGACTGTGGTACGTGCATATTCATTTCATCACCATCAAAATCAGCATTATATGGGGATGTGACTGACAAGTTTAGTCGAAACGTTGAGTATGGCATGATTTTGATCCTGTGCCCCATGATAGACATCTTGTGAAGACTAGGTTGTCGATTGAAAAGAACAAAGTCTCCATCATTCAAATGCCTCTCCACCTATGATAAACATGTTAGAATAAGAATATTGCTGGAGAATGTTAGAAAGAAAATTGAACAGTCAATAAAGTTGATACCTACCTTGTAACCCAACTCTAAATGATGGTCACTGCTCTTCTTCAAGTAGCGAAGGTCAAGTCTCTGGCCATCCTCCCTGATAATGTATTTGGCACCAGTTTTCCCTGGAGGAGGGTGAGGTCCATACTCTACAAGCTCCTTTAATCTGTTTGATCCATACACAAAAGATTAACATACATTCTAAAATAATACATATGCAGCAGCAGAATTTAAACTTTAAAGACAATAATATCCTGATGCTATTCACACCACCTCTCCATGTTATATGGAGTCACAGTTTCTGGATATGTCAAGTTCAATGCAATACTCCACGGCACTCCTAACTGATCAATGTTGATATTTGGATCAGGAGTAATAACTGTACGTGCAGAAAAATCTACTCGTTTCCCCATTAAATTCCCTCGGATGCGACCCTCCTTGGCCTTCAGTCTACTACATATGGACTTGATGGGTCGTCCCGATCGCTGAGTCGCCTGATGGACACAAGCATAAAACATTAATTCAGTTCATAAAATACACTAGCAATATCAACAATGATCATGATGGAGGAGTATTTACCCTTGGCTGACCAGGGAGCTCATTGTCAAAATAGGTAGCAATGTGGAATTGCAACAATTGAGCAAATTCAGTAATAATATGAGCTGGAGCCCCATTCTTTTCCTGCTTCTTCAGATTTTCATTATGTCTGATAATCATCGCAAGCTGATGTGTGAGATCATCCTGCAAAATATCAGGAAAAGTACTGTATTTAGAAACTTTGACATCCAGCATAACATAAACAGGAGAAAATGTTCCACAAATATGACTGCTCAGAAGACATCAAATATATCAGATCTCATAATTTGAAACTAAGTGGGCATGTGGCCTCAGTCAATACATCGGATTTAAACCTGGGGCCCATTGTCTGAGCAATTTAAAGCTTATGGCAGCCAAAAAAAAAACGATGTGTTCTCTAAAGGATATAAGGACTGGTAGATCTGATTTCTTGTCTCACTTGTTGTTTGTCGATGATATACCTTTGTTTTCTGATGGTTCCAGGAGGGATGCCATGAAGCTTAAAGAAATGCTTGATCTGTACTGCACAGCAACAGGATAGTTGATGAATTTAAAGAAATCAACGATTTCATTTTTAGCTATTGTTACCCATCCATATACATGGTTAACCCTTGGAGAATTTGTTTCTCCTATCATGCAGTTTTCTAGCCAGCAGCCCCTACCATGATCCACAAGATAGCAGCCTCAGATGCCCCATGCCCACTACTTGGTCAGTTCTTCCACTTGATTAACCTATTCATCCAATGAAGGTGGGGTCATCTATTATGAGGTACATTAACCATTGTTGCATGTAAATGCTTACATTTAATGTTATTGGCATTCTAGTATGGATCATGTGTTGAAATTGGATTATAGACAATGATGCTCAGGGTGTATACTTGTTTCTTCATTTCACCGTGGTGGTTATCATTTGCACCTAGTCCAGTGTGACCTTCCTTAGGGTCTTTCTTTCAATGTCTAGGAGAATCACAACTAGGAGGCTCTAATTGTGGTAGCATATCAATGATATTCATGCTTAATACTTGTCATCTTTTCACTTGATTCATTAGCCCAACCTTTGATTAAGTGCTTTCAGTTGTTCATACTAGTTCCCTATATACCTCATCTTATGAAAAGAAGGGGCCAAAGTGCCCAAAGTTGATGCAGCTATTAAAAAAGGAAAAAGCCAAATGTCAAATGCAAAAGAATGGCAAGGGATGTAAAGCAATAAAAAGCCAATTATAGCTTGAGTTCTACCCCCTCACTCACTCCTATTTCACACTTATCAAAGTAAAAGGTACTCTTAATGAACACCCTGACACTGATAAAGTGATAAACTGCCCATCATTACAAGGGGTTATAGCATATTTATATGATAATCAATGAAGCCTGTTAAGTAAGCCAATTAAAGCAAAGAAAAAGGCGAATCAGGGGCTTCAAAAAACAAAGGGAAGGTAACTCAAGCAGCTAAGCACTCACTCTACATAGGCACTCATGGATAACAGTTTTACATCACCTAGTATAAGATTATGATACCTTTTATGATGTAAGCCCCAAAACATAACACCTATCACTCACACGTATCATTTTAAATGGTCAACCTAGGAACATATGATAAGCTTTCCATACCTAAATCTAACAGCTTGTACACAATCACAAGCTGGTGAGACATTTGAAGATGATACTTTGGTGAAGTATGTTTATGGCTTTGATAGTAAATATGGTCCACTTTGATGCTCTTCTAGTTCTTGTACCCATAATGTTGATCTCACTTGATTCCTTGAGTATGTGCTAGATGATTCTTCCAGGTGCACCCAAGATCCCTCAAGGTGTGATGTGTTGCTTCTCCAACATTTTATAGAGGATGTCCAACCACATTCTGTGATGACAGAGAGCATTTGTTGGAGGACGTTGGGGCACCTTTAAGGAGTGTTGACCTTGATGAGGATTTGGCATGGATGATGAGACCCTCCACCACCCTCAAGATCATGGACATTGATGCTATGAGCTAGGACATCGCCTTGGGAGCAAGTACACCCTTGAGATGACAGGAAACCAAAGGGTAGCACTGTACCTTTTTGATGGACATTGCACTTCTCTTGATGATCATAAATGACGATGACTTGGGATCCCGTTGGAGGGAATTTGGCACCTTCTACCATGATGATTTCATGCCTTAGCTTGATGAGGATTGGGCATGGATGATGAGACCCTCCACCACCCTCAAGATCATGTACATTGATGTTATGAGGTAGGACGTTGCCTTGGGAGCAAGTGCACCCTTGAGATGACAGGACACCCCATTGTACCTTCTTGATGGACGTTGCACTTCTCTTGATGATCATAGATGACAATGATTTGAGATCCCTTTAGAGGGAATTTGGCACGGTTTACCATAACGATTTCATGCCCTAGATTGATGGCATCATGCCCTAACTTGTGTTAGATGATGACATGCCCTATTTGGAGGAAGATGTTGGTTTGAGAGGGTTCTTTTGGAGATGAGGATCACCTTTGGATGATGAGACATGACATATGGGATGAGACAAACCCCTTAAGCCATTCATTGCACCTTTTCATGGAGCGACCTACCTTTTTGATGATCATGTCACCCTTGGAGGTATTTTTACTCACATATGTAGATTATTTAAGGCTATTTTTTATGTTATTTCATTTTGAGGCTATCTTTGGGAGTCGACTTGATGATTGTCCATGTTGTATCATGGATTTTGGTATTTTTGAGGACCTTTTAGCCTTATTGGATGATTAAATCACTTGGTTTCCCTCATATATTATAGGGGAGTGATTTATATCCTTGGATGATTGTCACAACTTGAGATCGGCTCTCTCTTGATTAGTATTCCTCTCTCTCTCTCTCTCTCATGCATTATTCTTCCCCCCTTGGAGGCATTTTTACTCACACATGTGGCTTATTTCAGGTTATTTTTCATGTTATTCCATTTTTAGGTTATCTATATGGGGGCTAGCCTAATGACATATCCACCGTGTATCATGGAATTTGGTATTTTTGAGAACTTTTAGCCTAATTAGAGGATTAGATTACTTGGTTTCCCTCATATATGTAATGGAGCGATATACATCCTTGGATGATTGTCACACCTTTATACTCTCGATTAGTATTTTTCTCAATTGTGCACTATGAAGGCCTAGTTGAGTGACTTTTTTTAGCTGGAATTGTGATGTGATGTGATATCTCTTCATGGAGGCTTATGGTGAATCTTGGATGACAAATATTGAAGTAAGTTTGTTCATATGCTTTGTCTTGGTATTATATTTCTTCCAATGAATGTTCATTTATTTCATATTTGCTTCAATCCCTTGTTAAGCTAAACCCTTCTTCCAAGTACAATAAGAGTAGAGATAGATTTGTGTGTCCCTTAATCATCCAGAAAAATTGAGAACCTAGATCTCAAACCCTAGGTAAAATTAGTTTATTTTCCATAGTTTGTTTAGATCTACTTATCACACAAAGGAAACCCTAGAATTGTTTAAATGAAAGTTGCAGGAACCATCCCCCCTACTTCCTACCCTAGAACCATGCTTTGAGTGGGAACGTGCTCCCAAAATTCGAGAATGTGTTGTGGACCTTTTTTGCATGCTCCCTGGCACCTGTTAATTTGGGAGAATGGCACTCCCATGGAAGCTCCCAAAGCCAAGGAGCACACTCTTTTTTGCATGCTCGAATGGCACTCCCATGGAAGCTCCCAAAGCCAAGGAGCACGCTCCCGAGGTGCTCCTTCGAACCTCCCTAGATGCTTCCTAATGGTATTGTTAAATTCTTGAAGTAAAAGGATAAAAAGAAAATATTTAATCGTTTACATAAATGTTTAACATTACCATTAATTGTTTCAAGATGTTGACTGTTGTTTCAAATTCATCGAACTTCATATGGCGAAAATGGAATTTCATATCCCATTCAAAATTCAGCAAACTTAACAGTTTTCAAGATTTCAAGATCGATGAAATTGCGGAATTTCATTGGATTCTATCACTTATAAGGGTATGTGTTGTGACCTAGGGAAACTTTTCCCTTTCTAGGGTTCCATATTCCACCTAGGGTTTTCAACAAAGCTTAATACATTCACACTACAAGCATTTCTTCATGAAATACACAATTTATTGTAAATACAATAATGGACAATAATTCTCCAAGATTCAAAAAAGAATAATGATTCAACAAAACCAAATCTTTTATAGATTCAACACATCAAATTCATTGTTTGTTTAAAACTCGTTCTCCTTCCCATGTGGTGTCTTCTTCTAGAAGATTCTTCCATCTAATAAGATATTATGAGATTACTCTGCCCCTTAGTTTCTTTCCTTGCACCGCCATGATTGCTTATGGGATTAGCTGCAGTTGTCCCTCTTCATCCAAAGTGGGTAGTTCAATAAAAGCAGTGACCTGCTACCCGACAACCTTCTTGAGACATGAAACATAGAAGACATTATGAATTTTGCTTGCTTTTGGTTGTTCTAACTCATAAGCCACTTCTCCTATTTTCTAGAGAACTTTGTAAGGTCCATAAAACCTCTACTTCAGCTTTCTTGCACCGTTTTTCTTGCGTGTAGATTGCCTATATGGTTGCAATCTCAAAAAAACGAGGTCTCCTAAGTCCTACCTCAAAGTTGTGTTTTGTTTGGTGTTGGTTTGCATACATCTTTTGTCGATTTTGTGCATCTTGCATATTTTCTTAGAGTATCTTGAGAATATCCTGGCTTTTCTTGAATCCAATCCTTAGCTAATGGGGCTTTGTTATCTCTGAATACAATGTCAATAAAGGTCAAAGCTTCATAATTGTACAGTGCTTTGAAAGGTATCATCCCAATACGCAAATGATAAGTGGTGTCGTAACAATGCTCGTCGAGGTATAGCCATTTGATCCATGCTTTTGTTGACCAACCACGTAGTTACGTAAGTATCCCTCAATTCATTTATTCACGATCTTTGTCTAGCCATTTGTCTATGAATGATAGTTGGTGCTTGGGGTTAATTTTGTCCCTACTAGCTTGAAGAGTTCCTGCCAAAATACTCCCATAAATATGTTATCTTGATCACTGACTATATTTTTAGGTGGTCTGTGAAATTTGAAAACTTTTTTGAAGAACAATTATGCTACCCAATTGGCTGAGTAATCAATTGGAATCGCAAAGAAATATGCAAAATTCGTCAATCTGTCAACCACTATACAGATCCAATCTTTGCCTTTGGGTAGTACTATAATGAAGTCCAATGAGATGCTTTCCTAATATTTGCTCTGGAATTGGTAAACATTCGAGTAAACCTACAAGATGAGTGTGCTCAACCTTATTTTGTTGACATGTCATGCATTTCCTAACGTATTTTAATACGTCATCTCCAAGATCTTTGCATAAAAACCGCTCCCTAATCTGTCAGTAAGTTTTGAAGAATCCTTGGTGTCTAGTTCATGGTATGTCATGTGTAGCCTTAAATATTTTCTCCATAAGCGTAGATTCAGAAACCAAGTATACCTTGTCTCTATAGTAAATAATATCATTGACTGTCTTGTACTTTGTGTGGAGCTTTCTTCCGGAATCATCGCATCCATAATTGTTAGAATCGACATTTCGAGCCATCCACCGTGGCTCATCATCAGGATAGATCAATCTTGTACTTGTCATATTGAATGAGTTCGTACGTCAAAGCACAAGAAAACTTGTTCTTGGAATATTCCACTGAGAGATGAGCCTTCCAGTCTTCAGTGAGCTCCATGAGAGAACATGTTGTTGGTTTTCTAAGAGTGCATCGACCACAATATTCAAAAACTAGCCGTTTAATATAGTCGTTACCTATTAATATTTTTAATAAATTAATGAAATAATATCATTATTTAAATATTTTTTTCAAAAACTAGTTGTTTAATAAAGCTATTATATATTAATATTTTAATAAATTAATAAACTAATATCATTATTTAAATACTATTTTTCAAGAACTAGTATTATTTTTCAAGAACTAGTAATATTTGGTTTTAATAAATTAATTTAAATATTTTTCAAAAACTAGCCGTTTAATATAATCGATACCTATTAATATTTTTAATAAATTAATGAAATAATATCATTATTTAAATATATTTTTTCAAAAACTAGCCGTTTAATATTGTCATTACTTAATAATATTTGTTTTTAATATATTAATAAATTAATATTATAATTTAAACATTATTGTTCAAATATAGTCGTTACTTGAAATTATGTCTCTTCATTGCTCTCTACTTAAGCGTTTGCCATGGTCTGCCTCTTCATCTGGTCCTGATGATGAACAACGGCCAAAAAATTCTCTCATGTGATTTATATCGAAAGACTTTGTTTAACACAATATTCTTTTTCCCTTTTACGTATTCAATATCAAAATCATAAACTTGGACCTTGCTTACCCACTTTGTTGTCGTTCGTTCAGGGTTTTTTGTTCTAAGAAAGGCACAAGTTGTTGTGGTTTGTTTTCACTACAAAACTATTTCCCACCAAGTATTGCCTGAAATTTGACAACACGTGCATAATAGCCATAATTTCCTTGTCATATATGGAGTAAAGTCTCATTGTGTCCTGGAATTTCCGACTTTCGAATGCAATTGGATGGCCCTTTTGCACTAACACTGCTCCTATTACTCGTACGAAGAAGAGAAGGAAAAGCGTAAAAGTATGACTGGGCCTGATAATGGCATACACCCACTCGCTAACTCATGGATTCGTGGGAAAGCCCTGAAAACATAACTAAGGGAGACAGATTGTTGCCCTCAATAATTTTGAGAAGACTGCTTTTGGTTGAGACAAAGTCCACCAATATGTTCAAGATGTGTACGTGGAATAATGAGATCAGGGTTCTTGATATATTGCCCCTTATATTAATATGCATGTGTAATAATCACATTCTAATACAAAGGGTTGACTGCATTGAGAAATCAATAGGGCTACAATTAAAGTATTTCCTCTTTGACTTGATAATTGCTTGTGATATTCTTTTACTTTTCCTTATTAATAGTTTCTTCTTCTCTTATTATTATGTTGTTCTTATCATCAAACAGCTACCAAACCACGAATATCAATAATACACAAGATGTAGGCTGCTAGCTAAGGCCAAAACCTCTCCTAGAGAGGAAAACCAACAAAATTTCTTCTCTTCTTATAAAATCTTCAAATGACAAATTCCAAGACCCTTCCAAGACCAAGTCAACCTTCTTGAGAATGTGCTTCTCTTCATCGATTCAAACCATGTCAAATCTCTTCCAAATGCACAACTTTGACTCCCAGCTACAAATTTCGACTCTCACTGCAGATCTACAATCTTCAACCCCCTGCAACACGCTACAACTTTGCATGTGTGGACGAATTAAGGCTTTTTAGCCTTCTTCCTTTGCTTGGGCTACGTCTTCTTCAAAGGCTTGTAGGTGATCAAATTCGCTTTCTTTCCTTGGATTTTCGTCCCTTCTTTGCTTCCTTAGAAACTCCGACCTTGTAGCTGCAAAAACCCTAGCCTCTTTTGCACGTGTGAGAGATGAGAAAGAGAAAATCGAAATTCTTGTCTTCCTTCCTCCTTCTAGACCTTCGCGTGCCTTCTTGCTTCTTGTTCTTACTTCCTTTTGATCGAATGAGTGAGTGAGTGTCCAACTGAGGTCGAATGGTCTCTTATATATAGGCTTCCAAGGAGGACGAATAGCCCTAATTAGGCCAACTTCTTCATTGCTAGGTCGACTTAGTCGTGGAAGGGTATTTTGCCACTTTTGAATCAAAATAAATTCTCTTGACTTGTTACAAAATGCCCAATAGGGTCTAATACATGAGACAATGACTATATTGACTTCTTGACTCTGACAAAACCTAGAAGCACTCAATGGTTGCTTTGACCTAAAACAAAAATAATTTTGAGCATGAAACCCATGCTAAAAATAATAGTAATAATAATATTTTTTCTTCTTTTTACAATATACAAGAATCAAGAGTACATTACATGTTATGAATACTGAACCTAGTTACATATTTCAACATATTGAAGTCGGGAAGTGCTAGTACTACACATGAGCTCATTACTTCCTTGAGCTTACTAAATGTCTTGTCTGATTCCTCCGTCCAACTGAATGCTCCTTTCTTTGTCAAATTTATTAATGGTGTACTTAGTTGAGAAAATCCCTTGACAAATCATCGGTAAAAGCTACAAATTTTGAAAAATCCTCACAATTCAATCAGATGCTTGGGTGTTGGCTAGTCTAATATTGATTGAATCTTCTCTTGATGTACCTGCACTCTTTTCACACTAATTAGGTGACCCAAATAAAGCAACTTCGTCATTCCAAATTCGCATTTTGATGCCTTGGCATAGAGTGATTGGTGTTGCATTATGCTCAAAATTCCATCTAGGTGTGCCAAGTGAGCTTCCAATGATTTGTTGTATATGAGAAGATCGTAAAAAAAGCTAGCAAGAACTTCCTTAACTGCTTGTTGAAGATGATGTTCATGCAAGATTGGAATGTGGTGGGAGCATTGGTTAGCCCAAATGGCATGAACAAAAACTCGAAGTGCGCATAGTGGCATCAAAACATTGTTTTTAGCACATCTTGCTTGATGATATCCTAATCGTAGGTCAATTTTGGAAAAATATAATGCTCCACATAATTCATCTAGTAATTCATTGATCTTGAGAATAGGGTAATTGTTCTTGATAGTCTTTTTGTTGAGTTCCTAGTAGTCAATACACATCCTCCATGTTCCATCCTTCTTTTTAACCAGAACCACTGATGAGGCAAACAAACTTGAGTTGGGTCTGATGTGGCCCATCGCTAGCAATTCTTGGATTGCCTTCTCTATCTCGTCCTTAAATTTCTTTGGGTGTTGATATGGTGTAGTGATTACGGGCTTGGCCCCTTCTTCCAACTCTATAGTATGTTCAAATCCTCTTTTAGGAGGCAATCCCGAGGGAATATCACCAAATACCTGGCCATGCTTGTCTAGGACTCGTTGAATGACTGCTTTGTATTGTAGGTTGCTACTACTAGGTGTCTTTTGTCTTGTAATCATGCATTCTGCGACATATTATTATTATTATTATTATCCAATTTTAAGGTCACGGCCAAGCCAGACACCAAAATGGTGTATGAGACCCCTTTGTTTGTGGAACAAGGGACCCACCTCCGCACAGCGATTTCACTGCTAAGTCTATGGAGGCATACATAATCTACCCCGCTCTGGTTTTGAACTTGTGACCTCTTAGGAGGAACCTCATGCTCTTAACCATTAGGCCCACTCAAGTTGTATGGCATAAATATGGCCTCCATTCCTAAATTTACAGACAGAGAAAAATATTGAGGACAAATCCTTAGACAATGGGATGAGCAAGAATTTTGCATACTATTAGTAGGGTTTAAGCAAACAATGAACTGATGTGTTGAATCTATAAGTCTTGTTGGATCATTGTTCTTTTTTGAATCTTGGAGAATTATTGTCCATTATTGTATTTACAATAAATTGTGTACTTTATGAAGAAATTCTTGTTGTAGTGTTAATGTATTAAGTTATGTTGAAAACCCAAGGCGAAATAAGGAACCCTAGAAAGGAAAAATTGCCCTCGGTCGCCATAGTAGTATTAGAGCAAAAGTATTCTACCAGCTTATGAGTGCATGCGCCTTGAATGCTTTCAGAAGATACAAGCAACGCCATAGTAAGATACATGCTCTCCATGCCTAAATATGGCCTCCATTCTTTTGGCAGAAACGACTTATGGGATACCATTTGCCATGCCTCTCAAAAATACTTTGTTGCCATTTGATGCTACTACCATAGTGAACTTTCCCAACGAGTATAATCATTATACTATACTACATTAACATTTGCAAGACCTATCACATAAAAATCACTAGTGAAAGTGTAATTACCAAGTGTTACACTCAAACTTGGAAATACTCGCATGCAGTCCAAATTGTACCCATCTGCTACTATCACATCAAGGCCTTTGAACTCTCCTATGGGTAGCCCTCTCTTTGCTACTAATGCTACATCAATGAAGTTGTGTAGCTCCTCTATCAACCAATGCTATGACGCAATGTCCCTTGATGACTCCCCAGATCTTGAAAGTGAAATATCTAGGGGTTCTAATATAGATGCAATCTTAACTTGCGATCGGAATTTCTTCTCTTCACGCAGCATTTCCTCTTCTTTAGCTTCCTCAAGGGTTTGTTCTTTCTTTGGACTGTTAGGCTCATCATTTCAGGGGGGTTCTCCTTCTTCATCCTCATTGTCGAAGACCACTTCAATGTAGTAGATCTTTCCTTTACCCAACAAAAATGTCTTGGCTCTCATGGCTCCTTGCAAGTGAAACAAAGCTTCTTCCACCTTAGTTCCCTTCAGGTTTCCTCATCCAACCCTGTCCCTTTTTGGCTAATCACGTTGAAAGGGCTTCTTCTCCTTATCTTTCTGAAGGTCGAAAGGCTTGGGCGGGGCCTTAAATTTGGTTGATGCATTCCCCATATCACAAGTCTTTTTGATGGCTTCTTAGAGTTGCAGGATCGAATCACATAAACCAACCCTATAAGGGTTTGAATACTCCTTTTGTGAAGAGCATGACTAGTCTTTCTTCAAATATGTCTATCACCATGACAACAGTTTGTTCGAATTTTGATATGTATTCTTTGTGTAATCTTGTCTGTTTGATTTGTGCCAATTCTCTGAAGTGTATGTCCAGGTTCTTCCGATCAATTCTATCTATCAATCTTTGCGTGACATCTACATAAGAAGAGATGTTTGCATATTCCCCAACATAACTAGTTAATGATACCACCAATCAAGTGTTTTTCATTCTAAATGTAGTATGGCAAATTGGATAACATCCACTTCTAAACATGGAGTTGAACCTAAAGTAAGCGTCCAATTTTTGCAACTAGACTCTTGCAAAACATTTAGATGATCCATCAACTGAGGGGAGGGAAAATTTACTTGTGCATTAGATCAGAATTAGGCTATCCCCTAGGTCTATTTCTATATTTGATGTTATTGTATTCTTGGAAAGTCATGGCTACTCGAGTGTTATCTTCTAATGTTGCAGACTCCCGAAAGTATTCATCAAAGAGTCTATTTGGCTCAATTGCTTCTTGGGTTGTTGTCTGTTGATCGTTTAAAAATTTAGGAAGTAAAGGTATGTAACTCCTTCCATTGGTTGTCTTGTGGTTCGTTTGAGCAACAATATTGGAAGAGCCAAGGTTATTGTCGCTTCCTTCAATACCGTCCCTATTACATGCATTCAATCTATTACTACCCAAATTATTTATGGCTTGGACAATAACCTAAGCCATCTGTTGTTGTCCTTGCATTAGCACGTTGGTCATTTGTTGTTGTTGTTGGAGTATTGCATTTAGTAGGGCACCAGGATCTTATTCCCCTTGCCCTGTTTAATTCCCCATGGTTGGTTGATGGGTGTTCCTCTTTCTTCTTACTATGGCGTTGCTTGTATCCTCTAAAAGCAAAGGATCATGCACTCACAAGCTAGCAGGATGCTTTTGCTCTAAAACTACTACGACGACCTAGGGCAATTTTTCCTTTCTAGGGTTCCTTATTTCGCCTAGGGTTTTAAACAAAACCTAATTCTCCAAGATTCAAAAAATAATGATGATCCAAAAAAACTAATACTTCTACAGATTCAACACATATCAAATTCATTGTCTGCTTAAAACCCTACTAATAGTAAACGAAATTCTTTCTAATCCCATTGCCTGAGGATTTGTCCTGATTCACTGTCTGTAAATTTGGAATAAATCCCTATAGTAGAACCTCAAATAACACATTGTGTCTTGCTTCCTCCAAAAATAATCGAATTGCTTCAAGGGTAATTTCACACGATTTTATCTGCCAAGGTGTTCGATCTGCTCCAACGAGACGTAGTAGTATGCCTCAAAAAATCCAAGCCACCTTAGAGAACACTTCAATTGCCTTGCATCAAAAAATCTCGGCCTATTGTTGCCTCAGGTACCAATGTAGTCCAGCCGGCCTCAAGATGAGGGGTCCAAGTGCTTCCAAGTAAGGCTGAGTTGCCTCAATACAAGTACAGGTTGAGCTTCAAGGGGGGGTCAAGTTGCTTCAGATATACTTTACTAAAAAATCCCAAAATACTTAGCAACTTTTCCACAGAGATTTAGACTATCACAAAGAGTAAATCCACTGAATTTCAAACTTTGAACAATCCAACAATCTTGACTTCTTGTCTTGTCTTGCCACCAAACTGAATAACTCTTGGTAGATAGAATTCCTACTTGCCAGAACATAACACGAGATAAAAAGAAGATTTACTAACTATGGTGGAATCTTCCAACACCAAAATTAGTAGAGGAAAGGGGTCATAAAGCCCTCAAAGGTAATGCTCAAGAAAAACATATGTATTTGATCCAATGTGATGATAATTCATTTGATTTCAACTCTTCTCTGTATATAAATTTTTCCATGGGCTCCAAAATGTGAGGGGTTGTGGATGCAACCCCCAATTTTGGGTGTTTTTGCCCCAGCAGTCCCAACTTTTGCACAATGTTGCCCCAACATAGGAAAAATTGGGTTTATACCCCTTTATCAAGACTATAGCCTACAAGGTCGGATAAGCTATTTCGTCCTCCACTAGCCCATCAATTTGGAGAGGACATTATAGTATGTGGCTGACATTTAATCAAGAGCACCAAACCCCATATCTTGCCCAGTGTTGGTGGTGTTGATTGTTAAACTCCTTTGTCATGGATTTAGTAAAAAAGTACCCTTCACTTAAACCAAAATCATTGATCAAGAATGTTAAGCTTTCCCCCTTCATGTATTAAAATGTAATATCTTGATGGTCTCTCATAATTAGACACCATGGCTAAAATATTTGAGGGTCAGAAAAAGTATTAATCCCCTCATGATTAATTAATTAAATTTTCTAGCAAAAATTAATTAAAATCCTAAGCCAGAAATTTAATTAATTTTATGTTCTAGGAAAAATTAATTCTCCAAAAAGTAAAATTCGTGGGTCTCAGAGAAATTAATTTTTTGAGGTCCCCGGCCCAGGGAATATTGAAAATTTCAAAAGATTTTGGACCCTTGGACCTTGGTAGTTAAGTCAAAGTCAATTTTTTGAGGAAATCAACTCAAAATAATTTTGAGTTGATTAAAATTCAATTAAATGAAAAATTCGAATTTCCTCGAAAAATAAAATAATTTCAACGGAAGAGATTAAAAGATAATTAAATTTTTTTCAATGATCGAGATTACTTTGACGGGGATCAAACCAACTAGCCATTGGAGAATTATTCTATAAATTAGAGGCCACTTGTCATTCAAACCATCCAATCTTTTAGATCATGTACTAGCTCTCGAAGCTCTCTTTCAATATTTTTGGAATAATAAACGCAAAGTCTTTGGGATAATTTCACTTTTACTTTAAAAATTTAACATTACCATGAACTGCATATCAACACTAGGGCCATAGGCTTGAAGATTAGGCTACCCCACTCAAAAAATCCTCTTTTTTATAACTTGAGAGGCATCTAGAAGCATCTAGAAAATATTTTAGTCGCCCAATAAAAAATTAGAAGCGGAAAAATAAAAATAAAAAAATACAAGAAAAAGTCAAGTTAGAAGAGGAAACTTCACCTTATGGCCTGGAAACACATTTTCGGCCGTACTGGCCACGTTTCCTCCTCGAGAAACAGACCAGTACGGCCAGAAACAAGTTTCCAGGCTGTATGGTACAAGATTCCTCGTTTCCATTTCGTTTCTGGCCGGAAACAGGCCCTTTTCCAATGTTTCCTGCGACTTAGGTAGTTTTGTAACATAATTTTTTTATTTCCTAATTTGGGTTTTCAATTTAATTTTTGTATACATGTAGGATTTGGGGTTTTATTTTTGTTTTGTGCAGGTTAAATTATGAAATTTGTCGAGGAAAATTTGAGGTTTTGAGGCAGATCTAGGCCCTAGAGGGCAAGATCTAGCCTCAAAGTTTTGTGTGCGGGGATTAACCAACGAAATTAGTAATTTGAAAATTCAGATCTGAGGTTATCATAGTAAATTCTAGCAACAATTCGAAGCAAAAATACATCAGTTTGAAAGAAAATTTCTAGGCAATTATTTTAATTTATTTTATTTTTATTTAAAATAAAAAAATTTGGGCAATCCTTAGCTTCTTTCCAAGCAGTCTCCCTCTTCTTCACTTGCCTTAAACTCATGCCTGTCTGCCACAGCTTAGCTCTCTACTTCATTACACTTCTTAAACCTCTTCTCATTGTTGTTAATCTCCTTCCTGCGTTTTTCTCTTGAAACCCTCGACCGCAGCTCGTGGCTCTCCCTCGTTGCCAAACCCCCACAATTTCTCCTCAGCATCCCGCAGTATTTTCTTTAGCCCACAGCCCTCATTCCTGCTCTCCCGCATCTCCCTTCTCTTTCGTCCCTATCTCCTCGCTTTTCTGCCCCGCAACCCTAATCCTCCTCCCTATCTGCTCGCAGTCCCTTTCTTCTCCTCGTCTCTCTTCTACCTTCTCGCTCAGCTCCTCCCTGCTCAACTTTACCTCCTTAGCCCGAGCTCCTCTTCGCTTTTCCTCATGCTAGTGTTAAGACTTCCCAACATATCACATTTGATTTAATTTTTTTTTAAGTGGCCTTTGGCCCTTTTAAAAAAAAAAAAAATTAAAATTTTTCATAAAACACTTACTACATTTAAAATCGTTCATCACTTTTGCCCTTTTGAAAAAATTAATTTTCATTTATCACGTTAAAAAAAAATGATTCATTGGCCCTTTTAAGAAGAAGAAAAAATATCTTTTTTGTTTTCATAAGCATTACAACATTAAACTTGCTATAGTGTGACACATATTTTAATCTAGGTTATTTTTCTGAGTTTATGTGATAAAGGTTTTGGGGCCTTAAATCTTTAAAAAAAGATTGTGGGGTAGAAATTTAAATTTTTTCTATAGTCAAAGCAACATATAAATTTTTAAATTTCTTTAAGTTTGACTATAGGAAGAGATATATTTTTTGGATATGAAACATTAGAAAAATTAAGAATTTCTAGAATTATTTGAAGAGGTGTTTAGCATTAATTAGTATCTAAATTTCATTGTTATCATGGATATTAATCGTTGAAATTTAAATGCTTAGGCTTTCATTATCTGCTTACTTTAGCTAAGTTTTGTGATATTTAGTTTTAATGCTTGATAATTATTGAGATCGATTATCATCTAAGAAGGAAATTAAATCTAAGTCTAGATCTATCTACTTGGTTATTGGATATTTCTTGAATAATTAGTTTTGAGAATTTTCAAGTATTTGTGATAAACATTTTTTATTAAGTATTCTATCGTGGACTTGTGGAAAATTGTATATCTTTCGATTGAATATTTTGAGCATCTGCATAATCGATATTGAGAAATCATTGGCATTATCTTAGAAAAATCCTAAGGAGATTGTTGATCTTGAAGAATTGTCATTTAGATTGGGTAAATAATTTAATGCTCTAGTTCTTTCTCTTGCCATTAATATCATTATTAGTTTATGGTTATTGTGGATTTTTGGCATATCAGTGATCTTTCTTTAAGAGATACATTTTGTGATTATTTACTTGAGCAATTGTATCTTTGGCATCTTTTGTATCCTATTGGCATTTGGAAAATTGGCACTTTGTCTCGTGTAAGATTGTCTCTTCATTTATTAAGTACTCTTGCCATAAAAGTTAATTAATACTAAGTACTTAAACCTTAAACAATCTTAACTCAAGACTATTAAGATTGTCTCTTCATTTATTAAGTGCTCTTGCCATAATGGTTAATTAATACTAAGTACTTAAACCTTAAACAATCTTAACTCAAGACTACTCACTCATCTTCTAATTCCACCTTGCATTCGCATCCTAAGATAGTTTTGCATATTAATAATCGACCTCCAAGCATAAGCTTGGTTGAAAGAAAGATAGGAACACCTCTGTGTCTTCTCTTGAGAAGTCTAGTCTTTTTAATGTCTAAAACAATGACTCTGCAGTCGTCAGAGCCACAGCCCTTGCAGTGCAAGAGGCACCGGGTATGTTAGATTTCCAGGAGAAGGATCATTAATCACGCCCTCGTGTACTTCACCTTGACTTTTCTCTGTCATTCGCTATAAAGTTTAGGCTCAATACAGACAAAGATCAAAGGACATACTTAGAATAGGCATTTAAATAAAATCAACCAAGATTCTTACATTTCACTTAAGTCATAGGAATTGCATTTTCATATAGGATAGTTAATCATTAAAGCAGCAGTTGTCCATCTTGTACTTCGTCCTAAATTTACTTAGCAAGATAGTTGACTCCACAAGGCACTGGTATCAATCATCTAAATCTAATCTAATCCTTTAAAATCTTGCTTAATCTGAAACGAGTATTTGGTCGCTTAACTGTGTCTCCCGGATTAGTTGGTTCCCAACTAGTCCAGCAGCAATTGTCCATCTTGTACTTCATCCTAAATTTACTTAGCAAGATAGTTGACTCTACAAGGCACTGGTATCAATCGCCTAAATCTAATCTAATCCTTTAAGATCTTGCTTAATCTAAAACGAGTATTTGGTCGCTTAACTGTGTCTCCCAGATTGGTTGGTTCCCAACTAGTCCTTCTTCCATCCATTCCGTAGGGTCTACCCCCCCTAGTCTGTTATTGGGAGACAGCTTAAACAGAGAGATTGGGGATCAAGGTGACAGCCCCTGATCTGAGCTGTTGTCACAGTGCCTAGACATTCTGTGCGACAACAAACTGCAAGTGTTTGGTGATCTCCAAGTGGTTATCAAGTGGATGGATGGATCCTTTTCATGTGAAAACTTGCTTCATTACTTTACAAACTGCCTTTCAATCCATATCTGACCCACATATATACAGAAAAAGGAATATTCAGGTTGATGGTTTATCAAAATAGCATTTAAATTTGGATTCAGCCAGATGGCAGACATGGGAGGAGCAGGATAGTCAAATTTCTGAATCTTTTCGTTATCCTATCCTTTAATTTCTAGTAGTTTTGGATATTTCTGGGTTTTACTGATAATTGCATGGTGAAATATCTCTTTCGGAAGGCGAAGTTTCTCTTTTGGAAAGAGTAATTTTTTAGACATTTTGTATTGTCCAGGCCTGGGCAGATATTTAATCCTGTGATATTGGTTGGTCCCAATTCATATTTTGGGATGAATTATATGATATACAGTTTGAGAGCTTTTGGTGGTGGAATAGTATTTGATTATACATGAAGCAGGTGTTTCAGAAATTGCGAAGTGATTCTCTTTCTCCAAACTGATATTTTGAAATGCTACCTAGGATCTGCAAAATGTGATCTATAGACTCTATATTATTAATGGAAACAGAGAAAAATTAAATTTAAACAAAAAAACCAATATGAAGAATTACCTCACTCCTTGATGTAGTGTCCATCATGACAGAAGGTCTGACAGGAGGAGGAGGAACAGGGAGAACTTGCAAAATCATCCAATCTGGTCGAGCATATTTGGGGTTCAAACCCAACATTTGGCACTCTTCATCAGTTATTCGCTTCAAAACATTTAGAACCTGCATATAGTTGAGACAAATCAGATTATATCATTATAGACAGAAAAACCAAAAGCTCTGTATACATTATATTTCAATAATGGAACTCAAATCGCCTGACTGGCCTGTCAAAAGATAAAGCATACCCGCTCTGCTGAAAGCTGTTGTTTCCTTTCTGCAGGCTCTGGCATTAGCTGTTCTTGCTCATCTGCTTTCTTGCGTGGAGCTTTATATTCAGCAATTATTTTCATACCATCAATGGTTATCTTGGGTTGTTGAGCACCACAACCTCCATGACGCTTCTTCTTAACCTCTTCATCGCCATCTTGTCCTTGATCCTCATCAATCACATCTCCACCCTCACATTTTGTTTTATTCTTACAACAATCCAAGACCTTTTTTAACCTGTGTTTGGGATTCTTGACTTTTAATGCTTGTTTGAAACGATGGTCATCCTGTCAAAGAGAGAAGCATTTGAACAAGATGCTTAAGATATGCAAGACAGAACTAAATTTCTAATACAGCATCCAAAGATGAATAAATTTATTTGTTTCAAGTTCTTTTTGGACCAGAATTAGGCTATCAATCAGAAAACACAAACTATGCCATGCCCTAGAAACAGTTAGCTCAAAATAGGTTTATGAACATATACACCAGTGCAAAAGGTGCCAGAGTACTAATCAGTTAAGCGTAGTCAAATTCAGATAGCCTTGATTTTATTGTAAATAACTGAAAAATAAAAAATAAAAATAAAAACACGGCATAGAAGGGAATGCAGACTGCAAGGAAACAAGGATAACTTGATCGTTTTTTTGGTGTTTGTATAGTAAGGGGAGAACTACTCTGGCCAGTTGAGTGACCCAAGCAACAGTAGATCAAATGAGATAAGTATGAATTAAAAACACTACAAAGACAACCCTATCGCCAACAAGGGAAGTTGATTGGTTTGCAACAATAGCTAAACTATGATAGAATTGAATCAAAACCACAACATAGACCGCCCTAATTCCAATGAAGCAAACATATGCTTTTCCAGCAAAAATAAGGTGGATTTTATCAGGGAATTACTCACTAATATAATGTGCAATCACACATGCTCTAATCTCATACATAGGTGCAAAAACATAAATTATAAATATAATCAAACTTTAAAAAGTATGTGTGACTTTGTATTTTGACAAGTTCACTAACCAACGGACAATAATGAAAAGTATAAACTATAAATCTATTAGAATTTAGAACTAACAAATACAGAAACATGCAATGGATGCCAATGTCAAAAGGAGAAAAATGAGCTCGACAGAGCAAAGAAAATAGTAAAATACAAGATAGACAAATTTACAAATAAACTTGGGCTTATGTCTCTTTGAGTTCTAACCAACTATTGGAACCATTGTTATCAGAATTGCCAATTTATCTGTGGTGTAAACAGAATTTTTTTCATTTTTTGTCAATTTCTTTTCTTTTGGATATCTTGACAATTTTTTTTCTTTTTCCCAATTTTTTTGAGAATCTCTCTCAGCAATTGTTGTGCACAGTTTTTGCAAAGTTGGAATTCTTGGACAATGTCTAATTTGAATTGCAATTATATAATACTATTTCTGCATTAACACTGTTAAAAGTAAGTCACATAGACAAAGTTCAATGTCAACAACCAAATGGTTAACACATTGGCTTGGATTTTTCTTTTTCCAGCTAACAGGGACTTGATCAATGCAAGGAAAGCCCCAAGAGGTTAGTTGGGCTGGTGAAAGTGAGGATTGTCTTAGCCCCCCATGGTTCAAATCTAACAAAAGTAGCTAGTTTTTCCCCATAAGGGACCAAAGGAGGTAGAGCCACCTATTGAGAAATATAATTTGGACAGGAACTTCTACACAAGTTCAGTGTCAACGTGCTGGAAGAGGTTCAGCACAATTTCAAAAAGTAATTCAATTTTGTAATTCACTTTAGTAAAAGTGAAAAGTTATATATTTAACTGTTGAGTCTAATAGAGTATATTCAATGCATTAATGATTTAGACTAGGATTAATCTCAATTACATCTCACCAAGAGATTAGGGTTTTGGTAGATTATGGTTTCAACTAAAAGCTTAAAACGAGGTCAAGATAGAGATTTCAGACATGGCCTTTGTTGGATAGAAATATTAGAAACAATGACCATATAAGAGAGAGAGAGAGAGAGCAAATCAGCTAGGAGTAAGAGTACAGTACAACAGTACCATACAGCATGTTCATACAGTACAGCTGTATGTCATATCCATGCAACCATGCATATGTCATATCCATACAACCATGTGTATCCATACAGTGACCTGCAGCCAACAGATCAATACAGTCATTCAACAGACTTCTGTTTTGTCAATTTTCACACCAGTTGAGATGAATTTATTAACTGTCCAGCTGTTAGGCTTTAGCAGCTGCGGAAATGGCCTTGTAAGCTTTGATTAGTATTGACTGATTTTAAGGAAAAAAATCTTTGTATGTGTAATTGATTTATGCTACCACTATTTACTATTTCCGGGTATTGTGTGGTTGTTGTAATATTCAGAAATTAATTGTTAAATTATTTAACAATATATTAGGACAACTGGGGTTGGGAAAATTTACACTATCATAACCATTAAGTTGAGCCAACTGGCCTCACACCCCCCTGCAGCTAAAAACCAAAATAGCGTCACAGCCTGAAGTGATAGGTGTTGATTTTCTGGGACTATCAATGATCTACCATACCTAGAGTGTATTACCAATAATATAATGATAGTCGTAGGTTATTTTAATTTATGATGTAATAATAATTAATCATATCCTTTGGGAAAGGGCACGGCTTATCAAACCTTAGGTATATTTCTAACATCTATTATAATAATCATAGGTTATTTACAATTCTAAAGGACATGACTTACAAACCTTACATGTATTTAAACACTACACAAACTCAAGCATACAATTTTATACAATATATTAATTAGTAATACAAATAACTATTTATGGTGATGTATTGTATGGGGTTTTATATTCGTAAGTATTGACATCATGAAGTGAACCAAGTGATGCCACTTGGTTCGCTTTAATTAGTATCAGAGAGGTTGCTCAACTGACCTGGGATTAACTTTTTATTTTCTCGTGGTAATAAAAATTTAGTGTGGCTCACTCTTCAAGAAATTGGTTTCAATTTCCATAGTGGCATAGAAGTAAACTCGTGTGTGTGTGTCAATTGGGTTTATCTCGAATGGTTGGGAGAAATGAATGTTATCCTCCCCAGTTAGGTTTAATTCAAGTGACATATTGAACTCATATCAAGTATATTGTTATACTAGCTTTAAGCATTGTTGTTGAATGGCTTTCAGCCTCGAAGAATATACCCTTGCCTGAAAGGTGGGATGCTTGCTTACATGGAAAAAAATAAAGAAAAAGAAAATATGCATGTATGTATGTATATTTAGAAAGAGAGAAAAGATTCCATAGAAGAATATGTTGAGAAATATAACTAGTATCAGTCTTCATAATTGTTGTCTTATGTAATTCTTATGTATTTGTCAAAAGAAAAAAAAAAGAAATATTGTCAAAGAAAAATTATTTATAAGCATGGGTTTCATGCTTTATTTATTTTGTTTCTAGGTCAAAGCACCCATTGAGTGCTTCTAGGGTTTGTGTCATGAGTCATTGTCCTTGTCATTATATGCTAGACCCTTCTTGGGCTTATTGTATCAAAGAGGTAAATTATTTTTCATGTAAAAAGTGTCATTTGTCTCTCCTCCACCAAGTCGGCCTCAAGTACAGTCAAGTCAGCCTAAAAAGGGATGATCCAACCACTATATGTAAGAAGGAACTCAACCTCATTTGCTCACTCACCAAGCAAGTGCGATCTGCAATAAAGGAGGTGTGAAAAAGTGAAGAAGGCTTAAAGGAGAAGGAAAAACCCTAGCGAAGAGAAGAGGAAACCCAACAAAGAAGTGAAGCTCGTTTTTCTCTTGTTTTCCGTGACACATGTGATATTTTGAGTTGCAAGAGGGGCCGAAATCGCAAGTCTATAGTAGGGCCGAAATTCTGATGTAGTAGGGCCAAAATTCATGGTTGATACAGTATTGGAAAAGGTTGACTTTTGTTGATTAGAAGCTGATTGGAAGGACTATCTTGGGAAGCTGACTTGGTGGAATGGAGAAGGTCTGTGTCTTGGTCAAAGGGTCTTGGTTGTCTCATTTGATTTGGTTCTAAAGGAAGAGAAGAGATTTTTTGGGTTTTCCCCTAGAAGAGGGGTTTTGCCCTAGCTGAGAGCCTACATACTGTGTCACTTGTTGTTTTGATCTTCATGCATTTGGTTTTGATAGTTGTTTGATGATAAGAAGATAAAGAAGACATAAAAGAAACTAATAAGAATTCAAATATATCAAAATTAATTATCAAAATAAGAAAATATTTCTATCTTTCTGATTTTCTAACATGGTATCAGAGCTAAGGTGAAGAAGAAGGAAAAAGGCAGCTTGAAGATCAACAGCTCTCATCACCTTCAGAGAAGTCTTACTTTTTGGACCTTTAAAGATCTATTGAAGGATACCATTTGATAGAATAAAGAAAGTCTTCAAAGGTAATATAAAAGTTTTGGTTCCCTATCGAATAGATTGAAGAAGAAAACTTATTGAAGGCTACAAAGATATCTAGTTTCTTCATCAAGTGTGACATTTACAAGTATACATATGACATCATCAATGAAATCTTAGAACAAACTTCAAGGAGCCTCTAACTTTGGAGCATGGAAAATAAGGATGGACCTCGTCCTTGCAAGGAATAAGGTATTGGACTTAGTACAAGGAGAGATCAAAGAACCTACAGATGGTGTTGGAAAGGAAAAGTACAAAGAAAATGGCATTATTGCCATGAACCTAATTGTGGATGGAGTTAAAGACAACTTGATTCCCTACTTATCCACACAAGACTCTTCAACAAAAATGTACAATGCTCTCTCCAAGTTATTTTCAATCAAGAATATTGGACAAGTAGCGAGTCTAAGGAATGATCTTTGAACTGTCAAAATGACCAAATTTGATATAGTATCTTCCTATTTTGTAAGAACTGCACGTATAAGAGATGAACTACAAGTAGTTGATGAAATAGTCCCTAAAAAGGAACTTGTGATTGTTGCCCTTCTAGGACTACCAAAGTCTTGGAATGCCTTTGTAGTTGGAATTAGTAGTTGGAAGAATTCTCCATCCTTCGAAGAAATGTGGTCTGCATGTATTCAAGAAGAAGCTCGTCTTTCCTTGATAGGAGGTAAGCAAGAAGATGAAGAAAATACCTCAAATGCCTACTCTGCTCATTTCAAGAAGAAAGGAGGAAATAAGAAGTTTAAAGGGTCAAAGAAAAATCATGGGAAGATTGACCTCTCTAAAATAGAATGTTATCATTGTCACAAGATGGGACATTATAAGAATCAATGCCCTGATAATCCTAAGAACAAGAAGAGAGAAAGGGACCAAGCTACAGTTGCTACTGATGATAATCCTCCAAAGAAGTCTAAAACTAAGGATTCTAAAGTCAAAGACTTATTCTATTAAGTCTCATATATCCTTTACTTATAGTATGGGTTATTGTTTTAGCTCTTGTAGAGTTCCTCTTATGTTTCACATTAGGACTGATCTTTCTTTTTAATTACTAGTTTATAGATTTAGTACATTTTGTTAGAAAGTTCTTGAGTTGTTTTGATGACTTAAAGGAATCCTCACAAGACTAGATTGATGTAAGATCAAGAGGGAGCTTTCCCCTTTTTTCACAAAAGATAAGAATCTTGTTCTTGATTTCCTTTTTGTTGTTGATTTCCTCTATGTGTTTTTGCTTGTTTATAATCCTTTCTCTTGTGTTTTCCTTAGAAGAAAAGTTTGCAGGTATACATTAAAGAATGCTTGCCTCCTTATGGCTAGATTTAGAGGGAGACTCCAAAAAGAAGAAAGAAGCTTTGTTGTAGAGGAAGTCATTCAATAGGAAACCCTACAGGGTTTATAAAAGGATCAACTCAAGGTATGTGTAAAGATTAAAAGACTTGTAGCAGGTCTTCATCATATTAGAAGGCCTGATCATTTTATCTTTAAATGCTCTATATTACTAACTCTCTCATATCTAGGGTTTGTTATAAAATCATAAAGATTCTTATATTGTTAGGATGATTGATCTCTAGATTAAATCAACCTTTATCATACTACCTGTTGTTATTTGCTCATTTTGATCAAACCCTTGCCTTTTGATTCTTAGGGTTTGTTGTTGATATATAGGGCATTCAATCAACTCCCTAGCTTTTAGGATATGATGTCAATATTTAGGGTTTATGGCAAAACCCTTGTAGAAGTTGATATAAAATCTTGGGAATGAAACCCTAGGTGTAACTACTCTCATTATGGATGAAACCCTAACATGGTTTAGTTGCTAATCTAAAGTTTAATATTAAAGTTTTGATGATGGTGTCTAGGGTTTGTTACAAGAACCCTAGCTAAGGTTGTTGTAAGGAGTCTAGGGCATAAAAGTGTAACCCTAGTTATGAATGCTTCCGTGCAATTGAAACCCTTACAATGTTTAGGTTTTGAATATCTAAAGTTTATTTTCTTGTTTGAAGTCTTGGTAACCTTAGATGCTCTCATTACATGTTATTGATAAAGTTAATTTCATACCCTTCTACATATATATATTTGTGGGTCTGGTTATACTTGTTGTTGAGATTTGCAAGGACATAGTTTGCAAGAATTTGTAAAGAGATATGGATACCTCATAGTTGACGATGATGAGCATGAAGGAAAAAGGGAATTGTAATAACCCTCATGACATTAAAGTTTACAGTGATGATTGAAAGATGACCTTGTTGCCATATGAAGATAAGAGGAATGAAGTTTTGGAAGGTCCAAATTCCCTGATGACAAAAGAAAGAGCATGTGTAGCAAGAAGAATAAAAGTTGTTGATGATGGACTTATCCACCTAGTTAAGAAAGAGCTCGGATGAAGGAAAGAGAATATCCTTCATAATTGAGAGAGAGGGCATCATGTGTCATCCATATGTAATAAGGAGAGAAAGAGATAAGAGAATAGCTAAGGCACTACGAGTGATTGGTCAGAATAAGATTTGGTTATTTTGAGAAGTGTCTAAGTTGGGTTAGGTGTCGTTGAAGAAGTTGGAGAAGGAAGCTTCAGTCGAGATTTGTTTACTATGATGACCTATCCAGCATCAGAATGATTGAGAACCTCAGGAGATTGTGTTAGCATTTCAATAATAAGAACCAATATACTGGAAGTGATTGGGGTCGTGAAGCTACTAGATATTCAAATGAACTTGTAATTGATGTGTTGATCTCTCCCTGAGAAGTTTGAAGCATGTTTGAATTGATGGATATCTCTGATTTGGTTGAGAGGCGGAGGTGAGTACCATAAATTGCCCATAGGATGGTACTTGGGAGGACATCTTGGCCTGGTTGGTGTTGAGATCTCAGTTATAGTTTGGCCTTGATGATGTCCAGATCCGGTCTGGGAAGGTATCTTAGTCTTGTGGAGCTCCATTGTTGTGTTTTGATGATACCTGGATCCCTATGGGTTGGTGACCTAGCACGAAGGCCTAGATGGTATCTATATCCAATTGGATTAATGCCACGGTTGTAGCCTAATAGTACCTATAGTAGCATGTTGCCTTGATGACACCTTAGTCCCTGATAGTGTCTTAGATCCTTGTATTAGTGTCTTAAAAATGACACTTGGATCCTTGAGTTGATGGATCCTTGAAAATGTTATTGACACTTGGATCTTTGATGTGTTGGATGCCTTGGCAATTTTGGTATCCCTAGTATTGTGTATGTTGTTGTACTCTTCTTGGAACATTTCAAATTGAGGTCAACCTTGTACCAGTTGAACAATTATGAATACCTCCCTAGTTAAGAGGGAGTGTTGAGAAATGTAACTAGTATCGGTCTTCATAATTGTTGTCTTATGTAATTCTTATGTATTTGTCAAAACTTAAAAGGAAAATAAAATTATTGTCAAAGAAATTTATTTATAAGCATGGATTTCATGCTTTATTTATTTTGTTTCTAGGTCCATGCACAAACCCTAGAAGCACTACAACCTTATAGGGTAAAAATTTGCTTGAAAAATCATACATATGTATTTATCGTATAAAGATATGACTTGTAATTGTTACATCATAAATAACCTATGACTATTATAATAATTTTTTATGCATTATTGGATTATTGATAATATAACCTAGGGATAATACAGATGGTTCCTATGGAAACAATCTTCCATGCAATCGATGCATCCTATGGAAACAATCTTCCATGCAATCGATGCAAGGAGAAATGCATAAACTCTCCCTCCACCACAAGACAAATAAAATTAATAATCGGATTTTAAGCATTTATTTCACATGTACGTGGGAACCGCAAGCCAGAGTTTTCATGATAGAAAAGTTAAGCTGCTACATATTATGTTAAAGAAACAAAATACATAATCCTATACTGAAGGAAAAACAAAATAAAAATCTACAGATGTAAATTCATTCCACGCTATAAAGCAAAATGCAACTACAGTTAAACTAAAAACACCAAGAAACTAAACAAATCTTTTGGTGGCATACCTCATCTGCGAGAATGCGCGAGCAATTGAAACAAACGCACCGAAGAATTGACAGAACGGTCTTCAAAAAGCCGATATGATACATAGGTTTTGCTAACTCCAGGTGCCCAAAATGACCAGGGCACTCCGCCATACTAGCAGAGCAGGTTTCACACTTCATTTTGCGATCAATGGTGCCCAAACGAGGATCACTCAGACCCCCGAGCTTAGGTTTCCCACGTTCATAGGTCTCGCTGTGTTCAATTTGAACTACCGACATTTGCCTCTGAAATTACAACTCAAAAACCCAAAGATGTCATCAATTCATGACAAAAAGTAACCAAAATCAAACCACATTCAAAAGCCGAAAAAAGGGTTTTACATTTTTCACCTACAATATCACCAAATTTTAGGAGGGCTCCCTAATTTTCAACCTAAAATTGCATCTCATCAAAATTCAAGAAAGAAATGTCAAGGTTTTATAAATTTTATAAACACATTTCACGAAGCTCCTAAAAATACTAACGCTTAAAAACTCCTTTTGCAAAGAAAACATACTAGGATTTCATGAATATTTTACTTACGATCTCATCGGGGCTGATTATTCCGAACTGAACAATCTTCACCTTGGCCACTTCGGCCGGTGAGTATGGGAACCGCGTGTCCATGCTGGCTTTTTATGAATACTCTGGAAATTTATGTAATATGTTTGCTAACCCTGACAGTGATTTCAGCTACAAAGATTAGAAAAACAGAATTCAAGCCCGTCACGGGCAGCAGAAGGACCTGTTTCAACTCATATTCGCTACGAAGCTTCTATTAAGACATTGTGCAATGGTTTCGAACAGGTCATTAGGGTTTTGACGGTCATGGTTTCAAACAAAGAATCGAGCTCTTAAAATTATCGGTTAAAGCCTGTCCTGTATAAGTCCCCGCAAATTTTCCAACAAAAAGAACCTCGGATGAGCTCTGTACGCCAGTTCCTACGATAAAACGAAGTGAATGAATAATTGAATGGGTGTGCGCCAATGTCGACAGCTGCGACTTGGGCAGGGGAGACTACGTAAGGGTTTAAATCAAATCATCTTCAGCAGCATAAAATATGCCCAACCTGACAATATGCATCGGAAGGGCGGTGCGTTGTGGTTTTAAAAACAATTTTGTAATTGTACAGATTTCGATTGCAATTTTGATAAGTGTATGACTTTATGTTTGGGTTAAGTCCACTCGATGTTAAAATATCTTTCGTTCTTAAAGTAAAGATTATAATTTATAAATAATTTGTACAAATGAAAATTTATATTTTTTAAAGGATCGAAAAAAATATTTTCTACTACAAAGTTTTAGCTTCAATTTCACAAAAAATAAAGTATTTATACATTTATAAATTAGCAATCACAATATTGTTTCAATAATGATTTTTTATTTTATAATAAAATTAATGAATTGATATTTTAAGGTTCACGAGACTAAAAATAGTCTATGAAACTTTTAGTTTCCTATTTTTGGCTTTTGCTAATTAAATCATTTTCTGATCTAAATTGATGATGCGCTGGCCCAACGTTCCAACAATCTCCTGGCTAAAAAGACAATGCCAAGAAACTGATGCTAACATGTTCTCGTAACTTTCTTTGATGTCTTTGAATGCATCACATTCCAAAATGAAATGATGATGCGCTGGCCCAACGTTCCAACAATCCCCTTGCTAAAAAGAAAATGCCAAGAAACTGATGCTAACATGTTCTCGTAACTTTCTTTGATGTCTTTGAATGCATCACATTCCAAAATGAAATGTTTTTTCCGATTCCACGGCTCAATGCAACTTGTACATACACGTTCTTCCCAAGTAAGCCTTTTCCACTACCCTGTTTCACACTGAAGTTGATGTGAGTTGGTCCTTAAATGAGCAATAAGAACCTTTGCCCTCCACTAAATGCTAGCTCCAATGAACTCTTTTTGTTGTAGATCACATTGTACGCTTGAATTCCTCAATGTAATATTTCTTCTTTCTACCCAACTCTTTTCCCCGTACCTTTTTACGAAACTTCTCCATAACAAAATCCTTTAACTCCTTTTTATTTGTTGTAGATCACATCGAAGGGTTGAATTCCTCAATGTAATATTTCTTCTTTCTACCCAACTCTTTTCCCGATAACTTTTTCCTTTAGCTCATTTTTATTTGTGGGACAGGCATTGAAGTAGATATTTCATTTTTTCATCTATGTATAGTTTTGTTTCATCTATGTTTTCTTTCTTTCACTCATGGTTTCATTGAAGATAACATGAGGCCATCTACCTACTCTCATTTGCTCAATTTTTTCTAGATATCTTATGAGCCGCACCATAGCAATTGCTTCAATGGAAGTTGTTCCTATTTCACTCAGCGTTATCTCATACACAAAAACAAATTTCATATTTAAAATTTTATTCTAATTAAATAAATTATACTACTAGTTTAAAACGGATCTAATTCCGAGTAAGGATGCTTCTTTGTTATTTAAACAATTGATCTCATATTTAAAATTTTACTCTAATTTAAATCAATTATACTACTAGTTTAAAACAGTTAATCCTTAGCGTCTAATTCCGAGTAAGGATGTTTCTGTGTTATTTAAACAATTGTGAATATTGGTTTTTTCACCTTTGTCATGAGGATGAACCACATTAGTTGGTTCGAAACATCGACCAAATCTCAATAATGTGATTAATGTGAAAGACAACCATTTTATCAATATGGATCACAAAAGTTTAAGGTCTAAAATAATACTATAATTTTAAGAAATAAATATTTTATAATTTTAATAATGAATTAATAATTTATAATTTTAAAACTTTATTTTCAAATTCCAATGAACATAAGCATTTTAGTTAACCACTTTAAATCTAAAATTTATAAAAATAAATTACAATAAAACTGATAACAAAAATTATTAGTGTGGTTTATCTTCAAGACAATATGAAGAATCGAATCATGGATTAAATAAATGAATGTAGATGTTTTCTAGCCGTTAAAATATAACAGCTAGTTTGACTAAAGAATCATTATATTAAAAATATTTAAAAACTTATATTTTTTATAGAGCATGTAAAAGATTTGGGAGATTTTAGTTTAAAACATAAAATTTGTGATTGTTTAATTATTATATGTTTTGGCCTTTTTGTAGTAATAGGCAAAACAATTTTTTGTTAATTGTGATTTTTGTTGTTTAAAATGCGTTTTTTACTGCAAATATGGAGACTATAAAATATACCAAAAAAATAACAAATAAACTCAAAAAAAAATATTAATATTCAATCTAAATTCATCTTTAACTCTTGATCTACCAAAGGCGGAGAGGGATCAAATCTTTTTACACTCTAAAATAAGTTTGCATCTCAAAAGATTTGAT
Organism: Pinus tabuliformis; assembly: GCA_031772625.1. NCBI lineage: Eukaryota > Viridiplantae > Streptophyta > Pinopsida > Pinales > Pinaceae > Pinus > Pinus tabuliformis. The sequence goes on from CM062819.1 coordinate 2,018,975,863, forward strand.
CCTTCTCAGAGCTTGGTGGATCTGGAGTTAAGAAGGATCTAGGTTGGTTTATATTAACAAATAAGATTTTTAGTTTTTAGTTTTACTATAAATACATAAACACATTAAAAAAAGGTAACCAAGTTAAGTGTTATTTATCACAACTTTTAATTCACTTATAATTTATAACTAAATCATTCATCATATACATGATTGCCTAACATCATAAACCTAATTTTTCACATGTATATCCTCTATACATGTGTGTGAGCATTATGATATGTGGATGTACTCTATGTACAACTCTTGCTAGTGGTAATCACGTCATCTATGTACAACTCTTGCTAGTGGTAATCATGTCATTTCACTGTAGGCTTGGATTCCTTAAGGCTCAAATAAATTATATACTTTACATGTAAAAGTAACATATCTCTCTCTCTCCTATCTATGAGGAATATCTACAAAATGTTTTTAGTAGTAGTCTACAAAATGTTATTAGCAGTGGTTAGGATGGAGGGTTTAAATATATCTCAAAAGTATTTACAACATTTTTTCCTTTTAAATTTAATTATATATATAATTAAATTATTTTGATTGTGAATGAGTTATGGTTTTTTGGGTATGTGGTATTAATAAGCCATGGTATTGGCCCATGGTATTGTAACAAAGCCTATTTAAAGTTAATAATATCCATGGTAAAGTGGGAGAATATCCATGGTTAAAAATCTTGTTATATTGTAAGCTTATTGTAAATATTAAGTTTGTATGGGTCTATTAATTAAATTTAAATATGGTTTTTGGGTATCTAATATGAAATTGATAAGTCATGGTATTGGGCCATGGTATTATAACAAAGCCTATTTACAAGTTAATAATATCCATGGTAAAGTGGGGTGAATATGCATGGTCAAAAATCTTGTTATATTTTAAGTTTATGGTAAGTATTAAGTTTTTATGTGCTTATTAATTAAATTTAAATATGGTTAAGAAATCATTCTTTTAATTTATATGGATTTTAGTTTTTCTCAACATTTTATAAATTTTAACAAACTTACATTACACACATCTCCCCTGTACTTGGTTTCATGTGTCTCTGTGGGCGCAGTAAATTTTAATATATAATATTATAAATATTATTATAATGTAAAAGTAAATTAAGAAGTATTATAATATTTATCATAAATTAAAATTTATAAAATGTTTATATATATATATATATGATGGAAATGTTTTGGATAATTTGATTTCATATTATATATAAATTCATTTATATTAAACAAGGGTTACATAGTAGCTACTATTTGTGGCTCAGTTTAGATTAGAAAAATAGGAACAAGAAAAACATAAAGTTTTCATCACACAAAAACAACTAATCAAATATTGTATTGTTGACTGTTGTCACCAAAAATTAAGAAATATGATTAACTAATATTGTTTATATTAACATATATACATGAACATATAGAAAGAAAGAAAGAAAGAAATTATTTTAACATCCACGAGGCTAAAGATAGCCTATGGGACAGATTGATTCTTCGTCTGCTTGATGTATTCAACGCTTTTTCTATGAAGCTTCAAAATAAGTGCTCCCAGCTTCTCGACAAACCCCTCGCTAAATAGATTATCCCAAGAGCTAGCTACCAGCATATCTGCATATATTGTTTATATAAACATATATACAGGAGTATGTTGGCTGATTAGGTGAGTATTTTGTGTTTTATTTCTTAAATTTATTCTTTGTAAATGGATGAATTTAGGAGGACGTCAAAATGCATTCTTGATGGATTCTTTTTTATCATTTTAGATGTGAAGAGTTATTTCGAATGTTAAAAAATGTTTAATCGTGTTCCTAACTCCAACTCAAAGCTCAACAAAAATTGAGGCAGTGATCGACAACCATGACTATTCATCATCATCATGAATTCTTCATCATGCGCAAACAGGCGAAACAGAGGGATTACAGGAACTGGAAGTAGGTGTGATTTATAGAAGATTCAACACTAATCCGTAGAACAGCAGCTCTACATATCCAGAGTAGAACATAGCGTCTCCTACACATCCACAGAACACGACATTTGTGGGATTCATAAGGGATTTTTTGATCGAAGGAAGTTTGAGTTATTGTTGGAGATGAAGAATTTGCCTGCCTGAGGGTTTGAAGTTGCTCGGTATCATTGAATGAAATATATGTGAATGTGTGTCGTGGAAATTTGGCAAGCAAAATAATTTGCAAGAATTATGTAAATGTTTTGTGAATATTGGATGTGAAAGAGTTGTTCCCATCAGAAGAATACCTGTGACAGTAAAAGTCGATGGGCAAATCCATTGAACTAATAGAAAGGTTTTAAAACAAGGGTTTTAGGGGTTTTAAGTAAGAACAAAAAAAACCTTAAACCAGAAGAAGACAGAAGAACATAGGTCATTGGTGAGTTGTAAGCATTTCTTATGGACGAGCATTTCAAAGCACATTGTCCACTGTGTGACTCATGGCTATCAGGAAATTCCATAAGCAAGAGTTGACACAAACACTGGAAATGAAAAGGTTTTCAAGATCGAATGCTTTCCATGCACGTAAGGGTTCCATGCCACCGTTTACTTAAAATCCCACGAAACCCAAACAAACAAATATCAAATAATTTGGGGGTGTCATGGGAAAATATGGTTGAATTGAGCAGATATAAATTAAGTGAGAGTGTCGATGCCCATAACAAACAAGGGACAATGGGACAAGAAATTTCAGAACTTGTGGAAACAAATGATCTAGGACAAGTGAAAATTGCCTCATCCGCCAAAGTTGGGAAGTGGGTTTGGGTCAATGCAAAATAGTATTGAGGTATTTTAAAACGAATACTAGCCCGTCTAAAATGGGAAAGACAAGGAAAAAACGGTCTCAAAGGGAAAGTACTCGGGCCCTTCGCAATAAGCATTCAAAAAAGTCCCCTGTGATAGCATGTAGAAACAAGAAGTCCAGAGGAAATGTCATTGATGATTCTGCCTTCTATAGTCCCACATCCACACCTCTCACCTAGTCATCTGATCTTTATGTGAAAGAATTGTTAAATGCAGAATAGAGGTTGGAGGTTTTAGAAGTTAAAGACCAGGAAAGAGATCATAAAATTCATATAATAACAGTTGAAAACAAGGCTTTAGCAGGAAGCAATAAAGTTTTGAAAGAACAAGTGGCATTACTAATGGAAGCTCTCTTGATAGGGAAGAGAGAATGGTAATGCATGAAGGCGAATGTGCAAAACATAAAGAAATTTGTAGTGGAAAGTACATAGATGATGAATGTGAAACCATCCCGGGATAAAGGGAAAGTAGTTACCCAAATAGACAACCATGAAGAGAAAGCAAGAGAATAAAGGAAAGGAGATTCCACAAAAGTTTCCAAAACCTAGGCTCAAGTTATTAGTAATTCTACTAATAGGGAAGGAGAAACAAACATTCGGGTTGACAACATGCAAGATAAAGAAAGCAAGGAAAAACAAAATAGAGCAGCAAACATAGTTATTAAAGGGGTGAAAGTCTATGGGAAAAATGAATGTACTCTTGACCTTGCAAGGGACTTCTTGAAAGACAAGTTGCTATGGCAAGGATAAATATGCCAAGCATGGAGAGTGGGTAAGTTTAACAGTGAGAGAGTCAGACCCATAAAATTCATCATGCCTAGCTTGTGTTATAAATATATCATTCTAAGCAAGAAGCATCTCTTGAGGGGTTCTCGCTTTTTTCTAGAAGAAGATTTAACTGTAAGATAACAGGAGGAAAGGAGGGAGGAAATGTCAAAGGTTAGGGCAACAAGAGATGAAGGAAAGAGAGCATGGATTTATAAGGGTAAGGAAGTGACAATGTGATTTGGACCTCCTTCCAAAACAAAGCAACAAGATGGTAATAATGAGGAGGCAACAAACTCTTCAATAGGAAATTAGGAAGCAAGGTCAGTATGGGAAAGCAGGGACAAAGACTCAACTGTGAGTCTTGCATGTAAAAATAAATAACAATCAATTCATACCTGGGTTTCCTTAAGATTAATTTGTTGGAACTGCAGAGGTTACCCATGGAGACAAGGATCTCGGTTAGGGCCTATTGTGGAAGATAGAGACATAATTTGCCTCGTAGAAACACATGAGCATGAAGGGTGCAAGACATATTTGTTTGAAGGATACTAGAAGATGGCAATGTGGAACAAGGCAACAGGGGATGGCAAAGGACACAGGGGTATCAAGGTATTAGTGAGGTAAAAAGAAGGTCGTCTCATTCAGTTAGAAAAAAAGACTCAAATAAACAATTCATTTGGTTTAAAATATCAAAAAATGAAAATCACATCAGAATTACAACATGTTATTTTGCACTGCAAGTTTCAGAAATCTACAAAAGTAGAGGGCTCGACCATGAAGATCCATTTGCAACCTTAAAAGAAGATATTGCAACACATTCTCAGCTAGGTGAAGTCCTTATAGTGGGTGATTTCAATGCTAGGACTGCAAGTGAGCAAGCTAGCATTCTTTGTTGGAAAAAAGACTGCGACCCTATTTGGCTTATAGTAGAGAGTAATCACCAATGGGAAATAATTTCATAGGATAAGTGTTTCAATCCCTTTGGTGAACAATTGCTTACTCTGTGTGGGGTCTTTGATTTAGTCATTTGCAATGGATTGACTAGGTGTGCAAAGTCCGGTAATTTCACTTGCAATACTTACAATAGAGCAAGTGTAGTACATTATGTAATTTGCTCGCATTGTGTGAAAAATGGAGGAAATTTTGATTGGAGATCAAATTTGGGACTTAAAATAAGATCACAACCCAATTTATTTTTCTCTTGGACTAGAAAGAAGCAATTAGAGTAAAAAACTCAATGTTCAACAAAATTTCCCAAAGGGCAGAATTATTTTGACTCCAAATAATTGTAATACCTTCACAATGACACTAGAGAGGCTCTTCGAGAAGGAGAAAATCCCAATTCATGGCCTTCATAGTCACGAATTAACACATTTAATTCAAAGTGCACTTGTAGAGTGCAAATGAGAAATCCGGTTAATGCTTAGTTTGACGAGGAATGCAAAAAGGTAAGGAGAATGTGGATAGAGTCAAACAAGGATAACATAAATCTCAAAGTGTACAAGCATATATTAAGAAAGAAAAAAATTGATTTCATGGTTTTAAGGAGGGAAGAACTAATCTTCCGTGGGAAAAATAATCTCAAATTATTTTGGAAGGACCTCCAATCGAGAAAGATGCAAACTGAAAATAATATTACAGCTTCTAAATGGTTTGACTATGCAAGGCAACTCTATAAGTAGGATCCCAAGGTTGACCCTCCCCCTTTAATCAACATTAATACTGAACTCTTCACGGTGCAAGAGGTAGAGATGGATATCAAGAAGTTGGGTGTTGGAAAAGAAAAAGACTTAACTGAACTCCAAGTAGAGTATCTAAAGTGGGGCTTAAAGATTCTTGCACCTCACATTACAAAAAATTTCAACAACATCATACAACAGGGGTTCCCACAGATTGGACAACTCGTCTAGCAATACCTCTTTTCAAGAGTGGTGATGTTAATAATCCCACCAATTATAGGACCATAATGATAAACCCCTTGTTTTCAAAGTTATTTGGAAGCATGCTAGAAAATAAAATCAACAAGTGTGCAGAAGAAAGAGATAAGCGTGCTAAAGGGAAAATAGGTTTTAGACCTAAACATTCCATAGTTGATCATTGTATAACTTTAAGGCACATCATTGAAAAATTTTGGGAGAAAAAGGAAGAAGTCTTTTGTCGCTTTGTTGATTTCAAAAAAGCATTTGATACGGTTCCTAGGGATAAGATTTGGCACATAATGAAGGAACTTGGGGTTCCTAAACATTTAAGAGTAGTTGTACATAGGCTGTATGAAAATGTGAAAGTCAAAATTAGAACTTCAGCAGGAATTTCTTAAAGTTTTAGAAGCGATATCAGTGTCAAGCAACGTTGCCCATTTTCACTTACCGTTTTTAGTTTATATATCGACAAGCTTGAGGAGTGGTTAAATTCGCAAGGGGGTGTTGGTATCCATTTGGGAAAGTTTGTTATAAGGCTTCTTTTGTATGTAGATGACCTTATTCTAATTGCTAAATTTGCTCTTGGTTTGCAAGAGCACTTGCTATCCCTTGAGCATTTTTGTAGAAGGGTGGGGATGCAAGTCAATGTTAGCAAAACAAAAGTAGTGATTTTCTCTTAAAAAAAGAAAACATAACCAGCATAAGTTCTACTTTAAAGGCAACATTTTGGAAGAAGAAGTGGATTACAAATACCTCAGAGTTGACTTCAACAAAAATCTAAGGTAGGATGGTTGTAGAAATAAAATAACTTTGGGGGGTTGGAAAGCATTTTATGTTTTTCAAAATAGGTGTAGAGAGGCAGAGTTATGGCACTAGAAAAGCACTCAAACTCTTTTTGGGTTTCTAGTGATTCCAGAGATTCTCTATGGTTGTGAACTGTGGGCCAGCAGTACATCCGACATGCAATGGAAACAAATTGAGAAAATTCAGAAGCGTTTGATTACAAACAAATTCAAAATAAAAATGCAGTTCCTTATGCTATCTTGTTAAGTGAAATAGTGGTTGCTCCTATTGAAGCAATTGCTATGGTGCGAGTCATAAGGTATTTAAAAAATATTGAGCAAATGGAAGAGGGAAGACAACCTAAGGTTGTCTTTAATGACATATTGTTTAAAAGAAGGAAGACTTGGTTGCAACAAAGTAACAAATGGTTTAGTAAATGGGGTATTTGTTTGAACACGTGTCTCATAAATAGTAAAGAGATAAAAACTTTTGTTATGGATAGGTTCCACAAGTGTACTTGGGATAAGGAGCTAGGGAGAAAGAAAAAATACTATATTGAAGTGTGTAATCCTAGTCATAATCATCAACAAAAAGTGTACATAGAAGCCAATATTTCTTAGAGAGCCAAAAATCTTATTGCTCAGTTAAGGACTAATTCTCATCAGCTTCGTTTTGAAACAAGGCACTAGAAAAGGCCAAAAGAAGTGTGGGATGAAAGAGTATGTATGTTTTGTTCTTCCGAAAAAGTGGAACTGAAAAGCATTTCATTTTAAAATGTGAGGCCTTCAAAGACAACAGGGAAAGATGTTACGCAGATATTATGGCAGCTAGCTCTCGGGATAATTTATTTAGTGAGGAGTTTGTCAAGAAGCTTGGAGCGTTTATTGTGAGGCTTCACAAGAAAAAGGTCGAATACATCAAGTAGACGAAGAAACAATTTGTCCCATAGGCTATCTTTAGCCTTCTGGATGTTAAAACAATTTTCTTTCTTTCTTACACTTTAATATATATATTTATTTTTTTAATATATATTTGTGTTTTATTTTTTATTAATATATATAATTTTTTATAATTAAATTTATTAAAATATGTTTTTAATATTATAGTAAGTCATTTTAAATTGAAAATACGGAGAAAAACTATAATTTACGAAAATGGAAATATTAGGAAAAGGAAAAAAAATTAAATAAAAACAAAAAAATAGTAACTAATAGAAATGGAAGTTACTAAACATTGTTATATATTTTTGGTATAGCACTGTGTAATGTATGTGATTCGTCCAATGTTTCGGATGGGAACTCCATCCATCATCAGGGACCAAATCGATTTTTGGAATAACATTGTGTAATGTATGTGATCCGCTTTAGATAGGAACTTCATCCATCATCAGGGACCAAAGGCCTTTGCGCTATAACATTTTTTTTCTGCGACATTTCAGAAGCTAAAAAAAACCCATTTGAGAAGAAATCGTGTTGAATCTTATTTCCAAACTTCAGATATTGTCTCACTATATTTTCGGATATATGATCTACGGGATTTAGGGTTTTCGCAAGCTCCAAAATTTCATCTAAAACAAGTCATCATGGAATTTTTGCTATAACTGTTTCGCTACGAAGTTTCAGAAGCTAAAGAAAAAAACAATTCGAGATGAAATCATTCTGAACCTCAGGTCCAAATTTCATATCTTGTCTCGCTATATTTTTGGATATATGATCTGAGGAATTTAGGGTTTTTTCAGACTCCCGAATTACATCCTAAACATGTGACCTTGGGAAAATCATCATAACTTTCTCTCTAAGCATCAGATGGAAATTTCGTAAGAAGTTACAGAAAGAGGACGGACTGTATTTTGTTTGGGTATAATTTTTAGAACCTAAGGTTTAAACAATGATATGTGGCACATCGTACAACTTAGCTTACTGAACTAGTCTATGCTTAGGTCATCGCGGGAGATTGGGAATAAATCTTTCTTCAGGAATCCAATTGTGATCAGACTTGTGGGGTTAGAAAGAGGACTCAGAGAGATATTTCAGATGGAAATTTCAGAACTTAAAGATCTGCAAGTACAAAGTTACAGTCGTTTCAAGATCGAGCTCCTAAAATCAAGAAAAAGTGAGATGAGGAAGTTTGATGGCAAGGATCCTGTAAATTGGATACTATAGATGGAGAAATATTTTGATCTACATGGTGTACCACTGTTACAAAAGGTATGTATTGCATCTAATTATTTAGAATCGAATCAATTTTTAGGGTATAAAGGGCTTTGTTCTCGTAAACCACTTGTCACGTGGTCAATTTTCACAGAGAAAATGATAGCACATTATGAGGATACAAAGAGAAACACCTTCTTTAGCCAACTGATAAACCTGAAACAAAAGGGTTTAATGGTTCAACACATTGAGGACTTCCAAAAATTGAATATAAGGGTAAATGATATTCCAGAGAAGAAAATAGTTGATGTCTTCACAGGGACTTTAAAGGATAACCTTCAACACGAGGTTCGTCTCTGGAAACCTAATTCATTGGAGAAGGCATTCATGTTGGCAAGAAAAATTGAAAGAGAAATTATCGAAACAAGGAATCCCACCACTCACAACTATAATTATGGAAGTGTTTTTTCTCCTAGCCTTCCACAACCTACAAGGTTTACACCACAACAATTGGAAGAAAAAAAGAAAAGGGGCTTTGTTACAATTGTGATAGCAAATACACTAATGGCCATAAGTGTATTGAGAAGAAATTATTTTATATAGATTATGAAGAGGAGGAAGAAAAGAATCAAGAAATATCAAGAGAAGAGGATATACACCAAGAACCCACCCCAGAGAAGGAAGAAATGAATCCGACCATATCTTGTAAAGCATTGGAAAGAATTACCACTCCTCAAACTCTCAAGATAGAAGGACATATCAAGAAGAAAAAGGTTCAAGAAGTGAAAGATCACATCAAGAAAGAAGAAATGAATCCGATCATATCTTGTAATGCATTGGCCGAAATTACTACTCCTAAAACTATCAATATAGAAGGACATATCAAGAAGTGAAAGATCACATCGAGCATCAAGAAATGAATCTGACCATATCTTGTAATGCATTGGAAGAAATTACCACTCCTCAAACTATCAATATAGAAGGACATATCAAGAATAAAAATGTAACGGTGTTGATTGATTTGGTTAGTACCCATAATTTTATTCATTGTAAGATAGCCAAGGAATTGAATTGCTTCCTATATCCAGCACCAGAGTGTCAAGTGATGGTTGCAAGTGGAGGAACCATTAATTGCTCTAGAAAGTGCCATAATATCAAGCTATCCATGGGAGAATATGTATTGAATAACCCAATGTTTTCCATTCCAATGGGTGGTGCTGATGTTTTACTAGGAGTACAATGGCTACAATCTTTGGGTACGATAGCTTTTAATTTTCAAGAACTTTTCTTGAAATTTTTTTGGGAAGGAAAGGAAGTTGAATTGAGGGGTATCGAAGAGAAACCTGGAAAGATAATCAACTCTAATAGCATGACAAAGCTTCTAAATAAAGAACAACGGGGCGTAATTGCACAATTATGTTCACTAAAGGATCCCACATCGAAATCATGTATTTCTCCAGATCTCCAAAATGTTTTGGACAATCATTCCAAGGTATTTGAGACTCCCAAAGGCGTCCCACCTATTAGTGATCATGATCATGCTATTCATTTGATTCCAGGAAGTGTTCCTCCAAACATCAGGCCTTACAGATATCCATATGCCCAAAGGAGTGGGGACTCATTCAAAAGTTGCAGAAGATCCCAGTTCAAACAGTATTGCGAGAATTTGACAAGAAAAATCATATTGAAACCTGAAGCAGTCACAGAACTGAGAAATCGACAGCTATGAAATAGATTAGTTTCATAGTATCTTATCAAGTGGAAGAATTTACCCGCTGAAGATTCCACCTAGGAGGACATGAATTTATAGAGAATCATCAAGAACTACTCAAGTGTTGAAAACAACACTTTTTGAAGGAGAGGGGCATGTTAGGTCCCTATACTACTAGTGTAACCCCTTATTGTTATTAGTACAACCCCCTTATTATATTGTTGTGCCCATGTAGTCCCCATATTGTTATTATTGTGCCCCATAGAAGCCCACTATTGTTATTATTGTGTCCTTACATTATTATTGTTATGTCGGCTCTGATTATATTATGATCCCTTAGAATCATGTATATAGAAAGTAGGTCTTGTCATTTGTATCATCCAAGAATTGTTCATTTGTGTAATGTAAAGGAGGTTGCCCCCTCGAAGAGGTTGAATTCTAAGGTGTTTATCTCTCTTTCCTATCTTTTTGTGAGTTGGTCTCATAACACTGCTATTCCGGAAATCTATAACAATATGAATCAGTGTTGAAGTCTCCAATCACTCAATTACTAAACACTCAATAATAGACCTCAACGAATCATCTTGCAAATAAATAAATTTAAATAAAAATAATAAAATAAAAATTGAATTCTCAATTTTAAACTATAAATGTAGAAAATTTTGTTCAAAGACAAATTAATACACAAATTTAAATAATAATAATAAATAACAAAAATTAAATTCTCAATGTTAAACTATAGATAAGTTGTAGAATTTTTTGGTCAAAAACAAATTAATACAGAGTGAAAAGCAAAAATGAATATAAAATACCATTAATATATATAAAAAAATACTCCTTTAAATTAGTTTAATATTTAAAATATTTTCAACAAATATATATTTTATTTATTTATTTAATTTGTATTAATAATAATCTCTTTGCTTATTGGGTTGTTAGGGTTATTATAAAATTGACATTAAATAATATTTAAGGAGTATAGGTATGTTTTGTTGGAAAAAATATAACCATTTATGATGTAAGTGTCTATTTGTACATGGAAGAATAAAAATAATAGTTTTAATTATTTATTTATTTTCATTTAGTGGAGATGGTAAGGTTTAGATATCACGAAGTTAGATTAATATGATTAATATAAGTATATAAATTAAGATAAGTTTTGCAATTTAACTGATCATCGAAGTAGTGTGAATTTAAACATGTTTTAAAAATGGCGGTGAAAACCATTTTTTTGTGCAAAAATTGTCCAAAAAACACCCTCAAAACGAAGTGCTGATGTTCGAATAACCATTTTTTTTTTTTTTTTTTTTTTTTTACTCAATGGTAAATTTTGTGCAGAAAACACCCTCAAAATGAAAAGTGTTGATGCTGGGATGACAAATTTTTTTTCAAGGGTAAAATTTCAACATTTCAAAATAATAGCATAAAATATTTTATCATGACCCCGAAAAACATTAAAATTTCATAAAAAAAAAAACAAAAAACAAAAAACAAAAAACAAAAAAAGAAGAAGAAGAAGTTAAAACAATGAAAAAACACAAAACAAAAAAAAATAAAATAAAAAAATAAAAAACAAAAAAAAAATCAAACATCAAAAATAAAAATCAATCAAAAAAAAGGAAAAAAATAATTAACTAATAAAAAATAAGAATTAAAAAACTAGAAAAAAAATTTCAAATTATAAACAAATAAATAGTAAAAAAACATATTAAAAAAAAAAAACAACTCTAAAATTAAGTACGTAAAAATAGAAAAATTAAAAAGACATTAACAAAAAACTAAATAAAAATTGAAAATTAAAAACAAAAAAAGGAAAATTAACAAAAAAAATAAAAATAAAAAACTAGTGAAATTAAAATTAAAATGATGATTACTTTAAAAAATAAATATAAATATATATATATAAAAGACAAAAAAAAAATTGTTTCATAAATCATACAAGAATTTGGAAAAAAAAAATAAAAAAAATTATATATATAAAATTAAGTAAGTAAAAATAGAAAGATTAAAAAAATCATTAACAAAATTTAGTGAAAAAATAAAAACAAACTAGATTAAACAAAATTAGAAAACTAACCAAAAAAAAATTTAAAAACTAGTAAAATTACTATTAAAAACATTTAGAAAAAACTAAAAAGACAAAAATAAGCTCAAAATATATATATATATATATTTATATATATATATGTCTTTTCCAATTAAAAAAATAAAATAAAATTAAAAAACATTTTAAACTTAAAAAAAAAGTGTTTTGATTTTAAAAAATAAAAATATTTTTTTTTTATTAAATTTTCATTATTTATTAAAAAAAAAAATAATAATATTAAAAAAAAACCATTGAACAATTTTAATAAAAATTATTAAATTTTAATTTAATAAACAATTTTAATAAAACTTAAATTTTAAACCATTATAATAAAAATTAAATTGTTAAAAAAATTTATCAAATAATTTTAATAAAAATTATTTATTTATTTACTTATTTATTTTTTAAGTTTTGTTTGAAAAAAAAAAAAAAAAAGAGTTTGGCCCCTGGCTGTGCCACCACCGAGCAGCCGTGGGCGAGCGCTGCGCCACCACCGAGCGGCTGGCGGCTGCATGCAGACCCTCGGCCCCCGGCCGCTCCACCATCGAGCGACTAGCGGGCTGTGGGGCGATTCCAGGAATCGCCCCACGACCTGCCAGCTGCTCGGTGGTGGCGTAGCCCTCGCCCACGACCACGCCACCACCGGGCGTCTGGCAGGCCGTCGGGCGATTCCCGGAATCGCCCACGGCCCGCCAGCCGCCCGTGGGGCGATTCCCGAAATCGCCCACGGCCCGCCAGCCGCCCGTGGGGCGATTCCCGAAATCGCCCACGGCCTGCCAGCCGCTCGTATAGCACTGTGTAATGTATGTGATTCGTCCAATGTTTCGGATGGGAACTCCATCCATCATCAGGGACCAAATCGATTTTTGGAATAACATTGTGTAATGTATGTGATCCGTTTTAGATAGGAACTTCATCCATCATCAGGGACCAAAGGCCTTTGCGCTATAACATTTTTTTTCTGCGACATTTCAGAAGCTAAAAAAAACCCATTTGAGAAGAAATCGTGTTGAATCTTATTTCAAAACTTCAGATATTGTCTCACTATATTTTCAGATATATGATCTGCGGGATTTAGGGTTTTCGCAAGCTCCAAAATTTCATCTAAAACAAGTCATCATGGAATTTTTGCTATAACTGTTTCGCTACGAAGTTTCATAAGCTAAAGAAAAAAACAATTCGAGATGAAATCATTCTGAACCTCAGGTCCAAATTTCATATCTTGTCTCGCTATATTTTCGGATATATGATCTAAGGAATTTAGGGTTTTTTCAGACTCCCGAATTACATCCTAAACATGTGACCTTAGGAAAATCATCATAACTTTCTCTCTAAGCATCAGATGGAAATTTCGTAAGAAGTTACAGAAAGAGGACGGACTGTATTTTGTTTGGGTATAATTTTTAGAACCTAAGGTTTAAACAATGATACGTGGCACATCGTACAAGTTAGCTTACTGAACTAGTCTATGCTTAGGCCATCGCGGGAGATTGGGAATAAATCTTTCTTCAGGAATCCAATTGTGATCAGACTTGTGGGGTTAGAAAGAGGACTCAGAGAGATATTTCAGACGGAAATTTCAGAACTTAAAGATCTACAAGTACAAAGTTACAGTCGTTTCAAGATCGAGCTCTTAAAATCAAGAAAAAGTGAGATGAGGAAGTTTGATGGCAAGGATCCTGTAAATTGGATACTATAGATGGAGAAATATTTTGATCTACATGGTGTACCACTGTTACAAAAGGTATGTATTGCATCTAATTATTTAGAATTGAATCAATTTTTAGGGTATAAAGGGCTTTGTTCTCGTAAACCACTTGTCACGTGGTCAATTTTCACAGAGAAAATGAAAGCACATTATGAGGATACAAAGAGAAACACCTTCTTTAGCCAATTGATAAACCTGAAACAAAAGGGTCTAATGGTTCAACACATTGAGGACTTCCAAAAATTGAATATAAGGGTAAATGATATTCCAGAGAAGAAAATAGTTGATGTCTTCACAGGGACTTTAAAGGATAACCTTCAACATGAGGTTCGTCTCTGGAAACCTAATTCATTGGAGAAGGCATTCAGGTTGGCAAGAAAAATTGAAAGATAAATTATCGAAACAAGGAATCCCACCACTCACAACTATAATTATGGAGTGTTTTTTCTCCTAGCCTTCCACAACCTACAAGGTTTACACCACAACAATTGGAAGAAAAAAAGAAAAGGGGCTTTGTTACAATTGTGATAGCAAATACACTAAAGGTCATAAGTGTACTGAGAAGAAATTATTTTACATAGATTATGAAGAGGAGGAAGAAAAGTATCAAGAAATATCAAAAGAAGAGGATATACACCAAGAACCCACCCCAGAGAAGGAAGAAATGAATCCGACTCCCAAAGGCGTCCCACCTATTAGTGATCATGATCTTGCTATTCATTTGATTCCAGGAAGTGTTCCTCCAAACATCAGGCCTTACAGATATCCATATGCCCAAAGGAGTGGGGACTCATTCAAAAGTTGCAGAAGATCCCAGTTCAAATAGTATTGCGAGAATTTGACAAGAAAAATCATATTGAAACCTGAAGCAGTCACAGAACTGAGAAATCGACAGCTATGAAATAGATTAGTTTCATAGTATCTTATCAAGTGGAAGAATTTACTCGCTGAAGATTCCACCTGGGAGGACATGAATTTATAGAGAATCATCAAGAACTACTCAAGTGTTGAACACAACACTTTTTGAAGGAGAGGGGCATGTTAGGTCCCTATACTACTAGCGTAACCCCTTATTGTTATTAGTACGACCCCCTTATTATATTGTTGTGCCCATGTAGTCCCCATATTGTTATTATTGTGCCCCATAGAAGCCCACTATTGTTATTATTGTGTCCTTACATTATTATTGTTATGTCGGCTCTGATTATATTATGATCCCTTAGACTCATGTATATAGAAAGTAGGTCTTGTCATTTGTATCATCCAAGAATTGTTCATTTGTGTAATGTAAAGGAGGTTGCCCCCTCGAAGAGGTTGAATTCTAAGGTGTTTATCTCTCTTTTCTATCTTTTTGTGAGTTGGTCTCAGAACACTGCTA
This sequence comes from Pinus tabuliformis, assembly GCA_031772625.1. Taxonomy (NCBI): domain Eukaryota; kingdom Viridiplantae; phylum Streptophyta; class Pinopsida; order Pinales; family Pinaceae; genus Pinus; species Pinus tabuliformis. The sequence continues at coordinate 2,018,991,194 of CM062819.1, forward strand.
TTCCAGAAATCTATAACAATATGAATCAGTGTTGAAGTCTCCAATCACTCAATTACTAAACACTCAATAATAGACCTCAACGAATCATCTTGCAAATAAATAAATTTAAATAAAAATTGAATTCTCAATGTTAAACTATAAATGTAGAAAATTTTGTTCAAAGACAAATTAATACACAAATTTAAATAATAATAATAAATAACAAAAATTAAATTCTCAATGTTAAACTATAGATAAGTTGTAGAATTTTTTGGTCAAAAACAAATTAATACAGAGTGAAAAGCAAAAATGAATATAAAATACCATTAATATATATAAAAAAATACTCCTTTAAATTAGTTTAATATTTAAAATATTTTCAACAAATATATATTTTATTTATTTATTTAATTTGTATTAATAATAATATCTTTGCTTATTGGGTTGTTAGAGTCATTATAAAATTGACATTAAATAATATTTAAGGAGTATAGGTATGTTTTGTTGGAAAAAATATAACCATTTATGATGTAAGTGTCTATTTGTACATGGAAGAATAAAAATAATAGTATTAATTATTTATTTATTTTCATTTAGTGGAGATGGTAAGGTTTAGATATCACGAAGTTAGATTAATATGATTAATATAAGTATATAAATTAAGATAAGTTTTGCAATTTAACTGATCATCGAAGTAGTGTGAATTTAAACATGTTTTAAAAATGGCGGTGAAAACCATTTTTTTGTGCAAAAATTGTCCAAAAAACACCCTCAAAACGAAGTGTTGATGTTCGAATAACCATTTTTTTTTTTTTTCACTCAATGGTAAATTTTGTGCAGAAAACAACCTCAAAATGAAAAGTGTTGATGCTGGGATGACAATTTTTTTTTCAAGGGTAAAATTTCAACATTTCGAAATAATAGCATAAAATATTTTATCATGACCCCGAAAAACATTAAAATTTCATATAAAGGAATAAATAAAAAATAAAAAAGTTAAAACAATGAAAAAACACAAAAAAAAAAAAAAAAAAAAATCAAACATCAAAAATAAAAATCAATCAAAAAAATAAAAATAAAACAATTAACCAATAAAAAATAAGAATTAAAAAACTAGAAAAAAAAAATTTCAAATTATAAACAAATAAATAGTAAAAAAACATATTAAAAAAAAAAAAAAACTCTAAAATTAAGTACGTAAAAATAGAAAAATTTAAAAAACATTAACAAAAAACTAAATAAAAATTGAAAATTAAAAACAAAAAAAGGAAAATTAAGAAGGAAAATTAACAAAAAAAAAATTTAAAACTAGTGAAATTAAAATTAAAATGATGATTACTTAAAAAAATAAATATAAAAATATATATATATAAAAGACAAAAAAAAAATGTTTAAAAAAAATTGTTTCATAAACCATAAAAGAATTTGGAAAAAAAATAAAAGTAAAAATAAAAAATTATATATATAAAATTAAGTAAGTAAAAATAGAAAGATTAAAAAAATCATTAACAAAAATTAGCCAAAAAATAAAAACAAACTAGATTAAACAAAATTAGAAAACTAACCAAAAAAATTAAAAACTAGTAAAATTACTATTAAAAACATTTAGAAAAAACTAAAAAGACAAAAATAAGCGCAAAATATATATATATATATATGTCTTTTCCAATTAAAAAAATAAAATAAAATTAAAAAACATTTTAAACTTACAAAAAAAATGTTTTGATTTTAAAAAATAAAAATAATTTTTTTTATTAAATTTTCATTATTTATTTAAAAACAACAAAAAAAAAAATAATATTAAAAAAAACCATTAAACAATTTTAATAAAAATTATTAAATTTTAATTTAATAAACAATTTTAATAAAACTTAAATTTTAAACCATTATAATAAAAATTAAATTGTTAAAAATTTTTATCAAATAATTTTAATAAAAATTATTTATTTATTTACTTATTTATTTTTTAAATTTTGTTTGAAAATAAAAAAAAAAGGAGTTTGGCCCCCGGCCGCGCCACCACCGAGCGGCCGTGAGCGAGCGCTGCACCACCACCGAGCGGCTGGCGGCTACATGCAAACCCTCGGCCCCCGGTCGCGCCACCATCGAGCGGCTAGCGGGCTGTCGGGCGATTCCAGGAATCGCCCTACGGCTTGCCAGCCGCTCGGTGGTGGCGTAGCCCTCGCCCACAACCGCGCCACCACCGGGCGGCTGGCAGGCCGTCGGGCGATTCCCGGAATCGCCCACGGCCCACCAGCCGCCCATGAGGCGATTCCCGGAATTGCCCACGGCCCGCCAGCCGCCCTTGGGGCGATTCCCGGAATCGCCCACGGCCCGCCAGCCGCTCGTGGGGCGATTCTCGGAATCGCCCACGGCCCGCCAGCCACCCGGTGGTGGTGCGGCCGGGGGCCAAACTATTTTTTTTGGTTAAAAAAAATTTAATAGTAATAATAATTTTTATTAAAATTATTTGATAATTTTTTTTTTAATAATTTAATTTAAAAAATATATATATATATATATAAATATTTAATAATTTTTTAAATTTTAAATTAAAAAATTAAATTTATTTTAAGAAAAGTGAAATATTTTTTTATTATTTGTATTTAAAAAATAATAATAATAATAATTGTTTCAAATAATGTTTAATTTTTTTTTTCTATTTTTAATATAAAATGTAAGTTTAATTTTTATTTTATTTTTGTTAAATATAAAATGTAGGTTTAATAATTTGTATTTTTAAATTAAAAAAATAATAATAACTGTTTAATTTTTTTTTATTTTTTATTTTTTTAATAAAAACAAAAATGGTTAAAAAAAATAAATTATTTATTTATTTATTTAATAAAATATGTATGTTTAATTAAAAATAACTGCATTTTTTCTTTTTTGATAAAAATTAAGCATTTTTTGGTGGGTTTGGTTTGTTTGTTTGTTTGTTTTTGTTTTTTTTTTTAATATTAATTTTTACTAGTTTTTTTATTTTCTTCGTTAATTTTCTATTTTTTTAAACTAGTTTGTTTTTAATTTCTTTTCCCAGTTTTTGTTAATGCGTGTTTTTTGTTTCCCTAGTTTTTGCTAATTTATTTATTTTTATTTTTTTTGAATTTCTCTATTTTTACTTACTTATATATATGTATGTATGTATATGTATATATATATATATATATATATATTTTTTTTTCCAAATTCTTTTATTGTTTATGAGATAATTTTTTTTTTTTAATATTAATTTTACTAATGTTTGTTTGTTTGTTTGTTTTTTTTTTTTTTCAATGTATAAATATGTAGTATATCGAAAATGCAAAATATCGACCTTCTTCTTTAAATATGCAAATAATAAAAACCCCACTACAAAAAAAATAAAAATAAAAATAAAAACTAGAAAATATGAAGAAGAAGACCACTTCCAAAATTATTAAATTTACAAAATAATTATTTACATTTCATACGTTAGAAAAATTTAAAGTCAAAAAATAGGTCTTTTAAAAAAAGGGTCTGGTGCAGAATAACCACTTTTTTAAATCAGCATGAAAATCACTACCATTCTAAAACACAATGTACATAAAAAAAAAATTAAAGTGCCAAAAACTATGCTTTAAAAAAAACATGTGTGTTTTGCATCACCCTTTTTCAAAATGGGTCACTTTTTTGCTATCTCTACAAAACGGGTAACAGTAGCAGTTCCAGTTTCAAAGTTTACATTGTTATTCAAATCCTCTCTTTGCTACCTAGTTTATGGAGAGGAGGACATGTGAAATATTTCAAAATTGAGAGATCCAAGATTCAATTCCCCTCTTTGCTACCTGGTTTATGGAGAGGAGGACAAGTCGTAGACCCCACAGATTTACTAATAACTACTTGTTGGGTTGTTGAATTCCTTTGGTATAAAAAAAAATTAAAATAAGTTTTATAAAAAATGATGGTAAAAGTAATAATTTGAAGAACATGGAAGGTTACAAATGAAAATAAAAATGATATTAAAGAACATGGAAGATTACAAATGAATATAACTAGCAATTGTAGTGCAAAGCAACTCCCATAGGAGGAGTAGGGGAATGTGGAAGGCAATAATCAAGCCAAATATCAAGACAATGAAATACAATCAAAATTTGAGTTTTTATATATCTTCTAAAAATGTAAGAGGAGGTTAAATGTAAGAAGAAATTTACACTAACATAAATGTCCCATAACAATGGCAATCCTTGCAAGCACAAGGTACATAGTAGAGGAGTTCAATTTCTTTGGGTTTTTTTAAAGGGGCATGAAATAAATTCTTGGAAGGAGGGGAAGAGGAAATTATTTTTTCTGGTTAAATGATAAAAATTAAGAATTTGAATGAGAAGCTTCCAAGAATGGTTTAACTTGTATTCATCTTTATGATTAAAGTTATCCAGATTTTGAGGGCTCAGTGGATGATCTGGGTGGAATGGAAAGGAGGGGAGTAGGGGGCAAGGGTTATGGCCAAAGAATATGAGGTGGTTGGATTTATAAGCATGTTCAACAAAGGTTGATTTTGCAAATGATACGTATTGGTCATGTTTTTTTTACCTGGACTTAAACAGATCTACCAATTTAACCAATATAAAAATATGTGTCTACTAATTTAGCCAATATAAAAATATGTGTTTTTTTTAGCTCGACTTAAACAAATTTAGCCAATATAAAAATATGTGTCTACCAATTTAGCCAATATAAAAATATGTGTTTTTTTTAGCCCGACTTAAACAAATCTACCAATTCAGCCAATATAAAAATATCCACAAGAGCATGGAATTTAATAAACCCCAAGGTCCACCAATGAATCCAAATGATCATTGGGAAATATGTGTTTTTCTAGCTTAAAGGATCTACCAATTTGGCCAATATAAAAATATCCACAAGAGCATGGAATTTTATAAACCCCAAGGCCCACCAATGAATCCAAATGATCATTGAGAATTTTGAATAATTGTTTTAAAGTCTTGTAAAGTTTGAAACGAACTTGCTTTTTTTTTCTTGGCTAAATTTTAGAAATATACTTTGTGTTCCCTTAAATTAGTATGTCCAAATCTAAATTATAATTAAAATAAAAATTATATTTTAAACTATGTATAATATCTTATTTAATATATTTAAATAAATCCTAAGCAATAAGATATACAATATTGGAATACTTTTTAAATATTAAATAAAAATAATATATATATACACTTCCTCGGTGAAACATTCAAACACGTACTTTATATATACACTTCCTCGCATTCTTCGCATATATTTTGAGGCTCAGTGAAAGAGTTAAACACATACTCTATATATACACTTCCTCTACGATATAAGACCATAAGGCTCGCATCTTCGGTGATTAGTTCTAAGGCTCGCTATATGACCAAGGCAAAGGCTCGCATATATTCTTCGGCATTTAAATCTGGTTCCGAGGCCTGCATCTCCGGTCTGCGGGCTACAGTGGGCACGGGTGATCTACAGTCAGGTTTGCTGATATTAGATGCACAGATTCCTTATTTTTTTCTTTTTCTAATACATATTTGCTCATATAATTTCAAGTATGAATATTTCACCACAGTTACCAAAGATTACCAAGGGCAGACCTAGCACAGTTACTCTATAAGGCCTTTAAGAGTATATAGAGTCTTTAGAGAAACGCAGAGAAGAAAGAGAAGCCAAGCTACAAAAAGAGTTAGAAGCCTTGTTAGAAAATAAATTTGCATCTCTTGAAGACACGATCCAAAAACAAATAGAAAATAAAATAGAACTACTAGAGAATAAAATGGAGGTAATGGAGACTAGATTGCAGGTTAAAGAAAAACAAAACCAAGATACTAACCAACCATCCCAACAAGGAGATGGTGATACTTTAGAGAGTCTTAAAATGAAAGACGTGATTAAAGAACTAGAAGAAAAAGTTAATAGCCGCCTCACCCTAAATAATGTGGTAGATACGTTAGATATCAAACCAATTAAAAATGAAATGAAAAAATTAATAGAATTAGACCACGAACGTAATAAAAGGGCCTTGAACCTTATAATCTTCGATTTAAAAGAGGAAGTAGATGAGGATACTTTAGCCTTAGCCTAGGCAGAATTACATAATAGATTACAAATTGAAATAGTGTGTCTCACAGAAGCAACAAGGTTGGGGAAATTAACTGAGAACAAAGGAAGACTAATCCGCATAAAGGTGAGCTCCATGATCATAAGTATGACATACTTAGTAAAACCTCAAGTCTAAAAGGATCGAGAATATTCATAATGGATCTCATTCCAGAAGATCAAGCAGAATTAAGAAAGGAGGTTCAAAAGGTAAAAGAAGCTAGAAAGGAAGGAAAATGGGCAATAGTCAGAAATAGAAAAGCCTTTATTTGAGATAGAAACCAAAAAGATAGTAATCAATAGCAATTAAACATGCTCCGGATCCTTTCTTGGAACTGTCGAAGCTTCCCATGGAACAAAGGCCCCAAGCTAAGTTGGATTTCAAATGATGTTGATATTATTTTGCTTGTTGAAACTTGGGAGCACGGAGAATCTAGGGTCCCTAACATAGATGGCTTTACGCTATGGCCTACCTGGAACAAGCGATCCTCCTATAGAGGCATTGGGGGAATAGCTTGTTACATTAAGAAGAACATCTCCCCCCATGCTAGGATTTATAAAAGAGACCCTCACAACCAATATAGTTGGATAGAGATCAGTGACATTAATAATAAAAAGTCCTACATAGCAATATGTTATTTCCCCCCATCAATTCTAACTTCTATAAGAAGAAGAATCTAGACAAAACTAACCCTTACATTGGTTTAGAGAATGATATTTCTAGCCTAAGGAATGACGGTAATATTCTTTTAATAGGTGACTTTAATGCTCGAACTTCAAACAACCAAGCTATTATTCTAAGCAATCATTCCAACCCTAATCCTCTTTGGTTAGACGAATACCCTACTCTGGCTGGTAGGTACAAAAGGAACTCTGAAGACCTCGGGGAAAATTTGTTTGGGTCGCAGCTAATCAAGCTCTGTAGTGCTCAGGATCTCATAATTTGCAACGGTCTAAAGAAGTGGCCCAATTCCGGCAAGATGACCTGCATCCATGGACTTGGTAGCAGCGTGGTAGACTACGTTATTTCCGATCTCCCATTATACAACGAAATAATAAATTTTGACATCTTAAACGACCACAAACCTGACTCTCATCATGGGCCTTTACTTATAACTCTCAATTTTGTCATGCATAGAGTTCCCACAGAAAATAATACTTACAGCCAAAAGAACTTAATATTTGATCGAAATAAAAACGATCTCTTTCTAAATGAATAAAAAACTAATTTGCTTCCTTTTTCTAGTATAGACAACATAGAAGACCTCTATCATAATTTTACTACAACCCTCTCATATTCTATTAACAAGTTCTCAATTGAAGTTTCAAATAATAAAAGAAATAGCAAAACCAATCCATGGTATGACAAAGATTGTAAAAGTGCGAGGAGAGCAATTAAGGAAGCTGTTGATGAATCTCTTAAAATGGACAAGATAAAAATGTACAAAGCCCTAAAAAAAGAGGCAGTGCATTTGTCAAAGACAGGAGAATCTCTTACACCTCTCTAAGGTAGCTCCTAAGAAATTTTGGAGGCAGATTCTGACTAGGAAGACTAAAGATAATAATAAAATTGCTCTTCACGATTGGAACTCCTATCTTAAAAAGCTTTATGAATCTCCAAATGTCATGGATAATTTGGAAACCCTGCTCACAATGAAAGAAGTTTTCTCTTTAGAAGACATTAAGTTTGGGGTTAATAGCCTCGCTAATGGGAAAGCTAAGGACATTGAAGGTTACCAGGCAGAAATCTTAAAAATTGGAGGTCCTGTCCTCATCCCCCACATCCACAAGCTTTTCAATCAAGCAGTCAAGCAAGGGTTCCCTAAACCTTGGACTGAGAGCTTCATTATCCTTATTTTTATAAGTGGGGATACAAATAACCCCTCTAATTATTGGACAATTATGATCAGCCCTCTCTTAGCCTAGTTATATGGTAGTATTTTGGAAAAGAAGTTAAGCATATGGCTTGAAAGTGAAGGTAAGCGGGCTAAAGGCCAAGTAGGTTTCAGAAGGCATCACTCAACAAAAGACCACCTCGTTACGCTTAGGATCATTGCGGAGGAATGTCGTAATGATAAATCCAATTTATTTTGTTGCTTTGTGGACTTTAGAAAGGCTTTCAATATGGTTCCTAGATACAACCTTTGGAATAGATTAGAAGAGCTAAAGGTTCCTCTCGAGTTGAGAGTTGCCGCTATAAGGTTATACGAGAATGTAATTGCCAAGCTAAAGAGCAATGAGGGGTGGTCGAAATATATTAAGTGTAACATCGGAGTTAAACAAGGTTGCCCCCTCTCCCCTACCCTATTTGGCATTTACATCGATAAGCTCGAAGGCTATTTAGAGGAAGCAGGATGCGATGGCACGATCTTAGCTAGGATAGTCATCATCCTTCTTCTCTATGTTGACGATATTATTCTTTTCGCAAGGTGCCCATCTGATCTTGATAAGCAACTTAGGTTTCTTAAGGATTTCTGCTCTACCATGGATATGACTGTTAACACTAACAAAACAAAAAGTTATGATTATCAAATCCAAGAAGGACACTTATGCTAACTTTATGTATGACAATAATAACTTGGAGGAAGTGTATTCTTACAAGTACCTAGGAATTGATATTCATCACAAGCTCAACTGGAACCATAGCATTGAGAAAAGGATTAATGGGGGGTGGAAAGCTTATTTTGGTCTTGAAAATAATTGTAAAACAACAAACCTCATAATGTGGGATAAAAAGAAGTTCCTCTTTGAAACTTTAGTCACTCCTGTTATCTTATATGGCTGTGAGGTTTGGGGTTGCAACATCTCCAGAGAATCATGGAGAAATATTTAGAAAATCCAAAAGCGTTTTATAACTTATAACCTGAAAATTAAAAGTAATACACCCTATCCTATTCTCCTTATAGAAGCAGGTCTTTCCCTTATTGAGAGCCTAGTTATGATTAGGTTTCTATTGTACAAGCACAAACTCAATAACATAGACAATCATAGACTTCCTAAGCTATCTTTAAATTCCAGCCAAAACCACCTAAGGCTCAGTCGGGGGTGGCATAAAGACATAAGGGCCTGGTTAAACTATTGGGAGATCAACGAGAATGATGCATTGCAAAACATTAATAACATTAAAGATATTGTTACTTCTAAGTTCAAAGAAAAAATGTGGCGTGAGAAAGATTTAGTGGCTAAAACAAAATTAAGCTATTATAAGAAGGTCATCAACCCCACCCTAGAAGATCAAAAGTATCTCTCTATTTTAACTAGCTCAAAGAAGAAAATTAATACAACAAAGGTTAGAACGAATTCTCATGAGCTCCATAGTGAAACAGGTGGTTGGGCAGTTCCTAAAACACCATGGATGGAAAGGATCTGCCATATATGTGAGAATAGGAACATCGAGGATGAAAACCACTTCCTCTTAGAGTGCCCCACGTACAATCACATTAGATCTCAGTTTCACAATCTTTGTTACAGTACTGACCTTCCTAGCCTTTTACAATGTCAAAAATATAGTGAGCTCGAGAGGCTTCTCTCCAAGCATTTTGAGCATAGGAATAAAATCTTAAATCAAAATAAATAATTTGTTTCTTTAGATCCGATAGACCAATGTTTGGTCTCACGGACGTTAACCACCACCATCATCATCATATAAATATATAATATGTTTGAATATAATTTAAATATTAAATTATTATTTTTTATATATGGATGGAATAAAAGTTTTAAAATATTTGTATTTATTAAACTAGTCAATAAATATATATTTTTAAATATATTTATAAATATTAAAAAAAATTAAACAACATATCTGAACATGCACACATGGTTTTTTTTTCTCCAACCATATAAGATAAAACATCAATTTTAATTAATATTTAATATTTAATAATTTATATATTTTTTGGAATTCAATCTTAAAATTAATCATCGTTCTTAATTAATATTTAATACTTAATAATTTCAATTTCTATAGATATTCAATCTTTCACCTTCTTTAATATAATTTATAAATAACAAATATAATAAATGATCAAACTTATTTAATGATTACTACTTTTACACCATTGTTATTTTGTGGTACAAGAAAAATATATTTACACTACATATTTATAAAACTAGCAATTGTCCCAAATGGTACAAAGAGAGGCCGATAGGATTATTAAATTGGAATTGTTGAATTTTTCTAGAAGAGTTAATTGGTTTGTGGAAAACCTTGTTTTCTTGGACTAGATCATTGTGCAATTACCCTTCTAAACGCTCTTTGTCGTTTGATAAAATAATCAGAATACTGTTTTCAAATTTCCATAGATTTCCTCTTGCAGTAAATTTCAAATACAAAATCAAATTACAGAGTATATTGCTTTGCCGAAGGAAATGATAAGAATAGAATACAACAGAATCAATGCTATTTGTGCTGAATTTATAAGTTTACAACAAAGAAAATTTGGCTTCCCTTGTCAGAGCTGAGTTGATTTGTGGCCTCACGATATCCAACGGTCTATTTAAGGGTATTCAAGCTAAGTGCAACTTTGGGGATTGGAGTTATTCTGCTCTAATATCAAAAAAGCAAAAGGTGAGTCGTGATCTGAACCACGAAAGCTTCCATTACAAGACGAGTTAAGAAGTAAAAAATTACACCCAAAGAGAATCTGATGATGTAAAGGAATCAGGTTGAGAAAGCATTTTAACAGCCTGACTCATGGTTGATCTCACACAGAGCAGTGTTGTTTTCAGGATTCTCTTCAACTCTACCGAATTAAAATCTCCATGCAACCTCGGATCCACCACTTCCTCAATCTCTCTCCCTTCCCTCATCATTGCAGAGACCCACTGAACCAGATGTCCTGTTGAACTGGATAACAAGCTTCTTCCGGTCACCATTTCTAACAAAACAATCCCAAAGCTATAAGCATCCACCTTGGCCGTGATTGGCATATTCATTGCCCACTCCGGTGCTAAGTAACCCCGTGTGCCTCTAATTGTGGAGAAGGAGAATGAGTGATCTCTATCTACCAGCTTCGCCAACCCAAAGTCCGCAACCTTGGGACAAAAGTTCATGTCTAGAAGTATGTTTTGGGGCTTGATGTCACAGTGCAGAATCCATTCCAAACATTCTTCGTGAAGGTAGGCTAACCCCTTGGTTGTGCCCACCGCAATCCCAAATCTTTCTTTCCAACCCAAAACTCTGTCATTGCCAACTTCTTGGCTTTCTACAGTCAGATACTTGTCTAGAGACCCATTTTCAATGTACTCGTAAACTAACAACCTGTGATTTCCTTCGGCACAGAAGCCAAACATATGAACTAAGTTCATGTGATGGACTCTCCCAATCACACTCACTTCTGCCCAGAACTGATCATGACCCTGGGATACTCCTTCCAGTCGCTTCACTGCTACCACCTCACCATCGGTCAGCACGCCTTTGTACACCGACCCAAAGCCTCCTTCTCCCAGTCTTATCTTGAAGTTATCTGTCGCTTTCTTCAATTCTGCAAAGCTGAAGTTCTTGAATCCCCCGGGGATGTCTGAGTAGGCTAAACGTTCATAGCCAAGATCTCTATATGTTCTGGACATATACCACCAACCAAGTATTACACAAAACAGCTCTGCAACACCAAATGCAATAGCAAAATATCTTAGCGCAGATTTGACAGTAGCGCTTCTTGTCTTGTGCCTTTTGTCTTCGTCCGTGGAAGGCGAACAGTTTAATGGCAAAGGCTGAGACGCATTGGTAATATTAGAAACAGTAGAATCATTGCTGGAAACTTTGATGTACATGTGGCCCGTCTGACCGGGAGATCGGTATCCACTGATCAGTAAATACTTAGGAAAACACAATCCGGCGCCATCCACCTAGACAAAGCCTTCACAATCGTTGTTATTCATGCACAAACGTTTGCACTCTTCCAGCATAATCTCAACAGGCTGGGATAGATCGAAGTTAGAATAATTTGTATCTGTAAAATACAGAAGTCTTGTACTATGCCCATCCAGTTCTTGATTCCGCTGGCAACCTTGGAACCAATTGGTGGAATCTTTCATGTGAAAACCAGGGGGACATGTACAACTGGGCTTTCGAGTGTATATGCACAGACCGTACATTCCACAGAAGCCATGAACTCTGCATTGATCACGGACCGCCATCCAAACAATGGTCCATGTACCTTTCTCTTCCACCAAACTGTATAGCCTCAGGTTTCCATCAATGTCCAGAGTTAATCTTCTCTTGGGGCCTTCTCCATAATCTGATGCCGCAATGTTAAACCCGTCGTTTGACCTGAAATTACCGGAGGCATTCAACATAGCTTGGACATATAATGTGTTTTGCCTGCCAGAAGGCCCGTAGTTGTCCTTCAATCCTGATTCGTCATCGTAAATGAGTCGAAGAATGTTGTAGCTATCAAAGTAGAGACGATAGTAGCCTGGTTTAAACGTGCCCCTTCCCAATCTAGATATTAACTGCATATTATTCCTGAGGGGCTGGAGTGGAAGAAGAGTATCGATTGGATATTGGAAGCTTTCCGACACATGATCTGGAAGTTCGTCACATCAACCATACTACATATTATTTCCTCTAGCTGAGCTTTAGTCACATGAACCATACTCCCAAAGGAAACGTATAGAACCGAACGATTAGGCTTTGCATCCAGCCACTCAGAACAATCACATTCTGTCCAAATGCTCGTTTCAACTCTCATGTCCTTGGAATGTTCACCGTTCAAAAAACCCGAGGGAAGCAACGGACCAACATGCAATACAGGAGGGTTCAAATTCACTTCCTTTCTTTCGAGATCGTCAAAAGAATTGCCAAGAACCCAATCTGCTTCGCGACATACCTGAAAGGACCTATGCATCCCATCAAGAATGCACTGTGACTCGGGGTCTGATATATGAAGGACGGAAGATCTCTTGCTTCTAAGTTTGGTACGCCGGGAATAAAATCAATCAAAATGCTACCCTCATCAGCTGCAGATAAATCGCACTGACGATAATTAAAATCCAAAATAAAATTAAACAAGATGCCTACTAATGAAGACTTGCGCAAATATATCTGCAAGCTTCTGTAAGCAGGATTTCAAACGGAAAAACTATTTAAAGCACCCAGAAACCTTACCGGTTCCTTCATAAAGATTGCAACGGAGATCCTCCAGTAGATGTGCGTGATAGTGAATCAAATAAAGAAAGGTAGGCTGTGGTGAAAACGAAATCCAAGGAATACCTAATTTCATTGTGACTTCAAATGACCAGGAAAGTCAACTATCAGCTATTGTCGGCCCTGTCTTGTTGAGATTTTGAAGGAGTCGTTCCAACTCTCCCGCCATATTACCTACAGAGCGCAAAAAATCGATCAATCTAGCTGACCGACCGAAATCTGGAGGTAATCCATCAGAGATTTGAACAGAGCGAATATCAAGACCAACATTAAGCACTTCCTTCTTAAGAGGGTCGTCTTGTTCAGCACTATGATTGTTAGCCTTAGCTGGTGCTTGTGGTGCGTGCTAATGAACGTGACTGTAACACCTTTGGAAGCAAGTTTCTTCGCGAAGTGCATCACGGGAGTTATGTGACCTTGCAAGGATTGCAGATTATGAGCCGTTGGATTGTTCGATTGTGAGCTTCAACGTTCCTCGGCTACGAAAATAGGATCTGCCTAAGATTTCCCCCAGTGGCAATCTGAATAGAGTTTTTGCATAACAGGGCCACATTCAATGCACAATAGAACTCGGAGGTAAAAAGAAGGCAAGACAACCAATATTTGGAAAAAGCAGTCAAAGTGCAGTGCATGCTTGCTAGATGCGATGTGCGGGACAACTGGCAGGGAAAAACAGTAAAAATATCTTCAAGAGTGACATAAAAGAATGGGAAAAAGCAGTAAAGCAACTCAACCTATATTTGGAAAAAGCAGTCACACTTCAAATCAACGGTTGAAAGTGTCTCCCCTGATCCAACGGAGCACGATAAAAGTGTTGACGATTGCTGATGCATAGGAAGGCCTATCGACCTAATTATAAGCAGTGCCTACCAAATTTTAACATAAATTTGAAAAAAAAAAAACTTAATATACACATAAACATTTTCACTGTTAAGAATAGAGTTTCGTAAAGTTAAATAAAAAAGAAAATAAAAGAATTTTAAGAAAGCTATAAATATTACCTATGAAACTAAATCGTGATATGCATTCTCAAAAAAAATAAAGACAGAGAATATGTGCTAAGGAAATGAAATATAATACTGTTACAACTTTAATTTTTAATATATTAAATTTCACCATAACAAATAATATAAAATTACGTTTAAAAGCAAACACATGACACTGTGTTTAAGTGAAAGAAAAATTTAGTTTATTATTTTATAAGTACCATTAGTTCGACATATAATCCTGGAAGACCAAATTCCAAATTTATATGAATTACAATAAAATGAAATAAAGTGAAAGAAAAATTTAGTTTATTATTTTATAAGAACCATTAGTTTGACATATAAATTTAGTTTATTATTTTATAAGAACCATTAGTTTGACATATAATCCTGGAAGACCAAATTCCAAATTATTACATCGAAGGTGTTTCTTTTTGAATCAGTTCCATGCCCAAAATCGTCTACCTTTCTATTTTTAGTCGTTGATGACATTTGTTATCCACCGTTAGATGTGTCAAGGCGCTGCCGCACACTACAGGCTGACTATGCTTAGTCTTCATGGCAGTGCTCTGTGGGCGCCTCACTTCCGAAGGGATCCATTGCTCTCAGTTTCTCACTATGCCAAAAGACTTCATATGCAAGATACTATCATAGACGTCAATTTCTCATTCTTCCAAAGACTTGATTCGCAAGATGCTTTGCAAAGACGTCACCAGGAAACTCAACGCATAGTAAATCCTAGGTACCTACATCCCTTCATCCCATCTTCTCTTCTCTCAATGAGCTCCATTCCAACAATATCTAAAATAAAAAATATGTAACATTGACCTTTTATGAGAGGTGGAGAAATGTTGAATGTTTGGTGGTCAATGGCTGCAAAACATTGTTGGATCTCCTCTCCTACTTACACCAAATCCTCCTCGGATTAACCAATCTATGTTATTCGTTATCAAATACAACAAAAATTTTTGAATATAGATATTTATACAGTGGAGAGGATATAAATTGACATTTTTGACGGACTATGGATACTGAGAGTTCAGCTGGTTTTCGACCTAGCAAGGGCTGTGTTATGCAGGTAAACAGAAGTGGCATTTAGGCAGTTTCTGAGGTAAAGTTACAAGTGGAGTTTTGAATCCTTTAGGTGGAGAGGATATTTTGAAGATCTATGAATTAAAGACGCAAGTAGACGACATAATTATGAAAAATGCTACATAAGAGGGATAAAATTTAATTGTGACGAATGAGTCGTAAACAGAAGTGGCATCTAGGTAGTCTCTGCGGTCAAGTTGCAAGTGGAATGTTGAATCCTTCAAGTGGAGGGAGATCTTTTAATATCATAAAACCATATATATATATATATATATATATATATTTGTAATATTGAAAATCTATGAATCATAATATATATATATATATATATATATATATAATCTATGAATTAAAAACGTAATTGGGTGGCAGAACTATGAAAATCGCCAGACTAAACATATCACAGATAGAAAGTGATTGTGATGAATGAGTCGAAAACATTGTTTACCATAGTTAATAGGGATGAGTTATTTTTGGCACACAAATTAATCGAAGAAGGTGAAAATTCTTCAGCGTGATCACTTAAGTGTATGAATATGAAATAGGGAGATTTTAGCTTAAATGTTAAACGTTGAACATTAATAAGAGGACCAAGTCCTAAGTATCACTAATTACTAAATCGGTTTATGTGAAAAATTTAATTTTAAAATGAATGTTCTTGCATTTTATTAAATTGGGGTCATTATAAAGTTATTCACCAAAGGAAAAATGAAAAGTCATATTAGATGGTATGATGAAAGAACATTAAGTTAGAATATCATGGAACTTAGGACGCATACAATTAAGCATTGTTATGGAAATTAGTTAATAAAATTATATTTTATTTCTAAATAAATTTCATAATCATAAAAATTTATAGCTCTACATAAATCAGTTTTGGAAGCTTCTTCCCCATGAGAAATAGAGACAAATATTTCTCCATGCTTCTTCCCCATGAAAAATAGAGACAAATATCTTTCCATGAATTGAAATGACGAACACAGAGTTCAAAGGGGTAGAAAATCGAAATGCTAGAGAGAGGGATGTTTTCCCTATTTGTAATCAATTTTCTCATTCAATATAGCATATTTTCTTTTTGTTCATATGATAACAAATTTTTAATAAAATGAAGCATAGCTAGAGAATCATCAATGGCAGATTCAAATAAGTCAAATTCAATTGGGAAAATTACCCAATGACATACATATTTGCTCTAGTCCTCAATATCCAAATCATCCACCAACATTCCAACTGCCTACTAGTATTATGCCAATAACAAAAGAAGAAAAATTATGAAAAGCGAGTTGCCGCTCCACACCCTAAATCTATAAAGGACACAACAACTGAGGCAAATATTTCATATTATTTAAAAGAAAATATATATTATATAAAGATTATTTTTCTTTTGGAAAAAATAATAATAATGAACGTGTATAACTATAAAATAATCAATGGCAAGGTTCAAACAAGGCAACTTCAATCAAGAAAATTACGCAAGTGCCTACTAGTAAACAAAAGAAGAAATATTATGAAAAGTTAGTTGTGGATCGATAAAGAATAAAGAAACTGAAGCAAATACTTTATATTATTTAAAAGAAAATATATATTATATAAAGATTATTTTTCTCTTGGAAAAAAAAACTAATAATGGAAGGGGTATCATTAAAATTGTTTATTAACATAATCTTTTTCTTTTCCAATCTTAAAATGCTTGCCATATTTTAAATATTTAATTGCTTGGAAACTTTTTCAAGTAACATAATGCCCATTATGCAACAACTTGAGAAATACAATATGGGGCACTCCACAATTAGAAATTGGCATTGCAATACCAAGAGAGCCTTCAAAGTTGAGTTTCCGGCTGACCTTTTCGAAAATAAATAAATCACTAACAATTCTACCAATAGTTTTTTTCCATCATAAACATCCATACAAAGCTCTTTGTTTTCTGTCTCCATAACTTTATACTTTATATTATTTAAAAGAAAATATATATTATATAAAGATGATTTTTCTCTTGGAAAAAAAAAAAACTAATAATGGAAGGGGTTTCATTAAAATTGTTTATTAATATAATCTTTTTCTTTTTCAATCTTGAAATGCTTGCCATATTTTAAATATTTAATTGTTTGGAAACTTATTCAAGTAACATAATGCCCATTCTGCAACAACTGGAGAAATACAATATGGGACACTCCACAATTAGAAATTGGCATTGCAATACCAAGAGAGCCTTCAAAGTTGAGTTTCTCGCTGACCTTTGTGAAAAAAATAAATCACTGACAATTTTACTAATAGTTTTTTTCCATCATAAACATCCATACAAAGCTCTTTGTTTTCTGTGTGCATAACTTTGATAGCCTATTACAATGACAATATAACATTAATAAATTATTTGAACCTTCTAAATAGGAAATTTAACATGTGTTATAGGATGAGGATAATCCTAGATGCATGTTTCTATTAGCATAATGAAATAATGGGCTCTTTGGAGTTTAGCTCCTGTTCCTATTTATGGAAAAAAATGATGCACTAATGCAATAAGGGCAAGGAAGCATAGATAACATTTGTGAAAGGAAATCATTAAATATCCTTGCTCATTTACAGTAAAAGTTCATTCTATGCATATATTGGAAGGAAATCACCAATGTAGAAAGTGAAATGGAACAAGTTGATTACTTTTGTTCTTTGATATAAAATCAGCGTTTTATTTTCCTCGTTTCCCATGTGACTTAAGTAGACTGCAATATGTATCAACCAACTTTGTGATTGGGCCATTGGGAGCCTCTTCCTTTGTTCCATATTTGAACTCATCCACAACTATCTTGTGCATCTCTTTCTCAACATGGTTGAGCTTTACCTAATCCTTTTTGTAGGGAACTATCCTATTCCATGTGCCTCCAAGTTACTGTAAACAGACCTATCCATGTCCTCACAATCATATGGTTGTTCTAGCCAATTTCCAATAGTTACATGATTAGCATGGCTTTTAGCCTTCTAATCTAGTGTTGATATTGCATTCTGATCTCTTATTGATATTGCATTAGCAAGATTATCTGCGGGCCCTACATAGATATTTGGGGAACCACACTCCTAATCCTTAAATTTGGGACAGTTGTTGCAACTACACCTATCCATGTTCTCACAATCATATGGTTGTTCTAGCCAATTTCCAATAGTTACATGATCAGCATGGCTTTTGTTCTAGCCAATTTCCAATAGTTACATGATTAGCATGGCTTTTAGCCTTCTAATCTAGTGTTGATATTGCATTCTGATCTAGTGTTGATATTGCATTAGCAAGATTATTTGTGGGCCCTACATGGCCGTGCTTAAAATGTGTAGTAACAGATTTTTGGGGGACTGCACTCCCAATCCTTAAATTTGAGACAGTTGTTGCAACTACACGGGCAATTCACATATTTTGTCAATAATTCATTTAGGATGTTGTATGCATAACCACAAGACAAACTTGCTACTTCAATCACAATGACCAAAGACAAATCTTCCAAAATTTTGGCTAGATGATCTTCCCAAATCTTCCATACCTTAGGTGTATCTTTGCACCTTTAGGGGCAATTGCTAGTATAAATTACAATAAAATGATATTTTAAGATCCACGAGACTGAAAATTATCTATAAAAATAAATAATAATTAATTAAGAAGATAAACTAAAATTAAAATCAAAATCCAACTTATAAGCCTATCTCATAATTAAAAAAACAAAAACAAAAACAAAACAAAACAGATCATATGTATGTTTAACCTTAACTATTTTAATAATAGATTTTCTAAACTGCATTACAAATTTCGAACGGTATTTTACAATTTTTACAATCTACTCGAAAAAATGAAACAAAATGAACCCGTGAAAAAGACATTTATCTGACATCGAACCATACTACCAAAATGATACAACAAAAATAATTTATTACCAAAATGGGCGGGAAGTGCATGTATTTTGCAGTGATTGGTTTATAAAACAATGCTTTAGATACATGGAGACAATAAGAGAAACCCATCACTGGGATGTAAAAGCTTCTAGCTACTTCTTCAAATCACTACAGAAAGAAGGCGTGTAACAAAAGAAGCTCTTTGACAATTAATAAATTGAAGGCTTTGATTCGAGAGACGGTAAGCATATGTTTAATGCAAGATTTAACTAAAATTAAGTCACTAGAACTAAGGATATTTTTCACTATGAAATTAGCCCAACCATAACAAAGGATATCCCTCACCATAACACTAAAATTAACACAACCACAACAAACTTATTCTTCATTGTGAAATTAATGCAAGCAACAACTCATTATGATCCACAATTTAGCGAAGGGTTTGTCGAGAAGCTGACAGTGTTTATTTTGAAGCTTCACAGAAAAAGGACCGAATACATCAAGATGAAGAAGCAATTTGTCTCATAGGCTATCTTTAGCCTTGTGGACGTTAAAATAATTTCATCTTCTTCCACATCTTCTAAACTTCTGAAAGCCTTACGACATTAGATGGCCTATGAACAATATTATGCTTAAAGAATAACCTATAATCAACCTTTACATAAACACTTCTAAACACTTGCTAATTAAAAATTCAAATTTATATTACTTATTTTTTTATTATCTTTATACTATATTATATTAATTGTAATATAGTATTGTTAATATCACAAAAATGTTATATATATATAATTCATCCATATTATTCAATTTCTCATGTATTTTTTTTTTTTGCTTAAGCAAGAGTCATTCCTTCTAGTTCATTAAGCCAAAAATAAATTTACAGTATGTACAAAAAAACCATGACCCCATAATGGACACAGAAAACCCAGGGGCGTGCTGCCATAACAATGACCCAACCCTTTACAACATACAATGTTAATTTTTCAAATAAAACCTTATGCTAAATAAAATTCATTAACTTGAAATAAAGTTCCTCTAACCCCCATGTCTCTGTCACGAAAAGCCTGATAAGACTGGTGGCCCCACAAAACAGCACTTTCAAATCTGATCGTTAATTCAAATTGCGAAATCGGACGGCTCGACGAAATATCGCATGGCCAAGATGAGTGAACCTTAACTTGCGATGGAGGGTGGTTTCCTTACCACTCCCTTGCCACGTGTCGGGAGCCTATTGGAATCGCTTCTAAAATTCCAAAACCACTTACCATTTCTAAGCCGTGCGATCAACCAGTAACCGCTTGAGCTTGGTTTTCTGTCTCATGAGAGGAATGTAGGGGAACATCTTCCTCCAGAAATTTCGAACTTACCCTTTCCGCACAAGCTCGCCTTAGTACTTGCTACAAAGACTGCCATTGACTGTGGATAGAACCCTGTGGTGCAGTCCAAAAGGAAAGAGGACTGCTCAATTGACACTAGGGTGTTATTTGCCTGCATTACGCTCGTCCTGCAACCAGTTCCAAACCCGAGTACTGAGATCGAACTTGTTATAAACAACTTCATACCATGCCTTTCACTCGGGCCCATTGTTTAAAAATTTCTGTCTCCTGCCACCTGTTCTTCGCAAAGAGCTTTTACTCTACCCTGAGGCATCTCCTGCCACTTCATTTCAATTCTGCACTCTGAATTAATCACCCCTTGGTTGGCTAGAGTGTCCGCTAGCTTGTTGGCTTTTCGTCTAACATGGCTGAAACTAACAGTTCTTAGATTCAAGAGATGTTTTTTAATTCTTTGGTACACTTGTATTAGTCTCTAGTGTTTTGAGACCCTCTCCAGTGCTGCTTCGCAACTGATTCTTTTAACAGCTTTTATGGAGATCTCTGAGTCTGCTTCAATAACGCCATTTGAGCTATGATTTAGACTCAACAGTTCTAGACATTGTTCTAAAGCTATTAATTCAGCCATATTGTTTGTGGCTTTACCTAAGTGACAGTGGAATATGAAGATTATGATTCCTTCTTCCTCTCTTAACACCCCTCCATATCCAGCTATTCCAGGGTTGCCTTTTGAAGCACCATCAATATTGCATTTTAGATAACCTTTCAATGGAGGATGACAGAAATCCTTTTCCGTTTCCAAATTTCCTACTTTTCTACTGAGTCCATTGGGAATGATCTCTTGCATTTTCAGTTACCTGAGAGTTCTCATCTCGTTTTCTGTGGGAGGGTTCTTGGGGTAATTGCGAACAGAGGTGCTAACTGTCTCTTTAATCTACTTCAAGATAAGATCCAACAGGTGAAGAGGGACAATCTTTTCATCCTTGAAAATTATTTTATTCCGTTCTTTCCAAACATTCCAGATAATGAAGCTTGGCGTAAAAGCCCAGGCCAAGTTAAGGATCTCATTATCCGAAAAGTTCCTTCTCCATCTTTTTAGGTTATTAGTGATGCTTCCTTTATCTCTGTCTGTTCGTTGAAAAATGGTGGCAAAAGAATTCCAAATCCAATTGGTGTAGGTGCAACTGTTGAGAATATGCTCCATTGTTTCCTCTTGAGCTTCACATAGCTGACATCTAGAAGGCCCAATAACTCCCCTTTTTCTAATGTTGTCCCAAGTTAAGATTTTTTTGTGATGGACTAACCACATGAAAATCTTGATCTTCATCCATCCTTGGTGCCTCCAAAGTTGTTGCCCGGGATTCGTTGAATCACTGGAATCTAGGTTCAAGATGATTCTTTTTGCTTCCTTAAGATTAAAGGAGCCTTCTTTATTGAGGCCCCATCTTAACTGATCCTGCCCCTCTGTTACCAAGATTTTCCTTTGTTTTAGCTTAAGCATGAATGCCTTTGCTTTTATTTTTATGGGGCTGTCATCTCTACAGTCTATGCTTCTCCAGTTTCTCCACTTTCCAGAATTGTGAGGAAGAGTCCAGAAATCTTTAACTTTTGTTAATCCCTAGGAATCTGTTTCCGACTTGAGGCTCCTAAAGTCCTCTCTTGACAACGGTGGTTCTTGTTGCCATTTGTCCTCCCAAAAGAGAGCAAGATCTCCTGCTCTGATTTCCTAGAAACTGTTGTCTTGTACTAGTCTTCTATTTTCCCAAGCTTTATTCCAGATGTAAGAGCCCTTTATGTTTCCAGAAATTCTGATAAGATCATTTGTTTGCCATGAACTTGCATATTTTTCTTTCTAGCTTTTAGCCCATTGAGCTTCTGGTTCTTTAATCCATCTCCACCAAAGCTTGGCTCCTAAAACATTACTCAGAATTTCCTGATCATCTAAGCCTAGACCCCTGTGACTCTTGGGTTTACAGATTTTATCCCAAGAAACAAGGGCCCATTTCTTCCTTGTTTCTTCCTTGCCCCAAAGGAAGTCTCTCTGGATATCCCTGAATTGCTGTAAGACCCCTTTGGGAGCTGGGAGGGCTGATAAGAAGAAAACCGAGATAGACAGAAGAATGGCTTGTGTCAGAATCAACCCACCAGCCAGGTTCAATGGTCTGATAGTCCATTTTTTGACTTTGTCTTGCATCTTGTTGAGCATCGGTTCCCAAATACTTTTGTGCAAGGGTTTGGATGTAAGGGGAATTCCCAAATACTTCGAAGGGAGGGAATCCCTTTGAAAATCCAATATTCGAGAGATATTTCTCTGAATTGCAATGTTAGTATTTAAGAAAAATATTTTTGATTTGGAGAGATTTACTTCCATACCTGTAGCCAAGGCAAAGTCATTCAGGATTTGTTTGTACGCTGAAGCTTCTTTGACTGTAGGAATTCCATGTAGCATTGTATCATCCACAAATTGTTGATGAGTCATTGTCTGATCGTTCTCTGTTAATTGAAGGCCCTTAATCTTTCCCAAGACTTTAGCCTGATTAATGGACCTGCCCAATCCTTCCACCATTAGGATAAAGAGAAAGGGAGAGAGTGGGTCACCCTGCCTGAGTCCTCTAGAAGGAGTGAAGATTTCAGAGGGTGAGCCATTCACCAAAATAGAAAAGTTGGAAGAGGTAACCAGAGCCATCACCCATCTGATCTAGTTATGATCGAACCCAAAAGCAGAAAGGACCTTCTTGATATAGATCCAATTCACCTTGTCATAGGCTTTGGCAGTATCTAATTGCATGATCATACGAGCGTGTCTCTTGTTGGTTAGCGTGTGTACTACCTCGTGGGCTAGAATAATATTATTAAGGATTTGTCTACCTTCCACATAACCAGATTGTTCCCCTGAGATTAAAGAATGAAGAAGAGGTTTGAGTCTGCCAACCAAAACCTTGGATATAATCTTGTATATCACATTGCATAAAGCAATGGGTCTGTACTTGTCAGCAGTCACGGCTGAATCCTGTTTGGGGATCAGGGAGATGAAGGAGGTGTTGAGGGCTTTCAGAATAGTCCTGCTTCTTCTGGAATCCTCCACAACATTTAGAATATCCTGCTTGACAATGTTCCAGCAGGCCTTAAAAAAGTCTACATTGAAACCATCTGGACCTGGAGCTTTGCCATTCTGCATGTCTTTAATAACCTCACTGATTTCCTCTTTGGTTACTGGTTTATTTAGGTTAAAATTGTCCTCTCTTGACACCAACTTAGGGATATTTTTTGTAATTTCTTTGATGCATTGCTCCCTGTCTGAATTGTTTTCCTTAGTGATGCCTCTGAAATGCTGTACTAACACATCTTCGATATTTTTATGAGAGGTCTGGAGCTCCCCATTTTCATTCAATATCGAAGAGATTCTGTTGTGAGCTCTATTAGCCATGGTGGATCTATGAAAAAATTTAGTATTACGTTTGCCTCCTTTGAGCTATTGAATTCGAAACTTCTGTCTCCAAAAGATTTCCTCTTGTTTGCATAATTTCTCCCATTCTTGATGGTGTTCATCAACTTGCTGACTTTTGACTTTATCAAAACCATCTGTGATTAGTGCTTGATTGAGTTCCTGTAGTTTGGTTTCCATTGACTTTTTGTCCACAAAAATGTTGCCAAAATCCTTCTTGTTCCATTCTTTAAGTCTGAATTTCATATGCTAAAGTCTTTTGTGCAGGATGAACATATTAGTGCCCTGGATTTGCAAATCTTCGGCCCACCATTTTTCAATGTTGCTAATGAAATCTGGGTGGGAGAGCCAGATATTCTCAAACCTGAAGGGTCTATTCTTGGGAGAATCCAACCCCTTGATTTATAGTTGAATCGGCCAGTGATCCGAGCCTCCAAAGGGGAGCACTCTAGCAGTTATTTCTCTATTTGCTAGCATAAGCTCCTATGAGATAAAAACTCTGTCTAACTTGGAGGCGACCTGAGCCTCACCTCCTCTTTTGTTGTTCCAAGTAAAAAGGCCATTATGCGTTGTTGAGTCAACCAGATTCATATCCTTGGTGAAGGTTTGGAACAATTCAGAGTCTTTACTTAGCGATCTGGTTCCTCCTTTTTTTCGAAAGGGATTTAATCATGTTGAAATCACCTCCCAGGACCCAAGGTATTTCTTCATGTCTGCTTCTGAGCTCTGCTAAGGAGGTTAAGAGTCTGAGTTTCTCATCTATTCTTTGAGGACCATAAACATCTGTAACCAGGAAAGTATCCACGACTCCCACTGGTTGAATAATTACAGATAAATAGTCTCTTTATGCCTCCGCATCTAATATGCTGACTTTTTGGGGGTTCCATAGAGTGAGGATTCCTCCCGCTGTGTTATCTCCTTTCACTTCGAGAAACTCAAATCTATCAAGCCATTTACTATGGATTTGCTTTAATTTTTGAATGGAGCATTTTGTTTCCTGAATAAAGATTATATCTGGTGTTGCTAGTCTCATTTTATTACTTAGCATTCTTTGTTTTCTTTTACTACCTAGACCTCTGATATTCCAGGATATAAACTTCACAATTAAAGGTTTGTGAATGAGTAACTGGTTAGATCTTTCATCTTACCCGAATCTATCATTAGCTTTCCACACTCCATCAAGAGCTTATTTTGCTTCTTCTTGCCCCTTTTCTTTCCTGGATTTCTAGTTGCTAGTCCTGGAGTTGATTTCATAGTTTTCACACCTCTGTGCTCCTGCTTGTGAATATCTTTACCTTTATCCAACCCTATTTCTTGTGTTTTGCACAAAA
The DNA here is from genome assembly GCA_031772625.1 of Pinus tabuliformis. NCBI lineage: Eukaryota > Viridiplantae > Streptophyta > Pinopsida > Pinales > Pinaceae > Pinus > Pinus tabuliformis. Next base: position 2,019,016,477 of record CM062819.1, read on the forward strand.
ATCACTGCTGTATTCTGGTGCATTCTTCTTGGGGTAGTGAATCAATTCCTCCCTTGGTTCCTTGCCTCAAGAGTCCTTCCAGATCTAGGTTTTCCTTGTCTAGAATTTCCTGTAATTCATGATCTTCCAGATCTATTTCGCTTTGGGTCATTTCCTGGTCCATCTCCATTTCTGTTTCACTCATAACAGTCTCATTCTGATAGCCCATATCATGAGATTGTTTATTGTTTTCTTCCTTTTCTTTTTCATTAGGATCTTCCTCCTGAGATTGATTTTCCTTCGTGTTTTTTTCATTCTCTTCCAGCACTTGAAACTTGTTCTGATTGACCTGCTGCCCCTCGTTCTGTTGTTGCTTTATCCCCCTTTTTCCCCCTTTTCTTCTACTTGCCACTTTCTGAAATATTTTTGTGTCCTTCATTGCATTGAGTTTCCCTTTATTGTCTGCTCTACTGAGAGGGAAATCTCTGAACAGATGTCCATGTTCATGGAATCTATGGCATCTGAATGGGATATGCTCGTAGTCCATTGTTTGCACCCACTCCTTATCAAAAACTTCTAGAATAACCTCATCCGGAAGAGCTTCTGATAGATCCATTTCCACACATATTCTTGCAAAGGAGGTATATTTCCCTCTTCTTGTGGCTTCAGAAGCTTTGAAAAAACGCCCTAGTTTATTTCCAATGGCTGCTAGCGATTCAATTTGCTAATAGTCAAGAGGTAGAGAATAAAGCCTTACCCATACAGGAACCGAAGTGAAGGTCTCCCGCTCTGGGATGAAGTTCATCATCCAAGGCCTCATATAGAGACCATCTGTTGCATAAAAGTAGGGTCCTCCTTCGAATATTCTGTCTTTATCTTAAATGTTTGAGAACACCACTGTGAAGAATCCCTTTGACCCAAGATGTAGATGAATGCTTCCTTTGGGTTTCCAGTGATACTTGATCCACGTTTGTAAAGCTTTTTCTGTGGGCCATAGTCCCATAAATTTACAGATAATAGCGTAGTTTCCCATGTGTTCCCTATGCGCCTGCAGAGTAGGATCATTTAATATTACTTTGGGAGTGATTTCTGCTTTAGGCTTGCAAGGTCCCTGTTGCTTTTGGACTCTTCCACCCTGATTTTTGTCTTCTTTCTCCTTGTCCTTTGTGCTACTATTTACCTTTGTCTTGGTCCCATCTGTTCCATTTTCTTTGTTCCTGTTTCTTTCCTCAGCCTAGCCTTCGCTATTTATCACCGGTGATTTACCTTTGTTGGATACCGCATCCTTGTAGGAGGGAGTCGAGCTCCCTCCTTTGCCACCCACCATTAGAAACAGTCTTTGCAATTCTCTAAACCCTCACTACTTGCTCCCACCTCCAATTTCTCATGTATTAATATAAATTAAATTTTTCAATTAACTACATAATTACTTTTCATGTTTATTTGATTAACCTAAAATTAAATTTTAAGAATAGAAAATAATATTATTTTCCACTAACAAAGTAAATAATAAACCCACAACGTACCCTACATTAATATGTTAAGGACAATTTAAATTTGATTTACAGGAAATTAAATTTTAAGAATATAACTTCTGTTTTTAAGCTGCCACTGAAAATTAGCCAGAAGTTAAAGCTATCTTTAGTGTTGTGGACGTTAAAATAATTTCTTTCTTTCTTTCTTCTTCCTATAGCCTACACCATTCTCAATAATGCCTGAGCTAGTCAACTTAACACCTAGATGGTGAACAAGGTCCTACCATACACATGAGTGAAAATAACAACCCTGACACACTTAGCTATGTTATTGAACACATGAATTGTAACGGGGTCCCACTATACACATCATATTAGAATAAACCAACAAACCAATACCACCACGTCCACCATACATGTAAGCAAAACGAAAAACGAAGTATTATATTATATAGATACACCTAATTCGAAAGCCATGTCTAAGGAAGCCAAAAATTCTGAAATAAAATTGAGAAGGTCAAGGGAGAAAAACATATTAGAAATGAAAGAAAATTGTAAACATCATACCAATGGTTTGCTCTAATTTTTATTCATATTTTGAAAATTTTATACGTTTGAATCCTGCGAATTACAGCCATGGCCTCCACGTCTTCCGAGAATGCTCCTAAAGAAGTATTTGTTATCGCCACTGAAGAAGTTGTTACAACAGCTCCTGAAACAAAGGCCGAAGAGCCCAAAGGCGCCAAGAACGCGAAGGCTCCCAAGGTGTTAGAGTCGGTCTTGAGCCCTCCATCAGCGATCAAAACTCTTTGCATTTGCATAGGTAGGTGTCTCATCAGTGTCAATTTTTGCATCCCATTAGGCATGCCATAACCCTGATGGAGGAGCTGGTGTGTTTTTACCCCTCTTGGCATTTCTGGATCAAGTCATTTCAGTCATTAAACTCTTTCAAGCTTGTCTTGTCTTGTCTTGAGGTCAAATTCCTAGGTCTAGGGTTTTGTTCAAGTATGTTTAAAGGGTCATGTTTCTGAAGGTCAATAAGTGCTCAGCAAGCCAGAGGGATGATTGTAAAGATGTTTCTTCAAATTTTTTTTATCTTGTACAGTTAATTTTCACCTTGGATTTAAAGACTCTCTTTTTAAAGCCAAGGTCATTTTTCAAATTTTTGTAAAAAGTGATGAAATTTTAAAAGACTTCAGTGGACAGCATGTAACCCTGGTCCCCTTGCCAAGATCCCTCAGATGATCTCCCTGCAAAAAGAATCAAGTCAAAGCACTAAATGAGTCAATTTCAGGACAAAGGAAACCAAAAAGTCAGTTTTATAAAGTGTCAAAGAGAAACATTAGAAAGTGGGTTTGAGCATGAAATTTATTCAAATGAAACTTATAAAGACCCAATCTCCCTCCTTTTACTCTCATTGTGCATCCAAGACACTTGCAAGAGAGTTTGGGCGAGTGATTGAGTGAAAGGAGTGAAAGTTGAGCGAATTCGGGCGTTTGACAGGCGCGCGACCCGTCAGAGGGGTTCCCGCAGTTCAGTTTTTCAACGGGCGCGACCCGTCAGGCCCGCGCGACCCGTTGGGTGAGGCGCGCGACCCGTAAGCGACCTCCCCTCCAAACTCATTGCAAATTCGTTCAAGCACCCTCCAAATCATCAAATTGCTTGAGGTAGGTTCTCCAAACTTGGAAATGATCGCTGGTTATCTTTGAAGGACATCATGAATGTGTTTTTAATGATCAAATTGTGCAAGAGAAAATGATCCATATGGCTGTATATTAAATTTGTAAAAATTTGCTAGGGTTTATTACTGTTTCAATGGTTTTTTCCCTTGTAATCATTTTTCCTCATTCCCATTTCATTTTCCCTATATGTCCATGTAAATTTCCCTTTTAAGTTGTGAAGAAAACAAACCCTACCCCTCTCCCTAAACATTAAAAAAAATACAAACCCTAACCCTACCCCTCATAATACCCATGTAAACACATGTATTTAATGATGCATATGCAGTGATGTTTGCAGTGTTTTTCCCTAAATTCCCTGTTGTATACATGTATTCCCATTTTCCTTGTAAAAATGTCCCTCCCCTAACATTTCCCTCATGTTCCTTGTCCCCTTGAAACAACATATAAATCAGCACTTTTAAAGGCAGAAACAACAGTACATTTTGTCCACTTTGCTCCTTAAACAATGTCAAAAACCGAAATTTATGAGCAAAGTGATGACCAGTCATCAGCTTCAGAGATTGAGGTACAGAGGAGGCCTCATAAGGGTGGAAAGGGTGGTCATCATAGGCGAGAGGAGCCCACCTCTTTAGTAGAGTTACAGGCTTGTCCTATGGCAGTCACATGTTTCCAGTATATGTCTTGCTATGAGTTTTGTGAGAGGATCTCTCGGATTCAGCACCACAGAGAGTTGGCTCGCCTATTTGTTTTACACTTGCATGATGGACATGTCAACCTTGCAGGGGTAGACTTTACATTGACACCCGAGGTGATCTCACATGCCACAGGGATACCTAATGTTGGGGAGGTGTGGAATAAGCGCAAGGTGCTGGATAGTGTTCACTTTGAGCCTTTTGTCCGGCCACCATTCATGAGACATTTGGCGGGTGCGTTTCCATTCAGGTTTCTCAGGAGCGAGTATGCTCCCATGATGAGGCTCATCATGCACTATTTTACCTATGAGGGCAGATTTTCACAGGTATATTCATATCATATTCGCCTCTTGACGCACTTCACCCGAGTGAGGATGATGAACATCCCTGTTTTCTTCTATCAGAACATTCAGAGGATGGTGCCCATGTTGCAGAGGAAGAGCCTGGCACAACAGTATAGGAGCCTGTACCATTATGGTTTGATTCAACTTGTAGTATTGCATCAGTTGGCTCAGCAGGGCATCTCATGGGAGGAGTTCATCTCTCGTGAGTTTTTCACAACACCACCCTCGCCACATCCTGAGGTTGTTCACGAGGAGGGAGGACCATCACAGCAACATGACATCCCTGTCACTAGACATGTCAGCTCCTCACCTTTGGTTACCTATCAGAAAGGCCCGAGGGCCTTGTTTGCAGCAGCTCGACGAGTACTATCTCCACAGCAGGTGGAAGGGGTCTCGCCTTCATCATCAGCTCAACGAGTGTTATCTCCACATCAGGTGGAAGGGGCCTCGCTCTCTTCACCAACACAGGTACCAGGGAGGGGCAAACAACCCATGATTGATGAGGGGCCATTAGGAGTTCCAGATATTGAGCTTGTGGATCTTGAGGCCAGTTCTCCTAGCCGAGAGGCAAAGGAGATCATTCAGCATCTCAGAGCTGAAAATGATGCCTTGCAGAGGAGGTTAGAGGGTGCACAATGGACCATCACATACCTGGAGCAGCGCAACAAACAGTTGGAAGATGAGCAAGCACTTGATGAGCTGTGGAGGATTCGTAGTGACCGAATCTTGAACCGAAGAAGACCCGGTGATCCATTGCCCGCTGACCGAGAGTCCATGCTCATCCGGGTAAATGCACACTTGGAGAGGCTGTTGGCTAAGGCCAACCAAGAGAAGAAATTGCTGAGGAACATGAAAAACCATTACTGGGCAAGAATGCATGTGTGCAAGGCAAAGATGAAGATGTTTCAAAGGCGGTTGACCGAGGCACTAAAACGGAGAAAGAGGCCCAATCCCCTCCGTATCTTGGCTGAGGCCTCACTCAAGGATCAAGGCACTAAATAGCCTATCCACAGCACAAATCCCAAGAAATTTTGAGAATTTTGGGTGAATTTTGGCATTTTTTGGCAATTTGCAGGTTTTTCCCATTAACGGGTCTCACCCCCCGCGCGACCCTTCATCATGGCAACTCCATTTGACAAAAACTCAGAATTTCCAGATTTGTCATGCAAAGTTACACATTCTCATGGATGGACTTGAGATTTGGTGAAGTTTTGGGCCTCCAGAAAGTCAAAAAACTAGTAAAAAATGACTTTCTACCACTTTTTTGAATTGCAGAAAGCAGCCTTGGGATATTTGATTTTTGACAGGGAAAATGAACTCCAAATTCAAAAATTCCAGTTGGGTTGGAAAGTAGACTCACAGAACTTTCCAACAAGCCTACTCTTGCCCAATTTGGACACCTGCAAGTGCCCCAAAAGTGGCTCCAAAGGCGCGCGACCCGTCAGGCAGGGGCGCGCGACCCGTCAGGCAGGGGCGCGTGACCCGTCAGGCAGGGGCGCGCGACCCGTCAGGCAGATTTTTCCAAAATGCACTGTACAGCTCAGAAAAGCGCAGTTTGACTCAGTTTGACTTTTTGGGGTGAATTATGATTCTCTTTGATGTAATTATTGTACTTTTATGATACTTTTACTCTTATGTACCTCTTCTAGAAGATTCATTCATGAAAAGGGTGAAAATTAAATGAATGAATTGGTTTCCAAGTTTATAGAGGCAAGTTGTTTTGACTGCCTAATTTGTAGTGCTTAGTTTAGAAGTGGTTGAAACAACTCTTAGGATAGTGAGCTCGACCCATGGAGGCAGGGAAAGAGGTTAGATCATCTATATTATGTACTTTCTTGCTCATTTTCATGGTTGGACTCTTGAGGGATAAGCTATCATTGTATTATTCACTGTATCTCTGCAATTTTTGGCTAAGGAAGACCAGGGTTTTGCCGTCCTCTTTGGGATTCTTGTGGACTCATGTGTTGATGGTGTGTTTCTCAATGTACTTGTAAGCTTGTTATGTGACTCATTTCCTTTCTTTTACTTCTGCACATTAAACAAATGAAGTGTTAAAGTAAGAATTCATGCCTGCCATGCTCTGCTTTTAAGTTTGTTTAATTTCAATGTTTTCTACTATCTAAAGAGAATTCAAAGTTATTGTTTGCTCTCTTTAGCTCTTCACCTTTCATTCCTGACCATCCACTTCAATCAAAGGCATCAACACTGTCTCCTACCTCGCCCCAAAGAACCCCCTGCAGAAACTGTGTCCAATCCCCGCACCCAAAATTGCTATCCCCTCAATTTGCCACCAAAAACCCAAAAAACCCCAAATCAACCCTTTCGATCAGTTTACTAGCCTAATATCAGTGTTACTTTATTGGTCATCTCATCTATTGAAGATTTTACTGAGATAGACCGGAGAGAGCCTTCTCCTGCCCCGTAGGGCTAGCTACGAGGCTAAATGGTTTGATGTTGCCTTGAGGTTTACCTTTCTCAGCCTGAGGTGAAATTTCAAGCGCTAACACAAGGCACAAAAGCCCCAAGGCTCCCAAGGGCTCCAAGCCTGCCCCGACACATCCTACATACTTCCAGGCGATCAGAGAGGCAATCTCTGCCGTGAAGGAGAAGGGCGGTTCAATTCCCAGGGCTATCACTAAATACACGGAGGAGAAGAACAAGCCAGTTTTGGCCCAAAACTGCAAGAAGGTGTTCGTCGTACAGATAAAAGAAGGTTGTTTTGGCTTCCCACTAAGGCTCGAAAGAAGCTCGTCATGGATGCGAGCTTGAATGTTCTTGTTCTTCATTTCGTCAAATTGCAATTCAAGAGAAAGTGTTTTTCATCTTCGACTCTCTTAGTATCGCAAAGGAGGCAAATTCTTTCGTCTCGTCCCAAGGTGTTTTGGGAATAGACCAACGTTTGGTTTCACTTTGAAGCTTGTGGGAATTAGTTATAATCTTTGCAATGTTCATTTTCTTCTTAGCACTAATAGATATAAATGTAATTCTAGTTAGCAAGAGTGGGGTTGATCACCTCCTTATAATACCTTAGCTTCATTTTCCCGTCTAACTCGTTATCACTCCACAACTTATCCTTAAATTTGGAAATAATGGTGTTTTTAATATTATCCTTATTCTCCAAGATGATCTCTTATCACTCCACAACTTATCCTTAAATTTGGAAATAATGGTGTTTTTAATATTATCCTTATTCTCCAAGATGATCTCTTTCTTTATCCCCCAATGGTCATGCCAGGACTAGAGTTAGAAGCAATTTTGGGGAGCCTCTTGGCTTCCATGTTGCACAACTTCTTCTTATGCATCAAATACCTAAACATAGCCATGCTTTCAATGGGGGAAAGGCTACCTTCAATCAAGAGAATAGGGTAGGGAGTATTACGTTTAATATTGAGGTTATATGTTATAAATTGTTTTTGGATCATTTCAATCTTTCTCTATGAATCTCTAAATATATTGTAGCTCCACACCTCCAATCCATATAAAATAATAGGGGTGACAAGAGTCTCGAAGAGGAACTTTTTTTACTCCAAACACAAAGATCAGTGGACTTACAATTATTTTCAAGCTCATAGTAAACTATCCAACCTCCTATAATCCTTTTCTCAATACTATAGTTGCAGTTGAGCTAATGGTGAATGTTAATACCTAAATATTTGTATGAAGAAACCTTCTCTAAGTAATTGTTATCATAAATGAAATTATCATAGTTGATCTTTTTGGATTTAATTATCATGACTTTAGTCTTGTTAGTATTAATAGTCATACCTGCCTTGGAGCAGTAATCATGGAGGGTTTTAAGCTACTTGTCAAGATCATCAGGGCTTCTGGCAAGAAGAATGATATCGTCAGCATAAAGGAGAAGAGTAATGACTATACCAATGAGCTTGTGTCATTCATAACTAGTGGCTTCTAAGCACTATTCGAGCTTGTCAATGTAAATGCCAAAAATGGTAGGGGATAGGGGACATCCTTGCTCTACATCGATGTTGTATTTAATCTCTGTAGACCAACCCTCAGTGGTCTTAAGCTTGGAATGACGTTCTTGTATAACCTAGTAACAACAACCCTTAACTTGAGAGGAACCATTATCTCATCGAGTCTTTGCCATAACTTCTCCCAAGGGACAGTGTCAAAAGGTTTTCTAAAGTCAACAAACAACATAAGAGATCAATTTTACTGTTGCAGCATTCCTCGACAACGGTCCTAAGAGTGACAAGGTGGTCAATAGTCTAGCTTTCCCTTTGACTCTTTTACCATGGATTTCAAACTAGGTGTTAATATTCTTTTCCAAAATGATCCCATGCAATTTGGCTAAAATGTGGCTTATCATGATTGTCCTATAGTTAGAGGAAACATTTTTATCCCCACTTTTAAATATAGGCACAATAAGGCTTTGTGTCCACAACTTAGGGAAGTCGTGCTTTACTACCAAATTGAGGAGATTGTGTAGGAGTGGGATGAGGATGGACCTTCCCATTTTGATAATATCAGCTTGGTGACCTTTAATATCCCTAGCTTTCCCATTACTGAGCTTCTTAATCTCGAACTCCACATCTTCCAAAGAAAAGGTATCTTCCTCTATAGGAGTGTTTCTGAAGTTTCCCATGATGTCCGGGGAGTCATAAAGTTTTTTACGATTCTCTTTCGTTTTACAGACAAGAATATTCCTCCAAAACTTTCTAGTCTCAATTTTAGAGAGGTTAAGAAGATGATCTTGCCTCTTATTTATATGGTACCTTTTCTTCCTTTTGATAAGAGCTTTTTACACATTGATTTGTTCACACTTTCTAGTTTTGTTAAGAGCATCTCTAATCGCTTTCCTATTAGACTTACAATCATTATCATACCACAGGTTGGAAGTTCTATTGTTATTTTTATACGATATCTCCATAGAGAATTTGTTAATGGTAGTGGAAAGGATAGTAGTAAAATTTTGGTAGATGTGATCAATGTTATCATTATATGTTAAGAAACCTAATTCCCTTGTTAAATATTTTAAGAAGATATCCTTTTTGCTTTTGTCAAAGAAAATGTGTCTTTGGTTCTCACCTTTTTTTGCGTGTGTTTGGTGTACATATCAAGGTTAATGGTTAAGGATAGAGGTGTATGGTTAGATTCAGACCGATGGTCATTTAGGAGGTTAAAACTAACAATACAATTTAAAACCTGGGTATTAGATATCACATGGTCCACAACACTCCTACTGCACCCATGAATACAAGTCACCTAGCCAGAGGTAGGCCACTTATTAATCCCATTACAAATAATCAGGTCTTGGGAACTGCAAAGCTTGATTAGCTTAGTACCAAATAGGTTCTCGGTAGTGTCTTTAAAATTTCTTTTGAATTTACTAGCTAAGTCATAATCCTCATCAAGCCATAGGGGGTTAGGGTTAGAGTTATTACTTAATATAGTGGCTTGGTTAGTAGCAGTTTGAGCATTGAAGTCCCCAAGCAAAAGGATGTTGCCTTCATTCCTTAGACTGTGGATATCTCGTTCCAAGGTAATGAAGGGACAATTCTTATCTAGGTTGTTCTTCTTATAGGAGGTAGAGTTGCTAGTAGCAAAGTTAGATGTTGCAAGAAAAATCCCATTGGTATTAGAGTTAGAGATTTTGATCCAAACGTACTGATTGAGGGGGTTAATATTATGAAGCCAAATGTGGGAAGCAATGCTATTTTTATATAACATGCTATACCACCAATGCCTTTGCAAGAGGATTTCCTATTCCAAGTAGACCAAAGAATGAATCCATCAATGTGGGGGACCCTAGATTCATCATACTCCCAGGTTCAACTAAGAGAATAAGATCAATATCACTCGACATCCAACTTAACATAGGACGTTTGCACCATGGAAAACCACAATATTTCCAGAAGAGGATATGAAGTGTTTCTAATTCCTATTTATCACTTTTATTTTGGACTCTATCTCTAATAATAGCTTTCCTATTTATAATGGTTACCCATTAGCCTTCTTTTTTGCCTCTTTTACCTTTTGAACCTCTTTCCTTAGTTTAACTTGGTCTTATGGAATAAGATCCCCATTTATAAAGATTTCAACCCTTTTAGACTTGGAGATATACCAAGTATACCTAATTTGTGGTCATTGCAACTGACCTTAACCTGGATTAGTCTATGCTAATGCTAAAAAATCTTTCCCACCCTTTGTACTTCAGTTAGATGAGTTGTTTGAACATGTGAGTGAGTTTTCAATTCTTTTAAATTCAAATCAAATTTTGATAAAAATTGATATGTTAAAAATTACAAAAATCAAAAGAGTTGTGGATTTAAAAACTATATAATTTTTTGAAATAAAATAAATATTAATAAAAAGAAAAAGATATTTTTAAATTTTAAATATTTTAAAAATTTATTTGGAGAAAAATAAAAATATATACATAAAATGAGAAAAAAATATTCATATTTTATTTTTACAACAAATCAATAAGTTTTGAATTTTTTTAGATTCTTATACATATATATTTTAATAATTATTTATGTGTTATTTAATTATTTATTATTTAATTTAATTTTTATAATATTATTTGATAAAATGTATTTATTTGAATTTAAAATTACAAAATTAATATATTTTTTAAGATTTATAAAAAGAATAAATAAATGATATTTTAATATCCATAAGATTAAAAATAGTATATAGCACTAGTGTAAAAATTATATTTGGGATTTGAAATCAGATAAATGAAATAACATCCCATTGTGTTAAGATGTCACCTTGAAATAACATCTCATTGTGTCGAGATGTCACCCCTCATATAGGTTGAAGTGTTTAATCTCACTCATAGTGATACCCCAAAAGCATACATAGAGGCCAATATCTCTTGGAGAGCCAGAATTCTTATTCCTCAGTTAAGGACTAATTCTCATAACTCTGTTGTGAAACAGGGCGCTCGAAAAGGCCAAAGGAAGTGTGGGAGGAAAGAGTATGCATTTTTTGTTCTTTAGGAAAAGTGGAAATAGAAAAACATTTTATTTTAGAATGTGAGGCCTTCAAAGACAACAAGGAAAGTTATGCAGATACGCTAGCTGTTGGGATAATCTATTTAGCGAGGGGTTTTAGCAGCTGGGAGCATTTATTTTGAAGCTTCACAAAAGGCCAAAGGAAGTGTGGGAGGAAAGAGTATGCATTAAAGTTATGCAAATATGCTAGCTCTTGGGATAATCTATTTAGCGAGGGGTTTGTCGAGAAGCTGGGAGCATTTATTTTGAAGTTTCACAAAAGGCCAAAGGAAGTGTGGGAGGAAAGAGTATGCATTTTTTGTTCTTCCGAAAAAGTGGAAACAGAAAAACATTTCATTTTAGAATGTGAGGCCTTCAAAGACAACAAAGAAAGTTATGTAGATACGCTCGCAGATAGCGCTTGGGATAATCTATTTAGCGAGGGGTTTGTCGAGAAGCTGGGAGCATTTAAGCTTCACAGAAAAAGGGCCGAATACATCAAGTAATGAAGAAGTAATCTGTCTCATAAGCTATCTTTAGCCTCGTGGACGTTAAAATAATTTCTTTCTTTCTTCTTGTAAAAATAAATAAAAAATTCTATTTTATTTTCGTGAGGAATTGATAAGTTATAAATTTGAAATATATATATATATTATTATTTTTAAATATTATTTGTTATTTAATTTTTGTATTATTATTTTTTAATTTTTTAATTTTATTTTTGTAAATTTACTTGATAAAAAGGTGTATAACACCTGAAATGCAAAATGCAATCACTTAGGGGGTGACAGAAAATACAATATTATTATTCCCTAGAGCAGCAGGGTAATAATTTATTCAAAAACTATTGATGTTGATATTAATTTTAAATTTACCAAAAATTAACTGATCTTATCTAAGGTTTACTTTTGAAATTTTTTTAATTTTAATTTAATTTTTTTTTTTTAAATCTATTTTTCTACATTTTGATTGGTTAGAGTCTTATTTTGTAATGATAATATGTACTTTGACAAATTAATGGCAATGTACAGAAAATCTTAATTGATTACAAAAATCTGACATACTTCTTCGACTCAATTAAAACCCATGGTACTTACTGCATGAGAAAACTAATTGTTTTTATTTATTGACAACATCACAATTTTTTTCCTGTACAATTGATAGATAAAGTTGATGTACTCTGCAATAACTCCCCATAACTATGTTGTAACCACCCACCGCGTCTTGGCATGGTTGTACACCTGACGCAAATGCCATGTCCTCTTGAAAGAAAATAAATAATATATTTCGGGCAATCTTCAATGCATAGCACTCATGGGAGGACCTATCAAATTACATAATGTTTAAAAGATTATTCATATGCCACGTCCTCCTGAAAAAAATAAATAATATATTTCGGACAATCTTCAATGCATAACACTCATGGCATGACATATCAAATTACATAATGTTAAAAAGATTATTCATCATATATGGAATCACTGCCATTGCAACATCAATGCATATAATAAAATCCAAGCTCATAAAAAATCCCAAAGCACATGCAAATTCTTGATTTTATTAGTAGGAAATTTTAATCAATGGAATGGCTTTAAAGTACAATGGGACATCGTTGAATATGCATGCCATATAGCAAACAACCATACATACTTTGCAGGAGCGAATAGAATGGCTTTAATGCACAATGGGACATCGTTGAATATGCATGCCATATAGCAAACAACCATACATACTTTGCAGGAGCGAATAGAATGGCTTTAATGCACAATGGGACATCGACCAATATATATGCCATATACCACACAACCATACATACTTTGCAGGAGCGAACAAACTAGAAGTTTGGACCATTCAATGCTTCAACAACGTTCTAGAGAGCTACGGAAAAAAAAAAATTGCTTTAGTCACTTCTCCAAAAAATACTACTAATTTGGTGGTTGCTTCCATGCTAACTTATTCTCTCTTTATTTATTGCTTTCCAACTTCCACAATATCTTATCGCTAAAATAACTTCGTGGCTATTTATATTTTAAATCTCGATATTGTGTGTAATTTGGCAGAATATTCCAATCCATACCACGTCTTTTCACAATTTCCAAGTGTTTATTCCAATCCATACCACGTCTTTTCACAATTTCCAAGTGTTTGTTGTTTTTATTTTCAGTGTTTACTATGAGAGGTAATTTAATTTAATTTTATCCACTTTAATTGACATTGTGTGTAATTTGGCCCAATATTCCAATCCCATACCACGTCTTTTCACAATTTCCAAGTGTTTGTTTTTATTTTTATTTTCAGTCTTTACTATGAGAGGTAATTTAATTTAATTTTATCCACTTTAATTGGTACGTGGAATTTTGACAATGATATTAATTTCCAAGTGTTTGTTTTTTTTATTTTCAGTCTTTACTATGAGAGGTAATTTAATTTAATTTTATCCACTTTAATTGGTACGTGGAATTTTGACAATGATATTATTATTCTCAACAGTAGGGTAATAACGTGGAATTAAATGATCTTATCTAATGTTTACCTTTGAAAAACAATTAATTTAATTTTTTATTTTTTTGAAATCTATTTTTTCTACATTCTAATTGGTTAGAGTCTTATTTTGTAATGATAACATGTACTTTGACAAATTAATAGCAGTGTATATAAAATCTTAATATAACTATGCTTTGATTGTGCATGTGGTTGTGATGACATTTAAAATTAAATTAAAAAACAAACCATTGCCTTTTCCAACGATTGCAATGAGGGTTGGCCTTTCACATAAACAAAATATAAAATATTAGATTAGACACAAAGATAATCATTGATTTACAACTTGCCCTGTGTAAATTGTATGAGAACTTTGCAGTTGCAATTTAGTAGTGGAGCATTAAAGGAGTCCTGAAAAATAATACGATATAAATAATATATAAGCCACAATCACAAGAGTTTTCCGAAAGTAAATAATGTATAAGCCACACCGACACGGAAAGTGGTAGGAATTACGGCTCTGCATGTACCATGTAAAATAGTTTTTAATATAAAAGAAAGATTTTTTAAAAATTTGATGGTACAATGTAATAAAAGGTTTATACAAATTATTATAATTAGATTACAGATGTCATTTTTATATTTTTTTTTCAAATTAATGTTTTATATATTATTTTTAATTCTAACAAATAGAAATTAAATTCCATAAAATTTGTCTTTTTAATATTCTAGATCAATCACAAAATAAACTTTTTGAATTTCAAATATTTTATAAATAATTTTAATTATAGGATAATTTTTTAAGAAGTTTAATAAGCTTTATAAATTGTTTCAAAAATTTAAGATGAGAGTTCAAAGCTTTTTGACTATAAACTGATTTTAATATAACTTGCCTAAAAGCATGTATAATAATGCAACTTTTGTTTTACATGGATTTGTACTTTAAATTCTATTTATTGGTGGTGGTACGAAAACAAGAAGGATAATAATGGAAGAATGTGTAAAATTAATGTGAAGTAAAATTAAAGTATATTATATTTTTATTGTATTCCTCTGATTGAAAATGATTTATATTAGCAAGAAATAAAATGTTATATGGCTATGTTCTTGTGAAGTAAAGTGAAAGAATTAATGGCTGAGGTGATCTAGCTTTTTAATAAATATCAAATATCATAAATTTCATTAGAGTCACAATAAAATATTTTGCACTGGTGATGCTACAAATGGTTTCAGCAATTTTTCAAGCCAACAATAAGTTTTTTTAAATGGTGGATTTGGTGAATTTTGTTTATTGTCAAGGAAAGGTTTTCAACTAAAAGTAAAAGTAAGAAGGTGCAATGGGTTTAATTATTTTGTATTTTTGAATCTTTATTTAATTGTTTTGCATTTTAAAATTTATATTAAATTTCAATTTCTAGAATGATACAATTATAAAATTCTCATTTATACTATCAAATAACATATTAAAAAATAAATTATCAAATAATAAATAATACATTTCATTTTGAGAAATATAGAAATTATTAAAAAAAGTAATAATTAGCTAAATTATTATTTTACAGTACTTAGATTCCATAACTTTTAATCTATTGGTTCTTGAAATACACCTTGAAATATCCATTTTCACCCAGAAATATTTCAATTATATTTATTTTCAAAGTCTTTGATATAATGGTTAGCTAAATTATAATTTTATATTGTTTAAATGACATTTTTAATATCACTTTTGCCAAATACTTTATTCATTTTGAAATGTCATAAGATAATTAATGCAAATGTAAATTTTTTATATTTTTTACAATACATTGGAATCTAGTTATGTAAGTCATGGTCAAATTGTCACTAGTGAATTTTAACTAAAATCAAATAAAAATTAATTAAAATATCTTTAAATTATTATGCATTCAAAAACACATGATTAAAAAAATATATATCATAATTTTGTTAAAATTATATCACCTAAAATTAATAAGATAATTGTGTCTTTAATACCTAAAACATTACAATGTCAATATTTTCTTAATTTATTAGTTCGTTTATTGTGTTTGATAAAAATCTCTACTTTAATGTTTGTGTAAAACATATACTTTTTGTTCATATTTAGTATATATATATATATATTTGTGATGTTTATCTTGAGCATATACATATGTATTCGAGCAAATGTAATACTGTGTAAAAAAAAATAATTCGATGAGAAGTTATATATATGTATATGTTGACAATTTTAGGTACCAGATTTCCAATGCAAGATAACAATATATTTTTTTACTACTTTTGGTAGAAACATTTTTTGGTTTGGAAGTATGGCTCTAAAATTTTGGTTTCAACGTTGGATATCAATATTTTTTTTACCACTTTTGATAGAAATTCTTTTATGAATAAAAACTATAATATTTAAGGAGTATAGGCCAAAGTGTATTGTTAAATTAACATTTAAGGAGTATAGCAAAAAATGTATTGGTAAAATTAACATTATAATAATATAAGCATTTAGGGTAAAATTAACATTTATAATATATGCGTTTGTTTTTTAATCAAAGAATAATCTAATAATAATAAGATTTTTATTTTATTTTATTTTATTTTTTGTTTTATTTATTTATTTATTTTTTTATGGGTGGAGAGGGTGAGTTATAGATATTAATAATTTATTTTTGGTTAAAATAAGTTTTATAAAAGTGAAAGAAAGAAAGAATTTATTTTAATGTTTATGAGAATAAAGATAGTCTATGGACATATTGCTTTTTCATCTAGTTGATGTAATAATTTATTTTTGGTTAAAATAAGTTTTATAAAAGTGAAATAATTTATTTTTGGTTAAAATAAGTTTTATAAAAGTGAAAGAAAGAAAGAAAGAATTTATTTTAATGTCTATGAGGCTAAAGATAGTCTATGGATATATTGCTTTTTCATCTAGTTAATGTATTTGACCTCTTTTCTTTGAAGCTCACAATAAACACTCTGAGCTTCTCGACAAACCCTTCACTAAATATATTATCCCAAGAGCTAGCTACCATTTTCCTTTGAAGCCTCACAATAAACACTCCCAGCTTCTCGACAAACCCTTCGCTAAATAGATTACCCCCTTTGCTAAATTGATTATCCCAAGAGCTAGCTGCCATAATATTTGCATAACTTTCCCTCACATTCTAAAATGAAGTGCTTTTCTATTTCCACTTTTTCCGGAAAAACAAAAAATACATACTCTTTCCTCCCATATTTCGTTTAGTCTTTTCAGCGCCCTATTTCACAACGGAATTGATGTAGAAGTGTGTGAAAATATTAATAAGTTGAATAATGTGGGAAGTTGTAAACTAATCTGAAAGATTTACTAAGAGAGAAGTATTAGTTAATTATGTTAAGTTATTATTAAGGAACTTTGAATTTTATAAAAATTACTATTTTTATTTTATGTTTTGATTTATTAATATTAAGTGGTTATTTTAATTAATAAAAATATATAAAAGGTAGAAATAGTAAAGTTTATAAGGGATTTTTTTCTTTGATTATGATGACACCAAGAGTAAAGAAAAAAAGAAAGAAAGAAAAAAAGAAATAAGATAGCATATGGGATATTGCTTCTTCATCTGCTTGATGTATTCAGCTCTTTTTTTGTGAAGCTTTAAAATAAATGCTCTTAACTTCTCGAATGTAAAATTTAGATTTATGAACATGACAAATAATTTATTACGCCACTTCTTTTACGTGCCACCATTCACGTCCAGCATTAATGCAATTCGTTGATTTAAGAGCCTCCTTTAACAATCGATAGGTCGCCACCTTCGAGCTCGACTCTGGCAATATCAATTTTTGGGCAATGGCTCAAACATTATCCTATCTTCGGTCTTGTTTCCCGTGTCACGCTAAAGACACACAATATCTCTAGAATTATGTAGATTTTTGTGATATCAATAAAATTATCAAATCTCTCTCTATCCCTGCGTGTGAGAGAGATTTATTAATAAAATAAATAAAAAGTTAGAGAAAATGTATATTCTTCATATGTGAGAATTCAATTAAGTATTATAAAATTAATTCCTTAGTTCTGGTGAGAAAAGTAAGAGTAAAAGAGATCTAATGTGATTGGTTGCTCATTATTTTGAATCCAATGCAATTTTGTATGAAAAGTAATATATCAAGTATTTCCTGGAGAATATTTCAGTATTCTTACACCATTCAACTCCAAAAGTCTATGGAAAATATAAACAAATGTGAAAATCTGAATCCAAATAAAGTATGCCAGGTTTATATTTTAAATTACAAACTACAAGAATATTATTTAATATCTATAAGGAATATCAATTTGAAATTTGGAGCGTGCCAATTTATTGGAAAATAAAATGAATATTAATAAAAAGAAGAAATGAAGGTTTTTAAATTAAGCCAATAGACATGCATATTTTGGAATATGGCTTAATTTAACAAAAGGAAATTAGGATTCCTGAAGCACCCTAACTTAGTTGACTAATACTTTTATCTTTTACCAATTTTTTTACATTCATTTACAACTTTTCACGGAATTCAAAGTATTAATATTTTTCATACTCACTTTTACATGATTTTTATAAAACTTATTTTAAGTTTTAACCTAATTACACATAAGTATGTCTATTTTAGAATAGGTCTTTACACTTTTAATTTAATTAACCTCCACGAAATATATACTTATTAATTATTTATAAAACTAAAATTCTAAAACCTTATTCTGAAAAGACATGATCCTAACTCAAAAAATGATATAAAGTTAAATTAAAATAATATATATATATATATATATATGATTTTTATAAAAACTTATTTTAACTCAGATACAACTATAGGTCTCTCTTTTTTGGAATAAGGGTTTTAATCTAATTAACCTCGAATGGATATCTATCTAATAATTATTTACAAAATTAAAATTATGACACCTTATTTCAAAAAATACAATAGCTTAATTTTAAAAATGTAGAGAGAGTAGAAGAATTGGCATTCTTCCCAGCATTTTTCTAGTTAATTTTACCCAAAATTCGCTAGAGATTTCTAACAACCATAAGTTTAAGTTGTTTAATTTGCGAAGTTCAAGTCCACCAACCATTTCCTCCATTAGTTAGACTACATCTATAAAATACTATGATTGCAAAATAAATTATGGTTTTTTTGGGCATGTGGCATTGATTAGCCATGGTATTGTAACAAAGCCTATTTACAGTTAAAAATCTCCATAGTAAAGTGAGAGTGAATCTCCATGATTAAGAATCCCGTGACATGTTTTTTTAAATGTATATATGTTTAACTCATATATTAATTATTTTAATAATTGGGAATAAATTAATAATAATTTAAATAAAGTTATCATTTTGTTAATTTTTATGGTTTTTTAACCTTGACAATGTGAGATGTATCATGAGGTAAGTGTCTTGATTTTTACCAACAATTTAATTTATATGGTTGTGCTAGCATTTATAGTTAAGATTTAGGTTTTGGTATGTAATTCTTGGAATTAAAAGGAGCTATTCAAAGAAAGTATATTATCATTTGTTGAATTGAGGCTTCTGTGATCCATATCAAGTTTAAGAGAAATTTTTCGGCGTAAATCACAAGATAAATCATTTGTCGACGCATTTCGAATCAACGAGTGTGGTTCATCGTGAGGACAAGTTGAAAAATCAGATCCATCTTTGCCTCTTAAATAGTATGAGCAGAGCCTCCAATGGCTAACAAGGGTAATTGTTGAATTTAACTAGGGACCCAGGTCAAACAAACCAGAAGATAAAATAAGGGACCTTACCTTTACCTAAATATATAATTTATAAGTATAAATTAATTTTAATTAAATTGGTTCATGAGTTAATCAATAGTTAAAAGTATTGACTATTTTATAGATAAATGGAAATTATAAATGATAGAATAGATCGTATAACTAAAATATATAAAGGAATAACTAACTAATTAAAAATATGTATATAATTTATAAATGAGAGGTTAAGTTAGTTGAATGAATATATATATATATATATATATAAATATAATTAATTAAATAAAAAAAAAAAAAAAAAATTAATGAAAATGGAAGATATTTAAAAACAAAAACAAAAAATAAGAATTAAAAAACATTAGAATTAAAAAATATTAAATTAAATTAAAATGGAAGATACTTAAAAAAAATTAAAAAATTAAAAAAATAAATAAATAAAAATAAAAATATTAGAATAAAATAATATTTAAAAAAATGTAATATATTCTAAAATTTTTAAAAGATCATGAAGAAAGCGACTAGGAAGAGAGAGCTGGGACCCAACACCTACTAAGGAAATTATATTATCATTGTTATTTGTCTATACAATAAGGAAATTATATTGATGTTAACTTGGTAAAACAATTATTAATTCCACATGTATGTTAGTAAAGAAAGACCCTAAAGGCAAGGAGTAATTTGAAATTCAAGAATTACAACTATCAATTCATAACTATAAATATATAACCCAATTCAGGTTTGTGAATATCTATTTTAATAGGTTGATATAATTTTAGGTTCTAAGTGAATGGAAACATTGTGGATATTCATTTTAAATGCAACATAAAAAAAAGGGATAATTCCCATGGAAAAGAGAAGATAACATTATAAGATTTCATAGTGCAGTTCTGCACAAAAATTCTATCATCAAAAGATATAGGTAGTAAGCAAAACATCACAAATCCAATGTTATGAAGAGTCAATGCAACAATTAGTTATGATTATTTGGAAGGGAAAATTAAAGATTGGAACAAAACCTTTATCAACAAAGATATAGAATTTGTGCAAACCCAAAGGAGGTTGGACTGTTAAAATGTAAAAAATTGTAAATTTAACAAAAGATCAAAGAGTTGCAACAACAAAATAATATCAACCAAAGATGATGAAATTTCTCATTTGAAAAATCACAAAAAAAATCTTCTTCCATAAACGAAGAAGCAAAAGAAAGAGAAAAAGACAACAAAAAAACAAACGATAAGGGTACTAATACCAACCTAATGAACATTGAAAACCTATGTTGTCATTAAGGAAGTTTTATTACTAAAACAAATTCAATAGTCGAGTTCAATAAATAATTTAGTGATAAAGCAACATCTACAAGTTTAATGATGCCTAACGTACCAATGATCACCACTTACAAATCCATATGTTAGTTGAAGGATTTTATTACACTAGTGAATACAAAAATATCAAATATCATCTTGACAACACAATTAAATCATAACAAGATTAAACTAGATATCAACGAATATAAACTTATCAAGGTACCAAATTGACATTCAAATCACAAAAGTCAGAATGTGCAAGAATTAATATATCAATATCCCAATGTACCTAACCAAAAGCAATTTTGTACTTACATATCGAAGTATGTAAAGATATATGCACCTCAATAAATAAGATTAAACCCATCATCTTATTATCATAGAGTTCCAAAATGAATCAACCTTGAATGGATTGATCCTTTTTCAATGTGTCAATAATGATACAGGTTTCAAACATCATATTGCCCATGATGCGAGGACAAAGAATTTTTAAAAGGAAAGGCAAATAATATACCTAATGTATATTACCAATAATGTAATAATGTGTTAAAATCTATTATAATAGTGATAAGATAATTAAGATGTAATAATAATGAGCCCTGTCTTATGACTATTAGAATAGATGTTTAGTACATTATTACATTGTTGGTAAGGGACATGACTTTGTTTTTGGATGGAATACACATCTAGGGGAATTTATGAATTTCATTATTTCACGTGTCCAACAATGGCATATTCTTGTGACTTTCTAGTGAATTGTACGGTACATTGAACAAACAACATTAAATTATTAGATCCATTTTTTAAATACATAATTTTATTAAAATTAAATAATAATAAAATCAATGTTAGTTTAGTGTTGAAGGTGACTCATGCACATCAATGCCACAAGCCGCGACTAGTGGAAACTAATGTGATTGATTCTATGTGATTTGAGTTTCATTCAAATGAATATTTTCATATTGCTTGTTATTGATAATTTCTCATATTGCCTGTAATTTAATATGATTTTCAAACCATGCAAGTGCCATCAGGAATAAAATAATAATAAAAATAGGAAATAACCCATATAAAAAGTGTTCTTAAACAACTTCTCACAAAATTTAAACTCAAGCTAAAAATTCAAGGTCCAAAGATTACACTAGACATTAACTCTTGATACTTTTTCTATGGAACCCTTTTAAAAAATATGTACATATTTAAATAAAGTTTGTAACAATTGAGATATTTAAAATGCATTCATCCATTTAAGGATAGGGATTGGGCTCTTGCGAAGCATATAGTAAAGAAAAAACTTAGAAGATAAAATAAACAACAATTAGGAATGGACCTTAATACTTGGAAAACTCCACAACTAAGTAGGTTCAATGATTACTAAATGGGACAAATAAAGGCATGGAACCAAATTAGGTAGTTTACTTACAGTGTTGGAAATAACTCTCTCTTTTGTTGAAGATTTCTCCCAATTTAAAGTGTTAGATGCAACTAGAAAACCTAGCTGTCAAAATCATTGATGGAATGTTTCAAATCATTAAATTTTCTAACATATCTTTGAGCCATGGTTTAATGTATTCTTATAAAGTTACAATAACAACTTCTTGTTTTACCTAAACTTAAGTCATCTTTAATATAATTCAAATTGTAATTGACTTGGTGTAACTCATCTTCATTTTTGCTAACAAAATGAATTAACTACTTTTTGATTTGTTCGTAGACAATTTTGTTTAAGTCATTTCCCCATGTGATCCTTAGTACATCCACATGCTTCTGCACTTGTTCTTGATTTAAAAACATAACATCCATGATTAAACCATGCCCCTCAAATTCCTTTTCTACCTCGATCAACTTAAATAATAAATCACTTCATTTTGTCCTTATATCATCACACTTGGAAATTAATTTTTTTGAGTGTCATTATCCTTTCTTTCCAAAAAGCTTTTAATTGTTTTATTCTTTTTGGGGAAGGACTATTTTGTTCTTTTCTTGGAACCCATTCATGTTTGACACCGTCATAAGAAATGTGGTCGGAGCATCTTTATAAAACATTTTATTAATCTCAAAATCCTTTTGTAAGTATTCAATGAGTGAATTAACTCGAAAATACAAAGTAGTCAAAGCCATGGCTACTTTCCACACTTTAAAGATTGTATTAATTTTCTTATTAATATTATAGACAATGTATTGTAAGATTTCGACTAACAAACTTGATGTCTCCCTAATCCTCAAGCCGCTTTTTGGGATGTCCTTTGCAATTACTTGATGTCTCCCTAATCCTCAAGCCGCTTTTTGGGATGTCCTTTGCAATTTGGGTTGGCTTGACAATAGATATAGGTTCAACCAATAATGGGTTTGGTAGCAAAATCATTTCCATATCCTTTATTCTTTGTTTTAGTAATGCATTCTCTACTTCCTATTTAGAAATTGAATATGCTAATGTGTCCTAGGTTGCTTGATGGAATTCAAACAACTTGGAAGGCTTTATTCTCTCATTCTCTAACTCTGAACTAACTTTGATAATAACTTCATACTTTTTAACATTCATCTTTTCAAGCATTAATCTCTTTGAATTCTTATTATAAACTATGTGGTGCAATGTCACTAACTCGATTTCAAAATAATTTGGCTCTCATTGAGTAAATTAATCAACAATTGATTAACTTCCCATTTTTTTGCCTATCGACCCAATCTGATATTTCTAGTGTTACATCAATGTCATCTTTCTCCATAACTTGAACATTAACATGTATGGATGTGCCATGGATGTTATTTCTTTTTCTTTTCAAATTGAATCCAACAATATGTATATTTCTGTATTCAAGCTTCTGTGATCCATATTGAATTAAACAAAGTCTTTCGGTAGAAATCATATGAGAGAATTTTTTTGGCAAAAAAAAAAATTCTCTCAGGTGATTTCTACCGAAAGACTTTGTTTAATATGTATATTTGTTAGAAATATTGTTTTCATTAATGTCAAAGACAAGGGGAGACTACTTATGTCCAAGATAAATATTGAAAATGAAATTGTTGGAAATAGTTTTTTGACTTTTTATGCCCCATTTGGATACCTTATCTTTGAATACATTTTTACTCCAATTACGTAACTAAAATGGGAGCATATGATATATGGTTGGAAAGCTTATTCCAAGACCTTTCTAATAATATATGGAAATCCCTTTAATTCCATAGGAATGAGGAGTTATGAAAGATTTTGTTAGGATGACGCAACCAAAGTACAAGCAGGCCGACCCAACCAGTTTTACAAGTCAGCCTTATAAGTGAACGTAAAAACACTATAAATAAAGGGCATATAGATTCATTTGAATATAATCCAAGTAAGAAGAGATTTGAGGTCACAAAAGAGCTGAGGAATAACATTCAGGCTAATTCTTAGAGTCTAAATGTGGAATCAAAAATGTGATTTATGGGGCCAATCATTTGGGCATTTTCACTATAACTTTTATTTTAGGAAGTTTCAGAATTTGAAATTTAGAGGATATAGATAGAATATCCGCATGTACATGTGGTTAAAATTTTAGATCTTGATTTGCTATAATTTCGAAGATATGGTCTAAGGAAGTTAGGCTTCATGAATGCTCTCAAAATCTTCTTCAAATAGGTCAGCTTGGCATTTTCACTTTAACTTTTGTTATGGAATGTTTTGGACCATGAAACTTGGAGGATACAAATAGAAGACAGTGATGTACTTGTGATTCAAATTACAAACCTTTCTCTGCTATAATTTCAGAGATATGCTCTAAGGAAGTTAGGCTTTTGAATGCTCCTAGAATTTTCTTGAAATAGGTCAAATTGGTATTTTCACTATATATTTATTTCCATGATGTTTCATAATTTGAAATTTGGAAGAGAAAGAGGAGATATCTCAATGTACCTATGGTAGAAATTTCAGACCCCGTTTCACTACAATTTCAAAGATACGTTTTGAGGAATTTATTGTTCCTGAATGCTCATAAAATACGCTTCAAACATGTCAGTTTGTCTTTTTTGTTATAACTTTCTTTCTAAGATGTTTCAGATTGTGAAATTTGGATGAGATAGAGCAGATATCTATAAGTACTTGTGGTGAAAAATTTAGAACTATATTTGCAAAATCAGATACATGTTGTGCACATTTTTTTAGGGGAAGAAGCCAAACACAAGAAGTTTTAGAAAATTAGACTTGGTGAAGGAAGAAGCAACAAGTATACCTAGTGAAGGTAGAAGCAACTGACATAGTTGGTGAAGATAGAAGCACCAAAAAACTTGTTGAAAGTAGAAGCAACTAATATAAATTTTGAAAAAACAAGTGAGTAGGTTGGCACATACAATTATTTACAACAGAGGGGATTGGTCTCTCTTGTGGGTTGGTGCCTACACAGAAACATAGGGGATTGGTGTCTCTTGTAGGTTTGTTCCTAAAAAGTAGCACAGAGGATTGGTGTCTCCTGTAGGTTGATGCCTACAAATTGATGTAATAGTGGGTTGGTGCTTATAAGATCTTTCATATAAAGTTTTGTGGTTTTCTCCCATAAGGGTTTCCACATATATCTTGTGTTACTTGTTCAATTTATGAGATTGGCATTTTATGATGTTTGAATGGCGATTTATTTCTTCTTAATATTATCATGTACTAATAATTAGGTATTGAAGATGAGATATGTGAAGATTCCCTTGAAATGTAGCAACTAGAATTAATTATCCTATTTGATTAACATTTTATTAATTTTCTAATTAATACTAAATTAATCACACTACAATGTATTCATCAAACAAAATACTGCAAAAGCAAAAATAGGAACTAAGAAATACTAACACACACACAAAAAATTAACATGGTTGTTTTTGGACAAAAGTCACTGGAAAAACCCAATGTGAGAAAACCAATACAACATGTGAGGATTTATTTTATTATGTAACAGTGAAACTCTAAGTACAATCTTTGGAAGCCCAGTTGGCTATCCAATCAACAAGATCTGACAAAAATATTTGGAGAGAAGGTTCTCTCCCTCCACAAGAAAACCTCGTCCTCTAAAAACTGGTTGTCCAACCTCTGCGCATGCCCTAACAACTTTTGATCGATTTGCATGGCTATGTTGGGAAAACCTGCATGATCCTCACAGTTGTACTGGGAAAACGCACATGACTGTAACTATGACCCGTCAGGAAATTTAGTGCTACCCTTTCAGCTTATCTAGATTAGTTACGTTGTGGAATACTTCAGTGACAGAATTCTGCCTCTTTTGGATTTGGAAATCCTCCTTTGGATCACTGTCTCTGCCCCTCTGACACTTTGCTACTCGATATCTGACTTGATCACTCCTGCTGAATCACTCGCACTGGAGAATCATCTTTCTAAACCACTGAGTATCTGTAACCGGTCTCACACTCTCAAGTGCTTCTCACCTTCAAGTCTTCTCCAAAGTGTATTCTCTATCTACCCATCAACTTCTTCTTATAATCTCTAGTTAAGACTTCAACAACCATGATTAAAACTTAACCAATGGTTGAGATTATCTTATAAGTTGATCCATGTGAGTTTCTAGATAATTCACACCCTTCTCAATTAATATTTATTAATTAACACCTTTTCCTAAGTCAGACTTAGGAAGAATTAAATGATGGCTAATTGATTTAATTAATCCATTTCTAGGATGAATTTCCAGAAACGATTTTTTGGTTTTGGAGATATCATGTGTTTGAGCCTTTCCACAAAGTATCGAGACTAGAACACCATCAGATGCTACAAAAACTAACACTCCCTCTTAGCGAGGAAGGTGTTCTACTGCTGAACTGCTCCAACACCCTATCTCTGCATCTCCCTTTGTACACACTGTTGATGTCTGGCCACTGTGACTGCTTACCACTGCCCACCAACCACTGCGCTACTCTTCTGCTGCATCTATGCTGCTGCTGACACTGTTACACTGCTTCCAACTCTACATCTACATTGCAACTCCCTCTCATATGTTGTTGTTGCTACTTTAACTATTGCAACTGAGAAGCATCTGAAACACTGAATCAATTGTTTCTTTGTGTTGCATATATCTCCTGAGCAAATGAATGCTAATAGCCTCTACACTCTCCAATGAAGAATCTGCATTGTTGCTGACTCTACACTGAGCCACCTGCTCTACTGTCAACATTGCATCTGTGCTCCTCAACACCTGACTACAACTAGCCTGCAACTGTCACTCAGAAATATGACTGCATCAACTGACACTGATCCATCTTGCTACTGAATATTGTGGTCCCTTGTAGCAAGGTAATGATCCGTGAGGAAGACACCTCAATGGACCCTGCCTAAATCTGCATAACTCAGGGACCATAACCCCATATCGCCCCACCTCACTCCTGGAGGTATATCAGCAAACATGGTGAAGTCTTCCTCCAACCCGGAGGAAAATTTTGAAGCCTCCTCAATATCAACTATGTCCATGACTTTACTGAAAAATTTACTGAAGACAAATTTGTGTGATATTCCTCTTCCACCCATCACTGATTTTGCTCTAGCAAACTGCTGCAAAAACTTTTGTGCCTAGACAAAAAACTCTGCTCTGTGAAAATTTGAGTTGTTTTTGCTTTTCCTACGCTGCACTCGCGACTTTTTCCATGCTTGGGCAGTTATTCAGTGGGAACTCGTGCAATCTGCACATCTGTACAAGAAAATATCACGAGGTTCCTTGTGGTTGTTCTAAGCTAACGTGCACAACCCTCCGAAAAATCCGTACTGCAGCTCCCTCTGATCTGCGAATTTTTCCCTTCACTCTTGAGCTTCATGTCTGTCAAATAAGCTCTAATACCGTGTGAAAATTTCACCACTGAAATTCTATTGCAACAACTAGAATTAATTCTTCTAATTGTTAGTTAATTAATAAGTTTATTGCTACGACGACAACGAATCAATCACACTACAATCTTCATAAATAGAAATACTGAACAAAATAAAAGCTTTGGAAACTGAAAATGCTAGCACACACGCATAAAAATGGTACCGTTATTTTTGGACCAAAGTCTTTGGAAAAACTCAACTTGGGAAAATTGGTGCAACAACTGAGGGTTTATTTTATTATGCAACGATGAATTCTGTGTACAATCTTTGGAAGCCCAGTTGGCTATCCAATCAACAAGAATCTGACAAAAAATATTTGGAGAGAAGGTTCTCTCCCTCCACAAGCAAACCTCAGCCTCTAAAAAGTTGGTCGTCCAACCTCTGCCCAGGCCCTCACGGCTTTAAGTCGATTTGCACGACTGTGTTGGGAAAACCCGCACGATCCTCACGACTGTACTTGGAAAACCCCTGCGACCATAACTGTGACCCGTCAAGAAATTCTGCACGACCCTTGTGGCTGATATAGATTAGTTGCATCATGGAATATTTCAGTCACTCGCTTCTACCTCTTTTGGATATGGAAATCCTCCTTCGGATCACTGTCTCTACCTTTCTAACACTTTGCTGCTCAATCTATGAATTGATCACTCTTGCTAAATCACTTACACTGGAGAATCAATCTGTCTAGATCACTGAGTATCTGCAACTGGTCTCACTCTCTCAAGTGCTTCTCACCTTCAAGTGTTCTCCAAAGTGTATTCTCCATCAACCCATCGACTTCTTCTTATAATCTCTAGTTGAGTCTTCAATGACCATGATTAAAACTTAATCAATGGTTGAGATTATATTCTAAGTTGATCTCTATGAGTTTTCAGATAATTCACACCCTTCTCAATTAGTTTATATTAATTAACCCCTTTTCCTAAGTTAGAATTAGGAAAAATTAAATGATGGCTAATTAATTTAATTAAGCTATTTCCAGGTTGAATTTCCAGAAATGTTTTATGGGTTTTGGAGATCCCATGTGTTTAAGCCTCTCCATTAAGTCTTGAGACTAGAACACCATCCAATGCTACAAAAACAAATAAGAGAAAAGTAGCGATTGGGGGGGGGGGGGGGGGGGGGTACTTCGACTATAGGTGGCCTGCAATTTTTAGGAGGTCAAAAGGTAAGGGTTTGGAAGCTACGATCGATAAACTTACTGAAGATGGATTAGAGGAGTGGGGCTTGGGCTACATAGCCCTCTAAGGATAGTAAAAAAATGTAGGTTGCTCCTGGTGAATGGATCTACCCTCCTCTTGTACCGTGGGTAGTTTTCTTCTAGTTGTAAGCCAATCAGGTCTATAGTTGATAGGCTTCCAAGGAGCTCCAATGTTTAGGTTGATCTGACAGTCAATTACGTTGGGTTTTCCATGGAGGAAGTAGAGTTGGTTGATTTCAAATCAGAGGAAGGTGATGACGTCCAGATTGTGAAAATTCCTTAAATTACAGCAACTAGAGTTTATTCTTCTAACTGATTAGTAGTTTATTTGTTTTATGACAATAATGATTAAATCACATTGCAATTCTTCACAATAAAATTACGTTGCAGAAGTAAAATTAGGAACTAAGAAATAGATGCACACATATAAAAATAAACACCAATATTTAGGACTAAAAGTCCCTAAAAAAACTGAAGCGAAAATTGGTGCAGCAGATCAGGGTTTATGTAATATTCCAAACTAGGAAAATACAACAAATAACAGATGCATGAACTAAACTACAATAATAAAAATATGAACAAGAGCATAAATCAGAAAACCTCAAAATCTAGGCAATAGATCTAAGGCATTTTATTAATTATGCATGAAAAATCAAGTACAATAGGATGAAATCGGTAGAACCTGGGCTTGCTACAACAAGGAATGCAAACCAAGTGAGAATATGTAGGATCAACTACTGGAATTGGCCCAAATATGTAGCTTGAACTTGCTTAGAAACTTTGTTACTGACTACCGAATGGAACTGGTTGATCTGCTCAAAATAATGCTCGGAATGCTCTAAAATTGCAGGCACAAGCTCCTCTCCTCAAACCCATATATACCTAGAAAATATTTGGCCTATCTCCAAGCCAAAATCAAACCCACTAAGTGTTGTAAATTTCTCAGCTAACCAAAAATTCTCCCTGCTATAAGAATGAGGATTTTGGGGCCAATATCACCTGGAAAATTCTGTAAAATTAGTTGTACACTGCTCGCAATAAACCCACAAAAACCCAAAAAGTGTTTGGGATGAATCCATCGACACCCAATGACACCCAACAAGTGTGAATTTCCCAATTTGGCCAAAAAACACCCCACAATACTGATATTGTTGAATTAAGCCCAAATCCACCACTAGAAATCTCTCCCAACTCTAGCTAAATTCTCCGCTGAGAAATACCTCTTATCTCTGACCCTTAACTCTCCTTAACCTCTATTACTCCAACCCTACGCAAGCCTGCCTGGGGGCCCCTGCGCACTTCTAGAACTATAGAATTTTGGCCCTAAGAATTCCCTCAAACTCAACCTTGCTAATCACCACAAAATCTCCACATAAAATAAAAGGAAACACATGCAAATCCTTTGGTGTTCTACTCCCCTGTAACTGATCTCCCCACAAGAAATTCAAACCACTTATGTTCCCTCGAAGAAACACGCACTAGCTGAAATATCCTACAATTATGCCCATTGGAAACTCTATATTGAGCTCCCCAAAGTTTCCTCACATGGGAGACACTCAAAGCTCTCTGAAATGTGGGTGGAATTCTTGTTCAAAAATTCCTTGTGCTGAACAACACGGGTTGTCTTGGCTAAGCAACTCAAGAGAACTAGTGTTGAATTATCAAATGATCAAAAGATATCCAAATGACAGCCTTCGTGCTCTATTTATAATTGTTAGCCCTCTCTTCCTTGGTGGCCCCTACTCTTCACTAGTTTGCACCCTTTATCTTTCTTTCTCCTCCAAGAAGCTAATTACTCCATTGGGTGGAATTTCCTTCTCTTGTGGCCCTCACATTTCATTAGAGATGCAATTTTCCATTTCTCCGAAGTCCCATATGCCAAAAATGTCTCCCATGCCCAGATTAAAAAATTGTGTTATGCTTCGCACCTCCCCAATAAACTATGTTAATCGCCTGAAATGAAAAATCAAAATTGGTGATATTACAATCCTTCCCACAAAAAATTGTTGGTCCTCAAGCAATGTCTAAACAAGCACCCTCTCTAACTGCTGATCCCCACTGTCACAATAAACTATACTAGGGTCCCAAATTGTGCCGCTTTATCATCCCCGATCTCTACACTATCCTGCCATGAAGGAGTCCTTAGATACCAGGATCCCAAGCTATCCTGATCCACATGAAGCACCCCTTGCTCCACTCACTATCTCGCCAGGTATAGGAATCAAAATCCCTTTGCCTACAACCAATAAGTAGAGCATCATGATAATGTAAAACTTTGTCCAACTCCTCATGGAGTTTCTGTACTGAGTAATCCATCTTGCGCACTCTAACGATAAGCACCTAAAGATACAACCCATCCCCTATGGAGATGAATACTCGCCCACACGAGCTTTCCCCTATCTCCTCCTATTGGTCATTCTTCCATCCTAGTGAAGTCCCCCATGCCAACAACAAATCATTAAACCCTAATGAAAGATTTGAATGATCTTTCCATATGGAAACCCGCTCATCACTAAGGGTAGCTACACTGATAAGTCCTTTGATGCGTGGGTCCCATGTTACTCTAAAAAGGGTGCCACCATGTTGTTGATGTGCCACTTTGACAATAATTGACTGACCATTGTGTGCATGTTGTATCCTCCTCTCCTAAAACTCGATGGTGAAATATCAGTGAAATCTAAGCTCTTCCTTCCCAGGCATCTCCATGATGTCAATATATTCCCATCCACCACTAGTCCCGATCCTAAGCAACAAAAGGAAAAAATTGCCTCGCCATATAATGGAGACCTCAACGATCCCCCATGTGTCAAGCCTAAGGTGAGCTAGATCATTCTCTTCCCTGATCCTGCTCATCACGAAATGGAGCAACTTGTCAACCAACTGAATCCTTGGATTCCATAACCAAATCCGCTTCAGCATAGTCCTGAAAACTACTGGAATCCACCTATCCCACATCTCTGCTCCTTGCATGCAATCAATATATAGACTCCACGTATCATGAATCAATTTGGTGCATGCAAAACAACCCTGCGCCTGCCATACCACACCATGAGCTTTGCTATTATGTCTCCTGAAAGTGCACCCCGATATTGCCTGGAGTCTAAACATTTTACTGTAGATGATGTCTATCATCCACTACACCTTTTGCTCATATATGCCTTAGTCAGTCTCGCCGAAAGTGCATCATGCAAGTCCATCGCAAAGACCTCCCCAAGTGAGAGCCCAAGGGTGGAACATATGCTACCTCGGCAGTAAACCACACCATCCCTAAGCCTGTATTCGTCGGGTCGTGCACCCACCAAATGTCTCAACTAGAGTGTATCCCTCCTACCCATAACACACTACGTCTCAGTCAACTGCCTAGGGTGAGCCTCCCATGTCTTGTTGTCTATACTAATAGCATCAAGGGGAAACAATCAAACACTTTGCAACTATAAGCAACATTGGAGAGTGATGGGTGGGTACATCCCCAAGGGTAGGATCAAGAGTCTACAGGGATACTGAAGAGTAATCCTATGGATGTCCCTCTCCGCCTCATATTTGTTGATAACCCAATCAAAGACCTATCTCCACCGAACATGGTGACCCCAGATGCTCAACAACGTCCTCATCGATCTTGGGTGAGTTGCACCAAATGGCACACCTAATGTCCCTATCCATAAGTCTCCCTGGAGGCAACACTCCAAGAGCCAAATGTGTTGCACCATATTCCACTGCATACCACCAAGTATCCTTGTACTCCTCGGCATGCCACTGTACATCGCAACCTGTACCTGTACACCACTGGATTACCCTGTCTGCTACTGTATCACCTTGTATTGTCGAGTGTCCCATATGCACCAATGCATCCATCACTCCAAACCCAATGTGGTGTGAGTCGCTTCCCCTACTCCATGGTGTAAATCCATGCACTGCAGCACACCGCGATGCACCTTTGTGCTCACTTACAAACCACTGCTCAATGTTGTATGCTCCTACACGCCACTGGATGCCATGATGTAAAGTTGAGATAGTACGTGTCGGCCCACATCTACTGGTATCACCACCTCCATTGTCACATCAACATACCCTCGGATGCATGGCCCTCACCTCCAAATACCCCCTGAGAGACACGAGAGGTCAATCCACCCATGTACTAGTGGCGATACCACCACTGCGCTGCTCCTTTGTGACCACTGTGCCCCACATAACTAGGGAGAACCTGCGACCCCATACAAGGCATTGTTTGGTGCCTTGGTAATGCCACCTCCTCCGACAAACTTCTACTAGAGTATGCTGATCATCCTGTGATCCCATGTACAACTATCATACCAAGGCAACCCAAGGAGTCTATCCATAAACTAACTAGCCACTGGTGCTTTTTGAAACTCCCCTAGCGAATGTGTGTGCTTAATTGTTAGGTAAACTATACCACCAATGTTGTAGTCTACTGACATATTTGGTAAATGGTAGGTAGTGCCACTTGGATTCCAATGCGATTCTCGACTTCTGGTATCCCAAATGTATGGAAGCTTCTGTTGAGCTTCACCCTAGTCTACTACCATCTCCATAATCCTAGTCCACTCCATCAGGTACCAAATCAGAATCGCTCGCCATCCAACCCCAGGAGAGGAATTGAATGCACGAACTCTTGTACACAGAACAAGCCCTCCATCCCGCAAATGTTGCACCCTACATAGCTCATGTCACCATCATGGTCAACATGTAAAATCTATCAAGGTGACTCTGCCTCTCCCTCTCCAACGTGTAGAGGCAACCTACTAGTGCTACAACCCCCATCTATGCATGTTTAGAGAGGGTTGTTCTGATGCTCCAATGTGTACTCTAGTTGTACCATTAGGGAATCCAACCATTCCCCAACGCGAGTTAGTTTGACCGCTGACTTGGCACAAACTGCTCTCATGCCCTCTAGCTCCTCGTTCTACTGAAAAATGGCCTCTTGTACTATAGTGGCCTTCTTTTTCAATGCTATAAGGTCAACCTGGAACTGATGAAACTATTGTGGGCGACTATCATTTGTAAACTCGGTCATAGCTCTAGACTCCTTTGTGTCTTATGACACCTCATCAACGATAGATATGTCTACATGCACCTCATTGATCTATTGTGGGCGACCATCATCTCAAAACTCGGTCACAACGCTAGGTACCTCATCAACTGTCATCGCCTCATCCATGGGTGGCACCTCCTTAATAGATGGTGCTTTGAGTGTATGCTCTACTCTCTCTACAAAGGTGTCAATTGGAGCTAGCAAAGATATCTCCAACAAGGGTGACTCCCGCATCTCACTAGGTATAACTGCATGCTCCTCACACTCCTGTGTGTCCTTTGCCTCATGCTAAACCTCCTCCTTAGGCACTTATATCTAAAGCCAAGTCTCCACTAACAGAAGCGCCCCTTAGTCTCACCCTCTAACTGACCCCATCCTATCCACTCCTTTTGAGGAGCTCTGGCGCCCTGATTCTGTTGACCTTCCCCACATGGTGTAAATGGATGCACCCCATGGCCTGAACACTTCTAGTGTCTCTGTTGTAAGGATGAGGATGGATCTGGTCTATCACCTCCCTCAACTGGGCAACCTCTCATCATTCCAATGAATATTGCCCCAAAATTCGTGCATACTGAATCTTCCTAGAGCCATGGGTTTGTCTATGGTTTCACCCATCACTGTGCATACATGTTTTTAGTGTCCTATGTTATAGTAGTCAAAAGCAAGCTTAGTATTTTTATTATTTTGGTAAATGTGTAAAGGTTTTGCTATGATCTCTTAGAGATCAAGTTATTAGTCTTTGTGAAGAATGTAAAATTATATTATTGATGTAATTATGTTAGAATTGTAAAGATAGTCATTGATTCTCTAAAGGGTTGAGTTAAGTGAGTCTAGGGTTAATGTCTCATACAAAATCATGAGTGAGGTCATAGTGAGTTCTGTTTTCTCATCATTGGGACAGTTAGTGGTGTCTTTTCAGTTAGTTAATCAAATCATCATCATTACAAGTTGTTGTTGTGCTTTCCCTTTGCATTGCGCTTCTGAAAATCAAAGGTTTTCTTGTGTCACAATCACTCAGGTTCCAAATTTCTCTTCTCTAAGATAATTCACTTGTATGATGTTAGTTTCATCTTTAGTAATTGAGGAGAATGCCCAAAAAAGCTCGCAACCCTCATAAACTTGAATACGCTATGCTTTCTTGCTGCGTTACTGTCATAATCATGAAGTTTAGTAGAAGATGAGGTTTTTTGTGCTATTTCAGTTCATGGAGGCTCAAGGAGGTTGTTAAGACTATTAGCATCATCAACACACTATTTTCTTCGTTCAGAGACCCTAGTGCTTAGCCAAACCTATGCAGGTGAAATTGCGCTATGCTCTGGCACTGTGCTTCTGCTATAAATGATGATTTTCAAAGAAGGAAGGTTTGCAGTTTGGCCAAGTGTTTCTTAATAGGTATTTCGCGACTTAGGAGTTGTTTTCCACATGTTTGGAACATTCAAAGGTATAGGGGATGATCATAAGTATACATATGGTGAACTCACTGCACTTTTGAAGTAGCACAACGAATGCACTGGGCTTTTACATTGTCAACATTTTGACCTTTTAATTCAACTCTAAACCTCATGAAATTGATTCTCATGGTTATGAGAAATTTCCTTGAGTGTATTGTAGGTTCAACATTCAAGTATTGATCATCTAATATTAAAAAGAAGCTCACTGCGCTTTTGTTGCAGGGGATTTGCTATGTTTTTAACTGTTTTAGTAGGTAAATTCAAAATCGGATTTTGACCAAATTGAAATAAATTTTGAAAAAGTAAAAGAGGTTTATGCTAAAAACTATTTGAATAATAAAAATCTTCAATTTTTTAATAGGTGTCATAGATTGGAAGATTCAAAGGAATATTGACAACCTATTTTTCAGATTTCGTCATTTCTTGTTTTAGCCATGGTCTTTAGGTGCAGATTACAAGGAGTTGAAGAATAATTTTTGAAAACTGAGAGAGGTTTCTCTCAAGCACAAGCTCATATACGAAAACCTCCTTTCGTTTTGTAACATGATCTAATATTTGATCCCTATTTTCCAAAAATTCGGTCCCTATTTCCTAGTAGGCAGTTTCTAAATCTAATGTAACTGACTCTATCTTTGGGGAAATGGTTGAGCTCAACCCCCTAAGTAAAAGGATGAGCTAATTGTATATATTTCATCAATTTCAGTGTGCAAAGGGTTGGTTGGTCAGGGTTTTGAGAGAAAAGCATTGTGCATTGTACTCTTTCATAAAATAAGTTTTTTCAGTGAATGAAGAAAGACCGAGGTTTGCTTTTACATGGATCCACATGTCAGTTTCTAATGGTGATGATTTCTCTTGTGTTGTAAGTTTTCTCTCTCTTTTTATCATCATGCTTGAATGTTAAATCTTCATGTTTAGTAAAGATAGGATTTGTTTCAGAATTCATTGTTAAAGTGCTCTGTGATAACTTACTGGACATTTAATGTTTCATTCCATAATGACATTTAGAATTCATCCTCAGTCAAATGCTTTAGATGTCATTATTCCACCATTCCTTTACTCACCCCTCTATAACGAATTTGATTAAAAACACCAGAAGGATTTCCTACCTTGCCCCTGTCAAAAGATTCCTCATCTCTTCATCCTCTCACTGGAAAATCAATCAGTTTAACATGACTCCATGCCCAATGGATTTTCCCTCTTCCCTACCATAAAATTGTAAAATCTATTCCTTTCTAATCTTATTACCTAGCTTAAGACCTAAGTGATTGAAGAATCATATAAAGAGATCCCTCTCTGAAGTTGGAAGGGCTAGGTTCCAACTTTAAAGCGATTTGTGGTTACCTTTGGCTTCCTCTCCTCAACCTGGAGGAATTATGAAGTGCTAACACATGCCCAACACCTTCATGATCTTGCTAGCTTCCCCACAATTGGCCAAGATCATGCTTTGATACCACTGTAATATTCCAAACTAGGAAAATACAACAAATAATAGATGCATGAACTAAACTACAAAAATAAAAATATGAACAAGAGCACAAATTAGAAAACTCCAAAATCTAGGCAATAGTTTTGAGCCATTTTATTAATTATGCATGGAAAATCAAGTACATTAGGATGAAATCCATAGAACCCGAGCTTGATACAACAAGCAACACAAAACCAAGGTGAGAATGTGTAGGTTTAGGTGCTGGAATTGGCCCAAATTTGTAGCTCGAACTTGCTAAAAAACTTTGCTGCTGACTGCTGAATGAAACTGGTTGTTCTACTCAAAATAATGCCCGTAATGCTCTGAAATGTTAATTTGGTAGATCAGTGAAAAATTCCAATCATGGGACTAGATTCCTCATTTCGAGAGGACGAATTTTGACTTTTGAAGCACTGGATTCAAATAAGGGAAAGTTTATTTTTGATGTTAAGCCCACAATATGACATTTGATCAGGTTGGCCAAGAGGACAAATTATCCCTCTTCCAATGCCTATAAATACACATCAAGGTGCTCATTTGGACATCATCATCATCACATATCATTTCTTATTCTTTTGGAGGTTCATTCTATATGAAATTGAAGGTTTCATAGGAAGTGTGAAGCTATCACAGGATGTGCGAAGGCTTCATAGGAAGTGCGAAGCTGTCACAGGAAGTGCAATGCTTCATAGGAAGTACAAAGCTGTCATAGGAAGTGCGAAGGTTTCATAGGAAGTGTGAAGCTGTCACAGTAAGTGCAAAGGTTTCACAAGAAGTGTGAAGCTGTCATAGGAAGTACGTAGGTCTCACAGGAAGTGCACATGAGGAACATGAAGTGTGCATGTATCTTTGACTGCATTGACTTTGAACATTTTTGACTATTGGCACATATTTTAAATATTGGTTGGTAGATTTGTTGAAAAAGTCAAAACTTTGACTTTGATTATTGTTTATGGATTTGGGCTCATTGTACTACTTGCTAAACATTTTATGACAATCTAATAGAAGAATAGTTTAAAAGGGTTTTCCCCCTTGTGGGGTTTTTCCTTGGTCTTTGACCAAATTGGCATCTCTTGTTGATGGTCTTGGTTATCTCCTATTGTCATTGCATTTATTGTTGGATATTGGAAGAACTAATTGTTGTTGGAAAAAATTGCTTGTTAAATTATTGAATTAGGATAAAGTAATTGAAATAGCATAGAGTAGTGGAAAATTAGCATGAAATTGCTGCCACAAATTCCTCTCCTGAAACCTAGAAATACCCAAAAGAAGGTTTAGCCTATCTCTAAGCCAAAATCGAACCCACAAAGTGATACAAATTTCCTAGTTAACCAACAATTCACCCTGCTATAAGAATGAGGATTTTAGGCCCGAATATCACCCGAAAACTTTTGTAAAATTAGTTGGAAACTCCTATCAATAAAACCAAAAAGGGTTTGGGATGAATCCATCGATCCCCGGTGACCCCCAACACATGCGAATTGCCCAATTTGGCCAGAAAACACCCCACAATACTGATATTGTTGAATTAAGCCCAAACCCACCACTAGAAATCTCTCCCAACTCTGGTAAATTCTCCGTTGAGAAATACCTCTTATCTCCTACTGTTATCTCTCATCAACATCTATTCGTCCAGGCCCCACGAAAGCCTACCTAGGGACCCCTGCACACTTTCATAAATGTAGAATATTGACCCCAATATTTCCCTCTAACTCAACCCTACTAATTACCACAAAATCTCTAGATAAAATAATGGGAAACACCTAGAAATCCTTCGGTGTTCTGCTCCCCTGTAACTGATCTTCCCACAAACAATTCGAACCACTTTTGTCCCTTGGAAGAAACATTCACTAGCTGAAATAACCTGCAACTATGCCCAATTGAAACTCTGAATTGAGGTCCCCAAATTTGCCTCACTGGGGATACACTCAAAGTTCTCTGAAATGAGGGTGGAATTCCTACTCAGAAATTCCTTGTGCTGAACAACACAGGTTGTCTTGGCTAAGCAACTCAAGAGAACTAGTGTTGAATTATCAAATGATCAAAATATATCCAAATGAGAGCCTTCATGCTCTATTTATAATTTTTGGCCATCTCCTCCTTGGTGCCCCCCACTCTCCACTAGTTCCCACCTTTTCTCTTTTTTTTTTTTTTTTTTCTCTCCTCCGGGAAGTGTGAATTGCTCCATTAGGTCGAATTTCCTTGTCTAGTGGCCTCCACACTACGTTAGAACTGTAATTTTTCAGTTCACCTAAGTCCTATATGCCAAAAATGTCTCCAATGTCCAGATTACAAAATTGTGCTATGCTTAGCACCTCTGCAATAAACTTGATTAATCCTCTCAAATGGAAAATCAAAATTAGGGATATTATAGTTTATTTTATTATTATGCAACAAATTTGAGAGTACAATTATCTGGATGCCCCACTTGAAATCCTCCGACAAATATCTAGCCAAAATAATGTGGAGATCCCAAATCTCCTATGCTAAACAAATCGATCTTTCTTTTCCTACTCAAACCCCACATTGGCTACTCACACTACTGGCCCTACAAAACTAAAATTGCCTGGAAATTGGCTCCAAGTGATCCATCCTACCTCCCTTTGTCACTAGAAACCACTCACACCTCCTCCTGGAAATAAATATGTCCTCTAATTGTTGATTTGTGGCTCTTTCAACAACTCGCACTAGGGTTTCTGGCTCTTTGCACTTGCTACAA
Organism: Pinus tabuliformis; assembly: GCA_031772625.1. Lineage (NCBI taxonomy): Eukaryota > Viridiplantae > Streptophyta > Pinopsida > Pinales > Pinaceae > Pinus > Pinus tabuliformis. The sequence goes on from CM062819.1 coordinate 2,019,055,848, forward strand.
CGACCCTCTTTGCAAATAATTCAGCCTCCTGTCTCCTTCCAATCTAGCACTAGAGAAACACTAAAAAACTCTCTGGAATTGTTCTCTCTGATTTTCTATTTCTCCCTCTCTCTGATGCTCTCCCTCTGGCTCGAATTGTGCCCTCACTAAAGCTTTAAACTAGGTAGCTCGATCTGCCAAGATAACTAATGCTCGATGTGTCCTCCCTCCATCCCTTTGAGCTGCTCTTATAATATCTCGTCGAGGCTTCAATGACCAAGATTAAATCTCCATCAACAACTAAGATCAATTGGAATTCATCAATAGAAGTCTCTAGAGAAATCTCAAAAATCCTTAATTAATTATCTTTAATTAACCAACTTCCCTGAGTTAAACTTAGGAAATAATTTAATTATTGGCTAATTAATTTGATTAAGGTGTTTCGAAGTCATATCTCACGAAACTATTTCTAGATATTTGATATCACGTGTTCCTTAGCCTCTTAGCACCATCTGAGACTAGAACACATGTTTGATGCTACCAAAAACCATAAACTAACACAGATCTAGGCATCCACCCCAGATTTCAAGTATAAGCCAGAGGTAGACAGGATGGAAGTGTGGCCAAAAATCAAACCCCAACTTATTCCCATTGTAGCATCGACTGGATTAGAAGAAAAAAGGGCTCCATCCAGAAAGTTGGAAGAAGTGTTGTCAATTACATCTCTTCCGAAGGTAGATATGCAATGGATGTCAAACCTGGGCCTGGAGGAACGAAGAAAGGTTTCTGTAGAGATGTCCTAGGGGTTCCTGGAAGAACTTACTCCTTCATTGTCTGAATTCTTTCCAACAATCTATGGGATAGGACTAGAGTACTAGACGTTTCAAGCCCTAATTGAACTCCCTATGGAACCAAGACTGAATGAGGGTTTCCTCTTTACTGGGGTTCCACCGATTTCAAACCCTCCAAAGGAGCATTATTTTTAGCAATTTCTCAAGGGATTTGCTAGCCTTAGAAGAAGGAAAGGGTTAAAACCTAGAAGAATTCGGCAAGAAGGAATCACAGGGAATTCCTTAGACTGCTTTAGGTGGAAGCTAGAGCTCAAAAGAGGTGCAAGAGAAGGGCACAAAGAGAAAAAAGAAGTGATGCGTCAAAAAGGCTAGTAGGGCCAAATTATCTCTGCTTTTCGACATGGATGTCACATTGAATAACACTGAAGAAATCACAGAAAAATCCTTGGTTGGACGAGCCAAAGGTAGAAAATTTAGTTTAAGTTTCATCAAGGCATGGGTGGCTAAGGAAATATTGCTTGTAATCAAGAATCCTCTAGAGGTTGCTTTGTTGGTGATGGGATGGATTCAGTTGATGTTGTTGAAAGCAACTGAGGAAAAAGAAATTGTGTAGAAGGTACGAAAGATGGAGTCTACCCCTATTTTGTTCAAATTCTGGTCTCCTTTGTTTGATTCCAAAAGCGAAAGAATGGATGTGGTCGCAATATGGGTGAGACTCCAAGGTATTCAAAAAAATTATTAAGATGCTCTAGTATTCCAGGACCTCAAAAACTCTCTCGGGGCATATCTTGACATGAATCATCCTATCTAACCACATGGGACAAGTCTTTAGCTTGCATATTGATTAATATTAACCTCCATAAGGAGTTGCTTGAAGACATAGACATTGGTCAAGGGGAGGAAAAAATAAGAATTTTGGATTACGAGTGGGTACCCTTTAGGTGCAAGAGGTGTCACAGGTATGGGCACCTAGTAAGAGAATACGATCTTCCTTTCCACAGAAGTGTTCACACACCCCCCATCAAGAGAAAGGATCTCATTCCAAAGGGAAAGGAGTCTTTACACATGGCAGAGGATCAAGCTATGCAACATCCATCATATCTCCCTGAGACGAGTAGAAACGATCATTAAGCGGATGAGCGGAGGCAAAAAATACACCTGGAGTTGGATGATCGGTGGAGAAAAAGAAAGTTACTTACTCAAATCCTTTACCCTGCTCCTTCTCCCCTATTCTTATCGGTACAATTGTTTCACACATAGTAAAAAATAATTTTGGGCCCTGTCTACTTTTTGTATCTGCCCATAATGGGTCTTATCCCCCTCCCATTCTGTATCCTCCATCCAAAAGCCTATGCCCTTTCCTTCCAACGAAGGCGAACACTCTTCCCCTGTGACTTCGACCTCCAAATCACCCTCTAAGAACTCAGAGGATAGAGACATAGTTTAAAATATTCACTCTTGTTCTATCTTGCCACATCCCAAAGGTCTGTCAAAGGGACCTGGAAAGATTTGCATCACCTCTAGTGAAAGTAGAGGAGTGAGTAGAAAATCACATTTGACGAAAGCAAAAGAGATGGATCGAGAGGAGCTAGCAGTTGGTAAACAAAAAACTATTCAAGGGTTGCTAAGAGGAAAAAAATCCCTCAGAGGGGTTTCCAAATGAAGCTGTTATCTCTCAACTATAGAGGGTTAGCATGCCCCTCTAAAAGATGTGCTATGAAGAGGTTAGTTGATACTAGTTATCCAGATTTAATTTCCTTCAAGAAACACTAGGAGAAGGAGGATCTATAGCTAGATGTCTTGAATCTCTTATGGGTTGATGGACCTTCATAGGCTTAGATGTGAGAGGAAGGTCAGGAGGACTAGTTGTGGGCTGGAATGTGAGGGTTATTCAAGCAAAAAAATTATGGAGTATGGAGCACGACCTAGGGATGGAAGTTTTCTCTGTGGAACTAGGGAATTATGTTTTTGTCCTAAACATATATGTCCCCCTACAAATCGAAAGGAGTTCTAGGACAATGTTTTTGACAATTCTCTCATAAATTCAAACAACCTTGTCCTAGGAGGGGATATAAATTTCTCTCTGGTAGAAGTCGAATCTTGGTGTCCTAGGGCAAGGTTAGATCTATTGGATGAATACTTTCTTAACAAAATTAATAAGATCATACTTGTGGATGTGGATCTAATCAGAATTGTCCCTACTTAGATAAATTTTCAAATAGGGGAAGACAAAGTTGCGAAAAAAATTAACATATTTCTAATTTAAGAAGCCAAAGTGGATAACTTCAATCTCATCAAACAATGGTTAGGGATGAGAGGTGATTCAAATCACTCTCCAATTTTCCTAGAGATAAAGGGAGCCTTTATGAAGTCAACTAGTCCTTTCAAAATGAACTTTAAATGGTTAAAATAAGAAGAATTCATAAACCTTGTCAAATCCCATTGGAAAGCCTACAATCCCCAAGATGGTCCTTTTGCTACCGACTAGTTTGAATCCAATTTGATGCTCATAAAACAAAAGTTGAAGGAATGGGCCAAGAGAAAGAAATTAGTAACAAATCAGGAGTTAGTAGGAATAGAGAACCAACTACAGATATTCTCCAGTCGGGAAGGGGATGCATTTGAATCAATTGAAGCCAAGGCAAAGCTTTTCAAAATTAAAAAAAAGGAGAAAATAGATATTGGAAGAAAAGGAGGTTGAATGGAGATTAAAAAGTAGGGCTATTTGGTTGGAATGTCGTGACAGGAACACCAAAAATTTTCAAGCTTACACTAAAGGAAGGGAATTGTGCAACATTGTATGGAGCCTAAAGGACACTGGGGGTAGAGAGTACTTAAACTTTGAAGGGTTAACAAACCTTGGAAAGAACCACTCCCATAACCTCTTCAGAGCTCCATAAGAGACCTCAATAGCTAAAATTATAAGAACAATAATGCTCTTCCCTAGGTTGTAGAAGAAGAACAAAGTAGAGCCCTAATGGAAGAAGTGTATGAGGATAAGATTCAAACTGTATTACATAACTTCCAAAAGGACAAAAGTCCAAGGCTGGGTGATTGGATAGTCGAATTGCTGGATTTGTATGAAATTATTGGGAATGACTTGCTTTTGGTTATAGAAGAATCCAGGAGGGATCAAAGAATGATGTCAACCTTTAACTCTACTTTTATAACATTCATTCCCAAAGTGGACTCTCCTAAGTCTTTTGATGATTTTCGACCCATTTCATTGTGTAACGTGATCTACAAAGTAACAACAACAGTGACCGCCAATAGATTGAAACCCATCATATCAAAAACAATCTCAAAGAAACAATTTGTTTTTCTATAAGGAAGGCAAATTCATGTAGCAATTGAAGTGGCTCAGGAAGGCCTCCATAGTATAAAGGTTCAGAACTTCAAAGGAGCAATACTCAAGATAGAGCTCTCAAAGGCTTATGACAACGTTAACTAGATATATATTAGATCTAAGACTTTTGTGATCCATAATGTAGAAGACAGTCTTTCGGATTAATCACATTGTAAGGATTGGGTCGATGTTTCGAACCAACTAATGTGGTTCATCCTCAGGACAAGGTGAGAAATCAAACAATCTGAGAGAATAAATAGCATGGATGCATCATAGTCCAGGGTTAGCCGTTGGTGAAATAAAATTAAAAATTTATTTAGGATTAATTAACTAATATTTAGTTAGAAACTAGCTATTATGTAATAATTAATTATTTAATATCGAAATTGTCAATAATTTATCAATTTAAAATATAATCTATGGAAGACTTATTTATATAATACTATAAGTTAGGGTTGACCTAATCAATAAAACTAGTCGTTATCATGATATAATGAATTAGTTGATAATAATATTAAGAATAAATAATAATAAAATAATAATAGTTGATTTATATAATATTATAAGTTGGGGTAGACCTATTAGGTAAAAAACTAGCCGTTATAATAAAAATAATTAAATTTATATAATATTATTTGGTTAAATGTTTTATATTAAAATTTTTATATAATAATATTTGGTTAAAAATTTAGTTGTTATGTAATACATTAGTTAATAATAATATTAAAAATAATTAAAAATATTTACCAATTCCACTAATAATATTATCTAAGAATAATTTATAATGTTATTAGGTAGGATTGACCTATTCAATGTGAAAGAGATAGAAAGCTTGCCGTTATGATATAATGAGTTGGTTACTAATATTATATATAATACTATATGGATGAAAATTGGTTGTTATGTAATAAATTAGTTATCAATTTTTATAGAACTATGACATAAAATAATGATTTGAAATCAGGGGGTGACTTAATAAAAGAATAATAGGTTGAAACTTCATTTAATTTTGTTAAAATTATATCAAAACCTCTATAGGGACTATTTAACTGAATTATACAATAAATGAGACCATAAGCTAGCGGATAGTGCACCCTCCTTGAAAAGGAGGAAAGCAAAGAAAGGTAAAATCATTAGCAAGAGGAAAGCAAAAAAAAAATTAGGATAGAAAAAATGATAAGGGGGAGGAAAGGGCGAAGGAGTTATTAAGTGAGAGCTGGAATCCAACTTTTACTTAATTTCCAACCGTCATCCCTATTAAGGTTATTGGCATGCCTCTCAATCTCAATTACTTCCATGAGTTTCCTATGGTGTAAATGATCAATTTTAGCAATGACCTTGGATTCTTCAATGCATATATGGTGTTTTGATTTCTTAGCATATTCTGCAAGGGCTGATGTGCAGGAGCGATTGTGTCTGATGTCAGCAACATGTTCACTGATCCTCTGCTTAATAGACCTTCCAATTTTTCTAATGTAGGGGATACCACAGGAATAAGAAACTCAGGGAAGCAATTAAGATTGAGAGGCATGCCAATAACCTTAATAGCGATGACGGCTGGAAATTAAGTAAAAGCTGGATTTCAGCTCTCACTTAATAACTCCCCTGCCCTTTCCTCCCCCTTATCATTTTTTTTATCCTATTTTTTTTTTTTGCTTTCCTCTTGCTAATGATTTTACCTTTCTTTGCTTTCCTCCTTTTCAAGGAGGATGCACTATCTGCTAGCTTATGGTCTCATTTATTGTATAATTCTGTCAAATAGTCCCTATAGAGGTTTTGATATAATTTTAAGAAAAGTAAATGAAGTTTCAACCTATTATTCTTTTATTAAGTCACCCCCGATTTCAAATCATTATTTTATGTCATAGTTCTATAAAAATTGATAACTAATTTATTACATAACAAACCAATTTTCATCCATATAGTATTATATATAATATTAGTAACCAACTCATTATATGATAACGGCTAGCTTTCTACCTCTTTCACATTGAATAGGTCAATCCTACCTAATAATATTATAAATTATTCTTAGATAATATTATTAGTGGAATTGGTAAATATTTTTAATTAATTTTAATACTATTATTAACTAATTTATTACATAACAACTAAAAATTTTAACCAAATATTATTATACAAAAATTTTAATAATTTTTTTTAACCAAATATTATTATATAAATTTAATTATTTTTATTATAACGGCTAGTTTTCTACCTAGTAGGTCAACCCCAACTTATAATATTATATAAATAAATAATTATTATTTATTCTTAATATTATTATCAACTAATTCATTATATCATGATAACAACTAGTTTTATTGATTAGGTCAACCCTAACTTATAATATTATATAAATAAGTCTTCCTTAGATTATATTTTAAATTTATAAATTATTGACAATTTCGATATTAAATAATTAATTATTACATAAGAGCTAGTTTCTAACTAAATATTAGTTAATTCATCCTAAATAAATTTTTAATTTTATTTCACAAACGGCTAATTTTGAATGGCTAAGACTGGACTATGATGCATCCATGCTATTTATTCTCTCAGATCGTTTGATTTCTCACCTTGTCCCGAGGATGAACCACATTAGTTGGTTCGAAATAATGACCCAATCCTTACAATATGATTAATCCGAAAAACTATCTTCTAGATATATATTGTAACAACCTCTCATTGATTTTCCATTTAAAAAATCACGAGACGCGTATTCCAAGCTGAATGGCGGGAAAAACATCCTAGTGGGTGTCACTTTCAGTTTATTTATGACTATGGAAATTGGCAAAGGCACTAGCAAAGACAAAGAGACATTAATTGACATTTATTTATGAAATAAAGAAAAATAGGAGAAAAGGGGGATGAAGGGTCACAAATTTGCATAAGAGAGAAATTGAAGGAAAATGAAGAAAAATAAAGACATAAATGATAAAAAGGCACATGAGAAATAGTTGATATCTTTTTGCCCATATTTGTAGCAAGTGTAGCAAAGGAAAGAGAGCAAGCACTTGGACAAACCAGCAAAGGAAAGAGAGCAAGCATTTGGACAAACCAACAAAGGAAAGAGAGCAAGCACTTGGACAAACAAGCAAAGGAAGGAAAAGAAAAGCAAGGAAAAGGTTGAATCAACAACTTTAACAAGAAGGTGTGGCATGTAACATGTTGCATGTGTGATTTCCTGACAAAGGCGTGAATGCACAGTACATGCATTTAGTTATTTGGTTCATTTGCTATCATTGGCATGGGTTTTACCGGATTTGACATTGGTTTCATCCTTTCCTTGCCATTTCCTAGATAGGCATGGTGTGATGGGATTCTTTTATCGATTGAGCTTTGGATTGCTGAAAGGTTTTAGAAACAAGTGTGGTGGTCTCAGGAAAATTCCCAAGGGTTGGGGGTGGAGATGTTTTTCTCTGAGAAGCCCTCGACAAGTGAATGGAGACAGACAAATTCCTCAAGGTATTGGTGAAGAAACTTTGAGGCATCCAAGCTTGTTTTAGGTTTTGTGATCTCTTGAGCAGTTTTGGCATGATCATGGTAACATAAGAGTGGAGGTGGTTTAATCTTTAGGAAGCCTTGGTTGTTTATGTCTTAAGATTCCACATTCATGCTTAGAATATGGCACGGAGGTGATTGGATGACAGAAAGATTTGGTTCATCCCAATATATGGTCGAGTGGTATATGGAAGTCCCTGACTTGGTTGATTTCTACATAAGTTAATAAGAGATATTTTCCTATTGTAATCTATGAGCACTTGTACTTGTTATTATGGTGATTTAATGGTTGTTTTGTCATGGTTAATAATCTGGTTATATGTTGGTTATAAGCATGGATATGTAATGTGCTTTGGTTATGGCTTTATTAAGGATTTGATAAGTATTTGATGGTTAATGAATTCATGTGATAACAAGTGTTATTGAAACTATTATGAGAAAACATTAAACCTTCTTGGTGATTCTCGTGTAAGTTTCATAGTCTTATGATCAAATATGCATTCATGACATGTAGCTTACATGTTTACCATGTGTTTAACGAAATTACTATCATGGTTAGGCCTGGTTAGGTCAAGTTCTTGTTCAAGTTTTGTATAAATAGCATTGTCATTGTGTCATTTATCATTATGAGAAGTCTTAGGTAGCTCTAGGCAGGGGTATGGAGGTTGGCCTAAAATTGTGGCTCAGATCTTGGGACTATAGGCACTAAACTGAGAAGTTTAGATCACAATCGCATGGAGCAAGGCTTGTGAGTGTGGTTGGAGGCCTTCAACTGCATGCAAGCAATGTCAATGGTGCGGTTGGGAGTCTAGGTCACTGAAACAAAGTTCCAGCTTAGGGATTGACCACTTGGGGTGTTTCTTCAACTCCTGGGTGATCTATAGTCCTTGTAGGATGTCAATTTGTGGTCAGTAAGTCTCAGTTGTAGGCCCCACTTCCTTAACTGGAGCTAGGAGGTCAGTTCATGTCATAGTGGCACTCCCCTTCACATTTACCTGGAGGGCTTGTAAGAGCAGGTAAAAGTGGTGTGGCAATGTTACAGATTGGTACAAGAGCTTCTGGGCTCAAACACTTGGACTGGATGGACTAAATGTATATGGTTATGCATGCATAGTAGGTTATACATGCATTATGGTGGATATTATGCAACTTGTGTCATCACAATGCTGTTGGTATGTAATGAGGCTACTACATTGGCTGAGATGGAGCAAGAGATGCAGATCATCAGTGTGAGTTTGCAACACTGGACCTCGAGGTAAGAGCATATCGTCATACATGTTTATATGTTGGGCATGCAGGTATGTTGGTTAATGGTTATTATAAGCATTATGGTTATGTACACGCCTGTCATTCTATTACTGTTGTGGTTACATGCATGATATATGTTAGTTAATCAGTGCGGTCATATGCACATGTGTTGGATAGCCATGAATGATAGTAACTTGTCGTTATATGCATTGTGGTTGTTGTAGCACCCGTTGTTATTTAATTTTATTTTCAGTTTTATAACAAAATGAAAGAAAAATAAAAAATATGAAAGAAAAACCAAATATTATGTTATAACGAAAATAAAAGGAAATGTGGAGATTTGAAAGAAATGATTGATTTTATATTATTAATGGCTTTTGAAAGTGATAAACCTATGAGAATATCTGGGCCGTCCGATCAACAGGCCACAGATCCGATGGTAGTCGCACGATCAACTAGAACGAGGTTTATTTCGGAAACCAGACGCGATGGTGTATGAAATGCAGTTTAATCCGTTGAAGTCCGGATCAATTGCGGTTGTTCATTGAAAGGGGCGAGATCCGACGGATATCGTGTCAAAAAGTAATCAGGTTTTATTTTTAAAATCGGACCTGAGATGATCTAAAATGAATCTTAAACCCTCTAAGTCTAAGTCTTCAAATATGTAAAAAAAAAACGCAAACAGAGTATGGCGGAGAAACAATGACAGAATGGCGGAAAATCCAAATGCAGCGAGGAGCGAAAAAGTGCAACATTAATGCCCCAGAGTTGTTGGATCTATGGTATCAACGAACGAGATTGAATTGCTTGTAAATCCAAGAATAAAACCAAGTCAAACTTCGGGCCGGAGAATCAATGGCTACATCAGCAGGACATGTGGCAACCCGGGATAGAGTCACAGGTTTCTGGTGATGTCAGCATAGTAGATGAGGTGGTAGTCAGAGATTGGCTCACGGAATCAAAGATGTGGAACAGGGTTAAAATCGGAAAACGTGATTAATGAGGTTAAACGTTGTTTACTGTTGGCATTATGAGACAAGTGTTGTCCTTGATGGCAAATCACACTGATGACAAATCATAGTGCAGAAGGATAGCAGCAAGGAATTGATGATCAGTCTACAAGTATGAAGAAAAATATATACACGCTGGTTCACTATATACCAAGTCGCGTGTACACGCTGGTTGGCTTCAGTAAAAGCGCGTGTATGTGGAAAACTTATCTTTGGTCCTCGGCGGTTATTCCTTGGAAGTTGTGCCTATGGTTTTGGACCTTGGTGTCTCGACGGACGCGTTGATCCCTAGTTTTTGAAGTTGATGGTATTGGATTTCTATGGTTTTGGCTCTTGGTATTGAACAAGGCCTAAGGCTATATAAGGAGAAGGAAATCATTAGGCAAGTGTATCTGAAAAGTCTTGAATATCTGATGAAGTATTAGATCCAGTATGCAGGTTATTGGTTGATGATGTATTGCATGATCTGAGCTAAGGAGAGATCTCATCGGTTGATGGAGAACAAGATCTAAGGAGAGATCGGGATCAAATGGTTTGAAATGAACTATCTTTATATAGTTGATTATGCGTATTTCTAGATCTGCATACTGGCGCAATGTTATGTTCTGGGTATAACTGATGTCTGGTACAGCTGCAAGTTATGAAAAATTATTTTTAGATCTGTACGCAGGTTGTCTTCGGTAAAACCGCGTGTATACGCAGGTTGCCTTCATTGAAGTAGCGTATATCTTTTGGAGCTTGATTTTTGGGTTGCAGCTGGGTCTGACTGTTATTGCAGAGTTCTGTAGTCTGCTCTGTGTTCTGGTGACTGGGTTTGACAGGGTTTCAGTGGTTCAGTGATTGTTGGTTGTTTTGTAATCTGCTATGAAAGTTGAATGAATTGTGGTCTTCAGATTGTAATGTTGTGCTTCAGGAGTATCCAGTCTGAAAATTGATGAAAAGTGGTACCTGAAGGAAAGAAGATTGTAGGCTAGCACCTACGTACTAGTATCTTAGCTAGTACAAGAGCAAAGGGGGTTGGAGCTCCCTTCCAAGGAAGTTTGGAGAATGAGAGAAGGTTGAAGCCTTCTGTAGGTTGTAGCCTGCGTACTGGTATAAGGCTGCACCAGTACAAAAGATTGTAAACTGAAGTTCTTATTAAAGAAAGATAGAGACGACTTGCAGCAGGTGGTTTTCACCCACATTGGGTTTCCACCTTATATCATGGTGTTCATGTGTGTGGCTTTTGATGATCTGTTCTGTTATACTGCATCTGTTTACTCTTAATATGATGAATAATGTCCTGATGCATTTAACTGAAGATAAACTAACTGAATTATAAGATTTATGGTTATACGCTGGTTTCTTTAGACACAGTAGCGTGTACACGCTGGTTCACTTAACTGAAGTAGAGTATATGTTTCTGAGCATTGAAAGAGTTTTATTGATCTGATAATACTGATTCACCCCCCCTCTCAGTATTATTTCCAACATTTACCACTAAACCTCATTAGGTAGCAGACCCGACGGATTTATGAATAAAACAAAGAACCTTTTGAGTTCCGTGGTAAACGGTATTTCACGCGGGCTTTAGGCAGCAAGTGGTATTGGAAGGTTGCCTTCGATTCCATACACCAGCCGACACATAGCACGCTACAGGAGAAAGAAAACCACATTTTCGGGCAAGTAATCTCCATGCAAGTGGGCCACCCGAAATGGCCATTAGCCGTTGGATTAGCGATAACAGATCAGACGGTGGAGATTGAGCGAGTTGTTTGATGATCGGGTTGGATGCGAACCGTTGGATGAAGGCAGATCAAATGGTGCAGAATGTCAAAGGGCGTTGGCAGACGAGGCATGAAAGCCGTCCGATCCATCCATTTCGGGATTTGTGTCAGAGGAAGGCTGACGGTCAGGTCCACCCACGCCCGCCGGTCCCTTCGTTGGTAAACCATTACAGTTTCCATGAGGGTAACGAAACGGTGTTAAAAATGATGATTAACACAAAAAATGCATAGATGCGAACAGAGGAACAGAGGCACGAATAGGGAGAGGCTGGTACTCTTTTAGACTCGAGGATTTCAAGTGAATCCCTTTGTTAATGCCACTGTTGTGTTGAGACTCTGTTTGAGCTCACACTTGTAATAATCTGTTCTTGAAGACATAATATAGAGGCCGTGTTAGGCCCCTATACTACTAGTGTCACCCCTTATTGTTATTAGTACAACCCACTTATTATATTGATGTACCCATGTAGTGCCCATATTGTTACTATTGTGCCACATAGAAGCCCACTATTGTTATTATTGTGCCCTTACATTATTATTGTTATGTCGGTTCTGATTATGTTATGACCCCTTAGACTCCTATATATAGAAAGGAGGTCTTTTCATTTGTATCATCAAAGAATTGTTCATTTGTGTAATGTAAAGGAGGTTGCCCCCTCAAAGAGGCTGAATTCTAAGGCGTTGATCTCTCTTTTCTATCTTTTTGTGAGTTGGTTTCATAACATTTGGTATCAAAGCTTTGGATTCTAGGGTTTCGCTGCTCCAACCAGACTCCTGAATTACATTCCAAATAGGTGACCTGGGGAAAATTGTCATAACTTTCTCTCTGAGCATCAGACTGAAATTTCATAAGAAGGTACAGAAAGAGGACGGGCTATAGTTTCTTGTATATATTTTTTAGTGCCAAAGGTCGAAACCGTGACTCGTGGCACATCGTACAAGTTCGCTCTACTGAACTAGTCTATAATCAGGTCACTGCGGGAGATTTCGCATAACTCTACCTTGGAGAATCCAATTTGGATCAGACTTGTGGCATTGGAAAGAGGACGTAGAGGGCTACTACAAGTCACAATTTCAGAACTTAAAGACCTGAAAGTACATAGTTACAGTCATTTCAAGATCGAGCTCCTAAAATAAAAAAAAAGCAAGATAAGGAAGTTTGATGGCAAGGATCCGGTAAATTGGATACTTCAGATGGAGCAATATTTTGATCTACATGGTGTACCACTGTTACAAAAGGTATGTATTGCATCTTCATATTTAGAACCGGATCAATTTTTATGGTATGAAGGGCTTTGTTCTCGTAAACAACTTGTTACGTGGTCAATTTTCACGGAGGAAATGATAGCACATTATGAGGATACAAAGAGCAACACCTTCTTTAGAGCAACACCACAACAATTGGAAAGAGTAAAAGGGATTCGTGACACAGTGGAAAGAAAAATTATGGAAACCGGGAAGCATACCCCTCACAACTATAAATATGGAAGTGTTGTTTCTCCCAGCCTTCCACAACCTACAAGGGTTACACCACAACAATTGGAAGAAAAAAGAGAAAAAGGGCTTTGTTACAATTGTGATAGCAAATGCACTAAAGGTCATAAGTGTTATGAGAGGAAATTATTTTACATAGAATATGAAGAGGAGGAAGAAAAGGATCAAGAAACATCAAAAGAAGAGGATATACACTAGGACCCCACCCCAGAGAAAGAAGAAATGAATCAGACCATATCTTGTAAAGCATTGGCAAGAATTACCACTCCTCAAACTATCAAGATAGAAGGACATATAAAGAAGAAAAAGGTGCAAGAAGTGAAAGATCACATCGAGAAAGGAGAAATGAATCCAACCATATCTTGTAATTCATTGGTCGAAATTACCACTCAAACTATCAAGATAGAAGGACATATCAAGAAGAAAAATGTTCAAGAAGTGAAAGATCACATCGAGCATCAAGAAATGAATCCGACCATATCTTGTAAAGGATTGGAAGAAATTACCACTCCTCAAACTCTAGAGATAGAAGGACATATCAAGAAGAAAAAGGTTCAAGCAGAGAAAGATCACGTCGAGCATCAACAACAAGTTCTCCAACTTTTAAAGGATAACGCCACTTCGGTGCAAAATCAAACGAAACAACAGGTAGATCAACATCGTAGTGAAAAATGTTTTGATGTAGGTGATTGGGTATTTTTACTGCTACATCTCAAGCAAGCTATTTATGAGAAGGAAATGTTGGCAATACTACATGCACTTAAAAAATGGCGACCTTACCGAATGGGAAGACTCTTCAAGGATGAGGATGTGGAAGCATTATTTTGTGCTATTTCTATTGTCCAACCAGATTGGATAAACGAAGCAAGGGATGAATGGAAGAAGGACGACGAAGTATGGCCACTTATTCAAAAGTTGCAAAACAGGCCAATTCAAAAAATATTGCGAGAAATTGAAGAGGAAGGAAAAATCATATTGGAACCTGGAGCAGTCACAGAAACAAGAACCCAACAGCGACGAAATCGATCAATTTCAGAGTATCACATCAAGTGGAAGAACTTACCCGCTGAAGATTCCACATGGGAGGACAAGAATTTTATACAGAAGCATCAAGAACTACTCAAGTGTTGAGGACAACGCTTTCTGAAGGAGAGGGGCATGTTAGGCCCCTATACTACTAGTGTCACCCCTTATTGTTAGTAGTACAACCCACTTATTATATTGATGTACCCATGTAGTGCCCATATTGTTACTATTGTGCCACATAGAAGCCCACTATTGTTATTATTGTGCCCTTACATTATTATTGTTATGTCGGCTGTGATTATGTTATGACCCCTTAGACTCCTATATATAGAAAGGAGGTCTTTTCATTTGTATCATCCAAGAATTGTTCATTTGTGTAATGTAAAGGAGGTTGCCCCCTCGGAGAGGTTGAATTCTAAGGTGTTGATCTCTCTTTTCTATCTTTTTGTGAACTAGTTTCATAACAGGTCGACACTGATAGCTTGGACTAGGAGACGTAGCCAGGGGGTCTGGTGAACTCCTTCATTATTTTTGACTGTGTTGATGTGTGTCTGTTAAGTTTTCTAACTGTTAATGGTCTATATTAGTCGCAATATTTTCGATTTGTTGCACTAAATAATATAGGCATTCCTGCACATGAGTCTGTAATACCTTTTCTTCTTGATTTAATATCCATTTCGGATCAAGTGGTATCAGAGCCAGAGGTTTTGGTTTTATTAAGGTTAGACAAGCTTGTGCTGGATTTTGAATGCTAACTAGATTAAAGCTCAGACTAGGAGAAGGAGAACTTGTTGAGGCTAATCCAGAGATTGGAAGAGTCTACTCTTAGAGGAGAATGGTAGAAGAAGCTCCATTGGGATCAGAATCTCAATTTATAGAAAGTTTTAAGACACTCCAAGCCATGGTGGAAGAGATGTATCTGGAATTTAAGAAGGGTCGAGGTGAAAACACTGCAACACCCAAACCAGACAAAGGAGCAGAGGAACCTTTTCTAGTTGCCCCTCCAGAAGGCAAAAAAAAAGGAGGAATGACTCCTCCACCATCTCCTCCATCATTTCCTCCATCATCATCCTCGTCATCATCATCTTATAGATCTTCTAAGAAGAAGAAGAAAACTTCCTTAATCAGATTATATGTGAAGTTTGATTTGCCAATTTATGATGGAGAACTCAATGCAGAAAAGCTAGATAATTAGTTAAGACAAATTGATGTATATTGCAGGGTACATAACGTTGATTCAGAAAGGAAGAAGATTAGTTGGCTAGCCTTCGACTTGGAGGAACTGCACTAGTATGGTGGGAAGGCAAGACACAAGTTGTTCTGCAAAAACATGGTAAAATCATCTCTACCTGGAATGAATTTGTTTCTGCTATCAAAAAGCAATTCTATCCTTTAGCTTACATGCAGTAGGCAATGATGAGTTGACAAACTCTTCGTCAGTTGTGTTAGTGTCAGTCTTTCCAGCCTTCCTACAGTGATCAAATATGCTCTTACAAAGTGGTCTCAGAGCGTCAAGGTCAAATTTTGTCATTTCAGTGAGTCTTCAAGCAAAATTTGATCACTAGGCATTAGGTCTAGGGTTTGCCCAAATGTCAGTCCATGTCATCATTCAGCTGAGCCTATCATCATTCAGAGGGTTTTCATTATCATGTCAGTGTCGAATGAGTCATTTCACACCTTGTTCATGCTTCAGTTGTGCCTAGGCAAGCTCATTTCCCTCTCCTAGGGTTTTGAAAGCTAATTTTTCTTGGATGGTCAAATCACCGGCAAAACTTGTTTCCTGATGTTCATACACCTTCCCCTATCCTTAAATTACCTTACCAAACACTTCCCATCCCTTAGATCCGCCAAATTCCTCATTTTTGCACAAACCCTAGTTTCTAGCTACAACCTGGCAATTTTCTAGGTTGGGCCTGTGTTTTGCCCTTTTGGACCCCTTCCCCTCACTCAATCACTGAGATTCCACTTTCCCCTACTTCCTAACATCCCTCCCCACTCCCACAAATTTCCCCAAGAATTTAGAAGCCCTTTATCCCCTTCATTTCGCTCCATTTCGACAAAATTCCTTGTTTCACACATCGGGACAAGTGGCACTCAAATGATGTTCCAGAGCAATAAAAGATGAATTTTGGAAAACTGAGAGAGGTTATTGTCGAAAACATGCCAAAGAAGAAAAACCTTCTTCACTTTTTACACAGGTGTCATGGTTTGAGAGAGATGTCAAGAATTCCGTTGCCTCAGGAGAATCAAAGACACCTCTGAAGTGACCTTGGGAAAATCAAGTTTTCTCCTAGCTGGGTTGGCCAAATGATTTTCTTGATGGGTAAAATGATAACTAGACATAAAGATCTTTCCAATGAGCTATCATGAGCTCAATTTTGGGTTGAGGAAGGCATTCAAAAGTTGACTGCAAAAGAACTCTTCTTTCAGGCAGCCTCATTTGGCACTTTTTGACCAGTCTTGGGAGATTTGATTTTTGATAGGTCAAATCAACTCCAAATTGAAAAATTCCACTTGTGTTGGAAATTAGACTCAAAGACCTTTTCAACGAGCTATCCTGCGCCCAATTCCGTGTTGGAAATAATACTGAGAGGGGGGGGGGGGTGAATCAGTATTATCAGATCAATAAAACTTTTTCAATGCTCAAAAACATATACGCTACTTCAGTTAAGTGAACCCGCGTGTACACGCTGCTGTGTCTAAAGCAACTAGCGTATATCCAGAAATCTTATGATTCAGTTAGCTTATCTTCAGTAAATGCATCAGAACATTATTAACCATATTAACAGTAAACAGGTGCAGTATAACAGAACAGATCATCACACAAAAGCCACACACATGAACACAAAGATATAAGGTGGAAACCCAATGTGGGTGAAAACCACCTGCTGCAAGTCATCTCAATCTTCTTCTTAATAAGAAAATACTTTTACAATATTTGTACTGGTGCAGTGTTATACCAGTACGGGAGCTACAACCCCCTTTGCTTTTGTACTAGCCGATCCATTTACTAGTACACAGGCTGCTACCTGCTACAATGCTCCAAAGATCTCCCTTAGCTTTTGTACTAGCTTAGATACTAGTACGTAGGTGCTTGCCTACAATCTTCTCTCCTCCAGGTACCACGTTTCATCAATTTTCAGACTGGATACACTGAAGCACAACACATAATCTGAAAGGCCACATTTCATCCAATTTTCATACTGGACCCATAACTATTATTGAAGCTCAAAACAATCATCAAACTCTGAATCACTGAAACCCTGTTAACAACACCGTCACCAGAACACAGAGCAGACACAGAACTCTGTAATAACCATCAGACCCATCTGCAACTTCAAGTATCAAGCTTTACAATGTATACGCTACTTCGATGAATCAAACCCGCGTGTATACGCGCTTTTTCCAAAGACAACCCTCGTACAGATCTAAAAATAATTTCTCATAACTTGCAGCTGTACCAGACATCAATCATACTCATAATACTTATAGAACAATACATGCGTCAGTATGTAGATCTAGAATAAGCATCATAAAGATAGTTCATTTCAAACCATTTGATCCCGATCTCTCCTTAGATCTTGCTCTCCATCAACCGATGAGATCTCTCCTTAGCTCAGATCAAGCAATGCATCATCAACCCATAACCTGTATACTGGATCTAATGCTTCATCAGATATTCAAGACATTTCAGATACCCTTGCCTAATGATTTCCTTCCCTTTATATAGCCTTAGGCCTTGTTCAATACCAAGAGCCAAAACCATAGAAATCCAATACCATCAACTTCAAAACTAGGGATCAACACGTCCGCCGAGACGCCAAGGTCCAAAACCATAGGCACAACTTCCAAGGAATAACCGCCATGGACCAAAGGTACTTTTCCACATACACGCGCTTTTGCTGAAGCCAACCTGCGTGTACACGCGACTTGGGCTTAACGAACCTGCGTGTATGAACTTTCTCTTCTTCTTATAGTCTGATCATCAATTCCTTGCTGCTGACCTTCTGTACTATGATTTGTCATCAGTGAGGTTTGCCATCAAGGACAACACTTATCTCATAATGCCAACAATCTCCCCCTTTGGACTTGATGGCAAAGCTAACTTGTCACACTTAGAACTATCATCTGATTCCTTTGAGCTGTCCTCCATCAGTCACATCTGATATCTCTTCTGAAGATTCATCATCTGATTCCTTTGAGCTGTCCTCCATCGGTCACATCTGATATCTCTTTTGAAGATTCACCCAGTTATACATAAGTGAGATATTCTTCTATGAGAGGGTTGCCATCAAGTACAACACATGCATCATAATGCCAACATTCCGACACCGGGAAAGCCCTCAAACAAGGCTGTGAATGTGCGCTACCCGTTGAGAGGTGCGCTACCCGTTGAGAGGCTGCTCGCAGTGTTAATTTTGAACTGGCGCTACCCGTTGAGAGGTGCGCTACCCGTTGAGCTGTAAAAGCCAGAATCACCTCAAACTCACTCAAATCTTCTTCAAATTTGCAAATTGGGTTGAGGTAGGCTCTATACATGTTGTTTGATGGGTTGATGATGGTTATGGGTCTACATGCTTGCGATTATGCCTCCAAGAATACAAGGGAAAAAGATATTTGTAACTGTTTGTCAATGTGGGCAGAATGTTAGGGTTTTATGTTTGTTTCAAGGTTTTTTTGGTCCCATTTGATTCCCTCCCTTGTTCCCCCTTTTCTTCAAAAAGTCATGCTTATGTCTCTGCCCTTATTATTTGCAAAGAAATGTAAATTTCCCCCCATGGCCTAATATGTAAACCCTATCTCTCCCCCAAGTCCAAAGAAGGTTGTCCGAGGCCCTCAAGAGGAAGAAGAAGACCAACCCACTCCGTATCTTGGCCGAGGCTTCTCTCACTCACCATGATACTCATTAGCCTCTTCCTAGCAGCTAGCACAAGAAATTTTGAGAGTTTTGAGGCATTTTTGACATTTTTGGGAAATTGACAGGTTTTGGCCTTTTAACGGGTAGCACCCCGTGCGCTACCCTACATGGGGGCAACTCAGAATGGGGAAAACTCAGCATTTTTGCAATTTTCATGCAAAGTTACACCTACCTATGGATGGACTTCAGTTTTTATGGAGATTTGGGCCTCCAAAAGGTCAAAACACATGCAAATTTTGACTTTCTGCCCCTATTTTGAGTTGCAGAAAGCTGTCTTGGGAGAATTGATTTTTGGGGGGTCAAATGAACTCCAAATTCAAAAATTCCAATGGGGTTGGAAAATAGACTCGCAGACCTTTCCAATGAGCTATCTTGCACCTGATTTGGACACCGGGAAGGCCCTCAAACAGGCCTCTCAATGTGCGCTACCCGTCAAGCACATGTGCGCTACCCGTCAAGGAAAATTGCCTGTTTTGACCAGTTCGGCCAGAAAAGTACAGTTTTGACTTGGGTTACCTTTTTGGGCATGTAAATGATGGATTTTTGTGTAATTTTCATGGCTCTATGATGCTTTTACTCTCCTTGATCACTTCTAGAAGATTCTTGAATGTAAATGGTAAAAATTTAATGCATGGATAGGTTTCCTAAGTTTTAGAGGCAAGTTGTTTTGACTGCCTAGGTTTTAGGGCTCAGTTTAGAATTGGTTGAAACAGCTCCTAGAAGGATGAGCTCGACCCCTAGAGGCAAGGGAAGAGGTTGGCTTGCCTATATTATGTATTTTCTCAATCATTTTCAGGGTTGGAGAGGTTGGACTCTTGAGGGAGAAGCTCCCATTGTATATTGTACTTGTATCTCTGCAATTTGAGGAAAAGGAAGACCAGGGTTTTGCAGACATCATTGGGATTCTTGTGGACTTTTGTGTTGATGGTGTGTTCTCTTATTGTAATTGTAAGTGTGTTTATGTGTTCCATCTCTTTCTTTACTGCAGCCTATTAAACAAATGAAGTGATAAAGTTTGAATTCATGCTTGCCATGCTCAACTTTCAAATTTGTTTAATGTTTATGTTTTCCACTGTCTAGAAAGGATTCAAAGTCATTGTTTGCCCTCTTTAGCTTCTCTTTTTTCTTCCTTGATCATCCATCTCAACTAAAGGCATCAGCACAAACTCCTACCTTGCCCCAAAGACCCACCTGCAGAAACTGTGTCAAATCCCCGCACCCTAAAATTGCAGATCCTCAATTTGCCACCAAAAAAAAAAACCCCAAAAACCCCCAAATCAACCTTTTAATCAGTTTACTAGCCTAATATCAGTGTTACCTTTGATTGGTCATCTCACCCCATTGAAAATTTGCCGAGATAGACCGGAGAGAGCCTTCTCATACCCCATAGGGCTAGCTACGAGGTGAAATGGTTTGATGTTGCCTTGAAGGTTTACCTTCCTCAGCCTAGGGTGAAATCTCAAGCGCTAACAAGTTGAAGGGTCAAAGTGTACAAAGTTATACTCAGGAATTCAGAAAGAGAGCTTTAACTCTAGGTATATCCTTGGACTCACCTGAGACTTTATTGAAGTATATAGGTGGTCTTCATAGCTATTTAAAGCATACTATTCTCATGTTTAATCCACTAACTTAGATGATGTATTAGTTCAAGCCACACATCTAGAAGCTAGAGGTAAGAATGTAAACCCAGAGGTTGGGGGATCATCTAAATATTCTGTAAGCAAGAGCAAGGAAAAGAAGAAACTGAAATGGAAGGAGAGGAAAGAAAACATTGTAAAAAGGGATAAACCTTCATGCATTGAAACCTAAGAAGTTCGGTGGAAAGGAGAAGAAGAATGCTGCTGCTATTTAGCAGGACTTGCGATCAGATTCAGGTGATGAAACAACAGTTACAACCACAGGTATTAAAGGTAAAGATTCTGAAGCATCCACAAGTAATTTTGCACAATCTGTTGATAATGAAAATAATGAGAGGGAAAGAAATGAGCTTTTTCGTATTAGAGTGGTTTCTAAGCAAAATAAGATTGATACTTTATTTGAGAGTGGATCACAAGTAAATTTTATTTCTAAAACAATTGTAAAGAAGTTGGGATTACAAAAAAAACCTCATGAGAAGCCATATCCATTAGGTTGGGTGTGTGATAAAACGAAGCTACAAGTAACAAGACAATGTAAACTTAGGTTTGCTATTGGATCAACATTTCTATATGAGGTTGAATTAGATATAGTTCCATTGGATATATGTTGTATTGTTTTGGGAAGTCCATACTTGTATGATAGAAAAGCTATTTTCTATAGAGCTGAGAATAAGTATCAACTCACTAAAAATGGAATAGAATACATTGTAAGAGCTCATAAACTCAAAGGTAATTATTCTCTCATAAACTCAGGACAGATGAAAAGAACTGTGAATTCAAGTAAGAAATTTTTACTAATGGTTGTAAAGGCAAAGGATCCTGATAAATCCAATGCATTTGAAGGCTGTGATTATAGATAGAAAGTTGATTTAGCTAAAGCTTTTTTGAGAGTATGATGTTCTATTTCAAGAACCTAAAGGTTTGCCACCCAAACGAGAAATCGAACATGATATTTATTTGCATCAAGATGCTCCATTACCTAACATTGGAATGTATAGGTTGTCAGCTTTAGGGAATGCAGAGATAAAGAAGTAGGTACAGGAATTGCTCGATAAAGGGTTTATACGACCAAGCACATCACCATGTGGATCTCTAATTGTACTAGTGAGAAAGAAAGATGGGTCGTGGAGAATGTGCATTGATTATAGAGCACTAAATAAAATAACGATCAAGAATCATTATCCTCTTCCTCGTATTGATGATTTATTAGATCAATTAAAAGAAGCAGTTTACTTTTCTAAGTTAGATTTACGAAGTGCCTATCATAAGGTCAGAGTTGCAGAACAGGATGCATGGAAGACTGCTTTCAAGACAAAGCAAGGACTGTATGAATGGTTGGTTATGCTTTTGGCTTAACTAATTCTCCTGCTACATTTATGAGAGTCATGAATGATGTGCTCAAACCATTTATTGATGATTTTGTAATTGTTTATTTAGATGACATTATTTTTTTTAGTAATACATGGGAAGACCATGTAAAGCATGTGAAGCAGACTTTAGATGTTTTAGAAAGAGAAAATATCTATGTAAAACTATCAAAATGTGAATTTGGCAGAACATCTTTAAATTATTTGGGTTATATTGTAGGGGGTGGTGAATTGAAGATAGATCCCTCTAAGGTTGAAGTCATTGTGAACTGGCCTAAACCCAAATCTGCTACAGAGGTTAGGAGTTTCCTAGGGGCAGCACAATACTGGAGAAAGTTTATTGCTAACTTTTCTTTGGTTGCATCTCCATTACATGCTTTAACAGGATTGAAACAGGTGTTTAAGTGGGGAGGCAAACAACAAAAAGCCTTCGACACCTTAAAAGAAAAAATCAGTACAACACCAGTACTAGCACTGCCAGATCTTCAACGTCCATTTGAGATTGAGACACATGCCAGTTACTATGCCATGGGAGTAGTGTTGATGCAACACGGAAAACCCATATGTTATTATTCTGATACATTTACTTCTGCAGTAGTTAACTATCCTACATATGATAAAGAATTGTATGCATTAGTACAAAAGTGTGAAAAAGTGGAAACATTACATAATGGGTAAAGAAACAATCATACGTACAGATCATCAACCACTTCAATATTTGCACTCACAAACTAAATTGCAACAATCAATACATTATAGATGGATGGGTTTTCTACAACAATTTCATCTTGTCATCAGATATAAGAAGGGCCTACACAATAAGGTTGCAGACATGTTATCAATACCAATCATAAATGCATCTACATTACTTAAGCATAACTTAGTAATGCATGAAAGTTACATTGAACAATATGCTCAAAATGTAGATTTTAAAGATGTATATGCAACTTTAAGTCATGGCAAGCAAGTAGAAGAATTGGATTATTATGTAAAGGGCCAGCTCTTATATCATTTGGGAAATTTATGCATTCCACAAACTGAAAGAGTTAACATAATTCGAGAAGCACATACTTCTCTCATATTAGGTCATTTTGGGGTGAGTAAAATAGTTGCTCAATTGCAAAGGTTCTGTTATTGGCCAAGAATGCATGAGACAGTTTCTAGATATATCAAAGGATGTACAATGTGTGCAACAAGCAAACCAAGTAATAGGAAATTAGGCTTGTACACTCCTTGGGAAAGTGTTTCCATGGATTTTGTTGGGGGATTGCCAAAATCTAGGAAAGGTCATGATTATTTGTATGTTGTTGTGGATAGGTTCAGTAAAATGTCTATTTTGATACCATGTAACAAGCAGGTTACAGCTAAACAAACAACAAAGTTGTTCTTTCAGAATGTATGGGTTCATTTTGGTTACCCACTTCTATTGTATCTAATCGAGATTCTCGATTTGTTGGGAAGTTTTGGTCAAGTTTATGGGAGTTGATGGACACCAAGTTGAAGAAGAGCACAATATTTCATCCACAAACAGTTGGTTAGATAGAAGTGGTCAACAGGACAATGATCCAGTTGCTCAGAGGCTATTGCAGCAAGTATCCCAAGCTTTGGGATGAGCATTTGTGTTATGTGCAATATGCTTACAACCGTGCCAAGCACTCTTCTACTCAGAGATCTCCTTCTGAGACTTGTTTTGGTTTTATACCAAAGTCTCCCTTGGATTTTGTCTTTGGTAAAGACATAAAAGTTGATGGACACAGTGATGTGGACAAAGCAACCAAGTTCATTGAACAATTCCAGGAAATTCACCAGGTAGTACAGGAACAACTAGAAAG
The DNA here is from genome assembly GCA_031772625.1 of Pinus tabuliformis. Taxonomy (NCBI): domain Eukaryota; kingdom Viridiplantae; phylum Streptophyta; class Pinopsida; order Pinales; family Pinaceae; genus Pinus; species Pinus tabuliformis. The sequence continues at coordinate 2,019,079,766 of CM062819.1, forward strand.
AATTCAAGCCAAGTACAAGGCAAGACATAACAAGCATCGAGCTGAACATAGTTTCCAAGTTGGTGATCAAGTCTAGCTGTACATTAGAAAAGACAAAATGCAGGGTGAAGGAAAGAAGCTAAAACCAATAAGGTATGGACCTTTCAAGATACTTGATAAAATTGGTGAAAATGATTTTTGCCTTGATTTGCCAGCTTATATGCATATCTATTCAGTCGTTAATGTTGAAAACTTGAGATTGTATGAACCTTCATTGTTTGAAGATCCTGAAGAGCAAAGTCAGTTGCCTTCTATTGAGGATCTGTTGCTTGAGTATCTCAATAAGTTACAGAAGGACACAATTCTAGACAGGAGGGTAAGAACTTCACGTCGAGGGGATATTGAGTACCTGAGAGTAGGGCTCAAAGGTCCAAATCCAAGAAAAGCAAGATGCATAGAAATTGGACAAGTGAAGGAATTATATCCTCATTTGATCGACGCCTAAAACCAACTTTTGGTGGTCCAAAAGCTTTTCAGTGGGAAGGCGTGATCCAAAATGGATCTTAAACCCTCTAAGTCTAAGTATTCAAATATGTAAAAAAACGCAAACAGAGTATGGCAAAGAAACAATGATAGAATGGCAGAAAACCTAAATGTAGCGAGGAGTGAAGAAGCGCAACCTTAATGCCCCAAAGTCGTTGGATCTACGGGATCAACGGATGAGATTGAATCACATGTAAATCTGAGAATAGAACCAAGTAAAACTTCAGGCTATAGAATCAATGGCTACGTTAGCAGGACATGTGGCAACCTAGGATAGAGTCAGAGGTTTCTGGTGATGTCAGCATAGCGGATGAGGTGGCAGTCGCAGATTGTCTCACGGCATCAAAGATGTGGAACAGGGTTAAAAGTAGAAAATGCGATTAATGAGGTTAAACGCTATTTACCGCTAAACTTCATTAGGCAGCGGACTCGACGGATTTATGAATAAAACAACGAACCTTTTGAGTTTTGTGGTAAACGGTATTTCGGGTGGGCTTCAGGCAGTAAGTGGTATTAGAAGGGTTGCCTCTGATTCCATACACCAGCTGACCCATAGCATGCCGTAAGAGAGAAAACCGCTTTTTTCTGGCAGGTAATCTCCGTGAAAGTGGGCCACCTGAAATGGCCGTCAGCTGTTGGATTAGCGATCATGGATTAGACGGTGGAGATTGAGAAAGTTGTTTGATGATCGGGTTGGATGCGAACTGTCGGATGACGGCAAATCAAACGGTGCGGAATGTCAAAGGGTGTTGGTGGACGAGGCATGACAGCCGTCTGTCCATCTGTTTATGGATTTGTGTCAGAGGAAGGCTGATAGTCAGGTCCACCCGCGCCCTCTGGTCCCTTCGTTGGTAAACCGTTACAGTTTCCACAAGGGTAACGAAATGGTGTTAAAAATGATGATTAACACAAAAAATGCATAGATGCGAACAGAGGGAAAAAGGCACGAAGAGAGAGAGGCTGGTACTCTTTTAGACTTGAGGATTTCGAGTGAATCCTGTGTTAATGTCACTGTTGTGTTGAGACTCTGTTTGAGCTCACACTTGTAATAATCTGTTCTTGAAGACATAATATAGAGGTCGACACTGATAGCTTGGACTAGGAGACGTAGCCAGGGGGTCTGGTGAACTCCTTCATTATTTTTGACTGTGTTAATGTGTCTGTTATGTTTTCTAACTGTTAATGGTCTATATTATTCACAATCTTTTCGATCCATTGCACTAAATAATATAGGCATTCCTGCACATGAGTCTGTAATACCTTTTCTTCTTAATTTAGTATCCATTTCAGATCACGAGAAATATTTAACTGGCAGTTTTATTTATTATCGGGTTTGTGGGGAAGTCAAAGGGTTGTTGAAAAAATGGACGTGATAAGGTTTTGTTCAACAGGTTTAAAGTTTCGTTGAGTTTCGAAGGATGGGACCGTCCATTGACTGGGTGATCGAACGGTGATCACGCACAGCTCAGGCAGATGTGATAAGTTTACGAACCAGAGTCTAAATCCTTTTCAGTTCTGTGGTTTGCCATATTTCGTGTAAATCCACAGATTTTGTTGTTTTCGCAAAATAACCAAAGTTAGAGACAAACGACTAAGATTCCAAAGACAACGGTAATTGGTCACGTTTCTTTGTGTTTCTGCCAATTGGAACACTCCCGATACATACATGGGCCCAAGTCCATGCACGAAGTTTTGTCAAAATGCAATTTTTTGTGTTAAAATAGTTTAATTATTATTAGAACATCTACAGAGAAACTTCATCAATAGTCAAGCCACAGATCCAAACAACGAACAACCGTCATCAGTTTTCTAATTTCTGTTACTTCCTGTTATTTTTTTCTTGAGATTGAGGTGTCTTTTACCCTCCAATGTAACATTCTGTAATGATTTTTACTTTAGACAATTAGAAGATAGTTAAGTAGTTTGACAGTTTTGGTGATTACCAATTGTCTCATAATGTATAAAAAGAGGAAAATTTACAGAGAAGAGGTTCGAATTTTGGAGAACCTGGAGACTAGGCCATTGTATTCTTGATAAAACTGTTGATTAATGAAAGAATAAGAAGTTTTCCACACATTGTTGGGTATGATTTTGTGACTTCTCTGTTATGTGCCCTCATATGTTTTCTTCCTTTAAGTATGGTAATGAAGCAACAAGTCTTTATTTGCTTATGTAAATGAAGTTAAAATTCCTTAAAAGAGTGCTCCTATACTTGAAGTTCCTACCTCTACAATTCTTCTAAGTTATAGATAGTAGTTTTTGTGTAAAACAACATATTGTCTTTAACTTCTCTAAGTGTCATAGATAGTAGATTCTGTGTAAAACAACATATTGTCTCTGACTTCTCTTAGCATTCTTCATTCAACATTCATATTCAACAATCAAATGGCATTCTGAGACTTTCATGTCACCTAAGTATTGAGGGTTAAAAACCAGGTCTTTCAGGTCCTTCATTTGAGAATACAACATACAATTAAGTGACAACTAAGTGACATAAACAATAAACATTAATGTCTTAAGCACAATTTCTACACAGCCAAGAAATTGGTTTCTTAAGGGACAAAAATGGTCATATGCATGATGATTATGGTCATTGCATTTAAGATCTTGATATTATATTGTTAAAATTGGCAACTAGGGCCAAAATCCATGTGGGTCTTCTTATTTATGGCAACTGATATTTTTATTGGATTCCTCTCGTCGAGAGGTGTAGGATTGATCTAAAGATCATCCGATTCCAACATGTATTCACGGAGATATGAATTTATTTGTGTTATGGGACAATTCGTCAAGGTCAGCCAACAACCAAATTTCCCCCACTTGTGCTCAATGTTTTAGTATAAAAAGAGGTGGCTTGTTAGTCATTTGGACACACATACTCTTCTTGTGATCTCTTCCTCTCCACTTGTCTTTGGGTTTTGGTGGGAGGAGAGATCCTAAGATTCAATGCTGCCCTAATGGAGAAGTCTCTACGCTATCATAGGAGATGGGAAAGCTTTATGTTGTCATGGAGGACAACCCTTATCTTAGCTTCAAGAAGCCTTAACGCTACCCTGTGGAGAAGCCCTAACATAGGTTTAATACGCAGTCAAGAAGGGCAGTAGTGTAAGCTCTCAACGCAGCCTAGAAAAGGGTCTCTAGCCTAAATGGATGCCCTAGGACCTAAACGCAGTCATGGTAAAGAAACACAGATCTACACATTTCCTTATCTATCCCTAATACATTGTTCTAGGCGGCAAGTTGATGAGGGATTTCATGTGCCCTAACTGCTATGTGTACTAGCCCTAGTCGTAACCCTAATGGGAGTAATGTTGTCTTACCCTAGCCACAGTAAATGAAAAGATTTGGCCGCAGTCCTAGGGGATTTCTAGAGCTACAATACGTTTCCTAAATGGTTCAGTCTCAAGTCTACCCTAGCCACAGTAAACCATAGTCTTAAGGAGGAATGTTTAGGAGGACTTCTAGATTAAGAAGCGTTGTTAGGAGGACTGTTACAGGCATTTTAAGAGGGTTGTTATAGGCGAATAAGGAGGGTTCTACTACGCTGGCTAGAGGAACTGCTAAAACAATGAGAAACCTCAACCCGCTAATGAGAAGAAGCTCTAACAACATATAGAGTTTTGAAGGATTAGCATTGTATTTCATTGGTGAAACTGTTCCTAGGATTGTGGGGTTATAGCTTAACTTGATGCTGGGCTAGGCCGTAGGCCATAGCCATCAGCTAAGGCGGTTATATCATTCTGGGAAGCATGGCAGAAGTGGTATCCCTCCTTGACTGCAGGAGGAGGACAACATTATGGAAGATGCAACATGGTTGGATGCAACATGTTTAGATGTAGAAGATGGATGCAACTACATGTTTAGATACAGTGGTTGGTGCAGCATTGTTGTATTGACAACATGTTTAGATGCAACAGTTGGATGCAGCATGGTGTTAGAGACAAAAATGTAGTGCAGCTCGATGATGGGAGAAGCACAGTGATGCATAATGCAGCATGATGATGAAGAGCGGCATGTTGGGTACAACATGATGAGGCACAATTCAATGATGATGCAACATGGTGCAACACAATGATAGGTATGGCAAGGTGATGGAATCACCTGTGTTCGGATCAACTACCTCAAGTGTCATATTCTTAGAGAAGATCTCTGCTATTATTTATATAAGTCAAAATGTTAACTTCTGATGTATATGTACTATATCTCTCTCTCTACTAAACTATTGAAGAACATAAGAAAAACTAATCAAGGGTTTCCCCACATTGGGGTTTGTCCCTGGCTAGCGCCACATCTTGTGTCCTCCTGTCTTGGCTTGTTTTTTGTGATTTATGTTTATGTTCTATGCTGAGAGAAAATTTACTTCAATTTTCCATATTAGTTCAATATCAATTCTATATTATCAAGCCCACGTAGTTAACTGGGGGGTTAGAAGGGGGGCGGAGTTCCCCCTTCGTTGCGTCGATTGCGTAGCGGGGTGGGGGGGGGTGTGTCATAGGGGGTTTGAGGGGTGCAGGGAACCCCACTTTATGGGGTCTAGGGCAGCGGCTCGGAAAATTTTGTTTTTGGACCCTATATTAGGTTGGGCGGACCTACCTATGGTTTTGTGCATGATTTTTGCACATGGTTTTGGATGCGATGGTTTTTGGTCCATGGTTTTGGACGCGATGGTTTTCGGTCCATGGTATTGGATGCTTTGGCATGTATAAATATGTATTGTAACATTGAAAGGAACATAATGAAAAATCAAGCTGGTAGTCTCGGTTTTGGGATCTAGGGGAAAATCTCTGTGTATATGTGTTTTATGTGTTATGCTCACGCATTGTTTATTTTTTGTGTTTTAGAATTCTTATGCAGGTAATTTTTGTACGTGGTTAAAACCTACATTTAGTATCAGAGTTGTTTTGGCTTCAAGGAGATGCATTTGTTGCTGAGGGGTTTCGCTCGGGCCTGTGGTAGACCCTGTTTAGTGGGAGATCTGTGAGATCGATTCTGGTGGTGAAAGAAGATAACGAGCAGTGGAAAGATAGAGATTGAGAAATTTAATGGTTAGAGTTTTGAGTTGTGGAAACTCAAGATGGAGGATCTGCTGGTGGATAAATATCAGTGGATCGTGATAGATCCGGGTACTAAACCAATAGGAGTGTCCGATGAAGAATGGAAGAAGTTGGATTAGAAGGCTAAGAGCACAATACGATTGTGTGTCTCAGATTCAGTATTGTTGAGTGTATCAGGGGAAGCTACGACGAAGGCTTTGTGGGACAAGTTAGGGACTTTGTACCAATCTAAGTCTCTGGTGAATAAACTGTTCCTATGAAAAAAGCTGTATAACCTGAGGATGAAAGATGGAGACTCGGTGACAGAACATCTGAACGCATTTAACATTATGTTAAGTCAGTTATTATCTGTTGATATTAAAATTTCAGATGGAGGTAAGTGCATTAGTTTTTTGTGTTCTCTACCAGATTCGTGGGATAGTCTGGTTATTACAATAGGTAGCAATGCAACTGCCTTGCAGTTTGATGAAATAGTCTCATCCTTGCTGACGGAGGAAATGAGATGGAAATATGGAAAGCCAGAATGGTGATACCTTGTCTTTACGAGGATGGTCCCAGAATAGAAACAAAAATAAGTCATCGAGTGGGAGGTCTAAAGCTAGAGGGAGATGTAAATCTCCAGGAAAACCTTTAAAGGTGTTGTGCTGGAAATGTGGAAAGGAAGGGCACTACAAAAGGGACTGTAAATCTAAAGCTCCCAATAAAGGAAAGGGATTTGATGATGCTCCTTCTGCAGAGGCGAAAACCACCTCAGATGAAGGTGGGGATGTGTACTTGGCTTCTTCAAGTACACATGTAGATCACGAGGCATGGTTGATTGACTCAGGTGCATCCTTTCACTTCACTCCCCATAGAGAGTGGTTCTGCGAGTATAAATATGATGGTGGTGATGTCTTCTTGGGGGATGATAGGAAAGCTAGAATCGTTAGTCGCAGAAAAGTAAAGTTGAAGTTGCAAGGTGGAAGGGTTAGAACACTTTCGGGTGTTCTGCATATTCCTGCATTGGCCAGAAATTTGATTTCCGTAAGCAAGCTGGATGATGCAGGTGTAAAAACAATGTTCGAGAAGGATACCTGCAAAATGGTTCGGGGAGCACTGGTATTGATGCGGGGAGTTCGGATTGGAACTCTGTACAAACTGCAAGGTAGCACTTTTATTGATGGGTGCAACAGTTTGTGGTTCCTGAAAGTGGAGCAGAAAAGCTAGTGGTCTCTGGAGAGAAGACCATGCTGTGGCATCAAAGGCTTAGACATATTGGAGAGAAAGGCCTTTGAATACTTCATGGTAAAGGTATGATAGAAGGTATGAGTAATAGCTCTCTGGTTTTTGATTTGTGAAAATTGTGTATATGGGAAGCAAAATTGGGTGAGTTTCCCCTCTGGTGGTAAGAGGGCGAAACATATATTAGAGCTTGTGCACAGTGATGTGTTTGGACCTGTGAAGGTTCCATCACTGGGTAAATCTGTGTACTATGTACCATTTATAGATGACATCTCAAGGAATACATGGATATATTTCCTTAAGAAGAAATCTGAAGTCTTTGACAAGTTTAAAGAATTTAAGGCTCTGGTTGAAAACTAGACAGAGAAGAAGATAAAGGTGCTGAGGACAGATAACAGTGGAGAGTTTTGCAGCAAGGAATTTGAAGAGTTCTGTAAGAAGTGTGGTATAGCATGGCAAAAGACTACTCCATATACACCTCAGCAAAATGGAGTTGCAGAAAGAATGAACAAGACATTGATGGAAAGGACAAGAAGCATGCTCAGTGGTTTCGGGTTAGGACAAGAATTTTGGGCAGAGGTGGTGGAGATTGCATGTTACCTGGTCAATAGATCACCTTCATCAACATTGGAATATAAGACTCCACAAGAGGTATGGACTGGTAAGAAACCTTCTCTTTCACATCTGAGGGTATTTGGATGTGATGCATATGTACATGTTCCAAAGGAGAAAAGAACCAAGTTGGATAGTAAATATGAAAAGTGCATCTTTATTGGGTATAAGGATGGTTTAAAGGGTTATAAGCTTTGGAACCCAGTAACAAGGAAGGTTGTGTACAACCGAGATGTGGTGTTCAGAGAGGTGAAAGATGTTATTAAACATGAAGTCCAACCAAAGGAACCTGAGAAGATAGAGTTTGAGCTTAAGGAGGAAGATTCAGACTCTACAGCAAAGGAGGAATTAGAAGATGAAGAGCCACATACTCTGGGTGTGAGAAGATCAGTTCGAGAAAGAAGGCAGCCAGAAAGGTATAGTCCATCTGATTTCTATTCAAATTTTACTATATCTATTACTGATGATCCCAGAACTATGAAGGAAGCAGTAGATTCAGAGGATGGAAAACTCTGGAAAGAGGCCATGGTTGATGAAATGGCAAATTTGCACAAAAATGAGGCTTGGGATATGGTGGAGTTGTCGGCTAGAAGGAAACCCATTGGCAACAAATGGGTGTTCAAGAAGAAGACAAATGCAGAAGGAAAGGTGGAGAAATACAAAGCTTGGTTGGTAGAAAAAGGTTATTCCCAGGTGCTGGGAATTGATTTTGGTGATATTTTTTCTCCTGTTTCCAAGGTAACTTCTATTAGATTACTTTTCTATGTTGTTGTTGCTTTTGATTTTGAGGTAGAACAGATGGATGTGAAGACTGCATTTCTTCACGGGGATCTAGAAGAGGAGATCTACATGAAGCAACCTGAAGGTTTCGTGGTGAAGGGTAAGAAAGAACTGGTATGCAAGTTAAAGAAGTATTTGTATGGGTTAAAATAGTCACCAAGGATGTGGTATCAGAAATTTGATACATTTATATGGGGACTTGGCTTCATTGGAAGCAAAGCAGATCACTATGTGTATTTTAAATTAATTGGTGATTATTTATTTATCTGGTCTTGTATGTGGATGATATGTTGCTGGTTGGAAATGACAAAGAAATTATCCAGGATTTGAAGACCCATTTGTCCTCCAAATTCAACATGAAATATCTTGGTGCTACAAACTATATTCTGGGCATGGAAATTAAAAGAGATCGGACAAAGAGGAAGCTCTAGTTGAACCAAAGGAAGTATTTTGAGACAATATTGCAGAGGTTTAATATACAGGATAGTAAACCAGTGAAGGTTCCTATTCCTGTAGGTGTAAATTTATCTGCTGAACAGTGTCCCATGACACAAGAAGAGGAAGAGGACATGTCCCGTGTTCCATATGCAAGTGCAGTTGGTAGCCTGGTGTATGCAGTGGTCTATACTAGACCAGAAATTGCACATGTAGTGGGAGTATTGAGCAGGTTTATGTCAAAACTAGGGAAGGAGCACTGGACAATAGTGAAGCAAGTATTCAGGTATTTGCGTGGCACTAGTGATTATGGTTTATGCTACCAAGGAAGACCAGGATTGGACGGAGTGTTGGATATTTGTGGCTTTGTTGATGCAGACTAGGCTGGAGATCTGGATCAAAGAAGATCTACAAGTGGGTATGTGTTTAACCTATTTGGAGGTGGATTCAGTTGGATGAGTAAGAAACAATCTGTAGTGTCACTATCAACTACAGAGGCAAAATACATGGCAGCCACTCATGCAAGCAAGGAAGCAGTTTGGTTGCAGAGATTGTGTTCAAGTATGGGGTTAGTACAGGGAGCTATAAGGATAGGCTGTGATAGCCAAAGTGCAATTTTCTTGGCAAAGAACCCTGCATATCATTCAAAGACAAAGCACATTGATGTTCAATATCACTTTGTGAGGGATATGATAGAAGACAAAAAGGTGTTGCTGGTAAAGGTGGACACTTTGAAGAATACTGCAGATGCATTGAAAAAATCTATGAGCTCTGAGAAGTTCTCTTGGTGTAGAGAAAAAATGGGCATTGCAGGGCTGGATAAATGACTAAGCTCTCTTGTGGCCCCCTGTGGAAAGAAACAACAAGTGGGAGAATGTTGGGTTGTGTTATATTCTTTCCACGACTAGCCCACGTCATTAACTGGGGAGTTTAGAAGGGGGGCAGAGCCCCCCCTTCGTTGCATCGATTGCGTAGCGGGGGGTGGGTCACGGGGGGTTTGAGGGGCGAAGGTAACCCCACTCTATGGGGTCCGAGGTAGCACCCCGAATTTTTTTGTTTTTGGACCCTATATTAGGTTGGGCGGACCTACCTATGGTTTTGTGCATGATTTTCGCACATGTATATATATGTATTGTAACATTAAAAGGAACATAATGAAAAGTCAAGTTGGTAGTCCCGGTTTTCGGATCCAGGGGAAAATCTCTATGTATATGTGTTTTATGTGTTATGCTCACGCATTGTTTATTTTCTGTGTTTTAGAATTCATATGTAGGTAATTTTTGTACGGGGATGTATATGTACTATCTTTCTCTCTCTGCTAAACTATTGAAGAACATAAGATAACCTGATCAAGGGTTTCCCCACATTGGGGTTTGTCCTTGGCTAGCGCCACATCTTGTGTCCTCTTGTCTTGGCTTGTTTTTTGCGATTTATGTTTATGTTCTATCTGCATTTTACTATCATGTTAAATGTGATTGATAATATAGAATTGATATTGAGCTAATATGGAAAATTGAAGTAAATTTTCTCTCAACATAGAACATACCTAAAATTAACATGGTATAAGAGGTGAGGTGAAGACAATGCCAAAGCAAGAGTGAAAGAGCAATCGTCGAAGACAGTTGGGAAGGACAAAAGGCTCAATGGGTTCCTCATCCCACTTCAAAGTCAACAAGGGTGAAGTCGAAGCAGAGTATATTATCCGAGTGGCGCAGCGGAAGCATCTGATAGGCTACCTAAAGATCACTTCAACGGGAAGTCCGAATATAAGGGTGGAAGGAAAGGCAGATGCCTTGCTTGCAATAAGTTCGACCATTGTGCGAAGGAGTGTCTGAATGATAGGGACACATCACTTGATGATGATAAAAATCATTCTAGCGACATCTTCAATGATCGAAGGAATGACAGGTACCACGACAAAGGAAAAAGGAATGCAGGTCATCAAGGAAATGGTCGACTCTTCAAAGGAAGCAAGGAACTCTAGGTATGAAGAATCAAATGTTGTTTCTGATAAGCTGTTGTAGAGACTACAACCACCCTCCAAAATTTTTCCTTAGCCTGTTTTGGAGCCTCCCTACCAACCTTTCACAACACTTTGTCTTGCTTTGTCGAGTACTCAAGCTTAAGTGTTTTCCTCGCACAAAGACAGCTTGTCGGTCACAGTTGATCCATTCCCCTCACAGGCTGTTCACTTGGACTTGGTCCAGCTACAGGCTGAGCAACTTCTCCTTGAAAATTGCACGTTTCTGGAGGGCAGCCAACCTTCCCTCTAGAAATTGCGCAATCCTCTCTGGCAGCCTGCTGGGCTCCAGGATTACGCAATCCTGCCAGCCAACACTCCTAGCAGGATTTGTGCATATTTCCCCAGCAGGGCTGCTCAGCTCGAGATTTGCGAAAATCTGGGTAGTAGTCAACTACTCTGCCAAAAAAATGTGCAATCCTTTTGGGAAGTCAGCTCATCTCCCAGCCAGGAATGCACATTTTTCTCAAGCAGTTGAGCAACTGCATGCATGAGTAGTTCGGTTCATCAGTTCCACCCGGGACCAAGGAAAATTTACTTGCATGCATGCATGACTTCCTCTTACTGGAATAAAAATAGACAACATGTAAAAGGCATCCCATGATTCAGGGAGCTATTTTTAGCAGTGGGGGGTTACATGCAAAGTTGTTTTAGAAGTTTCCCTCCAAGTGTCGCTTTTTCCTAGATTTGTGGCATGCGCATCATTAGACCAAACTTATTTATTCGACGCATCAGAGCTCATTAATTCACATCGATCTTGGAGCTCTGACATCCCACAACACATCTAGGACTCTTCGACACATCCGGCTTAGTTATTCACAGGTAAGTGGCCGGAACTTGTCTTTTTCAACATTTCTGTCACTTTTTGTGTATTCGCTTGTGTGAGTATTATTTTATTGGTTTCTTTGAATGCTTTCTATCGTTTACATGTATACTATCTTGTCCTAGCTCTATTTCATTTTTCGTTGCTATCTCAATGCTGTCGCATGCATGAAACTGTTTTGCATGGACGTTCACCGAACCAGCGAACTGCCTCACCCACATGCATGTTGATCTATTTGTTGAATATTTCATTCATGTTTTGCATGCACTGTCAATCACTTCTGCTATCACTTAGTGTCACCATGCATTCACTGTATTATTTGCTTTCAGTTGTTCTTCGGTGAGTTGGGCCAACCTTGGCCCGGGCTCAGTGTTCACCAAGGTTGCATTACGCAATCTGGGGAAGGAAGGCTCACCTTCCTCTCCAGAAATGCAAATTCCTGCCCAACAATGGTCTCTAGGATTGTTTTTCACATTTCTGGAAGACAGTGGCTACCTATCCCAAGAAATTGTGCAAATTTGTCCCTGAGCCAACAGTCCTTCCCAACTGGAATTATGCATTGCGTAATCCTAGCAGCCAGCTGTCTGACTGGATTGTGCATTTCGCAGATCCAGCAGCCAATCCTACCTCCTAGACAGCCCAGAATTCCTTTGCATAGTTCTGGCAGCCAATCACCCAGCCTCCCAATAAAATTTGTGCAATCTTGCTCATTAGTTTCCCAGGTATGTGCCGTGTCCTTCCCCGAATTTGCTTTGTTTCCATTGACGTATTTCTTGCCATGCATGCTGCTTGTTTCAAGATCTTTCAGGTGTTCATCAATCTCAATGGCTTCCAAGAGAAAAAGATCACAGGATATTGATGGAGTTGTAGCTGGAACAACAGTTGAGAAAGTGTCCTCTAGTATGCCGTTCTATGAAGATATGAAGTTGTATTTATACAAGGACATCAAACTGAAGTGGCAAGAGGTTAATGAAACATTCGCAGGCACTTTCGGGGAAGACCTCAAAGACCATCAGGTGTATGTGAACATTCACAAGTCTAGCTTGTACCAGATTGCATGCAGATGCCTCACATTCCTATGCGCGGACATAATTCACTGGATCGTCTCTCACACTGATCCCGAGACGATGACCTTGAGCAGTGTTAGTGGGACAAAGCTTGCAACCTTCTAGGCATGAGATTATGATGAGAAGTATCATATGTTAGAGCACATGATTGTCATGAGTCCTCCATTTAGCTTGTCCAACAACAGATGTAACTCCAGAGACATTCTAAAGGATTGGGTAAAGGAGCCAGCTTGGTTTAGGATGACACCCAACCAGATCTACAAGACAAACATATTGAGGAAGGTGTACCGATACTTGGTCATATTCGCATGTCGACTGAGTGGCCAAGCAAGCACTGAAACCTTTCCTCAGAGTTGGGTGATTGCATTGGACCAACTGGCTAGAGAAGGAAGACCATGCAACTGGTCTGGCATACTGGCTCATCAGCTGAAGGAACAAGTCACGAAGGCTCAACAGTCACCCGAGGGTATGCATGCAGAGATTTATATGTCCGCCTACATCCTAGATGCAGTTTGTGCTTGACACGAGTTCCTGGGCTTGGAGTGGGCATGGTCAACGGCGGAGACTGTTGTGAACACGTATTTCAAGTTGTTGTCTGAATGCAGCTTCAGAGGAGTAATCATATGGTTGTTCGACCATTTTGTCACCCCAGTATATAGGATGATATTCAAACAGGATCCACACTGCATGTCAAAGGAAGCAATGGAGGCATTGTTAGGTATTGCAGATTGGTATGCCTCACCATCCGACACTTTCATCCGAATGTTCAGTGCGGAGAAGCCTCCTCATGTTTTTCCAAATTTTCCTTGGACATACTTGTCATGCAGGAAGTAGCATATCACATCTTGACAAGATTGACAACTAGAATGCAACGGAAGAAGAAGGCACCTTGGCCCAATATTCCGTTGCAGATTGGGTTATATGAGATCTGGAGTATCAAGCAAGCGGATGTCGAAGCAGAATAAATGAATAAGTACCCATTCGACCTATGAAACTTCAACCCGTATGACTCAAATTGCATTTTGAAGGATCACCGCATGAGGGTTCAGTTCAACTAGATCCATGGGGAATTTCATTGGGCTGAGGAAGACTCATGGAGGTATTGCTACAATTCCTATGGAACCAATGAACAGGTTGGCTTCGCCATAGAGTGGTTGGCAAAGCAGCATGAAACAACATCATGGAGAGTAGCAGCAGCAACAGAGGCAACATAGCCAAACATACCTGTGCGCGACAAAGGGAAGTGGAAAATTGTCGACTGCATGGAGGAGGAGAAAAGCTGCAAGTTTGAAGTAGATCCACTTGTAGAATAAGAAACTATGGCTATTCAGGCAAAGAGGGAGCACCGCGACAAGCACATCGCGTGAAGGCAGAGGGATAAGAAGAGAATGGAAGAAGCAGAGAAGGAGTTGCATGAGCTGAGAGATAAACTCTGGAAAGAATAAGAGCTGCGCCAACAGGAGAAGGAAGCACAACAACAACAGATACAGTAGAGGGCGCATCATGTGCAGATAGATGAAGCAGTGCCTGTACAAGTAGTTGATTCATTTGAACAACTAACATTAGGTGAGCATGGTGAATCATCATAGGGGAAAGACTTTGCTCATGAGATAGAACATGCGCTTGAATAATTGGATGCAGACATGGAGTAGTAGGAGTTGGAACAAGACATCGACCTCATGCCTCACCATAAAGAGGTTGACTCACCCACTTCAATGCATCCAGATGACGAGCAAGTCTCAAATGACCAAGGAGGCATTGAGATCCTTGGTGGTCAGCCAGAAGCAGAGATGCACAACATCTCCTTTGACGAATCTCATCATAGATTTGTGCAGTATCACAGAGTATCAACTCCATAGGACCAAACATATCCTGTGCAAATTGAAGAACAAGTGATCGTGACTGATGTGCACAAGTATCCAACTACTTTGGCCGATGCAACTAGAGTGTATGCCAAAGCCACTAGCTCAAGTGTTCGTTTCCTCATAGCTGAGAATGAATGAATGGCGAAAGAACTACAGGTGGCCAAGCAAGGAGGAGACTTGGTGACAATGTGCCTGAGCTGAACTGAATAAGGCAATACTAAATGAAGTATTGTCCCTTGACACAGTTATGCGAGCATTGTACTCCAAGTTTGGTACCGTGCACCAAGCAGTCGTCCATCTCCACGGATGGGAGAAACGATGTGTGAGAATAGCATGCATCTTGAAGAACATACATGATGCTATTGATAACATGCAAGCATGGACGTTGAAGTACAATGGAGCCCTGCTTCACTTGCCAAAGATGATGAGGGCCAATGCAGTCGAGCTGCAAGCACGTATCCGTAGTCAGAGTTGGAACTATGAAGACCTACTACAACTCATCACTAGCATACAGGCTTCCCATGCACGAGTATTCAAGAGCATGGAAGTTGTGGTGGCACACATGCGATCCCATCACTTGGGAATCTCACCTAGGAAACGACAAAGAAGTAGGTCCGACAGGAGCTTGACTCGTACTTCGACAAGTTGATGCACACCGCCACCAACCCAGACTTGCCTATCAGTGCAGACATCATTCACAAGTATGTTTCTGGTTCGACCACATTGAAGAAAATGATGCACATGCTTTCAGATGAGTTGGACAAAGGAGCCTGAGAAGTGTACCCGGATGCTATGGAGACAAGGTTCAGGTTTCAGGAAAATGTCATAGGGGAACACAAAGACACTATCAAGGACTACCAATCTTGGCATCAATATGTTACTATTGATTAGCATGAGGATGTTGAACTGTTGGACTTCTATAGTTGTCTAAGTCAGAATGATGTCTAGTTTGGCTTGTTCAAGCCATTGTTCACATGGTTACATGTGCATTGTAATGTTGAGTCATTTCAAGTGTAAGTCAAGTCTTAATAGCGGATGTAACAGTGATAGAGTAGGTGAAGAGTCATGAGGGTAGTCGAATGGTCGAAAAGGGGAATGTCAAGGGTCACCCTACCCTTTGCTATAAATAGTCCCTCATAACTCATTGTATAGGCTTTTGGTCAGCCAAGCTTCTGATAAGACTATCTTGGAAAGAGCTTGGATAGTATTGTAACATGCTTTGGCTTCTCCACTGTATGGAGCTAGTTCATCTCTTTGGAGGAGTAGGCAGATGTGGCTATAATGTTACACTAATGGAGCTAGCAGGTTTACATGGATGTATTGTATGATTGGAACTTACACTTCTTTATATAATAAGAGCCAACACATTTTCATGCATATGTTGTTATTGTATTTGGACTGTTTCGGTTGCCTTAATGATATATGTTGTTTAACTTATGTATTTGTGTATGAACTAATTCGCATGCAATTATATGAATCTTGTTACAAATACGCTGTTGGTTTAACCATCACTTTGGATTTTCTACTGCTCTGCTTTCCAACTTGTGATGCATCTTCGCTTGTGTGTTTCCTTCCTAGTTGAGTACTGATACAGGTTGTCAAGGGGCGCACTCATCCCACCCCCTTTGTGTTAGAACCTCTCATGCACCTTCCTTGACTCACTGCAGCAGTCACATCCTTGTTACTGAGAGAGTTAACTTACTTGCATCTCTGCGACATCACGGTCAAGGCATTACCTTACGACCCACTGCTGGGACTCCTACACCAAATAGTCTGAGGTCTAATTGGTACTTCTTACCAAGGAGATCCCCTTGACATGTTGGCGGGTCCAACACCGTCAACATTTCTGGCGCTAGAAGGAGGGCCTGATGACAAGCTATGTCCTCTCATCTAGTTTTGAACCTTTGCACATCTTTCATGGAGTCTTGCACTCTTCTTCCCTCGTGGTGTTTTTCGAATCGTGAATATGTCTCCATCACGGGGAAGCTTTTCAATCTCTTGTCCACTTTCATGTATGATGGTGAAGGCGAAGTGGCCTGGCCTAAGCACTTACATAACTTTGTTTCCATGATTCATGAGGAAGATGATTTTTCTGACGAATAGGCCGGTTTGTTGCTTGCATACACACTTCGCGAATCTCCATTTCGTTGGGTGCTCAACCTACCGGCTGACACCATGCACTCATTTGAGCACTTATGTGATCTTATTGAAGACACGTTTTATCATTTTGATCCAGACCATCTTGACCACAAACTGTCACAGCAACGGAGGGCTCCGCATGAATTAGTTATTGATTTTTGGCAGCGCTTCTGTGACTTGCAGTTTCAAGCTTCGAGGAGCCAGATGAAATTTTCTTATCTTTAGGACCGATTCAAGTATTGTCTTAAGAAATCTGCCCGTCCCAAGAGAAAGTTTGAAATCAAGCCTCACTCAACATTCTTCAATTATGGAGCTGTGCAATCTCATGTGGACGTGGACACCGTCTCAACTGATTGTCCACTTTCCTCTCATTCAACAACTCCACCACTACCAAGTGATGCTGAAGAGCATGCTCACACGCCTGTTCATCTTTCACATTCTCCCAACATCACTTCACTCAATTTTCGTGCATATTTGGTTGTGAGTCTTTCTAATTCTCATATGCATTCTTGTCCACTAGCTCCATCTTTGCACTCGGGTGTTCCTCCGAATGATGATGTCTTGTGTTCGTCCATTCCAGACTCTTCACTTGTTGTGAATGAGGAGCAACCCATTGACGGAGTTGGTGTTGCACAACCAACATGCGCTGTCATTCATGAAGAGTATGAGTGGGAGCTTGAGCATCAACACTCGACAAAGGATGACTCCCTTCCATTCGAGCCCCCTCCATTCTTTCCTAACCTCTTTGGTGAACCTGCCATCCATGATTTTGCATGTGTGTCTTCATCCACAGATGCACCCATTGTTGATCACTCACAGGACTCACATGATGTTAGTCCATCATTTGGCAACGGAGGAGATAAGTTACCCAATGAAGATCCACTTGATCCTTAATCTGTCTTTTCCGCAGAAACAGAAGATGAGTTTGTTCGCTTTTCATCTACCCCTCTGTTTGATTTATTTGATCATGAGGATGCTGAAGAATTCATTGATTTTTCTTATCGCGGCAGTCGTGATCCATTTACTTCCATATTTTTTTATCACAATCATGACTCTTTCGCAGTGATATTTTGAAGCCACCATTTATGATGATCTATCTGATGATGAAGCTGAAACACCCAAGACCATTGAGGCACTTCAGCCCGAGCTGATATGTCAGGTCCTCGCTCTCTTGGGGTTAGTCTCACTTCCGATCATGAAATTGTTCAATCACCCAAGGCTCCTCATCACTCATTTGTAAGCATTGAAGATCCATCTCACACATAGATCACACTTCACTCGAATTGCATGATCCCATTGCTCATGCATTGAAGGAGTCTTATGTTGCAAGCACTTGTTCGCGACGCAAGTTATCTTTGTTTCTTTCGTTTGCTTGCATGCCATAGACAAGATTATGCTTATTCTTCAAAGATGCATGTAGTGTCACACATCACCATGATAAGTCCACAGACTGTTCGCCATGCACTTGTACTCACTTATGTTCTGTGGGCACTGTCAGACACGAAGTGTGGTTGTATTCATTGTTATATCTTTCTTGCTTGCTGGTTCACACAACTAGGTTTCTCGTGGACCAAGCCTTCACCAACATGGTTCTACCAATGCGCAGGTGGTTGCATTGGAAGTATCACTTCACGTGATCAGGCCCATGCACCGTTAGTGTAGGAGTAGGAGTAGTGTTTTCTTTCAATTGTTTGCCTGCATTCTTGTCTGCTTACATGCTTTGTTTGCTGGTTTGTTTGCTTACTTGCTTTGTTTTCAGCTTCGCTTCTGCTTTTTCCTTTGCTTTGATGTTTGTTAGTTCGTTTGTTTCGTTCATAGGTTAGTTTTTCATGAAACCATGTATGACTCTTGAAACAAGCCAGGTGAAGTACAAGAGTGCTTGTACAACTATCACTACTTTGTTATCTATCATCTTGCCTCTGTATGGTGAGCTTGTTACTCTAAGTCCATGATACGTCGAAGGAAAATACGTACTGTTCGAAGTGGACCTTGGCGATAACACAACGCTTGCGCGCTAACTAGTGTCACCTTCTCTAGTCGGTTGTTTTTGGGTTAACCCTTGTTAGCTCAGCCAAGTAGAGTAAGGTGAGGGGGAAAACCTTAACAGGCACATCAGAGAAATAATAAACTACTCCTCTATTGGAACAACCTCTTCTGCTCTCAATAAGTCGGGATCCCTCTTCTGCCTCTGAAATTAACAAGTGCTTTGCACAGTGAAAAATGAAAAATGAAAAGTAAAATAAAAAAATAAATTCAAAATGGAAAATGAATAAGGTGAAAGAAGAGAAAGGCTTCCTGTGTAGGGAGGTGATGTAAGTAACTCTGCCGGGGTACTGACCAGGCTCGCTAGTAGCGGAGCCATGCTTGTGTTCCTATGTGACTCCACTGGGGTACTGTCCAGGCTTGCTGGCAGTGGAGAAACACTAGAGATGAACCTAAGACTCTGATGACTATACTGCTTGTGCACCTATATACCCCTCAACCCCAATCGAAACAACTGTGTTGCCTTGGTTTGGAATGTGTGTCAATCGACCAAGGGTTTGGCAGATGCTACATCTTATAATCAAGTTAGTGTGAAACCAGGATGAGCTGAGAATTGAACAATACTTCCGGAGGTGTTTGACTTGCTTTTCACGAACAAGGTCCATTAAGAGAGCTAGATTTCTACCAGTGTGTCACCAAGTGTTATAGCGATGACAACTACCCTCCAAAATTTTTCCTTATATTTTTTTGGAGCCTCCTTACCAACCTTTCATAGCACTTTGTCTTGCTTTGTCAAGTACTCAAGCTTCAATGTTTTCCTCGCACAAAGACAACCTATTGGTCACAGTTGATCCATTCCCTTCACAGGCTATTCATCTGGACTTGATCCAGCTACAAGCTGAGCAAATACCCCTTGAAAATTGTGCATTTCTGGAGGGCAACCAGGCTTCCCTCTAGAAATTGTGCAATCCTCTCTGGCAGCCTGTTGGTCTCGAGGATTGCGCAATCCTACCAGCCAACACTCCAAGCAGGATTTGTGCAAATTTCCCCAGCAGGGCTGCTCAACCCCGGATTTGCGCAAATCAGGGTAGCAGTCAGTTTCTCTGCCCAGGAATTTCACAATCCTCTTAGGCAATCAACCCAACTCCTAGCCAGGAATGCACATTTTTCTCAAGCAGTTGAGCAACTGCATGCATGAGCAATCTAGTTGACCAGTTCCACCTGGGACCAAGGAAACTTGACTTGCATGCATGCATGAATTTCTCTTCCCAAAATAACAAGAGACAACATGCAAAAGGCATCCCATGATTTAGGGAGATATTTTTAGTAGTTGAGGGTTACATGCAAAGTTGTTTTAGAAGTTTCCCTCCAAGTGTCGCTTTTTCCTAGATTTGTGGCATGCACGTCATGAGACCAAAATTATTTATTCGACGCATCAGAGCTCATTCATTCAGATCGATATTGGAGATTTGAAATCCCACATCACATCCAGGGATATTCAACACATTCGGCTTAGTTATTCACAGGTAAGTGGCCCAACCTGTCTTTTTCAGTGTTTCTGTCGCTTTTTGTGTATTCGCTTGTGTGAGTGTTGTTTTCCTGATTTCTTTGAATGCTTGCTGTCATTTACATGTATACTAGCTTGTCCTAGCTCTGTTTCAGTTTTTGTTGCTATCTCACTACTGTTGCATGCATGAAACTGTTTTGCACAGATGTTCGCCGAACCGACGAACAACCTCACCCACATGCATGCGGATTTGTTTGCTGAATCTTTCATTCATGTTTTGCATGCACTGTCAATCGCTTCTGATATCACTTAGTGTCACCATGCATTCATTGTCTTATTTGCTTTCAGTTTCCCATCGGTGAGTCGGGCCAACCTTGGCCCGGGCTCTGCCTTCACCAAGGCTGCATTACGCAATTTGGGGAAGGAAGGTTCACCTTCCTCTCCAAAAATTCACATTCTTGCCCAACACTAGCCTCCAAAATTTTTTTGCACATTTCTGGAGGACAATGGCTGCTTGGCCCAAGAAATTATGCAAATCTATCCCTGGGCTAGCAATCCTTCCTGGCTGGAATTGCACATTGCACAATCCTAACAGCCAGCTGCCTAACTGGATTGCGCATTTCACAGATCCAGCAGCCAGTCCTTCCTCCCAGACTACCTTTTGTGCAGTAAATTCTGGCACCAATCACCCAACCTCCCAGTAAAATTTGTGCAATCTTGCTTATCAGTTTCCTAGGTATGTGCTGTGTCCTTCCCCGGATTTGCTTTGTTTCCACTAACGTATTTCTTGCCATGCATGTTGCTTGTTTCCAGATCTTTCAGGTGTTCATTTGTCTCAATGGCTTCCAAGAGAACATGATCACAGGACATTGATGTAGTTGCAGCTAGAACATCAGTTCAGCAGGTGTCCTCTAGTTTATCGATCTATAAAGATACGAAGCTATATATAGACAAGGACATCAAATTGATGTGGCAAGAGGTTAATGAAACAATCATAGGCACTTTCGAGGAAGACCTCAAAGGCCGTCTTGTGTACGTGAACATTAACAAGTCCAACTTGTATCAAATTGCATGCAGATACCCCGCGTTCCCATGCGCAGACATGATTCATTGGATCGTCTCTCACACTGATCCCGAGACGATGACCTTGAGGAGTGCCAGTGGGATGACAATTGCAACCTTCTGGGTACAAGATTATGATGAGATGTATCAAATGTCAGAGCCTATCACTGTCATGAGTCCTCCATTCAGCTTGCCCAACAACAAAGCTAATTCCAGAGACATTCTGAAGGATTGGGTAAAGGAGCCAACTCGTTTCAGGATGACACCCAACTAGATCTACAAGACAAAGATATTGAGGAATGCGTACCAATACTTGGTCATATTCACATGTCGACTGAGTGGCCAAGCAAACACTGAAACCTTTCCTCAGAGTTAGGTGATCGCATTGTACCAACTGGCTAGAGAAGGAAGACCATGCAATTGGTCTGGCATACTGGCTCATCAGCTGAAGGAACAAGTCATGAAGGCTCGACAGTCACTCGAGGGTATGCATGCAGAGATTTATATGTCCACCTAAATCCTAGATGCAATTTGAGCCCAACATGAGTTCCTAGGCTTGGAGTGGGCATGGTCATCGACGGAGACTATTGTGAACACATATTTCAAGTTGTTGTCCGAATGCAGCTTCAGAGGAGTAATCATACGGCTGTCCGACCATTTTGTCACCCCAGTATATAGGATGATATTCGAACAGGATCCACCCTACATGTCAAAGGAAGCAATGGAGGCGTTGTTAGGCATTGCAGATTGGTATGCCTCACTGTCCGACACTTTCATTTGAATGTTCAGTGCGGAGAAGCCTCCACATGTTCTGCCAAAGTTTGCCTTGGACATACTTTTCATACAGGAAGTAGCGTATCACATCTTGGTAGGATTGACAGCTAGACTGCAGTGGAAGAAAAAGGCACCTTGGCCCACTCTTCCGTTGCGGATTGGGTTATATGAGATTTGGAGTATCAAGAAAGAGGATGACGAAGGAGAACATATGAAGAAGTACCCATTCAACCTTTGAAGCTTCAACCTGTATGACCCACATTGCATGAAGGATCACTGCATGAGAGTTCAATTCAACTGGATCCATGGGGCATTTCATTGGGCCGAGGAAGACTCATGGAGGTATTGCTACAATTCCTATGGAACCAATGAACAGGTTAGCTTTGTCGTAGAGTGGTTAGCAGATCAGCATGAAGCATCATCACAGAGAGCACCACCAGCAGAGCCAAGCATACCTGTGCGTGACAAAGGGAAGAGGAAGATTGTTGATCGCAAGGAGGAGGAGCAAAGCTGCAAGTTTCGAGCAGATCCTCTTGTAGAACAAGCAACTATGTCTATTCAGGCAAAGAGGCGGCAACGCGACAAGCGCATCACGCGAAGGCAGAGGGATAAGAAGAGAATGGAAGAAGAAGAGAAGCAGTTGCATGAGTTGAGGGAGAAAATCCGGAAAGAACAAGAGCTGCATCAATAGGAGAAGGAAGTGCTACAATAGCAGATACAGTAGGGCGAACATCATGTGCAGACAGACGAAGCAGTGCCCGTACAAGTAGTCGATTCATTTGAACAACTGGCATCAGGTGAACATGGTGAACCATCGCAGGGGCAAGAATTTGGTCATGAGATAGAACAGACACTTGAACAGTTGGATGCAGACATGGAGCAACAGGAGTTGGAATAAGACACTGATCTCATGCCTCACCACAAAGAGGTCGACTGCATCCAGATGATGAGCAAGTCTCAAATGACCAAGGAGGCACTAAAGTGTTGATAGCCAAGTTGGTAGACACTGTACCAGCTTGCGACACACAAGTCTGCAACTCCTGCAACCCTATCTGGATAGCCCCTAGGATGATCTGCTGCTATTGTTCAAATTGTTGCAGGGCCTCCGTGGTGACATCCCTAATTGTGTCATCGATATCATGTAAGTCGCCCTCTGTCAATGTGATATGAACCAGCGAGGTATTGGTCACCTTTGATTTCTTCCTGGACCCTCCCTTCTTAGGCGCTTAATGTGGGCAGACGTCTCCTGAGGGTCTGCACCGTGTTGTTCTGTTTCTTCCTCTTCTGTCTCAGGTGAGGGCGACCTCGTACCTTTGTTAGAGCCACGCTCTGTTCCACCTGTCTGCTTTCTGCCTACTTTCTTGCCTACTCCACCTAGGCCTTATCAGTGGCCTCCTTTTTCCTCTTCTCAACCAGCTGTGCCATCTTCAGCTTGGCCTCCTCCTCCTTCTTCTGCGCTGTGGAATTTCTCCCGCCGACTGCCAAGTCCGTGGTAGTGTGCCACTCTGCAAGCCATTGATCAAGCACCACATCAATGGCGTCATCCATGGCCAGATACGACAAGTCATACCACTTCTATGTAGGGTCCTTCTGCGCCCTGATGGATACTCAATGGAAATTGGCTTTTAACTCGACGTAGCCCTGCAATTTGGCGTACACTATATCACGACTTGCTATTGATGGCCATCCTGATGTTCATCTTGTTGAGTCCCAAACTTGCATCTTCCCTATACACCTTTTTAGCCTTCTTTTCCAGTTACTTGACCCACCAAGCTATCAAATCATTGCATATTAGTTTAAAAAAGAGCTTATAAAATGGTTTCCTAACTATGTCTTGTGACTACTGTTTGATCTAGATTTTTGCTGAGTCAGCTGCGGAATCTTGTCAGTTTCCGCAGCCAGCTTAACTTTCCGCAGCCATTTTGTTGAAGTCTATGTTACAGGTGTCTACTGGAGAATCCGGCCACATGGGCAAGATGCAAATGATGTGTACATGGAACGTGTCCCCTTGGTTCAGCTGAATCACTCACAAAAGGCCATGGTCAAGGACAGTCGAAGCAGTGGTCAACCTAAGAGTTTTGCGGTGGCACGACTCTGTTTTTCACCACGTGAAGACCTGCATGGTAAATTCCTCAATCCCCGAAGTTGTGCTAACACCTGTGGACCACTTCGTGAACCAAATCGAATAGCCACCACTCCTTAGATTTAATTGTCACGGCTACCATATTGCTAGATCTCAGGACGTGGTTATTCACGTGTCTGTTTAGTA
The DNA here is from genome assembly GCA_031772625.1 of Pinus tabuliformis. Taxonomy (NCBI): domain Eukaryota; kingdom Viridiplantae; phylum Streptophyta; class Pinopsida; order Pinales; family Pinaceae; genus Pinus; species Pinus tabuliformis. The sequence continues at coordinate 2,019,103,899 of CM062819.1, forward strand.
GCGCAGAATTTAGGAATTAGTTGTAGCATCCTCAGTTATAAATAACGCGTTATCATACACTTGTTAGTTGGCTTTTATATGTAATCTTGACTATTTTACGAGCCCACTGTGTCATGCTCTATCTTCATGTTTTGACTGCATTCTAATATATGAGAAGACAATGTTATTAAAGTTCAGTTTGTGACTGATTGTTCATTGGCCGAGGTTGCAGAGGGCCCCTGTACACCAAGGCTCTCTAACTACTGTATAGTTTCTTGCTTTCCTTCATTATGTTACTGTTTCCATAATCATTTACTTGTATATATTACACTGTTCTGATATTCATGTTAATTGCTGTCCATATTTTCTTTTATGCTTTCTCATGACTGTTAACTGATCAATGTTTTTCTTTCAAGTTCTTGTAGACAGCCTGGGCAATTTCACATAGTTTTAATGACTAAAGACATGAAATCATCTTGTCCTTTTGCTGATTTATTTTCTGAGTTTTAATTCCAGCATTGCTATTTCTTTCAATTCCGTTTTTCTCATTTACTTTCATGCAATTTAGATATCATATTACTCAATTTGTTTATGATTACCTCCTATAGCCAGAGCGACTCAAATGGTGAGGGGTCAGAATATGAGTTGATGTAGTGTGATTTAGTTTAATTTTCTGCAAGTTAGTGATTAGATTACTCATGTCATTTTCAGTTATCTCCTATAGCCTGAGCGAGTCAAATGGTGAGGGATTGGAAGTATGAATGCGTAGTTTGATCTTAGTTTCATTTTATGCAATTTAGACATCAGATTATCTTGCTTACAATTTTTGAATTGCTTTGAGTTCAACTTTTCTCTTTTTATACAGCAGCAAGGATACTGGGCTTCATTGTCACTAGCTCACTGTTTGGTACATTTTTATTTTCTCTTAGGAATTGATTTCATCACTGCAAGTTTTAAAACCTTTTTGAGAACTTTGAAGTTTGGAAATCATTTTAGAAGTCGCCATCGCCATCCATACTTGACTTTCAATTCTGCCATCTCACATTAGGGAATCAAAAAAAGATAAACCCAAAAACAAACCAAAAAAATAAAAAACGACAAAGAATTAAGAAATCGGTTATCTTGCATATACAGTGCACTTCACTTCAGCAGTTTACGACTCTCGGATTGACATTTTAAATAACAATTTAGAACACACTAAATTGACCAGACATTTTGGCGCCGTTGCTGGGGAAGTGAAACTAGGTATCCAATTTCTTAAAAAAAAAAACAAGAAAATTTCAAGGAAGGTAAAAATTGATAACTTCTCAAAGTATGATCTCCTCTTGCACCTAGTGTAATCTGGAGGATCAGAAAAGACAGTTACTGGTCTAATAATTTCTTGAGTATGCTCTCTTCTTTCACCTAGAGTGACCTGGAAGATCAGAAAGAGAATTATTAGCCTGACTTGAAGAAAAATAAAAAAAATGACATGCATAGAGCAAGAGATTCTAGGGGAAGGTTTATAGCTAGGGCTAAGAGTTCGATTTTTACAACTCCATCTACTTCAAGGTATAGACAAGATACACCTCCATCATCTCCAACTCACACTCCTAGCCTTAGGATTCCTGGAATTCAAGAGGCAGTAGCTGAATTAGGAGACTCTCCCACACTATCCATCGAATCTGAGTTAGGAAAAGACCCTTTCTTTACTTCTACAGGAAAACACATTGTAATTGAGGAAGTAAAATCACCTGAAGAGGAAGAAGGAGAAATTCCTCCTCATTCGCCATTAATAGAAGAACCAGAGGATTCTGAAGTCTTTGAGGAAACTATCATGGCAGAGGAAGTAGTAAATGGATTTGGAGGAGGTAGAGGTAGAGGTAGAGGAGGAGGAGGAAACAATGGAGGAGGTAGAGGTAACAATGGGGGAAATAGGGATGGAGATAACTCATTTGGATTTCCCATAGTTGATGAGGAATATCGAACAACAATGAAAAACATCTCACCTTCTGTCCTCCCAAACTTTCATGGGTTGCGAAGTGAGGATCCTAAAACATTTCTATTTGAGTTTGAAGTTGTGTATCGAACTTATGATTATATGGAAGACTCTCAAAAACTCAAATTGTTTCCTTGAACATTGAAGGGAGCTACTTTAAAATGGTTCATGGGATTAGTCACTCAATCCATTAGGACTTGGAATGATATGAAACAAACATTTTTGGATAGATACCTGGACTATTGTATGTCCACCAATCACAAGGATGAGGTATTCAAAATGGTGCAAAAAGAAGATGAAAACTTGGAGGATTTACTTGAAAGATTTCAATACAATCTGAAAAGAGAAAAAATGAATAACTTAGATGAGGAAACCTTGAAAGCCCTTCTATTAAAATCCATTAGAGATGAATGGATAGATATTTTGAACATGATGGGAAAAGGAGATATATCTCAACTTCCACTTCATGATATAGCAGAGCTATGTGTCCATCTCTCAAGGGGAAAATCTAAAACTGGGAAAGGGCCTAGAGATCCTTCTCTCATTAGAGCAAACAAATCTGCAACTAGATCAGTAAGTAGGGCTGAGATTGGCAACATGCTTGATGAGTTCAAAACTGATATTTTAGGAGGTCTTAGTGAGCAACTAGACACCCTCAAGATACAAAACAAGCAGAAAGCAGAAGCTGAAGCTTTGGCCATCTTTTGTCCGAAATGTAGGAAGAAACATGCTCTAAGGGAATGTCCCTTGGATGCAAAAGTTGTAGAAACATGTGTGATTTGTTCAGAAAACCATGAGACCAAGGATTGTCCTTCAATTCCTGGGCTCAAAGCTGTCTTTCAAGAAGATCCAAATTCAATTGAGTCTCTCTGTTTTGTTTCAAGGAGACCTTGGCAGGGGCAACAAAATCAAGGGTTTAACAACCCTATGAACTTTCAACCCCCACCAAATTGGAATCCTTGGCAACAACCTTGGTCCCAACCTCAAAATCCATTTCAATCATGGGTACAAGGTATGAAAAATCCTTATGGGAGATTTGCTCAATTCTATCAATATCCTCCATCTTTTCAAAATCAACAAGCTCCACAACTTCCAAATCAAAATCCACAACTTTCATTACCATTCCCACAACAACAACAACCTTCTCAACAAAATCCAAATTCCCAACTCTTGCTTCCATTCCAACAGAAGAAAAATCAACTACCTTCCCAGCCATTGCCAAACCCCAATAATAAAAATCCTCAAAATTCTTACATGTTAGAAGGACAACAATTTCCTACTTATATCATTGTTCCTCTCAATGATGTGCAACTCAGATCTGGTAGAGTTTTAGACAAGCCTTCTATAGATGCTCAAAAGCAAAGCATTTCTGAGGAAGATTCTCTTGAAGCTAATAAAGGTTCTAAAGCATCTCTTCAAAACCCAAGCACTCAAAAAGAAAAAGAAAAAGAGTCAACCCCCACAACTCCTATAGTTGAGCAACCTGCATCTTTATCTACACCTCCTTTTCCTGAAAGATTACAAATTGACAAAGGGGTGGAAAAAATAAATCTTGTTGCCTGACTGTGATTTTCTAGATGAATTAAAGAATGTTTGTATCAAGATTCCCTTGTTACAAGCCATTAGAGAAATTCCTATTCTAGCAAAAATAATAAAGGAGTTGAGTCTCAAAAGACCAGGAAGGAAACCAAGAGATACAAGAAGAATCCACCTGGTAGGAAAAATTGCAGATATCATGATGGGAAAAATTACCATGCAGAAGTATGTAGATCTCGGTAGTCCAATTGTCAAAACACATATCAATGGGGTAGAAATTCCAAATACTTTGATTGATTTAGGGGCTGCTATCAACATTATGAGTAGACAGACTATGGAACAACTAAAACTTCCTAATCTTCTTTTTACACCTACTTTACTGCAACTTGCAGATCGATCAATTATCAAACCAGATGGTGTATTAGAAGACATTTCGGTCTCCTTAGATTCTTGGGAATATCCAGTAGATTTCATGATTTTAACTCCCAAGAGTAATCTAGGAGGGCATCCACTCATCTTAGGAAGACCTTGGCTAGCCACAGCTGATGCTTTTATCAGTTGTAGATCTGGGGATATGTATATTTCTGATGGTAATTCGACAAAGAAATTCAATCTGTATCCTCCAGCAAAAGCAATTACATAAGTAGGAGATAATGAATGGGTCGATGATGAGGATATTATACAACCTATCTTTACCATTTCTGAAATCAGTGAAGATAGTCAAATTCTGAACACATAAGAAAATTTTGAAACATCTTCAGAATATGACCACACACAATTTCAGTTAGATTCTGACATTGAGTATTTGTCATCTAGACAAATGTCTCTTTACTCTATGGAAGAGTTTGGTAGTTCCGCTATTGAGATCTTTCCAGGTAAAACATTGAATATCAACAGGAACTTGGAAAAATCACAACAGGGAGAGTTAACCAAAATCTTGCAAAAACATTCTACTGCATTTGCATGGGAATATACTGATATGAAAGGTATTGACCCTAAGACTTGCATTCATCACATCTACATCGAGGAAAACAGTAGACCAATCAGACAACCTCAGAGAAGGATGAATCCAAACCTTAGGGAGATAGTGAAAGAAGAGCTCCAAAAACTACTCAATGTAGACTTCATTTATCCAATTTCAGATAGCCGATGGGTTTCTCCTTTGGTTATAGTACCTAAAAAGAATGGTAAATGGAGGGTATGCATTGATTACAGGGAATTGAACAAAGCAACTTTGAAAGATCACTTTCCTTTACCCTTTATCGATCAGGTATTAGATACTCTAGCAGGCAAAAAGTACTTTTCATTTTTGGATGGTTTTAGTGGCTATAATCAGATTCAGGTAGCACCTGAAGATCAAGATAAGACCACATTTACCTGTCCATGGGGAACTTTTGCCTACCGAGTGCTTCCTTTTGGATTATGTAATGCACCCGCAACATTTCAAAGGGCAGTATTAGGAATCTTTTCTGATCTAATCCATGATTGTGTAGAGGTTTATATGGATGATTTTACAGTTTATGGTAATTCATTTGAAGAGGCATTAGAGAATTTGGAAAAAGTCCTTATAGGATGTAAAGAAACAAACCTTTCATTGAGTCATGAAAAATGCTTTATGATGTTTACTGAAGGTATTGTTTTGGGACATCATATTTCAGGGATGGGATTAAAGTTGATAGATCAAAAGTTGAAGTCATCTCCAAGTTGCCTATTCCAAATTGTCAAAAAGATGTCAGAAGTTTTCTGGGATTTACTGGGTACTATAGAAGATTTATAGAAAACTTCACCAAAATAGCATCTCCACTCTTCAAATTACTTACAAAAGACTGTGAATTCAAATGGGATCCTGATTGTGATTCAGCATTTGAAACTTTGAAAACAAGAATATCTGAGGCACCCATTTTGAGAGGACCAAATTGGAAACTTCCTTTCCATATCTCTACAGATGCTTCAGATACAACTTTAGGAGCTGTGTTGGGTCAAAAGGATTTAGTTCCTTATGCCATTTACTATACTAGTAAAAATTTGACTCCCACTGAGTTGAATTATACTGTGATTGAAAAAGAGTTCTTAGTTGTTGTTCATGCAATCAATAAGTTTAGACATTATATAACAGACTATGAAACTTTTGTCCATACTGATCATTCTGCAATTAGATATCTAATGAAAAAACCTGTTACTAATGGCAGAGTTACAATATGGCTCTTACTTTTACAAGAATTCAATATTACTGTGTTGGATAGACCAGGGAAACAAAATACAGTAGTTGATTTCTTGTCAAGGATCCAAAATACTAACGAAGATTCTCCTGTAGAGGATAAGTTTCCAGATGAATATTTATTTGCAGTAACTACTAAGAGTCCTTGGTATGCAGATATTGCTAACTATTTGGTTACAGGGAAGCTACCTCCACATTTATTTCCTAGTGAAAAAAGAAGAATTATTAAGGAGAGTTCAAAATATTCTTGGATTTCTAACGAATTGTTTAAAACATGGCTAGATTGTGTGATCAGAAGATGTGCTCGGGAAGATGAAATTCCTGACATCCTCAAGGCATGTCATGATGAACCATGCGATTGACACTTTGCTGACAAAAGGACGGCCTATAAAATCCTTTCTTTAGGATATTATTGGCCTTCCCTCTTCAAAGATACAAAACAATATGTCAAAAGGTGTGACAGCTGCCAAAGAGTAGGGAAACCGATTCTTTCAAATGAAATGCCATTACAACCACAGGTACTCATCGAACCCTTTGAAAAATGGGCTTTAGATTTCATTGGACCCATTAATCCACCATTTAAACAGAAGAAGTATATATTGGTATGCACTGATTATGTCACTAAATGGGTAGAAGCCAAAGCATTACTTTCTGCTACTGAAAATTCAGTTGTTAATTTTCTTTATGAGGATATTTTTACTCGTTTTGGTGTCCCAAGAGAAATTGTGAAAGATCAGGGAAGTCAATTTACATCCAACATGATAGAGAAGCTGATGGAAGAATACAAAATCAAGCACAGAAAATCTACTCCTTACCATCCGCAAGCAAATGGTCAAGTGGAGTCTACAAACAAGGTTATTGAAAGCATCATCACCAAAACTGTTCATCTACACAAAAGAGATTGGGCAGAAAGGCTTCCTGAAGCTTTGTGGGCCTACAGAACTACATGAAGGAATACAACAGGAAATTCTCCCTATGAACTTGTTTATGGGAAAGAAGTCCTGCTCCCCATTGAGTTTCAAGTCAAAACTTTTAAGATGGCAGTTCAGTTGGGGATGGATCTATCAGAAGCCCAAAAGCACAGAATGAAGTAGCTGAATGAGCTAGATGAGATCAGACAAGAAGCAATCCTAAGAACTGATCTAGTTCAACATCAAAGAGCTAAGTGGCATGACAGATACATCAAAGAGAAAAAGTTTCAAGAGGGAGATTGGGCACTATTGTTTGATTCCAAGTTTAAAGACTTCAAAGGTAAATTTCAGACCCATTGGCTTGGGCCATATGAGATTGACAAAGTCTTTAGAAATGGAGTGGTAAGAATCAAGACCATTGATGAATTTCAAACTCCTCTTATTGTGAATGGCCATAGATTGAAAATTTATCATAAGCCACTCTCAAAAGAGGAATTTGTCAAAATGTTTCAAGAGAATTCTGCAATAAGGTTGGTGAAGAATAATCCTTCTTCTCCACTAGCCTAGCCTTTGTTTCTTTCAGTTCAAAATAAAAAATAAAAAATTGTATAAGCCTAAAAATCAATCACTGATTGGCGGTCTTGTATAGAAAATGTAGAGTGAAAATCAGGGACACCTGACACTATATTTTCAAAAAAAATTCTCTCCTTCTTTCTCATTTTCACTCCACTTCATTTGCCATCCCACTCCATCTCCATTTCATTTTCATTTCACTTCACTCCACTTCATCTCACTCCATCTCATTCATTTCATTCCATTTCATCAATAAATGTCTCTTTCTGGACCATTTCCACTCAGTTAGTTATTATCTAACTATCTTTATTCAGCCAAAGGGGTGCTGTGTCAGTTTCCGCAGCTGGAAGCAGTTTCCGCAGCCAGAAGCAGTTTCCGTAGCCAGAAGCAGTTTCCGCAGCCACCACTCTGTTTTTCAAAATTACAGTGAAAACGTTAGTGCAATAACCATGAAAATGCAGGTGTGACTGAGCATATGCTATGGAGACATGGAGCATCTACAAACATCAATAAACATCAATAAGGAGCAGTTGAGTAAGGGCTAATAGGCAACAAATGACAAGGATTCCAAGGTACGAGCAAAAATTTCTTTCAAATAGCAATTAAAGGCACAATTTTGCATAGTTATTAAACCATAAAAGTTCTACTATGTGCAATGATTATCATGATAGTTCCATTACCCATTACCATCCCACGACATTATTCCATAAACCATGCATTTATTCCTTAACGGTCTCATGATTGATTTTCGTGTTTAACTCATAGTCGACTGCACTTTCATACTCCACTTGTAATCATGAGATGTGACCTATTCCATTACGGCTCCTCTCCATTGCATTTTCTGCAGCCATTCATTATACGTGTAAGATTTCGCACACATCCGTTCAATTCAAAATCCCGACTTCACTCCATTTCCTTACCATTCTGTTAAAACCACCCCCTTCACCTACTTCTGCACTTAATTTTATGAACTCACCTCGGCTGCTCATCCTTTGTTTCCGCTTGCAGTTCTGGAACACTCCCGTTACCTGTTATCCATCTACCAATTGCAGCCCCTGTTTTTGCCATAAACCCTGCAACCTAGCCATCTTACCTCTGCTAAACCCTCACATGCAGTTGAATTTTCAGTTGAATTTCAAATAGAGGAAAGGATGGGACGATTATTAAGGTCAGAACCGGAAGGACCTAAGTACTTAGAAGGTTACCCTCAAGTAAAAGATTTGCTGAAGAAAGTAAAATGGCTACGCTTCATTCAAAAATTTAAGGGCCATAATAAGGAGGTAACAAAAGCCTTTGCACGGTCGTTCGATGGCCAGATGGTAGAAATTGGAGACTTGAAGTTCACAGTTACTGAAGCAACAGTAGCATCTGCCACAGACTTGCCCCAAGAAGGTGAGCGTTGGTTTAAAAACAAAAATGTGGACGAGCAGACATGGAGAATTATGTTACGTAACCTAGGTATGGACGTTACTGTGTTTACAAAAGGAATTCCTGTTCATGCATTGAAAGAAGAATGGGCCAGCTTACTGTTAATCATCCAAAAGTTTATCACTTGCGAAGGACGCTTTGGAGCAATGTACATGTATCATGCTAGGTTATTGATGAACTTCTTAGAGAGTCAAACTCTTAATCTGCCTTATTTATTATTGCTGAGTTTAAAAAAAATGAGTACCACAGTCCAAAAGAACATAGGAAATATAGAACCTCATTTATATCATCATGGACTTATAAGGGTTCTCATTGAAGACCAACTGAAGAAAAACAAAGATACCTGGGAACGGTTCTTAGTAAGAAACTACTTTCAAGAGCCATCAGAGGCTCCTGAAAGCAGTACACCTAAGGCACCAAGAAAGAGTAGGATAAAAGAAAAGAGTGCCATAATCCAAGACTCTCCTATTACCAAAACTCAAGAAGTTGGTCAAATAGAAAGGAGGAAAGAACTAAGGAAAGAAAACAGAGAAAACTGAAAGGTAAAAGGAACATAGAAGAAGTCTACCAATCACCAGAGCCATCTATAGAGGAAGACTATCAAACATTGTCTGAGAGACTAGTGCATCTTCAAAAACAAGCTGCTACAACAAAGAAGAAGGAAAAAGGAAAACAGAGCATAGAAGAAGGGAGTACTAGTCCACAATATTTAAGAAGGAGCAGAAGGCTTAGAGGAAAGGGGAGGGAAACACAAGTAAAATGACCCCACTTCATCGACTTGGGTGGGGAAACACCTGAGAGACCTCCAGTTAGCCATAGTCCACCTCATCCTCAGCCAACTATTGAAACTAGTCCTCCAGATGTTGATGTAAGCCCTTCTCGGCTGGAATTAGAAAGCAGTCCTCCTCCTCAACAAGACTTTGAAGTCAGTCCAAGAAAAACATCTGAAATAGATCCAAGTCAACATGAGGTGTATGATTACCTTGAATCTTTAGAAAAGACAGCTGCAGGCCCGAGTACATCGTCCACTCTGCCCCACATGACACAAGATGCACAAGTCCAATCCTTAAAGCAAGAAGTGTTTGAATTAGAGGTTCTAAATAGGCATATTAAGCAAGAAAATGAAGCACTTAAGGAGCAGAGCAAAGTAGAAAAAATCATTCATGATAATACTATGCTTCATTTGGGTCTATGGCAAAATAAGAACAAGAAACTAAAGAAAAAGTGTAGAAAGTTGAGCAGGGAATTGATCAATCTCAAATTTAGATGTTTAATAAGGAAACCCAGGATGGTGGTAGCACCAAGAAAGAAGAGAAGAGGATTGGATGTACTAGCAGAGGCTTCAGAACATATGGATTAAAGGGGAATGACTAAAATTTTGGATGCATGAGGACATGCAACACCTTCACAGTGGGGGTATGTTGAGTCCCAAACTTGCATCTTCCCTATACACCTTTTTAGCCTTCTTTTCTAGTTACTTGACCCACCAAGCTGTCAAATCATTGCATATTAGTTTAAAAAAGAGCTTATAAAATGGTTTCCTAACTATGTCTTGTGACTGCTGTTTGATCTAGATTTTTGCTCAGTCAGCTGCGGAATCTTGTCAGTTTCCGCAGCCAGCTCAACTTTCCGCAGCCATTTTTTTGAAGTCTATGTTACAGGTGTCTACTGGAGAATCCGGCCACATAGGCAAGCTATAAATGATGTGTACATAGAACGTGTCCCCTTGGTTCAGCCGAATCACTCACAAAAGGCCATGGTCAAGGACAGTCAAAGCAGTGGTCAACCTAAGAGTTTTGCGGTGGCACGACTCTGTTTTTCACCACGTGAAGACCTGCGTGGAAAATTCCTCAATCTTCGGAGGTGTGTTAACACCTGTGGACCACTCCGTGAACCAAATCGAATAGCCACCACTCCTTAGATTTAATTGTCACGGCTACCATACTGCTAGATCTCAGGACGTGGTTATTCACGTGTTTGTTTAGTAGCGCAGAATTTAGGAATTAGTTGTAGCATCCTCAGTTATAAATAACGCGTTATCATACACTTGTTAGTTGGCTTTTATATGTAATCTTGACTATTTTACGAGCCCATTGTGCCGTGCTCTATCTTCATGTTTTGACTGCATCCTAATATATGAGAAGACAACGTTCTTAAAGTTCAGTTTGTGACTGATTGTTCGTTGGCCGAGGTTGCAGAGGGCCCCTGTACACCAAGGCTCTGTAACTACTATATAGTTTCTTGCTTTCCTTCATTATGTTACTGTTTCCATAATCGTTTGCTTGTATATATTACACTGTTCTGATATTCATGTTAATTGTTGTCCATATTTTCTTTTATGCTTTCTCATGACTGTTAACTGATCAGTGTTTTTCTTTCAGGTTCTTGTAGACAGCCTGGGAAATTTCACATAGTTTTAATGACTAATGAAATGAAATTATCTTGTCCTTCTGCTGATTTATTTTATGAGTTTTAATTCCAGCATTGTTATTTCTTTCAGTTCTGTTTTGCTCATTTACTTTCATGCAATTTAGATATCATATTACTCAATTTGTTGATGATTACCTCCTATAGCCAGAGTGACTCGAATGGTGAGGGGTCAGAATATGAGTTGATGTAGTGTGATTTAGTTTACTTTTCTGCAAGTTAGTGATTAGATTACTCATGTCATTTTCAGTTATCTCCTATAGCCTGAGCGAGTCAAATGGTGAGGGATTGGAAGTATGAATGCGTAGTTTGATCTTAGTTTCATTTTATGCAATTTAGACATCAGATTATCTTGCTTACAATTTTTGAATTGCTTTGAGTTCAACTTTTCTCTTTTTATACAACAACAAGGATACTGGGCTTCATTGCCACTAGCTCACTGTTTGGTACATTTTTATTTTCTCTTAGGAATTGATTTCATCACTGCAAGGTTTGAAACCTTTTTGAGAACTTTGAAGTTTGGAAATCATTGTAGAAGTCACCATCGCCATCCATACTTGACTTTCAATTCTTCCATCTCACATTAGGGAATCAACAAAAGATAAACCCAAAAACAAACCAAAAAAATAAAAAACGACAAAGAATTAAGAAATCGATTATCTTGCATATACAGTGCACTTCACTTCAGCAGTTTACGACTCTCGGATTGACATTTTAAATAACAATTTAGAACACACTAAATTGACCAGACACATCTCTATCAATATCCAAAAGATGTTGCTGTCCCGGACTCGCTGCGCATCCTTAGTCGCCCACAACGAAGCGTACTTCGCTGCTTCATGGAGGTCTGGCGCGACTGGAGGGAACTGGCTATCTTCTAGGACCTCCCACACTACCAGCACAATTGATAGCAAGAGCCACGCGTAGTGGAACATCTTGTTGAGCTCTTGTGCTTTGCGACAGTTCGCTAGGAACTCTCCACGAAGGTAGTCCAACTAGTTGAATTGGACTCCTTCACCACACTGTTGTGCGATCGTGACGAGAGGCGTTGGCACCTCATCGGCGTGACACTTCCTCATTACCTTCCCTGCGAGGATCTGTGTGGCTACCTTCATAGTAGGATCGCAGATGCTAGATATGGCTTACTCGTGCGGCTTCTTCGCTAATTTAAATTTTTCCTTCATTGATTCTGCGAGAGCCTGCTCACCACCCTTTCCGCCAAAGATCATGGCTGGATTCTCACCTGTATATGGAAGGTGCATTATTTGGTGAATCAACCTATCTGTGATGGGTATCGGCTCCTCCAGCCACAGATGCCCATCATGCACCAAGCACAACAGTTGTTTGATGACCATAACTGTCACCAGGGTGCGGTTATAGTGTGGCACCAAGAGCAGGTTGAGAAACCCTGCCTTTTCTACCCCCTTGAGCCACCTCCGTGGCTCCAATGTGGTCATTCCTGTATTCATATCAATGATGCGGCGCATCAGCTACTTAGTCGCCAGGTGTGGGAACTTCTCGTGGTCCGCCAAGTCCCAGTCTTTAAGTTTCAGCAATGGCACTCGGGCCAATTGCAAACCATCGAAAACAATTTCGTTCGAAAGTAGAGGGGTTTGCAAGGGAGTCTTACTCTCATCGATGTCCTTTGGTACCTTGGACTTAGGCTTTCGTGGAGGGACATACTCCAGTAATCGAGTAATAGGGTCCGTACCCTAGGCTTCGACCTGCTCCACTTCAGTTCCCACATCCTCATCGTCCATCGGGATGTGTTCGATATCTTCTTCTTCTGGTTCTAGGTTTATGGCCTTGCCTTTCTCCTGTGTAGTGGGCTTTGGTGGGTTTGTCCTTGGCAATGCGCGCACTGGTATGGCATGATGCTTTCCCTTCTTGTCCTTCACGGTCTCCTTAGTTGGGGTTGGCTTTGGTCTAGGTGTTCACGGCGATTTAGGGACCTCTGCCAATAATTCGGCCACTTTCGGAGCAACTATTTCTGCCTCTCTTTCCATTTCCTGTGCCAAATCCTCTACTACTTGTTTGGTATTTATAATTTCTGCGGGCGCTGACCTAACACTTTCTAACACTGCTCGTGGCGTCTCTGGCAAGTTCGCAAATGCGGGAGTCTCTTTGAAAGCCTTGAAGAATTCTCGGTCCATAGGTGTTTGAGAGCTCAAAAACTCAATACTCAAAATGCCAAGTGTTTCTTGCTGGACAACCACTTGTAATTTATAGGGCATTTTGAATTAAAATCCGACCATTCCCCCCCAAATTCGGTTCATTAATGTTGGATTGGCAACAGATTTTCCAAGATTTGAGCCATAAATTTCATCTTAAATGTTGGTCGCCCACTCCATTTGGCCTCACTTCTTCCGTCAAATCATAAATAGTGACTTTAACATTCGCTTTCCAGCCGACTTGCACGATTTCTCCCTGGGTAGCACAGCTCCCTCCACGCTACCGTGGACCCTGTGACACTCCCTTACTTCACACCATCGTCCAATCGCGCAGCTCCCCAACCCGGGCAGTGTAGTTTATAGTCCCCTGCCTCCTTTCAGCTACCTGGAGTGCTAAGACTGTGCTACCTTCATTTAGTCACCTGGTCGAACCGCTGGTGTATGTATTCAAACGACTACTATTCACCTTTCCTGGGAAGGGTTCTCCATTCAATTTGACCAGCTGTACCGCTCCTCCATCAGTAATTTCCTTGATGACATAGGGCCCTAACCAGTGCATTCTCAATTTCCCTGGAAATTTATCAAACTTACTATCATATAGCAAAACTAGGTCATTTACCTTAAATGTGCGTAGCTTAATATGTTAATCATGCCATGCCTTTTCGCGCTGCTTTTGGATCTGTTGGTCAAATCTAGCTAAAAATCTCTCTTAATCAAGTTCATCTAGTTGGGCGAGCCTCTCCTCTAGGGTTCCACGATCCATCATACCTGTGAGCGCCGCTATGCGTAGACTAGGCACAATATATTCCATAGGCATTACCACTTTAACACCATAGACAACCCTTATGGGGGTTTGTCCAGTCAACTTCTTTCATGTTGTTCGATAAACCCATAGTACTGCAGGTATGCATAAGTCCCAATCACTTTTTTGAGTGTTGCAAACCTTGGTTAGCATGTTCTCGAGCACCTTATTGAATGCTTCCACCGTCCCATTAGCCTGCGAGTGATAAGGCATGCTCTTCTAGTGATATACTTGAAATTCCTCCTTCAGTGTGCTTATTGTCTCATTCAAGAAGTGCGTACCACAATCACTCATCAAGATATTTGGATAGCCAAATTGTGTCAGTGCGTGCTCAAAGAGGAACTTTGCAGCGGTCGTGCCTGTGCAATCCTTCGCAGGCTTTGCCTCCACCCAACGAGTCAAATACTCCATTGTGTGATAATGTATCTTGCTCCTGTCTTTCCTTGGGGCTGAATGGGTCCCACAAAATATATCACCCATTTCTCAAAGGGTTGCAACGTCATCTATGGATTCAAAGGCATATCATCCCATCGCGATGGCCTACCAGTCCTTTGACACACATCACATGCCTTGAAATATGCTTTTGAGTCCTGATGGGGTTGGCCACCACAACCTTGCACGTAGAATCTTTTGCGTGGTTGCTCTTCCTGCATAATGTCCTCCCGTGACATCCCCATGAGCATATGTGAGGATGCTACTTCTTTCAAACTAAGGTACATACCGTCGCAATATCTCATCAATCCCCATCTTGTATAGATGCCCAATAATGACAGAGAAATCTTTCGTGCGCACCACTAATTCCTTCTTTTTCTGGATAGTGTATCCTTCTGGTGTAGTACCTATCATTAGGAAATGTATTATATCCTCAAAATGACCATCCGTGATGCGCACTACAAATAGTTGTGCGTCAGGCAATCCTTCTTCCAAGTTAGTGGGTTCCTCCCCCGTTTCGATGCGCGATAGATGGTCTGGTCCCGCGCGTTTAGTTGTCCAGGCTTTACAATAACTTAAAAATCATATTCTTAACCAGGTACTTCAGCGCAGAGTGATCCATATACATCTTAAAATTGCCTCCCAACAAGTAGTGTCGAAACCTCTGGAGTGCATATACCATGGCTAACCCTTCGCGCTCGGTGGTGGAATAGTTCTTTTCCATTTTGGATAATCTTCGGCTCGTGAACGCGATAGGATGGTCCAAGCCTTCTCCTCTTGTCAGTACTATTCCCAGCGCTATACATGACGCGTTGACATGTACATGAAACTCTTTCTTCCAATCCGGGAAGACTAGAATTGACGCGGTGACCATCTTTTCTTTCAATACATCCAAGCCCTTTTTACATTCCTCGTTCCAACAGAATGTGACATCCTTCTTCAACAATTTCTCCATAGGCACGGTGATCTGGGCATAGCCTTTGATAAACTTTTTGTAGCACCCCGTACGTCCCAGGGTAGCGTGCAACTGCTTTACACTCCTTGGTGCTTCCAAGTTCAACATCACTGCTATCTTCGCGAGATCTACCATCAATCCCTGTCTGCAAACCACATGCCCCAACAAGGTCCCAAAAGGAACACAGAACAAACACTTCTTTAGATTGAGTGCGATATGGTATCTTCAACAGGTATCCAGCATCAGGCACAAGCTTGCTACGTGGCGTTTTACCATCCCAAACACAGTCCAGTCATCAAAATATATCTTTAGGAACTTATGAATAAATTCCTTGAACACACCCACAACTACGCGCGAGAAGATCGCAGGTACATTCTTCAATCCAAATGGCATTACAGTGTACTAAAAGCAACCCCACTCAGTCACGAACGTCATTTTTCTCCTATCTTTCGGCGCGATTTTGATCTGGTGGTACCCAGAGAACCCATCGGTGAAGGAATATGCTTCATGGATGCCTACATCGTCCAACACTTCATCAGTGAACGAAGTCAGGAATGGATCATGTACACAAGCGTCATTCAGCTTTATGAGATCCACGCATATACTTATTTCATCCTTATGCTTTTTCTACTGTACCACCATTGGGCTTATCCAGTCAAATTCTTCCACAGGCTCAATGATGCCTTCCACAAGCATCTTGTCTAGCTCTAAGCAAACCTTCTCCTTATATTTCAGATTGAGACAGTAAGGTCTTTACTTAACCAGCTTCGCGTTGGGCTTCAATGTAATCTTCATCATTCCTAGGTCCCCGATTATCCCCTTCAGATCCGTAAACTTTGTAGGGAATAAATCCTAATATTCATGGAGAGATTTAGCGACCGTATCCATTGTCGCGTCGTCCCAATAGTCTCCAATCTTCGCGAATTTTGGTTCTGCCTCCGTACCAATGTTTACTTGTTTCGTTTTCAACGACGCAGTTATATCAGGGTTCTCAATCTGCGATCCTTCAAACTCACGGTGACCTTCTGTTTCCAGAATGTTAATCTTCCATGGATCCTCATCTTCTTCTTCAGCAGTCACGTTATAGCATTCTAGCATGTGACTAAGCTGAGTGGCTCACTCAAGCTGAATCAGGTCTAAAGGATCCTCTGGAATCCTAAAGATTGCTGCTTTCACTTCTTGTAGTGCCTCATCAATACAGTCAAACCCGTATTCAAAACTGAATGTCATTATGAATCCTTTGCGCAGAATATCCCATTCACTTGTACCATGGCAGAGCTCTGTTTCGACGTACTAATTCATTGGGACAACACCCAGAGTGTGATAAAGTGGCAGAACAAGTGCACCCATTCAGGTTGGGGCTTTTCTCCGTAAGCCTAGTCCCATTTGGCCAGATTCACACGCAGATCCTCCTGCCCATCATACTTGTCTGTCATTCACATCTTAGGCTTCCTGAAACTTGTTCTCATCATCCTCCTAGATTCGCGCCAATCATCAAATATTCACTTATGCGTACCCCACCATCTGTTATAGCTCCAAATCTCACTCTTGATGTTTGTGATGCTGCAGTCATGGCCTAGGACAACCCCTCCTTCCAGACCTGGTCCAAATACTTAAAAAATAGTGTTTTATTCCCTATACGCAACATTTCCCTGAGCTAAACGCGTGTGTACGCGGGTCTGTATATACCCAACCCGCATATATGTGTTAAAACACTTAAAAAAATTAAATCTCCTTAATTTCGAGCGGAGATCACGGGATTTACCTGTTGATTACCTATTAGTGCCCGTGGCCCAACTGTTCCCAACGAATTCCCAACTAAAAAACTACTTTGGGAGAAGTATAAAAAGGCTTCAATGGGAAGGACTAAGGAGGAGAGAAGAGAGAGAAAAATTACTCTGCTGAGATTATCCCTGACCAGGTCTGAAGATCCTTGTGCTTCCAACACTTCCCCCATTACAGGAAACCATTGTTTCCTTGAGTTATGATGTCTTTCCATTAGTTGAGATATCTTGGAGTGAGTCATGGAAGGAGTTTGTTGAAGGCTTGAGATTGGGCGAATCCAGAGGATGGTTTCGCTTGGAGCCTGCAAAATGAAGACTCAGGTGAAATCATTCCTTTCTGTACTTTAGTTATCTATAATAAAAGAAACACTTGTCTTGTTCCTGATATTAATCTTCTTCATGCTTGTAATATCAATGTTATGATTTACATATGAATGGTTGTTTCAATTGTATAACTAAATACTTTTAAATATGCTATGAAGTTGATTTCCTTGTGATGCTTGGTCCATATACTGCTGTGCTTTCTTTAATTGATTGTTTTGCAGGTTGAAGGATCGAAAGGAACTCCAAGAGGGTTTGGACCTTGGCTGGATCTTCCCAAACGAAGGACCCCAGGTGCACCTCTCTTCGTGTAGTTTTTTTATATTAGCATCATGGTTGTGTGGAATGCTTGTTTTTCTTTGTAGATAACCCCCGATCTGCTAGGGTATCAACCCAAGACCCTAGGGGAATTCAAGCTAATTAGGGCTTAGCTATTTATTTGCTTGCTGTGACTGAGTAGTCTGTTCCTGTAGGAACTTGAACTGTAAGTTTTATCAATTTCTTCAGACTTTTTTATTTTTTTTTTCTTGAGATCTGTTGTATACGCTGTTTTTCCAGTTTACAGAGGCATATGTACGCAAGTTTCCTCAAGTGAACTCACGTATACGCAGGTTTCCTTGGGCTGAATAGCATATACACACAGCTGTGCATTGACACAGTCGTGTATACCCTAAAATTTTCAAGATTTTTCAAATATTTTTGTTTCTGAAGATCTGTCTGCTGGTCTGAGTCTGTCCTGAACAGTTACTTTTCTGTGTCAACCTTTATTTTTACAGCAAGTTCATGATTTCAAACTCTCTCCGGTTGTGGAAAGTATTGGTCTTGTTTTGTTTTGTTGCAAGCACCATCATTTTTGTTTAAGCACACAAGATTTCTTTTCAGGAATCTTGGCTGTTATGGTCTTCTAGGGCAAAAAGGTTGGTCTCAATCTTTGTGGCAAATCTTGTTTTGGTGATCTTTTTTTTTGCGTGTCAAAACTGCATCTTTGTGGCCATTTACTTTTCTTGATTTTTGAAAGTTGTTGTGTGATGATTTTGAGAATTGTCTTTCTTGATATCGCGATCATCATCACCAAGCTCTTTTTCGTTGCTTTTTTATTGTTAAGAGCGTCTTGAAACACACTTTTTGTTGATTTTCACCCATTTTGAGTTGTTAACTTGCAAAGTGTTTTGTTGCCTATTCTTCAATCATAAAGTTTCAGTCTTAGTTGGAGCACTTTGGAAAAGTCATTTTTGTTTTTTCTTTTGAAGAAAACCTATTGAAAACTTGGTTTTTGCTTTCTTTGGCCTTGTTTTTATTTAGTTTCCTTTTTGCGAGTGAAAGTGCATCTTTGTTTGTCTTGAAATTTGCTTTTAGTGTTTGGTTGAAAATGAGCATTAGCAACTTATATTCTATCTAAACATCTTAAGTGGCTAATTAGAATTGATAAACAAGTTACTTTCGTTCTTTGATTTAAAGTAGTCTTAAGTTTGCATCAACATGTACTCATTGCATTAGGATAAATTTTTGCATCTTTTAGGGCATCCATAGTTTTGTTAATTTTTGTGAGTGTGAAGCTTGAGTAAAAGAAAAGAAAAGAAAAATTTGTTGCTTTCTTAGAAGTTCCTCAGAACCTAGTAGAAATTTCTTTCATCGAAGAACAAAACGAGTGCATTTGCATATAGTTTGGTTTTTATTAATTTCTTTTGCGTCAAAACACCATCAGTTTCATCTCCGCTTATCCCTTGACTTAAAGAACAACCCATTTAAAAACAAGCGCTAATTAAAATACACTAGAACTTTTTCATAATTGTCAGTTTAGACACACCAACAAGTTTTAGGATATTTTAGGGCCTTGGATTAGGCGTGTGGAGAGAAAACTCTCCAAGACCATTTAAACTGTCAAACATAGGAGTCTGAATAGTGAGTACAAATCCAATAGCGTTAGGAAGGCCAAGAAAGCTTCGGATCTGGGAGTTAAGCACGAGGGTTTTTGAAGATAAGGAAGAGAGATACCCCCTCTCCTACTTGTCGGATCTTACCTCACGACTGTTCTGCTTGGCTTCCAACACGAGTTGGTAACCTTAGTTGCTTCTCCTAGGGATCTACATAGGTGGTTGTGGAGGAGAATCCCGTGGCACCTGAGGTCGACGTTGTATCACTCTCAACGACACTACTGGAGGGCACCCTTGTGAAGCTTGGGGACTTGCATCGGCGCAAGCTATTGTTAGGAGGTCAGCGTAACTTCCTCTGTTACCTTTTCTGGTGGACTGGGCCGTCATTATCCTAGACTATCTTCAGAAGGCCCCTTTCTTCACTTTCTTGTATTTTGGTGTCTGGTCCTCATCACTCGGAGCAGAAATACTCAAAAGTTGTTTGACTGGCTAACATCTTTTAGGGACTTTTTAGTGTGTGCTCTGTGCTCTTAGTTGGCATAGCTTTCATTTTTCTTGAGTTTTAATTTAGATCTTAATAAAAATTCAAAGTGGCTGACCGATTGTGTAGATGGTCTCGAAGACTTCGTCGTCTTTCACCACCAAGTTTAGAGCCTTCTCCTAGAAGGCACAGAGGTAATACTGCCAGTGGGTTTCATCCCGTGGCAGCTGACGCATCGGGGATTGATCCTCCCCTCAGGGGCATTAGTGTTCAGGATAGGCCTGGTACTTCCGCAGAACTAGAGAGGAACATTCCAGTTCTTTCTCGAGTTCTTTTTTAATCGGAAGATAACATAGAGGTAGAAGAACTCCCAGAGTCGTTAGCGGCTTCGAATTCTCCTCTACCTTCTAACTATCTAGATGTATTACAATACGTTGGGACTTCGACGCATAGATCATCAAGTCCAGGTTATATTATGCACTTAGCTTCGATGACCACCACTGGAAGCATGACTTCTACTACAAGTGCTACAACCATGCAGACTCCAACATCAGTACGGGGGGGGAACTATTTCCATCTCCTCTGCATCTCTATTTGGGTCTTTTGCTAGCACATCCTTAGTTGGGTCTACCTCTATTCCTTCTACGAGTGGAAATTACCAAGCCAATGCATTTATTTATGGATTCTTCCCATTTGGCACCCATTCACAGGGTATTCCGTCAGTTCCATTTAGTGCCTCCACATCCATGATGGGCAGGTCGGCTTCATTTCAGGGTTTCCCTTTCGGAGGTGGTCATATACCACATTCCAACGCGACGATAGGATCTATGCCTTTTTCTTCTACAGGACAAGGCAACAATCCCTTTCAAGGTTGGACTAACCCTGCGGTTAGTGGCATAGGAACTGGGAATCCGTTTTTCGGCCAAATAGGGAATAGGCTGTACTCCATAGTTCATTTCAAAGTATTCCTCCTTTAGCTTCTTCTTGGAATCCGTATTAGGGGTTATCAACTCATAATCCTTTAGGAGGGAGCTTCGTTGGTTATGGAGGTTTTTCGGCCAGAGTTGATCAAACTCCGAGTTTTGCTGGATCACAAGGTTCGCCTTTTGGTTCAGCTGGTTACTTCGGGTAGCCTGGTGCTTTCCAAAATCTAGGCCAATCTTTTCAGAAGTTTGGGGGCTCTGCCCAGTCTGGGTGGAATCCCCAAGTTCCTCCTAGGCTTCCTTTTCTGGCAACATTGAATTTACCAGATCTCACGAAATTAACAAACGATCCAATCAAATACAATCTGGCCTGGCCTTCGGTCCCAACCAAACTCCCTTCGAACATTCCAAAGTTCAAGGGGAAGGGTGGTGAAGACCCGGGCGAGAATGTGACCACATTCCATTTGTGGTGCTCATCAAATTCCCTTATCGATGACTCGGTTAGGTTGAGACTTTTTCAACGCACGTTGACTGGCAATGCGGCCAAGTGGTATATAGAGTTGCCAGGGGGTAGCTTTACATCTTTCGCCGATTTTCCTAATATGTTCCTAAATCATTTCCATTTGCCCGTTCGTTATGATGTCGGAACTGAACTTCTGGCCAATTTTTGTCAGGATACGGAAACTCACATTTCTGATCATATTTAGGAATGGAGATGGAGAAAGAGGCTCATTAAAGTCGAAATTCCTCCGAAATACCATCTCGAATGGTTTTTGAAAATTTTACAACCTGAAATCTCTAAGGATGTCTCTCCGTCCAAAGTCTATTCTGAGGAGCAAGCTATTTTCAGGGCCCAGCAGTTAGAATTGATTTATTCTCAATCTGGGATTCTACAAAAAATCTTGTCAGATGCTCCTGGGACTAATGTTTATAGCCAAGTCGAAGCCAGGTCCCCATGCAGATGGTATCATTGGATCTGTAGACACAAATGCAGTGAACCTGTTGAGCCAATTGCAGCAGTTGTCTTTACAAACTGCTCCTAACAATCAGGTCACATCGTCTAACCCTTCATCTTCTCAACCCTCTTCTGTTAATGCCGTCCAATCTTCCAACCCCAAAGGAAATCAAAATTCCAATGGGAAAAATAAAGGACAAGGTAAGAAAAAGAGTCAAGATGGGAAGACTGACGCAAATAAACCTGGCAATAATGCTGGTGGTGGTGGAAATGAGTCTAGAAAGAAAGTCAAGTTTCCATGCAAGCTATGTAGTGGAGACCATTTAACTCATCTCTGCCCAAAGATTCAAGATGCTCAGCGCTTGTTAGGGCAGCAAGGGACTTCTAGCTCTCAAGCTGTGTTAACCAACCCTTTTCCCAAGGGCAGCAATTGCTTGCTGGCGCGAGTTCAAATCCTGGTACCTCAGCAGGGGGCAACCAGGAAGGGGAGAAATCATCAAATGTTTTCATTATGGGTTCTAATGTCCATGTGGCCACTCGGTCGCGTGATTATGGTGAAACTGACACATCTAAGGACAAAACTGCTCCCGGAAATACCAACCTTCATATTGAGCGACCCCCTATCGAGACTATACCATGGATACTGAAAGGTTCCGCTAAATGCGCGACTATTAATCCTAATGCTAGGGCACCCAGAATTACTCCATTGTTGAGGATCTGGCTCAGAGTCCATGCACTATGTCCGCTTTATAGGTTCTCTAGTCGTGTCTAGCTCAACGAAGTGCTTTGCTTTCAGCGATAGGGGCAGTTGATCCAAATAACTCTTTAGTGCTCACTTTCGACATGCTTAATGTCAAAAAGCGACTCCCTCATCACATGGCTTTTCAAATAAAGTCTACATACTGGAAAATTAATCTTTTTCGTACTGTTATTGATGAAGGAGCTTCCACGTGCGTCATGTCGATGTCATGTTGGAAGGCCATTGGATCACCTTCGGCTGTTCCTTCACCTACCCTCCTGACTGCATTTGATGGGCATTCTCATAGACCGCATGGGATTATCCTCGCCTTTCCCATATGTGTTGGGGGGAAGGTCGTCAATATCGAAGTAGAAGTCATTAATGCTAACCTAGATTACAATCTCCTCTTAGGAAGGAACTGGGTGTATGAAATGGATGTCGTTGTTTCGACTCCGTTTCGTGTCATTTTCTTTCCTCATGAGGGGAAATCGTCAAGGTTGATCTATTGGATTATTCTCCAGTTGATCCTCAAGAAACTTCAGATTCTACTGTTCCTTTAGTGGATAACCCTCACCCACCTACTGAGAATCTAGGAGTTGGGATGTATTATTCATTGATGGGTACATTTGATTTTCCCTCTCCTATCTCTAGAATCAATGTCGTCTCATCATGCAAGGAGTTTTCACGAGAAGAGTTCTTCCGAACTCATTATTTTTCAGACCCTTGGACCTTGCCTTCACCTACGACCACATTAGCTGAAGGACAAGTTGGTGGAATGGCATTCCCTTTGTCTGCAGTAGAGCTTAGATATCAGTTTAACGTCAGCTCTGCAGACAACCATTCTACTCCTTTCTTTGAGGAGGAATTAGACGGTGATGTGGCCCTGGCCTGGACCCTTGATTCTACCTCCGCTATGGACTGCTTAGATACGGTTTTACCATCTGAAGAAGCAATCCTAGAAGTAATGATGGGTGTGGATCGACCATGGGAAGACTTACACCATCGTTCATATTTTCTTCCTCCATTGCAGGAAGTAGAATCTAGGTTCTTCAAGCTGTTTACTAGTGATGTTTGTACGGTATCAAATCCTTTGGCTCCAGTACACTTTCGTGCCAAAGGTAATATGTCAACGATTTCAAAAACGATATCTATAAACCTCTCTAGTAACCCTAACATGATCAAGAATCTATTCATCGGAGCCGAATGTTCCCATGAAGAAATTCAGATTTACACTGACCTTTTTAAGGAATTTCGAGATGTATTCGCTTGGGCTTATGAAGAAATGCCTGGAATTGATCCATCCATAGTTCAACATGAGATCAAGATGTATGAAAACGCCAAGCCGATTCGTCAGAAGCTTCGGCCATTAATCCTAGGAAAGCAACAACCATTAAAGCTGAAGTAGAGAAGCTGCTCAAGGCGGGTTTCATATACCCTGTTCCTCTTACAGATTGGGTTTCTAATCTAGTCCCTGTAGATAAAAAGCAAGGAACAATCTGAGTATGCATTGACTTTAGGGACCTAAACAAAGCTTGTCCCAAAGATAATTACCCCACGCCATTTATTGATCAGATTATTGATGAGTGTGCGGGTAATGAGATTTTCTCCTTCATGGATGGTTTTTCCGGTTATAATCAGATCTCTATCCGTCCTGAAGATCAGCATAAGACAACTTTTATATGTCCCTGGGGTACCTTTGCATACAGAAAGATTCCTTTTGGTCTCAAAAATTCTGGAGCTACCTTCCAGTAGGCCATGTCATATGCTTTCCACGACATTAAACATATCATCGAAGCATACTTGGACGAACTAGTTGCTCGTTCTCGAAAGAGAACTGATCATCCTAATCACCTTCGATTGGTTTTTGAGCGATTCCAATTTTACAAGATCCGGTTGAATCCCAATAAGTGTGTTTTTGTGGTTACATCTAGTCAGTTATTAGGGTTCATTGTGTCAAATTAAGGGATTCGAGTTGATCCCTTCAAGGTAGAGGCAATAATTCAGTTGCCTCCCCCATCTTCAAATTGGCAACTTCAAAGTCTTCAAGGGAAGGCTAATTTCTTAAGAAGGTTTATAGAGAATTATGTCGAGATCACCAAAGGGTTTATGCGTTTGCTACGGAAAGGAGTTCCATATGTATGGTACGAATTTGCGCAACAGTCTTTCGATGCCTTGAAAAAGGAATTAGTCTTTGGCCCACTTTTGAGTCCAACAGATTATGGTAGGGATTTCCTTTTATATCTTGCTGCAGCAAAATCAACCATAGGTATGGTTCTCGTTCAGGAAGACGATGCTCTCATGGAGCACGTGATTTATTATTTGAGCCGAGGCTTGATAGGTCCTAAACTTCACTATTCTCCATTTGAGAAGTTGGCTTTGGCAGCTATCCAGCACCTCCGCCATTATATCTTGCTACGCAAAACTTTTGTCGTAGCAGCGGTCAATCCATTCCAATTTGTCCTCAGTAGGCGAGTGATTGGGGGCAAATATAATCGATGGATAGTCATTTTAGAAGAATTCGATCTCAAGTTCTTGTTCGCCAAGTCTAAGAAATCTATGGTTTTTGCGGAGTTAATTTCTGAGCTGCCTTGTGGAGAGTATATTGTTTATGAGGAAAGTTTTCCCGATGAACATTTATTCCTTGTTTCTTCACTCGACCCTTGGTTTGGAGATATCATTGTATATCTCCAGACTTCGAAGTTTCCCTCTACTTTCTCTAAGGATGAACACCGAAAATTACATTACCTAGCTAAGAACTATGTTATCATTGGTGATACATTATATCGTCAAGGGGTTGATTCAATCCTTTGGCGTTGTTTAACCCTAGAGGAAGCATAGTCAGTGCTCAATGATTACCACAATGGAGCTTGTGGTGGTCACCTTTCAGGGCTTGCTGCAGCCCAGCGTATCTTGCGTGCCGGCTATTTTTGGCCTTCGCTCTTCAAATATTGTGTTGAAGCAGTCAAACGCTGTCACCCCTACCAAGTTTTTACTCGGAAGATGCACGCACATCTAACTCATCTTTTTCCCATTGTCATTGTCGGTCCTTTTACTAAGTGGGGTATTGATTTTACAACTTGTAATCCGCCTTCAGCAGCGAATCACAAGTACATTATCATGGCCGTAGACTACTTCACAAAGCGGGATGAGGCCATGCCCACTTATAAAAACGATAGTGAAACAACAACATTGTTCCTTTTTAATCAGATTATCTCAAGGTTCGGTATCCCGAGAGAGATTGTCACTGACCATGGAAGTCATTTCCAGAACCAACTAATGTCTAAATTGGCTCTTAAATTGGGTTTCTGGCAGGAGCACTCATCTCCATATTATCCTCAGGCCAGTGGACAGGTTGAGGCAGTGAACAAAACCCTTAAGACAATCTTGCAAAGGACGATCGACAAAAATTAGTCCAATTGGCATATTATGTTGTATCCAGCTCTTTGAGCATACCGAACCTCTATAAAGACTGCTACAGGTTTTACACCTTTTCAGTTAGTTTATGGGATGGAATCTATCTTTCCTATTGAATGTGAAATTCCATCTCTTAAGTTAGCTATTGAGCTCCTTCCAGAGACTTCTAGTCTCGAAGAGCGCCTCCTTCATTTGGAACATCTCGATGAGCAACGTCGAGATGATGCCACAATCAATGAGGCTCATAAGAAAAGGGTCAAAACTCAGTACGATAAAGATGTCCGTCCTTGAGTATTTTCTGAAGGTGACCTTGTCTTGGTCTATGACCAAGATAAGGATTCCTTGGGGGCAGGCAAGTTCAGGCCTATGTGGTACGATCCCTTTATAATTAAACGAGTTTTAGAAAAAGGGGCATATGAGTTAATCAATTTTGAAGGAAACAAGTTGGCGGAGCCCCGAAACGGGCTCTACCTCAAGAAGTACTTTGCTTAACTAGCAACTAGGCAATGGCTTCTTTGTACATTTTGTATGTTTGTACATATCTCATCAGGAGTTTTTTGATATCGACACTTTTTGGTCTGCTGTGGCAGGTGTTGATGGATGACTTGGTCTATTTTGGATTCGCCGATGGTGCTAGTCGGCACACTCGGAACCTCGCTTCCGTAGCTTGGGTAATCTACCATCCAACTGGTCAGTTGATGGTGTCAAGGGGAGTATGCATTGGTCCCGCTTCAAATAATATGGCTGAGTATACTGCCGTCATTAATTTACTATCTGAAGCAATTTCTTATGAAATCGATTCGTTGGTAGTCTATCTTGACTAACAATTGATAGTGTCACAATTGAATAACATTTATCGGGTAAGGGATCCATGTTTATATCGCCAGTATTTAAGGGTGAGGTTGTTGCAACGATCATTTACTTGCATTAATTATTTGCACATTCCAAGATCTCATAATTGGTTAGCTGATTCTATCGCTAATCAAGCATTATATTGGCATATCATTCATTCATCACAATAAAATCAAGCATAAAAAATTCGAAACTATATATATATATATATATATATATATATATATCATAAAATATCTCGAGTGTACATAAGTGTGTCCAAAATAATATACAAAAATTGGGACTCAAATGCCCATAATCATGTCCAGTACATTTAATGCCCTGGCTCAGGATGAGCAACTAAGTATGCGACTACTGCTTTGGCCACATGCTTAAGAGTGTGAACCCAGTCTCATGGCATGCCAACCACATGACGCTGCATGTCTATAGGGAGATCCTCTACAGCCTCCATCAGTACTCGGTGAGTTAGTCTCACCAAATTCCACTGAACTGTGTGTAGAAGTCGCTCTGTGTCCGCAGCCGCCTCTTTGGCTCCTCGGCCGCGACGTCCATGCCGTGGGAACCCATCTGGTCGTACTGGCCCAATATTTGAAACATGATCATCATATTAGTCATTTGAATCCTATCAAAAATATTTTTCAAAACTCATTATTATTTGAAAAATCATAAAAAAATCATAAAAATCATAATCAAAAACATTTTTTACCTATATCACCCCATGCTGCGGTTGGTGGTAAAGCTAGATTGGGATCCCCTTGGAAGTCCAACCCAGCATAGGGATAGTCATCTACGG
Source organism: Pinus tabuliformis (assembly GCA_031772625.1). NCBI lineage: Eukaryota > Viridiplantae > Streptophyta > Pinopsida > Pinales > Pinaceae > Pinus > Pinus tabuliformis. Next base: position 2,019,131,445 of record CM062819.1, read on the forward strand.
TGATGATCTGCTGCTTCCACTAGGAGAAGAAGTCATCGTCAAAAGTAGTCCGTGGAACATCCCCACCTCCTAGTCGTTTCATCAAGTCAACCCACTTGCCCATTCGTGGATCTTGTGGGGTGCTGATTGAAACTGATACTCTAGGATGGAGTGCTGGGACCCTCTCAAAGAAGAAAGAGCACAAAATAGTTCCATACCTGAAGTTTTTGGTTTGCCCCTTCTTGATAGAAGTAATTTGGCTCTTTAGGTTGGCGAGAGGAGGAGTACACTAATCAAATACAGTGGTGAGACAGTCTACCGCCAAGCTCATGGCTAGTTGTGAAGCCTGGTGTAAGGAAGCTGATCCGTTCACTCTGGCTATAGTGAAAAAGATGATCCTTAGTGATAAACTCTCCACATGCTTGATTGGGATTTGACTTCCAACCTTTTCTGGATGACCCGGGCAATATATATGCACGTAGTCCTCGATAGAGAGACTGCCTCGTGATCTACCCATGGAATGCACTACCTCTCCCCTTCGGGAAAGGCCTGTGATGAAATAAATATCCTCGATCTCTATCTTGAGTGGCATTTGATCAATCATAAATGAGTCATCCTCAATGCTCCAGTAGTGAATGAGCATTTCAAGCAGGCGGGTGTTTGCTTTCATCTTTGGCATTTTAAAGAATTTTAGCAAACCGCACCCTCTTAAGGCATCCAGGGCATTAGGATTGTTCATAACCTCATCATCCACTAAGGAATGCTCTCTTTGTCTCCAAGTGATTGGCATCCTGAAGAAAAAACAAATTTGGACCATTATATTTTTGTTTTGAAGTTTTTGCGGCATATACGCAGGTCCGTTTCATACACAGTCGCGTCTAGGGCCTGCATATACGCGGGTTGCACATAGCCAACCCGCGTATACGCCGCGAATTTTTTTTTGACAATAATTCAACAGTGAAACTCGAATTAAAAATTCTAAAACCAATCACAATTGAATGCAAGATAAGTTTAAGGGTTACCTGGTGATTTTGGGAAGATTTGAATAGTCGAATTTGGCGTATGGCAAAGTTTGCTCCTTTTGCTCCACTCCTTTGCTCTCAAATCAAACGGTGATAATGGTGAGTCCAAACACTATTTTATAAGCTTTGAAAATGTCAAATTTTTTCAAAACTTGATTTTGTTTTTTCTCATGTAACTTTTAACTTGGGAGCTTGGAATGTCGAGAATGGTTTGGTTTTTAGGACATTTTGGACGCTTTTTCGACAGTTTCGAGACGGTTCCATGACTGCTGACCCATGGTTGCAGGTATCGTTTTCTCACTGGCATATAGGTTAGGGGAGCCATTTTTCCTTTTCATTATGCATACTAGTCTCCATTTGTCGATACACTTGCCATAGGGTCGATCCCATCGTGTTATGGTTCGTAAACCATCTTCACTCCCCAATTTTTTAAATCATGACACGATGGTAGAGCCATCCTTTTCATGGGCATCGTAGTTAGCACCTCACTGACATTTGTTGCCCATGCTGCTTCGATTTGAGTAGGCTCGGGAGTCCTCTATAGTCCCGCCATGACTTATGCGATCAAGACTCATTCCTCTCTGCTTCTTCGCTTCATTCCGACATTATACCCTAGAGGCTCCTTTGTGTCTAGTTGTACTACTGCAATGCATTTTGACCATTTGAACCTTTTGGCCTTGAGCCAGCTTCACTTGGACTCGTGTTTAAGCCAACTTTTGACCATGACGACTCCAAAATCAAACTTGCATTCCCTTGACTTCTGCAACTTGACACACCTTGACCCGTGGAAGGAACACACCTTTGAGTGTCTTTGACTAGTTTTCACTTCCCTGCATTGAGCATAGGATTGTTCCAATCCCAGGAACTAGATCATCTATTTCACCAACACTCATTCTTTCCACTGTACTATAGTATTCCTTTATTCTTTTTCCAGCTTAAAGAAAAAGAAAAAAAAAATTATATATTTCAAAAAGAGTGGGAACGGGACAATATTTCCACTTATTGTTGGCAGCTGGAGTCAGTCGTGTCGCCCTTGAACAAAGCACTCAAAACAAAGTCTCCTTCATTTGGGAGGGATTTAGTTTGACTTAGGTATGCCTTAACCTTGCTATTGAGTCAGTTCTCCCCTGATTATCTCTTCCAATCATGTGGAGGATTCATTCATGCCTCCTGCATGATGAACTTATACAGAGTCATCATATGCTGGCACATAGTCACATTGAGTCATGCTTTTGTTCAAGGGAAGTTAGCCTGAGTTGGCCTCTTTGTGGTGTCTCTTGACTCATTTTTCAGTCGGCCATCCCTAGTTGTCAGTGTCTTGTCTATCATCACATAAGTTATATTGGTCATTTACTCGTGCTGGTTTGAGAAGGTCTCCATTGACTTCTTGCTGGCGGGTCTTGTCCTTATCGACGACGACATCTTGCTCTGAGGATAGGCCTAGAGCCGCACCTTGGCCCTATTTTCATTATTGATAGGTCTCCTTGTGCTCAACATCGATCAGTATCATGGGTCTTTGATTGAGTGGTTTCCCTTGTGTTCGACATCAGCTTACACTATCACACATTGGGATTTGTGCAGTACCTTGGTTTCCATTTGACCCTATTGGTGGATACCTCGCCTCTGTGTCAACTTTCATTATTGGTTGGTTCAGAGGGTTTCGGTCGTGCGCTAGCCACATCTTGTGTACGCCGGAAATGTGCTTCGGTTGAATTACTACATCTTTTTTCGTCCGATTCCTTCCACATTATTGGCCTACGGGTTACACTCGTGCTAGATTGATGAAGGATGCCTTAATGCCTTCCTTCTAGCGGATCTTTCCCTATCGACTATGAATCATTGCTCTGGGGCAAAGATCTAGAGTCCATTTGGAAGTACTTTAGGGTTTGTAGTCATTAGTGGCAGATCCTTTGTTATCGATAGTGGGAAACCATCATTATCTCCTGATTGATAGATTCTTACAGGTGTTCGACTCCAGCTCATCTATTCACACTTGTTAGATTGTACTGGGTATCTTGACGCTCATTATCATTATCTGTGAGTAGTCTCGCATTTGTTAACGATATACATCAATGACCGGTAATCAAACAATTTCTCACATGGTCGACTTTAGATCATTTATTCCCATGGTGTAGAAATGTACCATGGCAGTTAGTGAAGACCTCAGGTTGCATCAATATTCATTGGTTCACTTGACAGTTGCTCTTGTTGCTGCTAGTTGATACCACTCCCCCTTATATGTTGCAGTTATTCATGGCGACATTCTATATGCTGGCACCTGAGTTTGAATTATAGTACCATCTTACTCCATCATGTTCATTTGGTACTTTTGGGATCAATCTTTGATATCAGTGATCCGCTTTGTCCTTCAACATCATTTACATTCTTATATGTGATATTCAGACATGTACTTGTTTAATCGTGATCAGATGATCCATTATGTATTTTCCAGTCTTTTATACTTGTATACTTAGTGGATCCACTTGTACTTGATATGCATACATGCTTTACTTTCTCTGAGCATGGGTATGCCTGCCTCAGACAATGTTTCTTTCTGATCTCCTTTTGTGGCCTAGCAGGCTAAACTTTGGTGAAGTCCTTCTCAGTTTTTGACAGGTTTCTTTTCCATGCACTTACTTAATACATTTCGGCCATCATTTACCCCTTCTGACCTCATATATTAGGGGGCATCTGTTATAGCTCCAAATCTCACTCTTGATGTTTGTGATGCTGCACTCATGGCCTAGGGCAACCCCTCCTTCTAGACCTGGTCCAAATACTTTAAAAATAGTGTTTTATTCCCTATACGCGACATTGCCCTGAGCTAAACGCGTGTGTACGGGGTCTGTATATACCCAACCCACGTATATGTCTTAAAACACTTAAAAAAATTAAATCTCCTTAATTTCGGGTGGAGATCACGAGTTTTACCTGTTGATTACCTATTAGTGCTCGTGGCCCAACTGTTCCCAATGAATTCCCAACTAAAAAACTACTTTGGGAGAAGTATAAAAAGGCTTCAATGGGAAGGCCTAAAGGAGAGAGAAGAGAGAGAAAAATCACTCTGCTGAGATTATCCCTAACCAGGTCTGAAGATCCCTGTGCTTCCAGCACTTCCCCCATTACAGGAAACCCTTGTTTCCTTGAGTTATGATGTCTTTCCATTAGTTGAGATATCTTGGAGTGAGTCATGGAAGGAGTTTGTTGAAGGCTTGAGATTGGACGAATCCGGAGGACGGTTCTGCTTGGAGCCTGCGAAAGGAAGACTCAGGTGAAATCATTCCTTTCTGTACTTTAGTTATCTATAATAAAATAAACACTTGTCTTGTTCCTGATATTAATATTCTTCATGCTTGTAATATCAATGTTATGATTTACATATGAATGGTTGTTTCAATTGTATAACTAAATACTTTTCAATATGCTATGAAGTTGATTTCCTTATGATGCTTGGTATATATATTGTTGTGCTTTCTTGAATTGATTGTTTTGCAGGTTGAAGGATCGAAAGAAACTCTAAGAGGGTTTGGACCCTGGCTGGATCTTCCCAAACGAAGGACCCCCATGTGCACCTCTCTTCATGTAGTTTGTTTATATTAGCATCATGGCTGCGTGGAACGCTTGTTTTTCTTTGTAGATAACCCCCGATCTGCTAGGGTATCAAACCAAGACCCTAGGGGAATTTATCCCTAAACACTCATGGAGGTATTGCTACAATTCCTATGGAACCAATGAACAGGTTAGCTTTGCCGTAGAGTGGTTAGCAAATCAGCATGAAGCATCACCACGGAGAGCACCAGCTACAAAGCCAAGCATACTTGTGCATGACAAAGGGAAGAGGAAGATTGTCGACCGCAAGGAGGATGAGCAAAGCTGCAAGTTTCGAGCAGATCCACTTATAGAACAAGAAGCTATGGCTATTCAGGAAAAGAGGCAACAACGTGACAAGTGAATCACGCGAAGGCAGAGGGATAAGAAGAGAATGGAAGAAGAAGAGAAGGAGTTGCATGAATTGAGGGAGAAACTCCGGAAAGAACAAGCGCTATGCCAACAGGAGAAGGAAGCGCAATAGTAACAGATACAGTAGGGGGCACATCATGTGCAGACAGACGAAGCAGTGCCCGTACAAGTAGTTGATTAATTTGAACAACTGGCATCAGGTGAACATGGTGAACCATCGCATGGGTAAGAATTTGCTCATGAGATAGAATAGGGGCTTGAACAGTTGGATGCAGACATGTAGCAGCAGGAGTTGGAACAGGACACTGACCTCATGCCTCACCACAAAGAGGTCGACTCACGCACTTCAATGCATCTAGATGATGAGCAAGTCTCAAATGACCAAGGAGGCACTGAGATCCTTGGTGGTCAGCGGGAAGCAGAGATGTACAACATCTCCTTTGATGAATCTCATCACAGAGTTGTGCAGTCTCACGGAGTACCGACTCCGTAGGACCAAACATCTCTTGCGCAAGTTGAAGAACAAGTGATTGTGAATGATGTGCACAAGAATCTAGCTACTTTGGCTAATGCAACTAGAGTGTATGCCGAAGCCATTAGCTCAAGTGTTCGTTTCCTCATAGCTGAGAATGAGCGAATGCCAAAGGAACTATACGTGTCCAAGAAAGGAGGAGACTTGGTGACAATGTCCGCTCGACCTGAATTGAAGAAGGCAATAATAGATGAAGTATTGTCCCTTGACATAGTTATGCGAGAATTTTACTCCAAGTTTGGTACTGTGCACCAAGCAGTCGTCCATCTCCACGGATGGCAACAACGATGTGTGAGAAGAGCACTCATCTTGAAGAACATACATGATGCTGCTGATAAAATGCAAGCAAGGACGATGAAGTACAAGGAAGCCCTGCTTCACTTTCAAAAGATGATGAGGGCCATTGTGGTCGAGCTACAAGCACGTATTCAGAGTTAGATCTGGAACTAAGAAGACCTACTGTAGAGCCTCTAACTTGCACCTAATCATCCATTATTACCTACAGTTTTTCCTCACTTATCTCTCTCTTTTGCCTCATTTTCCTTGTAAACCTACCCAGATCATTACATTAGATGTCTTTAAGCATGATCAAGTGAACTTTGCTAATGTGTGACTGTTTTGTTTAGATTTTGACATATTTACAGAGATTCCGCAGCTGTCTGGCAATTCCGCAGCCATTTAGCGATTCCGCAGCCATCTGGTGATCCCGCAGCCTTTTTGTTGTTTGATATGCTCCACGTGTCCTCTCAAGGAACGAGCCACATGGGCATGTTGGGTTGGATGTACACATGGATTGTATGCTATTGGTTGAGCCAAACCAGTCACGAATTCCCTTGGTCAACGCAGGTATTCCCTCGGTCAAACGGTCAAGTTCTGAACGGTGGCACAGGAGCCGTGAGCAGTTGGGACACGGAACTGTAGCTGGCACCTCTTCCATGCCACGAGGACAACTAAAGACAGGATCCAAGCATAGATTTGTCTCCCATGATGACCGTTTCCCTCAAAAGTGCACGGGGTTACCTACGTGTTTGCTGCACAAGTTAATTAGCTATGACTGCGTGTTGCTGCGTAGTTAATAGGTTAAGCTGTAGTTGCTTAGTTCACGCAGAGAGTAGTTGCCTCTGTGCTTATAAATAAGCGTGTGCCAACGCTTGTAGATTAGCTTTTGGATTATTGTAATTGCTGCGCTGATTTTGTATAAAAACTCTGTTTTAAGAAGGCTGTTCCTACAGCACTTTTCACTGTATTTTTGACATGCTGTTTTTATAAAAGAAGACTGTTCTGTTCACCTTTTAGTAGCTGATCTTTCAAGTTGGCTGCGTGGATGGAGGGCCCCCATCTGTGACAGCCCGTGTACATAGTGTTTGGTTTCGTTTTCATGCTTTCAGCAATCTTTATTTCTTTTATCATGTATAATAGCATACCATTTGATTTCATGTCATTTCATTTCCAGCCTTTATTTTAAACTGATCAGTATTGTTCTTTTGCAGGTTTTTAACCCGGGATTGTTTTTGTCTTTGTGTATTTGCTTTATATCTGATGGTATTTTCAGTTGACAGATTCAAAGTTGTTGCCTTTACTTTATTTTCATAGCTGATTTCTAGTTTAGTTTCTCAAAGTTGTCTGCTAACATATTGATGGTCTCTTTATCATAAATTGTTCATCTTTTAGAGATCAGAATACTAATAAATTACAGCTGGCTTTGAGTACTTTTTAGACTAATCTTTAACTACTTTCTAATCGTGCTTTACATAGTACCATATGTTGGAAGCAGAGAGTTAGGAAGAGCTGAACATTATAACTAGTCTTTAAAGTAGATTTTTCTCATTTTTTTATCACTTTTTAAACTCATCTCTAACTACTTCCTAATCGTGTTTTACATAGTACCATATGTTGGAAGCAGAGAGTTAGGAAGAGATAAACATTATCATTGGTTTTTAAAGTGATTTTCTTACCTTTTATTTGCAGCAGCATGAATGGTGTCTAGTGCCATTAGAAAGTGGTTCTTTGCTTTCAGTTCATTTCAAGTTATTTATTTCTTTCAAGCTTTTCTTTGCAGTTTAGAAGGTAGTTAGAAATCACCTGTAACACACACTCACTCATCTGTTTATAAAAACTCCATTTCATCTTAGGAAGATAAATTGACTACAAACAACACCCCCAAACGACAAAAAGATCTAAGAGGTTGCTTAAGTACATATAGTACACCTTCACTTCATCAGCTTACGAGCCCCGGGTTGAAAATTAATGACATCAATTTAGAAACACTAAATTGACTAAACATTTTGGCGCCGTTGCCGGGGAAGTGAAATTAAGTAGCCATATTCTTAGAGAAAAAAAAAACATAAAAATTTCAAGGAAAGAAGTTGATAACCTATCAAAGTATGCTCTCCTCTTGCACTTTAAAGTGATCTGGAGGATTAGAAAAGAGAAAGTTATTGATTTAGTAGTTTCTTGAGTATGCTCTCTTCTTGCACCTAGAGTGACCTGGAAGATCAGAAAAAGAACTATTAACTTGACTTGAAGAAAAATAATAAAAAAAAAATGACATGCATAGAGCTAGAGATTCTAGGGGAAGGTTTTTAGCTAGAGCTCGAAGTTCAATTTTTACAAGTCCATCTGCTTTAAGGGATAGACAAGAGACACCTCCCTTATCTCCAACCGACACTCCTAGTCCTAGAATTCCTGGAATTCAAGAGCCAAGAGTTGACTCTCCTACACCTTCTATTGAATTTGAACCAGGAAGAGACTCTTCTCTCTCTCCTACAGAAAGACCAATTGTAATTGAGGAAGTAGAATCACCTGAAGAAGAAGGAGAAATCTCTTCTCATTCACCCTTTGTAGAGGAACCAGAAGATTTTGAAATCCCTAGGAGAACCATCATGGCAGAGGAAGAAGGAGGTGGTAGAGGTAGAGGTAGAGGAGGAGGAGGAAATAACAATAATAATGGAGGAGGTAGAGGTCCCCTTGGAGGAGGAAATAGAGATGGGGATAATTCATTTGGGTTTCCCATTGTTAATGAGGATTCCCGAGCCACTATGAAAAACATATCACCATATGTCCTCCCAAATTTCCATGGGTTAAGGACTGAGGACCCTGAAACATTTTTATTTGAGTTTGAAGTGGTGTGTCGAACTTATGACTACCTGGATGACTCTCAGAAACTCAAATTGTTCCCTTCAACACTGAAGGATCAAGCCTTGAAATGGTTCATGGGGTTACTCACTCAATCCATTAGGTCTTGGGATGAAATGAAACAGACATTTTTGGATAGGTATTTGGACTATTGTATGCCTACTAATCACAAGGACGAGGTTTTTAAAATGATACAAAGAGAAGATGAGAGCTTAGAAGATTTACTTGAAAGATTTCAATATAACTTGAAAGGAGCAAAAATGAGTAGCTTGGATGAAGAGACCTTAAAAGCCCTCTTATTAAAAGCCATTAGGGATAAATGGATAGATATCTTAAACATGATGGGGAAAGGGGATATTTCTCAACTTTCACTCAATGATATAGCGGAACTCTGTATCCATCTCTCAAGGGGCAAATCGAAAACTCAAAAAGGGCTTAGAGATCCTTCTCTCCTTAGAGCAAATAAATCTGCAACAGGATCAGTGAGTAGGGCTGAAATCGGCAATATGCTTGATGAATTCAAAACTGACATCTTAGGGAGTCTTAGTGAACAACTAGATACCCTTAAGATTCACAATAAACAAAAAGCAGAAGCTGAGGCTTTGGCCATTTTTTGCCCAAAATGTAGAAAGAAACATGCTTTAAGGGAATGTCCCTTGGACACACACGTTGTGGAAACATGTGTAATTTGCTCAGAAACTCATGAGACTAAGGATTGTCCTTCAATTCCTGGCCTCAAAGCAGTCTTTCAAGAGGATCCAGATACACTTGAATCTCTCTGTTTTATTGCAAGGAGACCTTGGCAAGGACAACAGAATCAAGGGTTTAACAACTCTATGAATTCTCAATCCCAACCAAATTGGAATCCTTGGCAACAACCTTGGCCTCAACCTCAAAATGCTTTTCAAGCATGGATGCAAAGCATGCAAAATCCTTATGGGAGATTTGCTCAATTCTATCAATATCCTCCATCATTTCAGAATCAGCAGGCTCCACAACTTCCAAATCAAGGTCAACAACTATCATTGCCATACCCTCAACAACAACAACCTCCTCCACAAAATCAAAATTCTCAACTATCGCTTCAATCCCAGCAAAAATCAAATCAACTTCCCTCTCAGCCATTACCAAATCCAAATAATAGGAACCCTCAAAATGCTTACATGATGGAAGGTCAACCATTTCCTACCTATATGGTTGTTCCTCTCAATGAAGTACAACTCAGATCAGGTAGAATCTTAGATCAACCTTCTACAAGTGTTCAACAACCAAGCATTTCTGAGGAAGAATCTCTCAAAGTCAATAAGGGTTCTGAAGTATCACTTCAAAACCAAAATATCCAAAAAGAAAAAGAAAAAGAATCAACCTCTACAACTCCCATAGTTGAGAAACCTACACCTTTAGCTACACCTCCTTTTCCTGAAAGATTACAAATTGACAAAGGGGTGGAAAAGCAGATATGGGTCCCTGACTATAGTTTCCTAGATGAATTGAAGAATGTCTGTATCAAGATTCCCTTGTTACAAGCCATTAAGGAAATTCCCATTCTAGCGAAGACAATAAAGGAGTTGAGTTTGAAGAAAACAGGAAAGAGAACCAGAGATACTAAAAGGATACATCTAGTTGGAAAAATTGCAGACATTATGATGGGTAAGATTACCATGCAAAAGTATGTGGATCCCGGTAGCCCTATTGTCAAAACTCATATTAATGGGGTTGAAATCCCAAATACTTTGATTGACTTAGGAGCCGCTATCAACATCATGAGTAGACAGACCATGGATCAGTTAAAGCTTCCTAACCTTCTCTTTACACCTACTTTACTGCAACTTGCAGATCGATCAATCATTAAACCTGATGGTGTATTGGAAGACATTCCAGTCTCCCTAGACTCTTGGGAATATCCAGTTGATTTTATGATTCTAACTCCCAAGAACAATCTAGGAGGACATCCTCTTATCTTAGGAAGACCTTGGTTAGCAACAACTGATGCTTTTATCAGTTGTAGGTCTGGGGACATGTATATATCAGATGGTAATTCCACCAAGAAATTCAACTTGTATCCTCCAGCAAAGGCAATAACAGAAATAGGAGAAGATGAGTGGGTTGATGATGAGGATACTATTCAACCTGTTCTAACCATCTCTGAGATCAGTGAGGATAGTCAAATTCTAAATACATTAGAAAATTTTGAAATACCTTTAGAATATGACTCTACACAGTTTCAGTTAGATGCAGACATTGAATATCTCTCCTCTAGACAGATGTCTCTCTTCTCAATGGAAGAGTTTGGTAGTTCTACAGTTGAAATCCTTCCAGGAAAAACATTGAACATTAACAAAAACTTGGAAAGACCACAACAAGAAGAATTAACTAAACTGTTGCAAAAACATTCCACTGCCTTTGCATGGGAATACACTGACATGAAAGGAATCGATCCTAAGACTTGTATTCATCACATCTATATTGAAGAAAACAGCAGACCTATTAGGCAACCACAAAGAAGGATGAATCCAAACCTTAGGGAAATCGTGAAAGAAGAACTCCAGAAATTGCTCAAGGTAAACTTCATTTACCCCATTTCAGATAGCCAATGGGTTTCTCCCTTGGTTATAGTGCCCAAAAAGAATGGTAAATGGAGAGTTTGCATTGATTATCGAGAATTGAGCAAGGCAACCTTAAAGGATCATTTCCCTCTACCTTTTATTGATCAGGTACTAGACACTTTAGCAGGTAAAAAGTATTTCTCATTCTTGGATGGTTTTAGTGGGTATAATCAGATTCAGGTAGCACCTGAAGATCAAGACAAGACCACATTTACTTGTCCTTGGGGAACTTTTGCCTACCGAGTACTCCCTTTTGGATTGTGCAATGCACCCGCTACATTTCAAAGGGCTGTACTAGGAATCTTTTCAGATCTGATTCATGATTGTGTAGAGGTATACATGGACGATTTCACAGTTTATGGTAATACATTTGAAGAAGCTTTGGAAAATTTGGAAAAAGTACTGATAAGATGTAAGGAAACAAATCTTTCTTTAAGTCATGAAAAGTGTTTTATGATGTTTACTGAAGGGATTGTTTTAGGACATCATATTTCAGGAGATGGGATTAAGGTTGATAGATCCAAAGTTGAAGTCATCTCTAAGTTACCTGTTCCAAATTGCCAGAAAGATGTTAGAAGTTTTCTTGGGTTTACCGGATATTACAGAAGATTTATTGAAAACTTCACTAAGATAGCATTTCCTCTTTTCAAATTGCTTACCAAAGACTGTGAGTTCAAATGGGATCCTGAGTGTCAATCTGCCTTTGAAGCTTTAAAGACTAGAATATATGAAGCACCCATCTTAAGGGGGCCAAATTGGAAACTCCCTTTCCACATTTCTACTGATGCTTCAGATACAGCTCTAGGAGCAGTTTTGGGACAAAAAGATTTGATCCCTTATGCCATTTATTACACAAGTAAGAATTTGACTCCCACTGAGTTAAATTATACTGTTACAGAAAAAGAGTTCTTAGCTGTGGTACATGCGATCAATAAGTTTAGACACTACATAACCGGCTATGAAACCTTTGTCCATACTGATCACTCTGCCATAAGATATTTAATGAACAAACCTGTTACTAATGGTAGAGTTACAAGATGGCTTTTACTCTTACAAGAATTCAACATTACTGTGTTAGATAGACCTGGAAAACAAAACACAGTAGCTGATTTCTTGTCTAGAATCCAAAACACTAATGAGGATTCTCCAGTAGAAGATAAGTTTCCAGATGAATACTTGTTTGCAGTAACTACCAAGACTCCTTGGTATGCAGATATGGCTAATTATCTAGTTACAGGGAAGCTTCCTCTACACTTATTTCCTAATGAGAAAAGGAAAATCATTCAGGAGAGTTCACATTATTCTTGGATTTCTAATGAATTGTTCAAAACAGGGCCAGATTGTATAATCAGAAGGTGTGTTCGGGAAGATGAAATGCCTGACATCCTTAAGGCATGTCATGATGAACCATGCGGCGGGCACTTTGCTGACAAGAGGACAGCCTATAAAATCCTTTCTCTAGGATATTATTGGCCTTCTCTCTTTAAAGATGCAAAGCAGTATGTTAGAAGGTGTGACAGCTGCCAAAGAGTTGGGAGACCAACTCCTTCAAATGAAATGCCACTACAACCTCAGGTATGCATCGAACCCTTTGAGAAATGGGCTCTAGATTTCGTTGGACCAATTAATCCACCATCAAAGCAAAAGAAGTATATACTGGTTTGTACTGATTATGTTACTAAGTGGGTAGAAGCGAAGGCATTACCTTCTGCCACTGAAAATTCAGTTGTTCAATTTCTTTTTGAGGATATTTTCACTCGTTTTGGTGTCCCAAGGGAAATTGTAACAGATCAGGGCAGCCAATTTACATCTAAATTGATGGAGAAGCTGATGGGGGAATATAAGATCAAGCACATAACATCTACTCCATACCATCCACAATCAAATGGCCAAGTGGAATCTACCAATAAAGTTCTTGAAGGCATTATCACCAAGACTGTTCATCTTCATAGAAGAGATTGGGCGGAAAGGCTTCCTGAAGCCTTATGGGCCTATAGAACTACATGGAAGAACACAACAAGACATTCTCCCTATGAACTTGTTTATGGGAAGGAAGTCCTGCTTCCCATTGAGTTCCAAATCAAGACCTTCAAGATGGCAGTCCAATTGGGAATGAGCCTCTCAGAAGCCCAAAGACACAGAATGGACCAGCTAAATGAGCTAGATGAAATAAGACAAGATGCAATTCTAAGGACCGATCTAGTTCAGCACCAAAGATCTAAATGGCATGATCGTCATATCAAAGAAAGAAAGTTTCAGAAAGGAGATTGGGCTCTATTGTTTGATTCAAAGTTCAAAGACTTCAAAGGAAAGTTTCAAACTCATTGGCTTGGGCCATATGAGATTGATGAAGTCTTTAGCAATGGAGCAGTTCGAGTGAAAACTATTGATGAATTTCATACTCCTCTTATTGTGAATGGCCATCGCTTGAAGATCTACCAAAAGCCATTCTCAAAGGAAGAGTTTGTCAAGTTGTTTAAAGAAGATTCTGCAATCAGGTTGGTGGAGAAGGATTCTTCTCCTCCATCAGCCTAAGCTTTGGTTTTTGAAAAAAAAAAAAAAAAAAAAAAAGAAAAAAAAAAAAAAAAGAAAAATAAAAATAAATGTATAGGCCTGAAAACCAGTCTCTGATTGGCAGTCCTATACAGAAAATCTGAGGTGAAAATCAGGGCCACCTGACACCCCATATTTTCTAAAAAAAAAAAATCTCTTTTCCTCCTTATTCCATCCCATTTCATCATTAACAACCACTTCATTCACCATCTCATTCATTTAATCACTCTCACTCCACCTCATTTCTTTCCATCTATCCATTCATTACATTTCATTCCACCAATAAAGTCATTTTTTTAGGTAGCTAAAGTTGTTTTGTGCAGCCGGAGAGTACCACTGCAGTTTCCGCAGCTGTCTGGCAATTCTGCAGCCATTCAGCAATTCCGCAGCTCTCTGCACCTGCACAAAAGAAACACAGTCTGTTTGAAAAATTTACAGTTCAGAAGTCATCAACAATAAGTGGAAAAGAGTCATGCAACAGCAATAAACCAGTGAAGGGTTAGTGGAAAATGATCAAAAGCAATCCAAGCGCGGATATGAGGTATGATCTAAATCTTAAACCTACGGTTATCTCATTTTGCAAAGTTTCCGGGATATGTTTTTTGCCATTTAATGTAATGATTACTAGTCTTTCCCATCATGCGACCAAAAATCCACGTATTCCCCAAACTTATCGGTCCTGTTCATCACGATTTTGAAACTCCATTACGACTGCTCCTCCATTAAGGTTTTTGTACCTAAGTGACGTAGACTACTGTACTACGTCTCTCTACGTCATAATCCCGCAGCCAAGTGTAAATTCATGACCGATACCTAAGGACCTAAACGTTTCTACCCATCATTTCATAACCCTCCTACGCTCGTATCATTCCATTCACGCTGTTTCATTTCCACAGTTCCCTTATTCCGCTGTGCTCACTACGATGCTACCTTAGCCATACTCTGTTTTACTCCTTCCTCTCTGCTAATTTTGATTACCAGTGAAAGTATGTTACGGCTGTTACATTAGAGCCGTAAATCTACTGTGTTAAGGCCACTGTTGAAGCCGTGTAACCTTCTTTTCCAAAAGTTCTAAAACAGAGCCGTAGAGCCAATGGGTAAACTCTTAAGGGCAGAACCAGAGGGTTCAAAATTTCTGGAGGGATATCCTCAAGTTAAAGAAGCATTACAGAAAGCAAACTGGCTCCAATGCATCCAGAAATTCAGAGGTTACCACAAAGAGGTTACGAAGGCCTTTGCACGGTCTTTTAGAGACAAAGATAATCAAGTGGAGGTAGGGGATCTAAAGTTTACAGTCACTGAGAGCAGCATAGCACAAGCCACTTCACTCCCACAAACTGGAGAAAGATGGTTTAAAAACCAGTCAGTACAAGATCAACAGTGGAAGCAAATTTTAAAGAATCCAGGTATGGATACCAGCATTTTTACAAAAGGGATTCCTGTTACTTATGTCAAGGAAGAATGGACAACTTTACTTTTATTAGTGCAAAAATTCTTTACTTGTGAGGGAAGGTTTGGAGTTTTATATGTTTACCATGCCAGAGTCATGATGCATTTCTTAGGAGATGATATTAACCTTCCATATTTTCTACTCTCAAGTCTTAGAAAAATGTGTTCAATTGTCCAAAGGAACCCAAGAAACATTGAGCCACATCTGTATCATCATGGTCTTGTTAAGATGCTAGTTGAAGAACAGTTGAAATCAAAAAGAGACACCTGGGAAAGATTTCTTGTGAGAAACCACTTCGAAGAGGCAGGAGAAACCTCTGTGCCTAGAAAGAGTAGAAGAAAAAGAGAAGAGGTTACCCCAGAAAATGCTGTCCAAGAAGAAACTGTCCAGGACCTTGTTGAAGAAGAAAATGTTGCCCATCATTCTGAACATGAAATTGACCCTGAACCTGCTGTAGACATTGATCAAACAGCCCAAGGAATCATTACAGAAACCCTGCAAGAAATTGTACAAGAAGCTGCTCAAAAGAAAAAGGAGAGTAGGAAGAGACAAAAGAAAGATAAAGGCAAAGCTGTAGTCCAAGAAACTTACCTTACTCCTGAAAATTCCAGCGAAGAAGACACTCAGCCCTTAGCACAAAGAATGGCCAAACTCCATGAGACTGCCCTTTCCAAGAAGGCGGAAAAACAAAAGCAAAAGGCACAAAAAGAAAAACAGAGCATCACCACCGTGAGAAGGAGCAGAAGGATACAAGATAAAGTGGGGGCCACAAAGGGTAAAAAGTCACTCATCATTGACTTGAGCACACCTGAAAAGGTTGCTACAAGACTTGACTTTGAGAAAAGCCCTCCACACGCTGAGTATGTTGAGACTAGTCCTCCACGTGAGGAAAGTCCTTTTGAGCATGAACCTGAATATGAACATGGATCCGAATTTGAGTATGAGCCTAGTCCAAAGAGGTCACCAGAGATTGACCCAGACCAGCAAAGAGTATACAACTACTTGGAAACATTAGAACAAGCTGTTGCTGGTCCAAGCACTGTTCTACCTCTTGAACAGCAAGTTCAATCACTGAAGCAAGAAGTATTTGAGCTAGAGGTACTAAATCACCACATCAAACAAGAAAATGAAAAACTGAAGGAACAGAGCAATGTGGACAAGATGGTCCAAGATAACACCATGCTTCATATGGGCCTTTGGCAAAAGGAAAACAAAAAGCTCAAGAAGAAATGCAGAAAGTTAAACAGAGCTTTGATCAATTTAAAATTCAGATGTTTGATGAAAAGACCAAGAGTCAATGTGGCCACACAGAGGAAGAAGAGAAGACTAGATGTCTTAGCAGAGGCATCTCAGCAGGTGGATTAAACAGTGTTTTTGATTGCATGAGGACATGCAATGCCCTCGTAGTGGGGGTATGTAGAGCCTCTAACTTGCACCTAATCATCCATTATTACCTACAGTTTTTCCTCACTTATCTCTCTCTTTTGCCTCATTTTCCTTGTAAACCTACCCAGATCATTACATTAGATGTCTTTAAGCATGATCAAGTGAACTTTGCTAATGTGTGACTGTTTTGTTTAGATTTTGACATATTTACAGAGATTCCGCAGCTGTCTGGCAATTCCGCAGCCATTCAGCGATTCCGCAGCCATCTGGTGATCCCGCAGCCTTTTTGTTGTTTGATATGCTCCACGTGTCCTCTCAAGGAACGAGCCACATGGGCATGTTGGGTTGGATGTACACATGGATTGTATGCTATTGGTTGAGCCAAACCAGTCACGAATTCCCTTGGTCAACGCAGGTATTCCCTCGGTCAAACGGTCAAGTTCTGAACGGTGGCACAGGAGCCGTGAGCAGTTGGGACACGGAACTGTAGC
Source organism: Pinus tabuliformis (assembly GCA_031772625.1). Lineage (NCBI taxonomy): Eukaryota > Viridiplantae > Streptophyta > Pinopsida > Pinales > Pinaceae > Pinus > Pinus tabuliformis. The sequence continues at coordinate 2,019,148,559 of CM062819.1, forward strand.
TGGCACCTCTTCCATGCCACGAGGACAGCTAAAGACAGGATCCAAGCATAGATTTGTCTCCCATGATGACCGTTTCCCTCAAAAGTGCACGGGGTTACCTACGTGTTTGCTGCACAAGTTAATTAGCTATGACTGCGTGTTGCTGCGTAGTTAATAGGTTAAGCTGTAGTTGCTTAGTTCACGCAGAGAGTAGTTGCCTCTGTGCTTATAAATAAGCGTGTGCCAACGCTTGTAGATTAGCTTTTGGATTATTGTAATTGCTGCGCTGATTTTGTATAAAAACTCTGTTTTAAGAAGGCTGTTCCTACAGCACTTTTCACTGTATTTTTGACATGCTGTTTTTATAAAAGAAGACTGTTCTGTTCACCTTTTAGTAGCTGATCTTTCAAGTTGGCTGCGTGGATGGAGGGCCCCCATCTGTGACAGCCCGTGTACATAGTGTTTGGTTTCGTTTTCATGCTTTCAGCAATCTTTATTTCTTTTATCATGTATAATAGCATACCATTTGATTTCATGTCATTTCATTTCCAGCCTTTATTTTAAACTGATCAGTATTGTTCTTTTGCAGGTTTTTAACCCGGGATTGTTTTTGTCTTTGTGTATTTGCTTTATATCTGATGGTATTTTCAGTTGACAGATTCAAAGTTGCTGCCTTTACTTTATTTTCATAGCTGATTTCTAGTTTAGTTTCTCAAAGTTGTCTGCTAACATATTGATGGTCTCTTTATCATAAATTGTTCATCTTTTAGAGATCAGAATACTAATAAATTACAATTGGCTTTGATTACTTTTTAGACTAATCTTTAACTACTTTCTAATCGTGCTTTACATAGTACCATATGTTGGAAGCAGAGAGTTAGGAAGAGCTGAACATTATAACTAGTCTTTAAAGTAGATTTTTCTCATTTTTTTATCACTTTTTAAACTCATCTCTAACTACTTCCTAATCGTGTTTTACATAGTACCATATGTTGGAAGCAGAGAGTTAGGAAGAGATAAACATTATCATTGGTTTTTAAAGTGATTTTCTTACCTTTTATTTGCAGCAGCATGAATGGTGTCTAGTGCCATTAGAAAGTGGTTCTTTGCTTTCAGTTCATTTCAAGTTATTTATTTCTTTCAAGCTTTTTCTTTGCAGTTTAGAAGGTAGTTAGAAATCACCTGTAACACACACTCACTCATCTGTTTATAAAAACTCCATTTCATCTTAGGAAGATAAATTGACTACAAACAACACCCCCAAACGACAAAAAGATCTAAGAGGTTGCTTAAGTACATATAGTACACCTTCACTTCATCAGCTTACGAGCCCCGGGTTGACAATTAATGACATCAATTTAGAAACACTAAATTGACTAAACACCTACCACATCTCATCACTAGGATACAAGCTTCCCATGCATGAGTATTCAAGAGCATGGAAGTTGTGGTGCACACACATGCGATCCCATCACTTGGGACTCTCACCCAGATGAAGACAAAGAAGCAGGTCTGACAGGATCTTGACTCGTACTTCGACAAGTTCATGTGCACTGCCACCAGCCCAGACTTGCCTATCAGTGCCAAAATCATGCACAAGTATGTTGCTGGTCTGGCCACATTGAAGACAATGATGCACATGCTTTCAGACGAGTTGGACAGAGGAGCCTGAGCAGTGTACCCAGATGCTATGGAGGCAAGGTTCAGGTTTCAGACAAATGTCACAGTGGAACACACGAACACTATCAAGGACTACCAATCTTGGCATCAATATGTTACTGTTGATCAACATGAGGATGTCAAGCAGTTGGAATTCTATAGTTGTTTAAGTCAGAATGATGTATAGTTTGGCTTGTTCAAGCCATTGTTCACATGGGTACATCTGCATTGTAATGTTAAGTCATGTCAAGTGTAAGTCAAGTCTCAATAGTGGATGTAATAGTCATAGAGTAGGTGAAGAGTCATGAGGGTAGTTGAATGGTCACAAAGGGGAATGTCAAGGGTCACCCCACCCTTTTCTGTAAATAGCCCCTCATAACTCATTGTATAGAATTTTGGTCAGCCAAGCTTCTGATAAGACTATCTTGGAAAGAGCTTGGAAAATATTGTAACGCGCCTTGGGTTTTCCACTGCACGGAGCTAGTTCATCTCTTTGGAGGAGCAGGCAAATGTGGCTGTAACATTCCACTGATGGGGCTAGTAGGTTTACATGGATGTATTGTATGATTAGAACTTACACTTCTTATATAATAAGAGCCAACACATTTTCATGCATATGTTGTTATTGTAGTTGGACTGTTCCGGTTGCCTTAATGATATATGTTGTTTAACTTACGTATTTGTGTATGAACTAATTTTTATGCAATTATATGAATCTTGTTGCAAATGTGCTATGGTTTAACCATCACTTTGGATTGTTGACTACTCTGCTTTCGAGCTTGTGATGCATCTTCGCTCGTGTGTTCCCTTCCCAGCTGAGTACTGATACAGGTTGTCAAGGGGCGCACTCATCCCACCCGCTTTGTGTTAGAACCTCTCATGCACCTTCCTTGACTCACTGCAGCTGTCACATCCTTGCTACTGATAGATTTATCTTACTTGCCTTTGTGCGACATTGCAGTCAAGGCATTACCTTACGACCCACTGCTGGGACTCCTACACCAAAAGGTCTGAGGTCTAATTGGGACTTCTTACTGGGGAGATCCCCTTGGCATCTTGGCGGGTACAACATGTCAACATAAGCTAAAGGAGAATTATCTGTCCCTCTCCACTACTTCTCCTCCAGACTCTTTGGGAATCTGGCTTATTGATTGTAGTGCTTCAAGGCACTTCATCGGATAAAAGTAAGCTCTCTCTAATTTGGTAGAGATGGAAACAATCACAGGGGGGGATTATACTTGGAGTCAATGCCACCTATCCTGGAAAGGGTGTAGGGAATGTTACCCCTCAATTGAATGAGGGTAACAAAATTCATTTACAAGAAGTTCTTTATGTTCCTAATCTCAAGAAGAACCTGGTGTCCATTTCAACAATGGAAGTCAAAGGCTTCAAGGTGGCATTCATCGATGGAAAGGTACATGTTTGAAAATGGAATTTTCAAAGATTCTTTTATTCTTGGTTTCAGGGTTGGAAAATTGTATCAAGTTGCAGGAATTCCATTGGGGACCATGTCAATTGACACATCTCTTCTATAGCAACGAAGGTGTGCTTATTATGGGGCCCTACTCAATGTGAGTCAGATGGTGACAGGGATGCCTGAATTCAAGAAGAGCATGAAGGTACATGTCCGAGATGTACATAAATAAAATATTACAAGGGGACCATTCCCCTCATGTAACAAGTCCATAGGTTTGGAACAACCTGAGGGGTTTAAGATTCATGATTAGGAATCTCGTGAATGCAGGTTGAAGAAAGAACTTTATGATTTAGAGCTAACACCATGGGATTGATATGAGAGGATTGATAGCTTTCTGATGAAGCTGAGATTCACTAGGAGTGAAGCCGATCCAAACCATTTCTTGAAGGTTGTGGGTGATAGACCTCTCATACTAGCACCTTGTGAGGACAACCTCTTTCTGACAGGTGCAGACCCTCTCATTTGAAAAAGTAATAGGGAGTTGGATTTCAGATTTGGAATGGTGAACTGGAAGCCTGTGCCTACCCCGATAGAGCTTAACTTTAAGAAGTTGTGTGATAGTGATGCCAAACCTGATTTAGAAGATTCTCTGAGTTTCATAATCTCATACTAGCATCGAAGTACTTGCTGAAATCCCACCTGGATATATGTTTTGCAGTTAGCATGTGGAGCTCATATATGGTTGAGCCTCACTGGATCGGTGCCAAGAATCATTTGAGATATCTTCAGGGCAGATTCTCTCATTTATTGAGATACGCTGCCGACAAAGTGAAGTTGGATGTTTATTCTAATGTTGACTGGGTAGGCAATCTGGATGATTGCAAGAGCACTTCTAGGTGTTGGTTCTCTTTGGGTTCTGCTTCGATATCCTGGATGAGCAAGAAGCAGAAGTCGGCTGTTTTGAGCACCGATGAGGCTAGATACATAGAAATGAGTATGGCCTCCCGTGAAGCTGTCTGGACACATGTTGGATACCATCGTGATCTTCTATGACAACCAGAGGGGGATTCAATTTTTTAGGAATCATGTGTTCTATGATCGCTCCAAGAATATAGACATCAGGTACCACCTTATCTAGGATATGGTATATCGAGGAGCAAGAAGGATCCATTGCATCACTGACATTCTGTCGAAGCCCCTGGGAAAGGTTAAATTTGTGACTTTTCGAGGATGACTAGGAGTCGTGGAGAGACTCTCTCCTAAGGGTCATGTATGATATGGACATTGAGCTCTGGGAACTTCAGGTGCTTGGGGGTACTTCTTGGAGCGATGAGCAACCATAGGGTGAGTGGTTCAAACTTTAGCCTCCCCCTAGTGGTCTGCTAAGTAGGAAGAATGAGTGGTTCATCCTTCTCCTGCCAAGACACAATCATAGGGTGAGTGGTTCAGCCTTGCCCTAGTGATTTTTTGTGTATAGGGTGAGTGGTTCAGCCTTCCCCTGGGATACCCCTAGCAACATGTAGGCAGGATGAGTGGTTCATCCTTCTCCCGCTAAGACATCCTACCCATGTAGTCTGGGACTCATGGGAAGTACCTATCGTCTGGCCAATGAGTAGGGAAATGAGGATAGGGACCATAGTAGTACCGATGGACGCATCGTGTTACTACCATACTCCCTATGCTAGGATGATATTGATCTGGGATCAATTGGAACTGACTTCGAGTCAGTAAGAGTGATATAACTTACTCTCTTTTGGAATTGATTTCAGATCAATAAGAGTGGTATGATACACTCTCTTTATTTGGAACTGATTTCAGATTAGTAAGAGTGGTATGATACACTCTCTTTATTTGGAATTGATTTTAGATCAGTAAGAGTGGTATGACATACTCTCTTCATTGGGACTGACTTTGTGTCAGTAAGAGTGGTATGAGACACTCTCTTTTATATGGGACTGACTTCATGTCAGTAGAGGAAGGTATGATACATTCTCGATCACTTCTTCTTCTTCTTATTTCAACAGAGTAGAGCAGAGCAATGTAGGGCACTGATGGCAGAGATAGTATAGTCTGGCTGATGGATTAGCCGATGGATTTATCCCTAGTTGAGAGGGAGTGTTAAAATTGGCAACTAGGGCCAAACTCCATGTGGGTTTTCTTATTTATGGCACCTGATATTTTTCTTGGATTCTGACCTGTATTCATGTAAATATGAATTTATTTTTGTTATGGGACAATTCATCAAGGTCGTCCAACAATCAAATTGCCCCCACTTGTGCTCAACGTTTTAGTATAAAAAGAGGTGGCTTGTTAGTCATTTGGACACACACACTCTTCTTATGATCTCTTCCTCTCCACTTGTCTTTGGGTTTTGGTGGGAGGAGAGACCCTAAGAGTCAACACTGCCCTAATGGAGAAGGATCTACGTTATCATAGGAGATGGGAAAGCTCTACGTTGTCATGGAGGACAACCCTTATCTCAGCCTCCAGAAGCCTTAACGCTACCCTGTGGAGAAGCCCTAACATAGGTCTAATATGCAATCAAGAAGGCCAATAGTGTAAGCCCTCAATGCAGCCTAAAAAAGGGTCTCTAACCTAGATGGATGCCCTAACACCTAAACACAATCATGGTAAAGAAACACAGATCTACACACTGCCTTATCTAGCCCTAATATGTTGTTCTAGGCCGCAGGTTGACGAGGCCTTTCATGTGCCCTAATTGCTGTGTGTACTAGCCCTAGCAGCAACCTTAATGGGAGGACTACTATCTTACCGTAGCTGCAGTAAATGACAAGATCTAACCGCAGTCCTAGGGGATTTCTAGAGCTACAATATGTTGCCTAAATGGTTCAGTTCAAGTCTGCCTTAGCCACATTAAACCACAGTCTTAAGGAGGATTGTTAGATTAAGAAGGGTTGTTAGGAGGACTGTTATAGGTAGTTTAGGAGGGTTGTTACAGGAATTTAAGGAGGGTTCTACTACACTAGCTAGAGGAACTGCTACAACAATGAGAAACCTCAATCCGCTGATGAGAAGAATCTCTAACATCATATAGAGTCTTGAAGGATAGAAATTGTATTTCAGTGGTCAAACTATTCCAAGGACTATGGGATTATAGCTTAAATTGCTGTTGGGCTAGGCTGTAGGCCATAGACAGTAGCTAAGGTGGTTATATTAGTCTGGGTAGCATGGCATAAGTGGTGTCCCTCCTTGAATGCAGGATGAGGACAAAATTCTGGAAGATGCAACATGGTTGGAAGCAACATGTTTAGATGTAGTAGATGGATGAAACTACATGTTTAGATGCAACAGTTGGTGCAGCATTGTTGTATTGACAACATGTTTAGATGCAACATGGTGTTAGAGACAGCAGTGTAGCGCAGCAAAATGATTGGGTGCAGGTTGGTAATGGGAGCAACACAATGATGCATAGTGTAGCATGATGATGAAGAGAAGCATGTTGGGTACAACATGATGAGACACAGCTCAATGATGATGCAATATGGTGCAACAAAGTGATAGGTACAACAAGGTGATGGAATCTCTTGCGTTCGGATTAGCTACCTCATGTGTCATCTTCTTAGAGAAGATCTCTGCTCTTATTTAGATAAGTCAAAATGTTGACTTCTGATGTATATGTACTATCTCTCTCTCTATACTGAACTATTGAATAACATAAGAATAATTGATCAAGGGTTTCCCCACATTGGGGTTTGTCCTTGGCTAATGCCACATCTTGTGTCCTCTTGTCTTGGCTTGTTTTTTGCAATTTATGTTTATGTTCTATTTGCATTTTACTATCATGCTAAATGTGATTGCTAATCTGGAATTGATATCGATCTAATATGAAAAATTGAAGTAAATTTTCTCTCAGTATAGAACATACCTGAAATTAACATATATGTATCATGCTAATCTGGATTGGTTTGTGCAGATGGTTATGTTTATGATATTAATGTATGAGTCGATATACTTGTGATATTGTGTCATACTAATCCGGATTGACTTGTGCAGATGTGATAGCCTCCCCTGATATATATTGAGGTATGAGTGTGATTATGTTGTCTATTTGGTTTATCTAACATGGTATATTTGTAGGAGATAGAAGATCAGGGATGAAGAGAAGAGTAGTGGACTACGATTCACATGACTCCCTTTATAGGCCTGTCATGAAATCTACAGAATGGAAAAGTGGCATGATTATGTGGTATGTTTTCAAGTACAAAATGTATGAGAAATGAAAATCAAGTTTTGGCAAGTGTGGTTAAACTTAGTAGAGCTTTGGATATCCCATTTCCATAGTTGGATATTGGAGATTGGGCCTTTACAGTGGCTGCCTCCTTCTACCTTAGTGTGGACCATAGATAGTAAGTGGGTTATGTTTACAGGTTGTTTGAATGTTTGATTAATTGCATGATATGAGTATGTGTCTATAAGACTGCATGAATGAATGATCTTGTTTCAAGATGGTTCTACTAACACAATATGTGCTAAGACAACTTATATGGACTTGAGTGCAAATGGGTGCTACTTGTAGTATTGTGACTAATGACTGTGAGTTGATTATGACATGGATGTTAGTCTTCGTAAAGGTCGATTTCAAATTAATAGAAATGATGTATTTATCTTAGAAGATGTGACTAACATATGTGAACAGTTTCATGGAAACATACTTGGTATTAGCATGACAAGGTAATACTTGATTTTCGTTATGGTTGGATTCGTCAAGGAATTGGAGTCTCTTGAGAGATGATATATGCACGTGTTCAGTTATAGGTCAGCGTGCTATGTATAACAAGGTAAGGTAACCAATATATTATTATATTTATTTATACACTAACAATTATGTGTTTATGGCAGTATGATGCAGTGGATTGCATGGGAAAAGATATTGCCATGAAATCTTGAAGAAGGATTGCATTGAGCTTTCCATTTGAGGCATTGGGAACCCATTGGGATTGAGTCATGGTGTATGTTGAGAGTCCTATGCTTTCAGTGCTTTCTGATTTTCTTGTGCTTGATTTTCGGTTTTGATTGTGTCTGGTGAATGGCCATGCCATTTTGTTTGTGGTGTCATATTTCTATTCGTTTTCCATGGTTTTCTTCTTGTTTATTTCTTATTGTTCCCTTTTATGTCTTGAGGGTCTTGGGAATTGGTCGGGGAGAGAGGAAATTTAATGGAGCTCAGGGTGGAGATGAACGAAACCCAATAGGTAATTTATGACTCGGATGAAGTCTAGTGCATGTATAAGGGCAGCTGAAGGCAAGAATATGACAACCAGTTGAATTGGTTGGGTCCATTGGGATAAATGTGCGGTGGCAATATAGTCATGAGAAAGGTAATGAGAAAGGCAAAGTAAATGGATTTGAGGCGTCATATGCCTTGGCTATGCTGGGAACTGTTGTTCTCAATGTTGTGCATGCTGTGCAAGAATAAAGAGAGTTCTCTTAACCTTGACCTTATGATATCTGGTGATTTTGTTGTGATTATGATTATGCCGATGTCTATATATGTATGTATGTATGCCGTTGTCTGATAGGATTGTCAGGGATCATGCTTGTGGAGGGATGATTTCTTATGTAGGTGAATGGCATGAAGAGGTTCTGTTGATGGTGCTGGACCCACCAACATGTCAGGGGATCTCCTTGGTAAGAAGTCCCAACTAGATGTCAGACCATTTGGAGTAGGAGTCCTAGCAATGGGTAGTATGGTATCACCTTGACTGTGGTTGCACACAAAGGTAAGTAAGATGTCCTTATTGGTAGCAAGGGTGTGACCTTGTAGCAAGTCAAGGAAGGTGCATGAAAGGCTCTAACACATGGAAGGGGGAGTGAGTGCACCCCTTAGAAACCTGTGATAGCACACAACTTGAAACATAAAACACGAGAAGAAAGACATCATGAGATGGAAAGCAAGATATTCGACTGTCCAAAGTGATGGGTTATACCAACAACACGCTTCGATAAGATTCATACAAACATATATAGAATAGTCCATACAAACATGCGTAAATAACAACTACATACATCATTAAAGTAATTATGATAGCCGAACTACAATAACAACATATGCATGAAACGTGATGGCTCTGTTTTATTAAAAGAGTGAAAGATACAAAAATACATACAACCATGACTTCCACTAACCCTGATAACGAAACATTACAGTCACTGTTGTCTGATCCTCCAAAGAGATGTACTAGCTCTGCATTGTGGAGAAGCCAAGGCTCATTACAATACACTCCAAGCTTTCTCTAAGTTATCCCTATAGGAAGCTTGGTTCCCAAAATCCTGTACAATGAGTTATGAGGTTCTATAAATAGCAAAGGGTGGGCTGACCCTTGAAATTCCCCTTTGTGACTCTTCACCTACCCTCATGACTCTTCAACTAGTACATGAATGTTACATTCTACTATTGACACTTGGTCTTTCACTTTTACAACATGTTTACATTACAATCTGCACATGTACCCATGTGAGACAAAAATAGGCTTGAGTAAGCCATGCAAGACATCACTAAGACTTGGAAAGCTGTGGGAATAATAACTCTTCAACATCATCACGATGATCGATGGTGGTGAACTGATGCCAAGCTTGGTAGTATGTGGTGTCCGCGTGCTCTGTGGTGACATCCTTTTGAAAGTGAACTCTTGCCTCTGTTGCATCTGGGTACACTGATTTGACGCCTTTGTCCAACTCGTCAGATAACATGCACATCATGGTCTTGAGTGTAGCCGGACAAACAACATATTGGTGCATAGTGTCTGCGCTCATTTGCAAGTCTGCACTGATGGCTATGTGCATCAAATGATCAAAGTACATGTCCAACTCCAGCCGGACTTGGTTCTTTGTCTTTGCCTTGGTGAGTGTGCCAATGGATGGGATCTCATGCATGTGCACAATGACATCCATGCTCCTAAACACTCGTGCATGTGAATCTTGTAAGTTTTTGATGAGCTGCAGGAGTTCCTCATAGTTCCGGATCTAACTTTGGATGTGTGCCTTCAACTCTACCACCTTTGGCTTCGTCATCTTTGGAAAGTGCAATGGGGCTCCTTTGTACTCATTGTCCATTTTTTCATGCGATTGATAGTAGTGTGCAGATCTGACAAGATGCGTGCTCTCCTAGCACAATGTTGTTGCCAACCATTGAGATGGACAACTCACTTATGCACGATGACGAATCTGAAGTACAACTTCCACATGACTGTCTCGAGAGACGATACTTTATCTAGTATCTCTTTCCTCAACTCTGCTCTAGTGGATTTTGTAACTTGCTCTCCTCCCTTCTTGGCCGCTTGTAGCTCCTTAGCCATGCGCTCATTCTCAGCTATCAAGAATAACCGTCGAGCTGTTGGCTTCGACATATGATCTTATAGCATCGACCAGTGCTACTGGATGTTTGTGCAAATTGGACACGATCACTCACTCTTCAAACTGCATAGGAGATACATGGACATCCGGAGTAGGCACTCCGTGCAAATTCACAACTCTGTGTTGTGACTCGTCGAAAGATATGTTGTGCATCTCCACCTCTGGATTGTCCTCAAGGATTTCAGTGTCTCCTTGATCGCTTGGGACTTGCTCTGCTCCTGGATCTGGTGAAGCCAGTGGAGTGACCTCTTGGTTTTGAGGCATGAGGTCAATGTCCTGATCTAACTCGGGCTAAACCATATCTATGTCCATCTGCTCTAGCATCTGTTCAATCTCTTGAGCAAGGTCCTTCTCTTGTGACTACTCACCCTGTCTACTATGTGCCAGCTGTCCGGATGAATCCATAACTTGTATGGGTGTAGTTTCATCGATCTGTGCATGTTGCACCTCTTGCAGTTCCTGTTCCTGCTACGCTTCCTTCTCTCTTCTGTGCAACTCTTGTTCTTCCATGAGTTGCTGCTTCAACTCCTGTAACTCATTTTCTGCTTCCTCCAGTTTCTGCTTCTCTCTTTGCCTTTGCACAATCCTTCTGTTGCGATGTCGCCTCTTAGCCTCAATCTCCAAAGATGCTCTCAACACAAGTGGATCTGCTTTGAACTTGTAGCTTTTCTCCGCCTCTACGCTTTCAACAACCTTCCTCTCGCCTTTGTCACGTGCATGTTTGATACCCTCTACTGCTGCTAATGATGTTGCTCTCTCAGATGCTGCTGCCTTCTGCTTTGCTGACCACTCTACAACTATGCTAACCAGTTCATTAAACCTCGAAAAGTGATAACAATATCTCCATGGGTCTTCCTCAGGCCAATGACACACCCCGTGGATACAAGGATGTTGCACTCTTGCACAATGGTCCTTCACTAAGCAATGCAGTTCATACAGATTAGAACATATGGTGCCAAAGGTGAATCTCTTGAATTCCTCCATCTCGGTCTCAACATGCTTGAGATTCTAGATCTCATACAACTCGATCCACAAAGGAAGAGCGGGCCAAGGTGCCTTCTTCTTCTTGTGTTGTCTCGCTGACAACCTTGTTGAGATGTGATATGACACTTCTTGCATGATCAAGTTATCCATGGAAAACTTCGGTAAAACATGCGGAGCCTTCTCCGTGTTGTACATCTAGATGAAGATGCCAAGGGGTGAGGCATACTAATATGCTATGTCGATCAATGCCTCCATCGCTACCTGCGACATGCAAGGTGGATCCTGCTCAAAGATAATCTTGTACACCGAGGTGACAAAGTGGTCTAATTGTATGATAACTCCACAGAAGCTGCATTCAGAGAAAATCCCGCAAAAGGTGTGCATAGAGGTTTTCGAAGGTGTCCATGCCCAACCCAAACCTAGGAACTGTGACGGGCATAGATTGCATCAAGTATGTAAGTAGACATGAATAACTTCACTTGCCAACCCTTGGGTGGATGCCTAGCTTCTGTCACCTGTTCCTTCAACCTAAGAGCCAACATGTCAGACCAGTTGAAAGGTCTTCCTTCACTCGCCAGTTGATCCAACATAATCACCCAACTCTTTGGGAAAGTTTCTATGCTCTCTTGGCCATATAAGCGACATGCGAAGATGACCAAGAGTTGATATGCCTTCTGTTGTATCCTTGTCTTGTAAAATTGACTGGGTGTTGTCCAGAACTTGGACAAATATTTCACCCAGCTCTTCAAGATGTCTCTTGAATTTTCATTGCTGCTAGGTCTGGTGAAGGGTGTATCCATTGTGATCACCAGCTTCGGAAAGTGATACATCTCTTGGAAGTCCTTTTCCTTGAAGGTAACAAGTTGTGTTCCACTGATACTGCTCAACACCATTTTCTCTGGATCAGTGTGCCTGACAATCCAGTGGATCATGTCTACACATGGGAACGCAGGATACCTGCATGAAATCCAGTACAAGCCAGACTTGTGTATGTTGACATAGACCATTCGGTCTTCCAAATTATCCTCAAAATGTGCCTAAAAATGTGTCATTGATGTCTTTCCATTTCATCTTGATATCCTTGTCTATGAACAACTTAATGTCTTCATAGATAGGAAAGCTCATAGACACTTGCTCAACTGCATCTCCAGTTGCACTCTCGACGATGTCCTTTGACCCTGCTCTCTTGGAGGCCATTGCACCTGTACTACTGAGAGACAGATGAACGCATGTGATACCTGGAGACATAGCAACACTCATGGCAAGCACAATGTCAGTTGAAAACCAAAAGAAACTTGAGGACTGGCATGCAACAAACCTGGGTGACTGACTGGAAAGATTGCGCAATTTTCACCACGACGTTGGGAGACTGACTGCCAAAATTGTGGAAAGCATAGTCCGGACTGTCAGCGGGTTGATTGACTACTAAAATTGCATAATGCACAGTCCAACTTGGCCTAATGAGGACTGAAACTACACAATGCGCAATGTCAGTTAGCAATGACTGCAACCCATAAAATTGCATCTGCGCAATTCCGGGAGCCAGCAGGGCACTGCCTCTCAGAATTGCGCAGAGCAAGCCTCGAGGCTAGTGTTGGGCCAGATCTGCAAAATTTCTATGAGGAAGTTAGAGCCTTCACTCTCAGAAATGTGCAGTGCAAGTTGAGTAAGGCAAGGTCCGGGCCAAGGCAACCCAAACCCACCGACGGGTGACTGAAAACATGAAAAGGTTGAATGCATGGCGAAGCTGAGTGCAGATAAAAGTGAATGATCATGCATGAAAACAATGAGTGCATGATTTAGTAAATGTGAGAACAATTAAGTGTGTGAAGCGAGTTGCTGCAACGATGACCATCAGTGCCGAAATAGTGTCATGCATCCGACAGTAGTGAGATGTATTGAAAAACTTGAAACAATGCTTCTACAACCTAACGTGCATTAAAATGACAACAAGTGTTCAACAAAACCAAGCAAACAACACTCACACAAAACGAAATACAAAAAGTGATAGAAAAGCAGTAAAGGACATGAAAAGCGGACTTACCTAGAAAAAACTGAGCTGAGTGTGTCAAATGCTCCTAGATGCGATGTGGGATGTCAGAGCTCCAAGATTGAAGTGAGGAATGAGCTTTGAAGCGTCGAATAAATAGTTTTGATAATATCAAGGTTTATGACGTGCATGCCACAAATTTAGGAAAAAGCGACACTTTGCGGGAGGTTTCTAAAACGACTTTTGCATGTAAGCTCTGGTTGCTAAAAATGGATCCCTAAAATCTAGCGATTTTTTTTTTTTTTTTTGATTTTCTGGGAAAAGCAGCCCATGCATGCAAATCAAGATTGCTCAGTCCTGGAGGGACCCAGTCAACATGGAAGCACATGCAACAACCTGCAAGCCTTGAGTGACTTTTGCGTAGTTTCCGGGTTGACCAAGTTTGACTGTCCTGCAGGCTCTGCGCAATTTATGGACTGAAGCCCTAGCTGTGAGCCAAAATTGTGCAATTTTTGAGAGTAAGCCCAGTGATGGGCTACTCTGCACAACTTCTAGAGGGAAGGCTGCCTGGATGTTCTGCGCATTTCTGGATAGAAGCAAGAAGCTTAGATGGATTGCACAATTTTGGAGAGGAAGGATGGTTCCCCTCCAGAATTGCGCAATTTTCCAGGTGAACATAACAACCAGAAAATGACCAAGCTCTAGAATGTCAGCCTGCGGGTGGAAGGCAAACAAGCTGGCAAGCACAGGATGGTAAGCCACTGAAACTCAACTGAAGCATATGTACTTGAACAGTGCAAGACATGTTGCTAAGGATGGTTGGTAGGGAGGCTCCAAAACGAAGCTAAGGAAAAATTTTGGAGGGTGGTTGTAACCGCTACAACACTTGGCGACACACTGGTAGAACTCCAACCCTCTGAATGGACCTTGTTTCGTGAAAAGAAAGTCTATCTCCTCCAGAAGTATTGTTTGATTCTATGATCATCTTGGTTTACACACTAGCTTGATTGAAAGATGTAGCACCTGCCATGCTCTTGATCGGTCAACACACATTCCAAGCCAAGTCAACACAATTGTTTTGATTGGGTATGAGGGGTATATTGGTCCACACACAATATGACTGTCATAGTTTAAGTTTCATCTCTGGTATTTTTCTGCTACCAGCAAGCCTAGACAGTAACCCGACAAAGTCACGCAGGAACACAAGCATCGCTCTGCTGCCAGCGAGCTTGGTCAGTACCCTGACAGAGTTACTTGCATCACCTCTCTACACAAGAAGCCCTTCTCTTCTTTTGCCTTTTTCATTTTTGAAAAATTTTCAGATTTTCATTTCTCATTTTTTCAAGAATTGTGTATAACACTTATTTATTTCAGAGGCAAAAGTCCCGATGTATTGAGAGTAGAAGAGGTTGTTCCTTCAGAGAAGTATTTTGTATATACCTTTGACATACTTGTTAAGGTTTTCCCCCTCACCTTACTCTACTTGACTGAGCTGAAAAGGGTTAACCCAAAACAATCGACTAGATTAGGTGGTACTAGTTAGCGTGCAAGCATTGTGTTTTCATCAAGGTTCACTTCGAATAGAACATATTTTCCATTGGTGTATCATTGACTGAAGACAATAAGTTCTACATAAAGAGAGAGGACAACAGATAACTAAGTATTGCTAGATGTACAAGTCCTCTTGTACTTTACCCTGGTTGTTTCAAGAGTCGTGCACAATTTCATGCGAAACTAACCTATGGACGTAAACAAGAAAACAAAATGAAACAAAGCAAAGGGCAGAAGAAAATACGAAAGGAAAGCAAGTAAGAAAAGCAAGCATGCATGAAAAAAACAAAAAAAACAAGAATACAAACATGCATGCAAGCAAACCGGACAAAAGGAAACACTTCTCCTACTCCTAAGCTAACAGTGCATGGGTTTGATCACGTGAAGTGATATTTCCAATGCAGCAACTGACGCATTGGTTGACCCACGTTGGTGAAGGCATGGTTTGTAAACAACATAGTTGAGCGAACCAAAAAACATGAAAGATATAACAATGAAGACAAACACACACTGAGTTTAAATGCGTCCACAAAAAAAGAAAAAAGTGAAAGCGCATGACATTCACTCTGTGGACTTACCATGGTGCTATGATATATTGCGTGCAAATATTAAGCATATGCACTCTCTTGACTGTGACATGCAAGCAAACATGAGAAACATGGACAACTTACATCGTCCAAGTGTTCTTGCTATGTAATATTCCTCCAATGCATGAGCGATAGGATCATGTGATTCGAGTGGAGGAAGTGAAATCAATGTGTTAGATTGACCTTTAATGCATACATATGAGTGATGAGGAGCCTTGGGTGTTTCAACAATTTCTTGATTGAAAGTGAAACCAACCTCAAGACAACGAGGGCTTGACATAACCATCAGCTCAGGCTGAAGTGCCTCGACAGCCTGCGGGGTTTCGAATTCATTGACAGATAGATCATCATAAACAAGTGGCTTTGAAAAATCAACAACGATAGAATCAACATTGTGATCGAATACAGGAGTAAAAAGATCATGAAAACTATGATAAGAAAGATCAATGAGTTCATCAACATCCTCATGATCTGATAAATCAAATAGAGGGGTAGATGAGAAGCAAGAATGTTCACCCTCTGTGTTTCTGGAAAAAGCAGATGAAAAATCAAGTGGATTTTCAATGAAGAATTTGTCCTCTCCGTTGTTGAATGATGGAATGACATCGGATGTGTTCAGTGAATGATCAGAAGTAGATTCATCCGTGGATGAATTTACACAAGGAAAATCAGAGATAGCAGAATCACCAAAGATGTCAGGAAAGAAAGGAGGAGGTGCGAACACAAGGAGGTCATCCTTCACCACAGTTGATGTTCAAATTCCTAGTCATACTCATCATAAATGACAACGCAGGTTGGTTGTGCAACATCAACTTCATCGATGGCTTGATCCTCATTCACAACAGGTGTAGAGTCTAGAATGAAAGAACACAAGACAATGCAATCCAAAGGATCAACAAAATGTGAAGACGAAGGTTGAGGTAACAAATGCATGTGACAACCCATGAGCTTCCCAACCAAATCTGCGCAGAAATTAAGAGTGGTGACAATGGGAGGATGTGGCAGTTGAAAAAAAGTGTATGCATGTTCTCCTACATCAATCTGCGGGGGTGGAGATGTTTGATGAGGGGAAGGCGTGATCCAGGAGGATCTTGTCAGTCCAGTGTATGCAGAGAGTTCAGGTCGTCTTCAGCTTCATCAGCTTCGCCAGTGTTCTTCAGTGTCCAGTGTTGTCTTTAGTTCTTCTGGTGTTGGATACTTCGTCATGGTAGATGTGGTCCAAATTGTCGATCGATGGTGTTTTATGATTGATTGTCACATAGTGACAAATTATTTATAACGGTTTTTTTATATATAAGGTGATGAAAAAGGTTTATAACATAAGCTAAGTGTAAAAAGTAGCAATCAAGGGTTTAAAACCTAAGTCCTAAACCTAAGTAATAAACCTATGACATAAAACATTGTAAAAACCCACCATTCGGACTATGCAATACAAACTATGCACCACAGTCCCTAACTGCACGGGTTTGGAGACCACAACGAGACCACAAATGTGAACACGGCAATAGAGAAACCGTAGCAATGAGAGTTAAACGTAGTGGAGGGTGACTATCGGGGTTACAGTGAGCATGTGGACAGTTAGCAGTTGGGTGTGACAGCAGCTTAACCGCAGGTCTTAACCACAACGAAGATTTGGCATGTGAGTAGTTGAAGGCCACGTAACCGCAACTGTTTACTGGAACCGCAAGGTTAAAATAATGTAGGTGGCAGTTTATGTTGCGACCGCCCTGTTCACATGGGCAAGGTCAAAACCTCTGCGTAGTTTATTGACCGTTAGCGGAATATCTATAACCTAAGGTGCTATTTTGGGTTTTATATGTGGATTGATTTATTTTTAATGTAACCACCTAGCCTAATGTCACAATGTGACAAGGCCAAGTACAAAAAACCCTTAAAGAAGCATATACATGCCAAGATTAGCTTGAGAGGCCTCGAATGCACCTGCAACATTATAAATACATCATTTTTCTCATGTAAAAGGCATTAGAGTGATTTTGAATCTTGTAAGCAGACGCTAAGCCAGCGAGGCAATGATTGATTTCAGTGTATCTTGGCCGTACGGAGGTGGAATTAGGAACCGAGACAGGCGTTGGAAAGATAGGAGAGAGATATTTCTGTTGACAGAGACTAGAAGTGCCTATGTGCACATTCAGTTTGGTGTTTTTCTATAAAAAATATCTCTTTCGATCAATCCTAATAAAGCGGATGCCCATCTTGAAAGCGGACCCAAAGTCGTAGTCCATCAAGGATGAAATCCATAATCAATGTTTGCTGTCTTCTATTTTTGTTCTTACTGAAAATTCATCCTTAATTATGTTTCTTAAGTTATTGATTAAGTCTTAAATCAACTTCTTTCCTTTAGTCTTCCACATTCAACACTTAAGGTTAACGATCAATTCACTGTTGGCAATTAATCAATTCTACTTTAGTTTTAGTTTATGATCGATTTCAGATCATATAATTTGGTATCAGAGCAGGTTGTGTTTTGTATAATTTTTGCTAGTGAATGTTAACCAGGTCTAAGTCACGACGTGGAGAAGGAACACTTGAGGAGTTTGATCCAAAGATTGGAAAGCGAAAAGTCACTCATAAATCGACCATGACAAGATCTGATGCAGGTGAAACTCCTGAAGAGAAGATGAGTGAGGAATAGTTTCAAAAAGTGTTTTTGAGCATGCAACAGATGTTGGGAGAACTCTACAAAGATAAGAAGGCGAGAGATGCAGATTCTTCTTCAAAGACATTGAAGAAGGACAAGGGTAAAGGCAAGGCTGATAAACCTCCTTCTCCTCCATCATCTCCATCATCATCATCATCATCTTCTTCTTCCAGTTCAGATTCTGAAACATAAAACAAACCTAAGAAAACATCTCTTTTGAAACTTGATGTAAAATTTGAGCTTCCTATTTATGATGGCGAAATAAATCTTGAAAATTTAGATAAATGGATTAAACAGTTAGAAGTGTGTTGTCATATTCAGAACATTTCTGATGATACAATGAAAATTCTGTTAGCTACACTTAGAATGGGGGGAACAACTTTAAGATGGTGGGAAAGTAAAATTCAAATAGACGTAAAGCAGAAAGGTAAAGTCATCTCTTCATGGTCTAAGGTTTTAAAAGCTCTCAGGAAACAATTCTATCCTTTGGGACACATGCAAAAAGTTGTTATTGATTGGTAGCATTTGAGGCAAGGTAAGGGGCAAAATGTTCAGGAGCTCAGGAAGAAATATTTGGTGCTTGGTATTCCATTAGATACACGTGAAACTTTATTAAAGTACATTGGCAGTTTACATTCATATTTACAACATACAATATTGATGTTTAATCCTGATGACTTTGATGAAGTGTGCGTTCAAGCCATACATATTGAATCAGGTGGCAGACCGTTCAAGTTTTCACAGAAACCATCTAGAAATTTGGAAATCAAGGATTCTAAAGATAGTAAGGAGAAGGGAAATTTGGAGGGAAAGAGATCAGTTACAACTCAGAAGGAAAGTGAAAGACCTACTTGTACTCATTGCTAGAGGATCAGACCTGATGAGTCCAAATGTTGGAAACTTCACCCAGAACTCAGACCAAGGAAGTTCCAGAAGAAGAAAGGTGAAAAGAATGCTAATGCAACAATCCAAAAATATTTGGGCTCTGACTTAGGGGGTGAAGGTAAAATAACCGCAATGGTTTCAACATGTAAAACTTCTGACAGTGGTTCAAGTTCTAGTACTTCTGCATCTTCTTCAAACATAAATCATTTGAATGAAGATAAAGGGGTTGAATTATTTCATATAAGGATAACTTCTAAGCACAAGAAAATAGATACATTATTTGACAGTGGATCACAGGAAAATTTAATATCTGAATATTCAGTTAAGAAATTGGGTTTGGAGGCACAAAATCATCCAAGACCATACCCAGTAGGTTGGCTAAATAAAGAAACTCAGATTAATGTCACAAAGCAGCGTCAGTTAAAATTTTCCATAACATTTAATTACATTGATGAAGTGGATTTAGATGTGATTCCAACAGACATATTTGGAGTAGTGCTAGGAAGTCCTTATCTCTATGATCGTGATGTAGTGTTTCATAGGAAAGAGCATAAATATCACTTTAACAAAGATGGGATTGAATATATTGTCAGGGCACATAAACTCAAATCACACTTGAATTTAGCTTTAGTTAATCAGATGAAGCGATTAATAAGTTCAAGTAAGATATATGTACTGATGGTTGTAAAAGAACAACATAAGGATCAACATGATTCTTTTTCAGGTTGCGAGTCTCAGTTTAAGGATAGTTTGGTTAAAGTGGTAGAATCTTTTCCAAGTTTATTTAAAGAACCAAAAAATCTTCCTCCTAAGTGAGAAATACAACATGAGATACAATTGATGTTTGATGCTTCTCTTCCTAATATCGGAATATATCACATGTCAGTTATAGAGAATGAAGAAATAAAGAAACAAATCCAGGAATTGATTGAAAAAGGTTTTATTTGACCCAGTTCATCTCCATGTGGCTCACCCATAATTTTGGTTCCTAAGAAAGACGGGACATGGAGAATGTGTGTCGACTTTAGGGCCTTAAACAAAATCACAATAAAAAACAGGTATCCTCTTCCCAGGATAGATTATTTACTTGATCAACTAAAAAATGCTGTTTATTTCACTAAGTTAGATTTAAGAAGTGGGTATCATCAAATTCGCATAACAGAAAATGACATCTGGAAAACTGAATTCAAAACTAGGCAGGGACTATTTGAATGGTTAGTAATGCATTTTGGTTTGTGCAATTCTCCAACAACTTTCATGTGGGTTATGAATGATGTATTCCACCCATTCATTGATAAATTTGTCATAATCTACTTAGATGATATTCTAATTTTCAGTTCCAGTATGGAAGAGCATGTTAGGCATGTTAAGCAGGTGTTTGAAGTGTTGCACAGGGAAAAATTGTACCTTAAACTTTCCAAATGTGAGTTTGGGAAAACTTCACTGAATTATCTTGGTTACATAGTTGGAGGTGGAAGTTTGAAAATAGATCTAGCTAAAATTAATGTGATAGTTAAGTAGCCAAGGCCACAAAATGTGACTGAAGTTAGAAGTTTCATAGGTGCAATTCAGTATTGGAGGAAATTTATTGCTCAATTTTCTTTGATTGCATCACCGTTACATGCTTTAACAGGTTCTAAAGTTCCCTTTTAGTGGGGAGGAAAACAACAAAAATATTTTGATACACTTAAGTAGAAAATTGTTACAACATCAATCTTAGCTTTACCAGATCTTCAACAACCATTCGAAATTGAAACAGATGCTAGTCGTTATGAAATGGGTGCAGTCTTACTTCAAAAAGGGAAACCAATTTGTTTTCATTTTTGAAAATTTTTCTAAGGCAATAATGAATTAGTCGACATATGCTAAAGAATTGTTTGCTTAATTTGAAAGTGTTAAGAAATGGAAACATTATTTAATGGGTAAGGAAACAACGATTTACATAAGTCATCAACCGCTTTAGTACCTTCATTCTCAAACTAAGTTGCAACAATCTCGTCATTACAGATGGCTGGGATTTATTCAGCAATCTCACTTAGTAATTAAGTACAAGTAATATGTCACAAACAAAGTAGCTGATATGTTGTCTAGAACATCTTTGAATGCTTCAGTAGTGTTGCAAAATAGTTCTTTAAAACATGAAAGTTATATAGAACAATATCATACAGATGCTGATTTCAATGATATTTATGAATCACTAACTCATGGTGCTCAGGTGGAAGAAATCAATTATCATATTCATGATAGGTTGTTATATCATCTGGGTAAGTTATGCATACCATAGACAGAAAGAGCGCATGTCATTCAGGAAGCACATTCTTCTCGCATTTTAGGACATTTTGGAGTAAGCAAAACAATGGCACAAATTCAAAGGTATTGTTACTAGCCTCGCATGTATGAAACAATTGTTAAGTACATTAAAGGATGTGTGATGTGTTCGACCAGCAAGCCAAGCAATCGAAATATCGGTTTGTACATGCCACTTCTAGTTCCTTTGTGACCATGGGACAACATTTCCATGGATTTTGTTGGAGGACTTCCTATGTCCAAGAGAGGGCATGATTACATGTATGTTGTGGTTGACAGATTCAAGAAGATGTGCATTCTTGTTTCATGCAAAAAGCAAGTGACAGTTGAACAGACTGCAAATATGTTCTTCGAACAAGTATGGGTTCATTTTGGGTTACCTACTTCCATTATTTCTGATCAAGACACTCATTTTGTAGGAGAGTTTTGGTCCACTTTGTGGGGACTCATGGACACAAAGCTGAAGAAGAGCACAACTTTTCATCCACAAACCGATGGACAAAAAAAAGTGGTGAACAGAAAAGTCATACATATTCTCTGAGGTTACTGCAGTAAACATCCTAAGTTGTGGGATGAATCTTTACCTTATGTGCAACATGCTTACAATCAAGCCTTACATTCTTTGACTAATCGATCGCCATTCGAAACATGTTTTGGGTATCTACCAAAGTCACCGATGGATTTCATGTTCGGTGAGGAGGATAAAGTGGGTGAACATGATGATGCAAACAAAGCAGTTAAGTTCATTCAACGGATACAAAAAATACATGAGGTAGTGCAGGATCATTTAGAGAAGAGTCAGGCCAAGTAAAAAATACACCATGATAAGCATCGAGTCGATCATAATTTTCAAGTTGGCGATTAGGTATGGTTGTATATCATTAAAGACAGGTTGAAAGGAGAAGGTAAGAAACTAAAACCCATTAGGTATGGTCCTTTCAAGATTGTGGAAAAGGTTGGAAATAATGCATTCCGTTTAGATTTACCTCCTTACATGCGTATTTAATCAGCTGTAAATGTAGAAAATCTGAAGTTGTATGAACCTCTGATGATCATGGATCCCGAGGAAGATACATAGATTCCGACTATTGATGATTTGGAACCTGAGTATAAGAATGAGTTCTAGGGATATACCATCTTGGGCAAGAATATTTGATCTTCAAGGCATGGAGATGTTGAGTATCTTCGAGTGGGACTTAAGGGCATGAATTCGAGCAAGGTAAGGTGGATGGAGATTGGAAGAGTGAGGGAAATGTACCCTCACTTAATATCTGCTTAAATCAAACTTTTGTGGTCCAAAATCTTTTAAGTGGAGAGGATTGATCCAGGAGGATCTTGTCAGTCTAGTGTGTTGTACCTCTGAGATAATAGTGGTCAGCTATCAATGCCAGAGCATCTAAGATAATTGTTTTGGGGGTTTTTGTTTAAGTTTGGAGGACCAATGAATAAAACAGATGTAACTCTTTAATGTTTAACGTTTTGAATAATATTAATCCCAAAGTAGAGGGCTGCTATAAAACTTTACGCAGTGAAATAGCTTGAATAGTGGTGAGTTGAAACAAAAAATAATATGATTATCACAATTTTCAGACAGATAATTGAATAATCATAAGTATGAAAACCTCTAACCGACGCTCAAAAGGTTCAAGAGAATACCCTTATGCTTACAACAAGATGCCGATGATTTATTGATTTAGAGGGAACTAATTAAACAGATAGTTCATTAATCCATTCTCTTTAATGATTATCACTTCAGAAGCTTATATGAGTGAATTGAGACACAATTATTCCTACCTAGGTATCTTTGTAGGACATAAGAATTTATTCATAATGAGTGTAACACTGGAAAACTTACAGGAACCACACACTGTGTAAAATTGAATTCAGAATCCTCTACATTTGTATTAAGGGTCTAGAAAAGCTAGTACATGAAGTGTTTACAAATGCTTCTTCAAGGGTGAAAAACTCTCTTTCAATGGTCAACTTGGTTCAATAGTGAACAATGAACTTGGTTCAAAATGTGAACCTTGAACTTGATTCAAAATGTGAACCTGTAATAACTCGAGAAGAGAGTTATTTATACAATAGTAGAACTTACGAAAATATCCTAAATTGCTTTAGGATTTATTCTAGGAAAAGGAAATATCTTCATGCAAGAAGATAGAGACAACTATTGAACTGCTGCTTGTTGTACCTGTTATTTAGGTTCTGCTGGCTTTGTCTTTGATCTTTTGGCCCTTTAAGCTGCTTGGTAGTTTGATCTTCATGCTGGATGTCATTTTCACTTATGATCTTTCATTTGATACACTTTTAATCTGATACTCTTTGACCTTATGACATGTCAATATCTTTTATTGTGCCTTTTACTTTTACTGTACATTTCAAGTTTTTATTGTGTATTTCAAAAGCAAATCATTTAGTTTTTACATGTCTTAGTATCAGGTAATTTGGATATTGATCATCTGTTTGTCTTTTACTATGTAAGTTGCTCTGTGTATAATGAATTCTTTCTGTAAATGACTCCTTTTTGCTCTGTCTCTGGTTTAAACTTGATCTTCTATTTGTACACAAAATTTTGATAAATGAAGCCCTTTGAATAGATTTCCTAAGAATCTTGGAGTAAACAGGTTTCAAACTGGTATAACAACCGTTTATCCAGTCTCCTGGTCTTCTACTGATCACCTTCAAAATACAACAATTTGTTAAGAAAAACAAACGCTGACAGGTGTTGTGTATGGAGCATGATTGTTCAAAGGTCTTTGTTTCAGCCAGATGTATACCCCAGGAAGTTTGTACACCCCTCCACGCGGGGGGGGGGGGCTATCCCCCCCGGCTGGGGGGTCCGGGGGCTCAGGGGCAGCGTCCTCGAAGCTAAAAATAGATGTAAAATTGTCTTGTAAAAGTATAGTAATTTCTAGTCAATCTGGGACGTTCATTAGGCGGATGATCTGACGGTAGAAATTATGTTTAGTTTAGGGTTTTTTTCCCTAGAAGGCAACCCCTCTCTTTGTATGAGGGCATTGTATTTGAGGCTGAGATATAGATGTGTATTCTGTGAGTGAGAAAAAGAGAGGTGAGACTGTGAGAGAAAACAAAGGATATTATAGCGGATCTGCTGTAGGTTGTGTCTCTTCATTTTGCTGGATAATAGAAAGGAAGGACTGGCTGTTTGGGGGGGACGTAGCCCAAACTGGGTGAACCACGTATATCTGTGTCTCTCTTGTTTTCTGTGTTTATATTTCTGCAATATTTTATGTGTTCCATTGCTCTGTAATATATAATTTTATAACAACTGGTATCAGAGCCGAAGGTCTATTTGGCTGATAAACTCGTAGGAAAGAAGGGTTCCTCGTTCAAGTGGGAGCAATGGTAGAAGATGGTAAGTTTAGGGTCGAGAAATTTAACGGCCAAAACTTCTCGCTATGGAAGATGCAGATGGAAGATTATTTGTATTAGAAAGATCTGTACCTACCATTGAGCGGAAAAACAAAGAAGCCGACAGCTATGACAGATGAAGAATGGAACCTTCTCGATAGAAAGGCACTCAGAACAATACGGTTGTGCCTCGCTGCGTCAATTGCCTTCAACATTTCGAAGGAAACAACGATGGAGGGTTTGATTCAGGCATTATCGAAACTATATGAAAAACCCCCGGCCTCAAACAAGGTATTTATTATGAAATGGTTATTTAATATGAAGATGTCGGAAGGTGGATCTACTGTAGATCATTTAAATGATTTTAATACAGTTACAAGTTAGTTAAGTTCTGTAGGGGTAAACTTTGAAGATGAAGTTAGAGCTCTGTTATTCTTGTGCTCATTACCAGAAAGTTGGAATGGTTTAGTAATGGCCATTAGTAACTCTGTCTCTGGATCTAGTACTTTAAGGTTTGATGATGTTGTCGGTGCTATCCTTAGCAAGGAAATGTGACGGAAAATCTCCAGTGAGACATTGGGTAATGCTTTGAGTGCAGAGTCTAGGGGAAGAAAAATGGAAAGAGGAAAGAGCTCAGGATATCGCAGTAAATCAAGGAAAGGCAGATCCAAGTCCAGATCGGGGATAGTGTGCCGGAAATGCGGAAAGAAAGGACACCTAAAGAAAGACTGTAGATCTCGAAAGGGAAAAGAAGGAGATACACAACAATAAAACAATCATGAAGCAAATGTGACAGGTGAGGTGTTACAAGATGCTTTGATTCTTTCTTTCGAAAATATCATTGATTCCTGGGTGGTAGATTCAGGGTCCTCATTCCATGCCACACTTGATAAGAAATACTTTCATGACTATGTTCAAGGAGATTTTGGACAAGTTCATTTGGGTGATGATAAACCCTGTAAAATTGTTGGAATGGGTAAGGTTCTTGTAAAACAGCAAAATGGAAACCAATGGCTACTAAAGGAGGTAAGGCATGTTCCAGATCTATGGAAAAATATGATTTCAACATGGTAGTTAGTCGGTGAAGGTTGTGTGACAACTTTCACTGATAAAGCTTGGAAGGTCACCAAAGGAGCCCTGGTAATAGCAAAAGGCGAAAAGGTTGGTACATTGTATTTATGCAATGGTATTTCTAACTCTGTTAATGCTTTAACTTCCAAAGGAGCAGATGCAGCGTTATGGCATCATAGGCTCGGACACATGAGTGAAAAGGGGATGAAGATTCTTCACTCAAGGAATTTGTTGTCGGGTTTGAAGAATGTTGATTTGGACTTCTGTGAGAATTGCATTTATGGAAAACAGAAGAGAATCAGATTTCTCAGAGTTGGGAAAGAAAAGAAGAGCGAAAAATTAGAGCTTGTGCATACAGATGTATGGGGACCTGCTCAGGTATCATCTCTTGGTGGCTCTCGTTATTATGTTACTTTTATTGATGATGCAACTAGAAAAACTTGGATTTATTGTATTAAGAATAAATCTGATGTATTTGATACTTTTAAGAAATGGAAAGCTTTGGTTGAGATTGAGACAAGAAAGAAATTGAAGTGTCTCAGATTAGACAATGGAGATGAATATTGCAACAAAGAGTTTGATAGGTACTGTTTAGAGCATGGAATTTGCAGAGAGAAGACAATTCCAAGAACACCACAAGAAAATGGTGTGTCAAAAAGGATGAACAGAACAATCATGGAGCGTGCAAGGTGCATGAGATTGCATGCAGGATTGCCTTTATAGTTTTGGGCAGATGCTGTAGATACTGCTGTTTATCTAATAAACAGAGGGCCTTCAAGTTCCTTGGATGGGGGTGTTCCAGAAGAAGCATGGACAGGTAAAAAGGTAAACTACTCCTTTTTAAAGCTTTTTGGTTGTGAGGCCTTTGTCCATATTGATAAAGAAAATAGAAAAGGCTTGAGGCAAAGTCAAAGAAATGTACCTTTATTGGATATGGTGTTAATGATTTTGGTTATCGCTTATATGATTACGAAAATCACAAAATCATTAGGAGCAGAGATGTAATATTCAATGAAAAGGTCTTGTATAAGAATCAGTTGCAGGAAAAGAAACAGGAAGAAGAAAACAAGGAATACGCAGTTCTTGATGAAATCATTGAAAAAGTAAAGGTGCCTGAAAATAATAATAATCAACAACCACAACAACAACAACCACCACAACAGCAACAGGCACCCCAAACACCTGAAAGTGGTGTTAGAAGATCTACCAAGATAAGTAGACCCCCTGAACGTTACTCTCCTTCATTATATTATTTATTGTTGACTGATTCTGGTGAACCCGAATGTTATGAAGAAGCAATGCAGGTTGAAAGCAGGAAGAATTGGGAGCTAGCCATGGAAGAAGAGATGGACTCCTTAATGCATAACCAGACTTGGGACTTAGTCAGGTTGCCTGCAGGTAAAACTACATTGCAGAATAAATGGGTTTATAGGCTGAAGGAAGAAGATGGCGGAAAACAGAGGTACAAAGCTAGACTTGTGGTGAAGGGGTTTGCACAGAAGAAAGGTATTGATTTTGATGAAATATTTTCTCCTTTTTGTTAAAATGACTTCAATCAAAACTATTCTAAGTCTAGTAGCAGCTAAAGATTTGCATCTTGAGTAGTTAGATGTAAAGAAAACCTTTCTCCATGGGGATTTGGAGGAAGAGATATATATGCAGCAGCCACAAGCATATGAGGTAAAAGGGAAGGAGAAACTAGTGTGCAGGTTGAAGAAGAGCTTGTATGGCTTAAAACAGGCTCCAAGGCAGTGGTATCTAAAATTTGACAAGTTTATGTCTGAACAAGGTTATACTAGATGTCACTTTGATCATTGTGTTTATCTGAAAAAGAAAAATGATGGCAGTTATATTATATTGTTATTGTATGTAGATGACATGCTTGTTGCAGGGTCTAACATGCAGGAAATAAATGTGCTCAAAAGAAAATTGGCAAATTCATTTGCAATGAAGGATTTGGGAGCTGCAAAACAAATCCTTGGTATGAGAATCACTAGAGATAGGAAAAATCGCAAATTAACATTGCCTCAGAATGAGTACATACAAAAGGTGTTGAAAATATTTAATATGCACAATGCAAAACCAGTTAGTACACCTTTTGCTAGCCATTTCAAACTTAGTAAGGAAATGTGCCCAAAGACCCAAGAAGACATGGATTATATGTCTAAAGTTCCATATGCATCAGCAGTTGGAAGCTTAATGTATGCAATGGTCTGCACAAGGCCTGATATTGCACATGCAGTGGGAGTTGTAAGCAGGTACATGAACAATCCAGGAAAGGAACATTGGATGGCAGTGAAATGGATTCTCAGATATTTGAAAGGTACCAAAAATCAAGCATTATGCTTTGGTGGTGCAAACATGTCTCTACTGGGATATGTTGATGTAGATATGGCAGGTGACAGAGATAACAGGAGGAGCACTACAGGATATGTATTTACTGTTGGTGGAACAGCTGTCAGTTGGGTTTCAAAAATCCAAAGTGTTGTTGCACTTTCAACAACAGAAGCAGAGTATGTTGCTGCTACAGAGGCTAGTAAAGAAATGATTTGTTTACAAAGGTTTATGGGTGAATTGGGTAAGGAGCATAATATGGGCACGTTATACAGTGATAGCCAAAGTGCCATTCATCTTGCAAAGAACTCAGCATTTCATTCCAGGACTAAACACATACAGCTCAAGTACCATCTCATACGATTAGTGTTGGAAGATAGAGAATTGAAGCTGGAAAAGATACACACTAGCCAGAATCCTGCAGATATGCTAACAAAAGTTGTAACTAGGGAGAAACTGAGAATATGCTCAGTTTCAATTGGTCTTCAAGGATGACGATGAAGATGAGAAATAGCCAAGTCCAAAGAAAAGTCATTGTCCAGCAAATGAAGCAGCGATGGAGTTGCTACAATCATTCTCCAAGTGGGAGATTGTTGTGTATGGAGCATGATTGTTCAGAGGTCTTTGTTTCTACCAGGTGTATACCCCATGAAGTTTGTACACCCATCCACACGGGGGGGTGCGGGGGGGGACTTGTCCCCCCCGCGGGGGTCCCCGAAGCTAAAAACAGATGTAAAATTGCCTTGTAAAAGTATAGTAATTTCTAGTCAATCTGGGCCGTTCATTAGGCGGATGATCTGACGGTAGAACTTATGTTTAGTTTAGGGTTTTTTGCCCTAGAAGGCAACCCCTCTCTTTGTATGAGGGCATTGTATTTGAGGCTGAGATATAGATGTGTATTCTGTGAGCAAGAAACAAAGAGGTGAGACTGTGAGAGAAAACAGAGGATATTACAACGGATCTGCTGTAGGTTGTGTCTCTTCATTTTGCTAGATAATAGAAAGGAAGGGCTGGCTATTCGGGTGGACGTAGCCCAAACTGGGTGAACCACGTATATCTTTGTCTCTCTTGTTTTATGCGTTTTCTGTGTTTATATTTCTGCAATATTTTATCTGTTCTATTGCTCTGTAATATATAATTTTATAACAATAGGGAGGGACACAATGGCTTCTTTTGAGTTGAAAGGTCTGTGGATGGAGTCCAGAGTGCTTTCGGGAGGTAAACAGTGGTTGAATCGGTTGTAGAGGCTTAGGGTGGAGCTGGAGGTTTATACAGGTTTAACTGTGTAAATAGGCGAAAGGAGTGAAAGTGAGGATTTTAGCATTTAAACGGGTAAACAGTTAACTTTTTAAAATTTGGCGCAAAGTGAAAAATGGATGGTTTTGTCATATGCAGGGAGGGATTTTGGAGGCTCATCACACCGCTTTTGGCCATGGGGAATTTTTTCCCCGAGGGCACGAGAGTTAACGTGGGAATGACACATAACCACAAGGGGCCCGAGAAAAACCACGAATCTCGCGTGCTATTGGGCCTTTAAAGTTTGGAGATTGCAAGCTCGCGATATGGTTGTGGGTCGTTAGATCTGGGAGCAGATGATCGGACGGCTATCGCACGGTCGAGATGCATGGAGGGAGCAGGCGCAGAGTTTAGCAGGGCCCAGGGACGAATTTCAAAGGAGTTGTAATTATTTTATGAATAAAGTGTCGGTTAAACATATTGCGATGGGTTAATGGAGTGGGATTGGGGTTTTAACTATGGCGGGGTTTATTTAACCACACCAAGGGGGTGGGTTAAACGGGTTTGGTCGGGAAAAACATGAATTGCACAGTTAAGTTAAATAAAGCGGGGGTAAGCCAAGACTTAGGCTAAAAAGGCTTTATGGGTTAAAATGGGGTTTTTATGAGAATTACAAGGGGAAAGTGACTTTTTCAATGGGAAAATGAGTTTCACACTAGGGAAAAGGGGTTTTTAGGTAGGGGAATGAGTTCAGAGGGTGAATTGCTAGGGAAATGTGTGAAACCAAGGGAAAGGGTGAAAATGAAGGGAAAAGGGGATTTTCATAAGGAAATGATGGGATGATGGGAAATTAGTAAGTATGTAGTGGGGAATGAAGTGAAATGAGGGGAAGTTAATCAAATCAGCTAGTGCACATCCTTTCACTTTGATAACTACTCCTACACACTGAAACGCATGATCAAGCATGGTAAATGTACTTCTGCAACTTTTCTTCTACCTACTCATTTACTCACCCTAACATGTTTTACTTCACTTAATTGGGAGCATTTAGGCTAGCCAACCCTTTTCTTTCCTTTTTATTTTGAAAAGTAAACTATCTAATTCTAACCTTATAACATCCAAGGGCTTAGATTAAACTGATGAGCTCCTTATTATTCTCAACCTAACTACTGATCTGCCAAGATTAAACAGTTTGGCTAAATCTTTATTCTCTAACTATAAACATGAAATTTAAAGCATGAACTAGTCAAGATTAAACTATTTGACTATCATGGGTTGTGGCATTTATGACAAGCTGCACACAACCATTATTTGCATAATAAAGTAAAAGGTAGTGGCACTTGGACTTGGACACTTTAAGAGTTTATTGCTTTTTTCTTTTCTCCCTAACCTAACATTTTATTTTTGCCTTTATTCTTTAGGGCATGTATCCTAACATTTTCTTTGATATGGAAATATATATCAAAATGTTTCCTAACATTTTATTCAGTATTATTTTTGTCCATATCCTAACTTAACATTTTTTAAAAAATAATTTCATTTTTTGACTAATTGATTCTAACTTATCAAAACCAAAAAATGCTACAATATTAGCTCCAACTGGGGACTGTTTTCTCCTGTAGAATGCAGAGAACCTGCAGATCCATGTGCCTTCTCCTCGGGCTATGGAGTCTTTGCTGTAAAAAATCACACTAACAACTTGAAAAGTAAAAGAAACCAGAATTTTTACAATGGAAGTAATGAAATCTAGCTCAACTTCTCAGTACTGAATGTAATGTTTGAGAAACCTTCCATTTACAGAGTAAGTGGAATATAGCCCCTCAAGATTTTGCAGCACAAAAGTTTTGTTTCCTTTCACTTCAACAATTGCTAAAGGTCCAAACCTCAGGTTGTCAAACTTGCCATGCTGTCCCTTTTCTTCTCTCCTGGAATCCCATCTTAGAACTAGATCACCTTCCTTGAAGTCCCTTTCCCTAGCTCTTCTGTCAAACAGGCTCTTCATCTTACTCTGATACTTTTTCAATTTGTATTGAACTTCATATCTGTTTTCATTCAGTTCAATAATATGATTTATCCTCCTTGAAAAGTCATCAGGTTCATTTGTTGAATCCTGCAAGAATTTTAAGATAGGGAAGGCCAAATTGGTAGGGAAGATTGCATCTTTCCCATAAACTAACTAGAAAGGAGATTTACCAGTGGATCTCTTTGGAGTAATTATATTTTCCCATACTGCATAAACTAAATCAGAGTCCCACCTCTTTTTATGATCTGCTAGAGTCTTTTTGATTACCTTCACTAGACTTTATTGGAAGATTCTGCTAGTCCATTACCTTGTGGGTAATATGGAGTTGAATGATGTAACAAAATCTGATATTTCTGTCAAAACTCAATCATTTTAACACTAGAAAAAGTTTCTACATTATCAGTGACAATTTGAGTAGGGCAACCAAATCTAGATAATATGTTCTCTTTAATAAATTTGATCACTACTGAATCAGTAACATTTCTCACTGGAATTTCTTCCACCCATTTAGTGTAGTCTGTTGCAGTGAGGATCCATTTATGATGATTACTTGAAGTAGGATGAATCTCTCCAATAAAATCTAATCCCTATTGGCTAAAAGGTTTTGAGACTAATGATGGAACCAATGGAATAACTGCTAATTTTTGCTTACTAGCAAAAATTTGACAAGGAACACAACCTCTTACCTTTGATCCTACTTGTAGGAACAATGTTGGCCAATAAAATCCTCCCCTTAATATCTTGTATGCTATTGCTCTCTAAGCATAGTGTCCTCCACAAAATCCTGTATGAAACTGGTCAATGATTCCTTCAGTTTCTGGTTCTGTTAAACATAGTAACAAAATATTTAGTGGGTCTTTCCAGTATAAATTTGCATTTATGATACAATACTTGACTGCTTTCAGTTTGAGGGTTTTACATTTTATTTTGGAGAATGATGCTGGACACTCAAAACAGATCAAGGAATTTACAATGTCTTGGTACCAATCTGACAACATAAAATTTTCATCAATGTATAAAGGGCTGATTTGATCTGAAGGTAAAGGTTCTTGTGGATTATTTTCTTCAGGATGAAGGGAAGGTTCTTGTGGATTCTCCCTACCTAAGGTTTGAGAAGGTTCTTGTGGATTCTCTTCTTCTGCAAGGACATAATGTTCTTGTGGATTCTTCCCTTGTATCTCTAAAACAGCATTGATTCCGAGCACTTTACAGTTGGATTCAGCTAGAAGCTTAGCTAATCCTTGGCCCTTTACTAGCTTTGTAGTTTTGATAGTTAGATCAAACTCCAGAATTTGAGTGATCCATCTACCTCTCTTCCCATCAGTGTCTGGTTGGGTTAAAACAGTTTTCACAACACTGCTAGGAACATAAGCAGTAATAGGAGAATGTAGGACATACATCCTGAATGATTTCAGGGCTTGAATAAGGGCATAGGCTTGCTTCTCAATTATGTCATACATAAGCTCGACATATCTCATAAAATTACTGAAAAAGGTTATGGGTTGGTCATGGGAATCTTCATTCTTTTGTAGTAGAACAACAACAAGGGTTGTTTTTGAGGCAAAAGAAAAAATACTGAATGGTTTAGTGTAATTAGGGTTGGCCAAGGTGGGAGCTTCAGAGATAGCTTTCTTGATCTGATCAAATGTATGCCTGGAAGAGGCAGTCCATTTAACCTCATGATCCTTTCGAAGCATGTTAGTTATATCTTTTACAATCTCAGCATAATGTGGGATGAATCTCCTTAAAAAATTAATCTTGCCTAGAAAAGCTTGAATCTCCTTCTTGTTTCTAGGTAAGGTCAATGATTCAATGGCAGACACACATTTGGGATCAATGACCGCTCCTTATTTTGAAATTATATGGCCCAACAGTTTTCATTCTTTAATAGCAAAGAGAGACTTTTTAGGGTTCAACGATATTCCGAATTTTCTACACCTGTCAAAAACCTTCATCAAGTGCTTTAAATGTTTCTGATCAGATTTAGAAAAAACAGTTATGTCATCAAGATAAATAACCACAAATTTATTTACATGACCCCCAAAAGTTACATCCATTGCTCTCTAAAAGGTTTCTCCAGCATTGGTTAAGCCAAATGGAATTCTGGAATACATGAATGTACCCAAGGGTGTAGTAAAGACTGTATTCTCTCTGTTTGTTGAATCAACGTTTACCTGATTATAGCCTAAAAAACCATCAAGCATAGAAAGTATTTGTGCTCCTGAAACCATTTGAAGTAACTGATCCATTTTGGGTAAAGGATAGTTATCTTTTAATGATGCTTTGTTCAAATTTATAAAGTCTACACAAAGTCTTATTTCTCCATTCTTCTTTCTAATAGGAACTAAATTTGAAACCCAATTAGAATATCTAAGAGGAAGAATGATCTGGGCATCTAGTATTTTCTAATTTCTCTTTCTACAGTTGGTAGAAGAGCTAGATTGATCCTCCTAAGTTTCTGTTGATAAGGGACTGCCTCTGGATTTAAAGGAATCTTATGTTGTATTAGTGAAGTATCATAGGTCTTTAGATTAGCATAGGTCCATGCAAAAACATCCCTATAAGTTTGAAGTAACTTAAGATATTGAGTTTTAATCTCAGGATCTAGAGATGCATAGATTTTGATGTTTTTAATGTCATCATTTGTTCCAAGATTAATTTCTTCTATGTCATCTTCTGAAGAAATGGATTGAGGGTTTTTGAGGACATCATTTTGATCAAACAATTTTTCTAAAGGAATGAGGCCTTTGGGAATAAAATTGTTAGATAATTGAATAATGTCATGATTAGCAATTTTTGAATTGAAATTTGAAGCATCATTTTCATTTGCATTTTCATCTATTTCTGTTCTATCTTCGTCAATTTGAAGAACTGAAAAATCATCTATAACTTGCAGAAAGGATTTTAATTGTTCATCATCTTCAAATATCTTCCAGTGTTTTAAATTGTCTGGGATGGATGGTATATATTTGACTTGTATTTGATAGAGTACATTGGTCTGATCATGAATTTTAAATGCACTAGTAGAAACAACTAAGGAATTTGCATGAATATTCTGATCTCTTGGAATATAAGTCAAATTAAAAGCATCAAAGAAGTTTTCAATTGAATCCCAAACTTCATTTCTATAAGACCTAAGTCTAGGATGCTTAGTGTGGAAAATATTTCTCACTTGTCTGACAATAAGTTCAGAATCAGTGAAAACACTTAAGTTTTGAACCTTTAAGCTTTTGGCTAATTGCAGTCCTAAAAGGAAAGCTTCATATTTAGCCCCATCTTCTGTACAAGAACCATCAAAAAATAGTTTCCATACATTAGTTTGATTTGGTACTAGACTTTCAACTACATCTTCTATTTTAACTTGAGTTTCATATTTTGGTTTGAAGAGAGTTGAAAGCTATCAACATCCTGATCAATTGCATAAATGGGATGGTTCCTTGGCTGGTCAGTTTTGCAAACAGTGTGCACAAATCTTACTTCTCTATATAACCTTAGTTGTTCTCCCCCATAAACTGGAATAGTGGCATAAGACATATCCATCTGTAGAATTCCCCCTAATTTTGCACAACAAGACCTAGAAAGGAGCATTCCAAATTTGGGAGGTATATCTGTGACAACTATATCAAGCACTAGCAAGGGTGACTACTAAATCCTTAATTAATCCTAAACAGGGCACCCTTTTAGAATCAAAGGTGTACAAGTCATGGTAGGATCTAGTTATGTCAAGTTTCAAATGGTCCATGATAGTTTTTGGCATGAGGTTATGTGATGCTCCAGAATCAAGCATAGAATTATATAACATGGAATCATTTGTCTTAAGGGTTACATAGAAAGGTGGCACTATCTCATATATCATATCTGAGCTAGGACCAAAGACAACTGCTGGTTTTTCATCTTGAAAATTAATGATATCACTTTCAACATCAACCGAGGTGTTTTGTATCCATTTGGAGAATTGATTTTTATACCCGGGGTTTTTGGAAAGTTTTGAAAGTGGAATTGGGATTTTAACTCTTTCTAACTCTTTCTCAACATTAAATGTAGTCAAAGCATTTTTATCATTTTGAGCGATATCAGTTGACTGATTTAATGGTCAATTAACAATTGTTTGAGTTTCAACAGCTTTGGTACGAGGTTCAATTATTGGAGTTTCCTTAGGAGGTCTTCGAGGGCCAGGTCTAGCCATAAGATCATATCTCTTGTTCAGCTCTGCAATTAAAAATTCAGAGACGGAATGGTATTTAGAAACCTCTGAGGAATTGTTAGGTCTCTATACTACTAGTGTAACCCCTTATAGTTATTAGTACAACCCCCTTATTATATTGTTGTGCCCATGTAGTCCCCATATTGTTGTTATTGTGCCCCATAGAATCCCACTCTTGTTATTATTGTGCCCTTACATTATTATTGTTATGTCAAATCTGATTATATTATGACCCCTTAGACTCCTATATATAGAAAGGAGGTCTTGTCATTTGTAGCATCCAAGAATTGTTCATTTGTGTAATATAAAGGAGGTTGCCCCCTCGAAGAGGCTGATTTCTAAGACGTTCATCTATATTTTCTATCTTTTGTGAGCTAGTTTCATAACATTTGGTATCAGAGCTTTGGATTCTAGGGTTTCGCTGCTCCAAATAGGTCATCGTGGCATTTTTTCTATAACTTTTTTTTGTGATGGTGCAGAAGTGAAAAAAAAAATCTTATTTGAGAAGAAATCGCACTGAACCTCAGGTCCGAATTTCAGAGCATGTCTCGCTATATTTTCGGAGATATGATCTGAGAAAGTTATGGTTTTTGCAAGCTCCAGAATTTCAACTAAAACATGTCATCGTGGGATTTTCGCTATAACACTTTCGCTACAAAGTTTCAGAAGCTAAAACAAGAACCCGAAAACTACGAAATCGATCAATTTCAGAGTATCTCATCAAGTGGAAG
Source organism: Pinus tabuliformis (assembly GCA_031772625.1). Lineage (NCBI taxonomy): Eukaryota > Viridiplantae > Streptophyta > Pinopsida > Pinales > Pinaceae > Pinus > Pinus tabuliformis. The sequence continues at coordinate 2,019,184,925 of CM062819.1, forward strand.
AACTTACCCACTGAATATTCCACATGGGAGGACAAGAATTTTATACAGAAGCATCAAGAACTACTCAAGCGTTGAGGACAACACTTTTTGAAGGAGAGGGGCATGTTAGGTCCCTATACTACTAGTGTAACCCCTTATAGTTATTAGTACAACCCCCTTATTATATTGTTGTGCCCATGTAGTCCCCATATTGTTATTATTGTGCCCCATGGACGCCCACTATTGTTATTATTGTGCCCTTACATTATTATTTTTATGTTGGCGCTGATTATATTATGACCCCTTAGACTCCTATGTATAGAAAGGAGGTCTTGTCATTTGTAGCATCCAAGAATTTTTCATTTGTGTAATGCAAAGGAGGTTTCCCCCTCAAAGAGGTTGATTTCTAAGACGTTCATCTATATTTTCTATCTTTTGTGAGCTGGTTTCATAACAAGAATCTTGATCTTGTTGAACCTGATTTTGTTGTGAGAGAGGAATGATCACTGTTTAATCAGAAGAAGTATCCATGTTATTGATATCTCAGTAATAGTCATAGTATTTTCATTAGGTTGCTGGTCATCTACCAGTAAAGGAGTGGGAACCTGCTGATCATTACTAGGTCTCTGAAGAATTTGTAATTGTGGATTCCTTTTATACTGACCTTGATTTTGATTTTGGGGTCTAACAACTGTTTGTTGAACTGTCCTAGGTTGAGTCTCAATCTTGGAGATTCTATTGGATATATTTCTAAGAAGAGAAGTTATTTAATCTATTTTAGAATCTTTAGTTTTAGTCTTAGAAGAACTAGAGGAGCTAGAGGCTTCTTGGATAGATTTGAGTTTTCTTTGGGCCTTTTCCTCTTTAGCTTTCAAGGAAGTTGAAGCAGCCCTATTGGCTTCCACCTCTGTATCATTTGTTAGCATGTCTTCAAGAGTTCTTGAAGTTCTCTCTCTAAGAATTACAACAAAATCATCATCAAAGGCTTTAGAAATCCTAGACTTAGTTGTTGCTACAGGGGGTTTACAATCAGGGGCCATCTTATGATAAAGTTTGTTGAATCTTTTGATGAAATTTGATACAGGTTCACCAAAATTTTGTTTAAGCTCTTCAAATTCAGTTAGAAAGTAAAGAGGATCATTCTTAACACCCCATTGGTTTTTAAATATGTTTGTGAGCTCTTCCCAATTTCTAATGGAATTTACAGGTAACTGCCTAAACCAAATTCTTACATTTCCTTCAAGTGACTGTACAAACAATCTCATGTAAACATTTTCTTGTTATATATTCATGTTGTCTGCAAAGTCTAGAAAGGCTTGAAGATGGTCTTCAGCTATGGGACCAGTGTCTCCATTATACCTAGGAAGGTATTTCAAGTATCCAGCTGGGAATGCATCTAGGTTAGAAGGTAAGACTAAAGATGCATATCTAGCCTGTACAATAGGTTGGAATGCCATAGTTGAAGGTGGTGTATGAGGTGTTTGTGTGGATGAAGAAGAAGAAGATGAAGGAGAAGAATATGAAAGAGAGTAAGAGGTATGTGATTGAGGGGGTGTGTAATTATGTGGAGGTGAAGAAGGAGGAGGTCTCCTGAATACCTTTAAAGGAGTATTAAGAACTAACTTTGGGACCTATGAATGAATACCCTCTTTTGTTTCAAAGAGTGGATTTGTGTATACAGAGATGGTCTCTTCAGGTTGTTCAAAATTAGAAGCTTCAGGTCATTCATAAGTGGAAGGAAATGAATAAGTGGTAGGGGAAATGAAATTTGTGGGTTTGTATTCAAGTAAGTGAACACCCAAGTCAGATTCAGTTTTAGGTGATCTTGGTGGTAGAGTAGGTTCTTGATGTGTTTCAAAAGAATGAATTAGGAAAGATGAACCTAAATCAACTCCCCTATCTAGTAGTTCAAAAACCCTAGGAGGTATTTGTGTCCTATCAGGTGGAATATTACTAAAATGGTCAAATGATTCTAAATCTTCAGACTACAGAGAAGAAGAAGAAGAAGAACAACAAGGTTGATGTGTCCTTTTAGATCTGGCCTTTCTTAGAATTTTTTCAAGGTCTGATAGAGGATTAACTATGTCAGATTCCGAATGAGATCTGGTGTGCTTAAAAGGTGCTAGTTTGGGCTAATGGAGTCGCCAGGTGAAAGATTTTAACCTATCTAGACCTTTAATCACGTTAAAGGATTAGAATGAATGTCGTTTTCCCAGGAAAACTTAATGGAATTTGAATCCTCGACAACGACGCCAGGCTGATGTTGTACCTCAGAGAGAATAGTGGCCAACTATCAATGCCAAAGCATCTAAGATAATTGTTTTGGGGGTTTTTGTTTAAGTTTGGAAGACCAATGAATAAAATAGATGTAACACTTTAATGTTTAACATTTTGAATAATATTAATCCCAAAGTAGAGGGCTGCTATAAAAATTTACACAGTGAAATAGCTTGAATAGTGGTGAGTTGAAACAAAAAATAATAGGATTATCACAATTTTCAGACAGATAATTGAATAATAATAAGTATGAAAACCTTTAACCAATGTTGAGAAGGTTCAAGAGAATATGCTTATGCTTACAACAAGATGCTGATAATTTATTGATTTAGAGGGAACTAATTAAAAAAATAGTTCATTAATCCATTCTCTTTAATGATTATCACTTCAGAATCTTATAGGAGTAAATTGAGACACAATTATTCCTACCTAGGTATCTCTGTAAGACATAAGAATATGAAGAAAAACATAATGAGTGTAACACTGGAAAACTTACAGGAAACACAAACTGTGTAAAACTGAATTTAGAATCCTCTGCATTTGTATTAAGGGTCCAGAAAAGCTAGTACATGAAGTGTTTACAAATGCTTCTTCAAGGGTGAAAAACTCTCTTTCAATGGTCAACCTGGTCCAATAGTGAACAATGAACTTGGCTTAAAATGTGAACCTTGAACTTGATTCAAAATGTGAACCTGTAATAACTCGAGAAGAGAGTTATTTATACAATAATAGAACTTAAGAAGATATCCTAAACTGTTTTAGGATTTATTCTAGGAAAAGGAAATATCTTCATGCAAGAAGATAGAGACAACTATTGAACTGATGCTTGCTGTCCCTGCTGGCTTTGGTCTTTGATCTTTTGCCCTTTAAGATGCTTGGTAGTTTGATCTTCACGCTGGATGTCATTTTCACTTATGATCTTTCATCTGATACATTTTAATCTGATACTCTTTGACCTTATGACCTGACAATATCTTTTATTGTGCCTTTAACTTTTACTGTACATTTCAAGTTTTTACTGTGTATTTGAACAGTAAATCATTTAGTTTTTACATGTCTTAGTATCAGGTAATTTGGATATTGATCATCTGTTTGTCTTTTACTGTGTAAGTTGCTCTGTGTATAATGACTTCTTTCTGTATAAATGACTCCTTTTTGCTCTGTCTCTGGTTTAAACTTGATCTTCTGTTTGTACACAAACTTCTGATAAATGAAGCCCTTTGAATAGATTTCCTGAGAATCTTGGAGTAAACAGGTTTCAAACTGGTATAAAAACCGTTTATCCAGTCTCCTGGTCTTCTGTTGATCACCTGCAAAATACAACAATTTGTTAAGAAAAACAGAGGCTGATAGGGAGGGCCACAATGGCTTCTTTTGAGTTGAAAGGTCTGTGGATGGAGTCCGGAGCGCTTTTGGGAGGTAAACAGTGGTTGAATCGGTTGCAGAGGCTTAGGGTGGTGCAGGAGGGTTATACAGGTTTAATTGTGTAAACGAGAAAAAGGAGTGAAATTGAGGGCTTTAGCGTTTAAACAGGTAAACGGTTAAATTTTTAAAATTTGGCGCAAAGTGAACAATGGATGGTTTTGTCATATGCGGGGAGCGGTTTCAGAGGCTCATCACACCACTTTTTGCCATGGGGCCGTTTTTCCCCAAGGGCACGTGAGTTAATGTGGGAATGACACGTAACCACAAGGGGCCTGAGCAAAACCACGAATCTCGCGTGCTCTTGGGCCTTTAAAGTTCAGAGATCGCGAGCGCGCGATATGGCTATGGGTTGTTAGATCTGGGAGTGGATGATCGGAAAACTATCACGCAGTCGAGATGTACGGAGGGAGCAGGCACGGAGTTTAGTAGGGCCCAAGGATTAATTACAAAGGATTTGTAATTATTTTATGAATAAAGTGCGGGTTAAACATATCGCGATGGGTTAATGGAGTGGGACCTGGGTTCTAGCTGTGGCGGGGTTTATTAAACCACACCAAGGGGGTGGGTTATATGGATTTGCTTGGAATGCAGTTAAGTTAAATAAAGCAGGGGAAGGCCAAGACTTATGCTAAAAAGGCTTTATGGGTTAAAATGGTTTTTTTATGAGAATTATATGGGGAAAATGAGTTTCACACTAGGGAAAATGGGTTTTTAGGTAGGGGAATGAGTTCAAAGGGTGAATTGCTAGGGAAATGTGTCAAACCAAGGGAAAGGGTGAAAATGAAGGGAAAAGGGGATTTTCATAAGGAAATGATGGGATGATGGGAAATTAGTAAGTATGTAGTGGGGAATGAAGTGAAATGAGGGGAAGTTAATCAAATGAACTAGTGAACATCCTTTCACTTTGATAACTGCTCCTGTACACTGAAATACATGATCAAGCATGGTAAATGTACTTCTGTAACTTTTCTTCTACCTACTCATTTACTTACCCTAACATGTTTTACTTCACTTAATTGGGTGCATTTAGGCTAGCCGACCCTTTTCTTTCATTTTTCTTTTGAAAAGTAAACTATCTAATTCTAACCTTATAACATCCAAGGGCTTAGCTTAAACTGATTAACTCCTTATTATTCTCTACATAACTATTGATCTGCTAAGATTAAACAATTTGGCTAGATCTTTATTCTCTAACTATAAACATGAAATTTAAAGCATGAACTAGTCAAGATTAAACTATTTGACTAACATGGGTTGTGGCATTTATGACAAGCTGCACACAACCATTATTTTCATAATAAAGTAAAAAGTAGTGGCACTTGGACTTGGACACTTTCAGAGTTTATTGCTTTTTGCTTTTCTCTCTAACCTAACATTTTATTTTTGCCTTTATTATTTAGGGCATGCATCCTAACATTTTCTTTGATATGGACATATTTATCAAAATATTTCCTAACATTTTATTCAATATTTTTTTTGTCCATATCCTAACTTAACATTTTTTGAAAAATATTTTCATTTTTTGACTAATTGATTATAACTTATCAAAACCAAAAAATGTTATAACATAGTGTAATCAGAGAGTTCAGGTCATCTTCAGCTTTGCCAGTGTTCTTCAGTGTCTGGTGTTGTCTTCAATTCTTCAGGTGCTGGATACTTCGTCCTGGTAGATGTGGTCCAAATTGTCGATCGATGGTGTTTGATGATTGATTTTCAAATGGTGAAAATATCATTTGTAATGGTTTTTTTATATATAAGGTGATGAAAAAGGTTTATAACCTAAGCTAAGTGTAAAAACTAGCAATCAAGGGTTTAAAACCTAAGTCCTAAACCTATGACATAAAACATTGTAAAAACCCACCATTCGGGCTATGCATTAAAACTATGCAATACAAACTATGCACCATAGTCCCTAACCGCGCGGGTTTGGAGACTACAGCGGGACCGCAAATGTGAACACCGCAATAGAGAAACCGTAGCAATGAGAGTTAACCGTAGCGGAGGGTGAGCGTCAGGGTTGCAGTCAGCATGTGAACATTTAGCAGTTGGGTGTGACAACAACTTAACCTTAGGTCTTAACCATGGCGGAGATTTGGCATGTGAGCAGTTGAAGGCCATGTAACCATTACTGTTTACCAGAACCGTAGGGTTAAAACAACGCAGGTGGCAGTTTATGTTGCGATCGCCCTGTTCACATGGCCAAGGTCAAAACCTCCGTGCTGTTTATTGACCATTAACATAATATCTATAACCTAAGGTGCTATTTTGGGTTTTATATGCAGGTTGATTTATTTTTAATGTAACCACCTAGCCTATTGTCACAATGTGACAAGGCCAAGTACAACAAACCCTTAAAGAATCATATACATGCCAAGATTAACTTGAGAGGCCTCGAATACACCCAAAACATTATAAATACATCATTTTTTTCATGTAAAATTCATTAGAATGATTTTGAATCTTGTGAGTAGAAGCTCAGCCAGAGAGGCAGTTATTGATTCAGTGTATCTTGGCCATCAGGAGGCGGAATTAGGAACCGAGACAGGCGTTGGAAATCTAGGAGAGAGCGATTTTTGTTGACAGAGACCAGAAGTGCTTGCATTCATATTCAGTCTAGTGTTTTTACAGTGTAAAAGACCTCTTTCGATCAATCCTAATAAAGCAGACGCCCATCTTGAAAGCGGACCCGGAGACGTAGTCCATCAGGGACGAACTCCGTAATAAATGTTTTCTATCTTCTATCTCTATTCTTACTTAAAATTCATGCTTAATTATGTTTCTTAAGTTATTGATTAAGTCTAAAATCAATTGCTTTCCTTCAGTTTTCCACATTCAACACTTAAGGTTAACGATCAATTCACTGTTGGCAATTAGTAAATTCTACTTCAGTTTTAGTTTATGATCGATTTCAAATCAAGTGGATAGTCACTTGTGACAACAACTGTGTCTGCCTGTGATTGCGCAGCTCCATCACCGAAGTATGCTGAGCAGGGTTTGAACTTTAACTTCATTTTGGGATAAAATGATTTGTGAAGGCAATATTCAAATCTGTCCCAAAGATATTGGAATTTCATTTGGTTTTTCGGAGCTTCAAACTGGAGTACACAGAAGCGTTGCCAAAAATCCATAGGTGATTCATGCGGGGTCTTCCATTGTTTTAACAATTTTTTTCGAGAGGTTCAAGATCAAAATGATAGAAAACAAATTCGATTAGATCACTGAACTGCTTAAATGAGTGCACACAATTGTGAGGCAGGTTGCGGCACCATAGTTGTGGGGTTTTGAGAAGTGTGATCGAAAGCAACATGTTGACCTCAACTTCATCAAACTCTTCTGCATCTTCTAAGAATGCAAGGAAGTCATGTAAGTTCTTAGGCCAAGCCACTTCGCCTTCACCATCATACGTGAATTCCTACAAGAGATCATAAAACTCCTTCGTGATATCAAAGGGATGTGCATTAGTCAGACATCGTGGAGGATGGACTCTAACGATATCCATGAGTGATCCAGGTGGATATTGGTGGCCACCTGCCAAGTCCACTTGGACCCCCACCATTGTTTCTCTCAACATTTTCAGTTTCCTTAATTGTAGCACAACTTACTATTTTTAGCAGTTTTTTGGGTCCTGAATTTCCGGAGCCGTTTTGAGGCCCTAAACGACGTTTTTTGGGAAAACTGGGAGTAGCATGGGTCCATGGACCGATGTTTCTCTTCCCAAAGTTGTAGTTCTCAGATATATCTTTCTAACGAGATATTGTGCGCGTCAAACGGAGATCATATGCCAAAGTTACAACCCTGGGAAGTTGATGTACCAATTTACCCAAACAGGACCCACAGTTTGGCGTTTCATATTCTAGGGTTAGGTTTTTGGATGTTTAGGGTTTTCCATTATTTCTCAACAATAAATAGGCCTTCGAGCCTCATTGTAAGGCAGTTCAGAGGCATGTAGCTGCCGCATCTCTTCTCAGATATAAGCTACCATTGCCCTAGCTGGTTTATTTCCATTACTGTTTGTAAGCATATTTCAGTATTTTACATTAATGAAATGAAGTATTATTTCCACTGCATATCTGTTTTTATGGTTATCTCTGTAATTTGTTGCGTTCCTGTTTAAATCTGGATCAGTGGTATCAAAGCGGTTTGATTTTTCTCTGTTTTTCTTTCCATGTTCCCAACGAGGTTGGGATATAAGGAGTTAGGGCTTGAACTGGTCGAACCTTTGCAAGACCAGCCTCACAAATCTCGACGGCCTCCCATGGCGGATGAGAATAAAGACAAGGGGGCAGGAGATCCTATCAAAATCTTGCTTGAAGAAGCCCTCAAGCGATAAAGGAACGCGATGATGGAAAAATTTGCCCAGATCCTTCAGCGACTACCCAGAAGTGACGCATCGGCTTCTAGCAGCTACTCTGGAAATGCCACGCCCTTTAAGGTACAAGTTAATTTTGAAATCCCCATATTTGAGGGTCAAATAGACGCAGATGTCGTAGATAAATGGTTAAATCTGCTAGAGGGTTATTTTTCTGTTCATGAATTTTCGAGTTGGGAAAAAATTGTTTTCGCTCTTCTCAAAGCAGCCCCCACGTTAAGGACTGGTGGGAAACCTACTGCGAGCAGAAGGATGAAAATACCGGCTCACTATTTTCAACCACACCCACCTGGAATTCATTCTGAGATGCCATCAAGGAGCAGTACTACCCTGTCAGAAGCTATGAGGATCAATACATAAAGTGGACCACATTGCGGCAAGGAAGGGACCAAGACGTGTCGGAGTTTACCGATCTTTTCCATACCCTTCGCATAAAGTTGGGTATCAAGGATTTGGAGAAGCATTTGATACTCAAATACCGTAGCTGCTTGCACAAGTACATCTAGGAAGAAATAGAATTCCTGAACATCTCCTCGCTCGGCACAGCATACCGATATGCCGTTAAGGTCGAGCAAAAGTTTAAACAGAAGAAGTGAGACTTTGGATCTGCGAATCCGAAGCAAGGGAAAGGTCCCCCTAAACCATAGAACAAAGGACAAAGCCAAGGCAGGGCAGCCCAAGACAACCCGCAAAATTTGCAAGCAAAGAACAACGCCGCGAAGCCGAAAAAGGACACGGGAAAATTGTGTGAGTTCCATAAGAGCTCCACTCACAACACAAGTGAGTGTCGGGCCAAGCAGTCACTGGTGGATGAGCTAAAGGTTTCAAAATCAGATGCATGTTCCAACTCTGAGTCAGAACCCAACAAGGGGAATGACAAAGGGAAGCAGATTATCGATGCGGAGCCCAACACCACCGTTGCCACCACAAAGATATAGAAGGAGGAACCCGAAGATCTAGAGGAGGAGGAGCGTCTCTTCCACTCCTAGATGTGGGTAAAGGGCTCCCCACTACAATTCATTATCGATAGCTGGAGCTAGAAGAACCTCATTTTGGCAGAGGTCGTGAAGTGGTTGGGCTTACTGACCATAACACATCCACAATCGTACACCATCAGGTGGCTTCACCAAGGATGGGATCTTCTCATGAGCCAGCAGTGTCGCCTTCCATACAACATCAAGCTCTTCACGAATGAGGTATTTTGTGACATTACTCCCCTTGAAATTTGTGATGTATTATTAGGACAACCCTACTTGTGGAAGCGACATGCTGTGTATGAATCAAGGCCTCATGCTGTTATTGTTACACTGGGAAATAAGTTGTACAGGATACCAGAGGTAGCACCGCCTACCGCCATCTCTTTGGTTACTACAAAACAACGCAGTAAGCTCATTTCCAAAACCGGGAAATTTGTTTTCCTGATGATACGCCCTCAAGGAAAGAAGAAGACGGTGGCCACAACCTCTAGACAGGGCTCCTCTGCATGACAATCACAAATGGACAAGGTCGTTGAGGAGTACAAGGACATCTTCACCTCCCCTGCAGAAGTTCCTCTGCACTGTCAAGTCAAGCACTCCATCGATCTGACCCTAGGTGCGTCGCTACCCAATGGACCAATCTATCGGCGCTCCGTTCTGTAGAACGATGAAATCAAGAGGCAGATTCAGGAGCTGCTATAGAAAGGTCACATCCGTCTGAGTTCATCGCCTTGTGGGAGCCCGATCATGTTGGTACAGAAGAAAGATGGGACTTGGAGACTCTGTATTGACTATCGGGCACTGAAACAAGATCACTGTCCGTAATAGGTACCTGATCCCACGGATTGATGACCTCCTGGACCAAATAAAGGGGGCAAAATATTTCATCAAGATCGATCTAAAGTTAGGATATCACCAGGTACCAATCAAACCCTCTGATGTGTGGAAGACTGCCTTCAAAGCCAAGGAGGGCCTTTTTGAATGGTTGGTTATGCCTTTCGGATTGATGAATGCTCCAGCAACCTTCATGAGGCTAATGGATGACATCTTGCGGCCATTCACCAACTCATTTGTAGTGGTATACTTGGATGACATCCTAATCTTCAGCCAGAGTTGGGAAAATCACCTCCACCACATCCGACAGGTTCTCCAAACACTGCGACAACACAAGCTATGTGCCAATTTGGAGAAATGCACTTTTGGCATGACCCAGGTTCAGTATCTGGAATACATTATTGATGAATAGGGGGTGAATGTGCATCCAACCAAGATCCAAGTCATTCTGGATTGGCCATCTCCAACCACTCTAACAGAGCTCTGTAGCTTTCTAGGTCTTGCCAACTTCTACCGCAGGTTTGTGTTGGGGTTTTCTCATATCACTTGGCCCTTGAGTCAAGTCGCCAAGGGAGGAGCGAAAGCAAAATTCTTTTGGTCTAAATCTCAACAAAAGGCATTCATAGAGTTGAAATATCTCCTTTGCACGACACCAGTGCTCGCATTACCAGATTTGCAACAACCATTTGAGGTCGAGACAGATGCCTCTGACTATGCTATTGGGGTAGTCCTTACTCAACACGGGCATCCAGTGGCATATCACAGTGAGACACTTTCAGACACAGTATGGAAGTATCCCACTTATGACAAAGAGATGTATTACATTGTGCAGGCCTGCTGACAATGGAAGCATTACATTTTGGGGAAGGAAATGGTCATCCACATAGACCATCGACCCCTGCAGTTCATATAGACCCAAGGGAAATTGCAGAATGATCGCCATCAGAAGTGGTCTATATACCTGCAACAGTTCCATTTGAATATCAAGTATAAGAAGGGCAGCACCAATAATGCTGCAGATTGCCTCAGTCGACCACCGATCATGGCGTTAACCACCGTGCTCAACTCTTGTGGGCACGAGACTTATGATTGGCCACTTCTCTAAAAAAGTGACCCAGAATTCAGCCACACATACCAGACACTCTTGGAGGGTCGGCATGTTCCAGATTTTCACCTCCACGATGCCCTGTTATGCCACCTGGGTCACCTTTGTGTTCCTCCAAGCAAGCATGCCAAGATGATTTGGGAAGCACACTATAGTCGGGCTGCTGGGCATTTCGGGGTCGAGAAAATAGTGACAATATTGCAAAAGTATTTTTATTGGCTGAATCTTCGACAGGATGTCGGGAAGTACATCAAATCATGGACTACCTGCACCATTGCCAAACCGACCATCAAGAAGCAAGGCCTTTATACCCCGCTGCCTACCCCTAGTCAACCTTGGGAATCAATCTCCATGGATTACATGTCAGGCCTTCCTTCCACTAAGCATGGAAACGACTATGTTTTTGTGGTCATCGATAGGTTCTCGAAGATGTCCATTATGGCGTCCCGCAAGAATAATATCATAACAGAGGCCACTGCTAAACTCTTCTTTGAACGAGCGTGGGTGCACTTTGGGATCCAACAGTCTATCATCTCAGATCGGGACAGCCGGCTCCTCAGTACATTTTGGTCTAGTCTCTAGTCGATGTTGGACACCAAACTCACTAAGTCCACAGCCTTCCATCCTCAAATTGATGCCCAGACAGAGGTTTGTCAACAGGATGATAGTACACATTCTGTGCATGTACAACTCAAAGCATCCACGCACATGGGACGAGAGCCTCCCCTATGTTTAGCACAACTACAACTGAGCTCTTCACAGCTTGACTGGCCACAACCCTTTTCAGGTGGGCTTGGGATTCCAGCCACTATGCCCCATTGATGTGGCCATGCCATTTGCAGCTACTCACACAGATTCGGCTCATGTCCAGTCCGAAACAGATAAGGCAACCAGCTTCATTGAGCACATCCAACATATTTGCCAGCAAGTCCATGACATTCTAGAGAAATCAAATGCCAAGTACAAGCAGCGACATGATCAACATCGGGTGCCACACAAGTTTCAGGTGGGCGACAAAGTCTGGTTGCATTTGCAAAAGGAACACCTTACTGGAGCCTATCGAAAATTGAGACCACTCCGATATGGTCCTTACACCATTACTAAGGCCGTGGGAGACAATGCATTTGAGCTCAGCGATCCCCCATTCCTTGGACTACACCCAGTGTTCAATGTGGACTGCCTTCGGCCATACTTTCCACCATTACTAGACACATCCGACATTGCAGAACAGCTCACACCCACATAATTAAATCCAGATTGCATGGAACAAGCTGCAATTTATCGGATCATGGACACACAGATCAAGCACACTCACCAACAGAATATACAACTGTATCGAGTTGTCAAAGTAGGCCAACTCCTTCACCAAGGCAAGTGGCTCACCAGGGACCAAGTTCAGCAGAAGTTTCCTCATCTCATGGAGGAACTCAACACAATGGGGACCATTGCTTCCTAAGGGGGGAGGAATGATCCAGGTGGATATTGGTGGCCACCTGCCAAGTCCACTTGGACCCCCACCATTGTTTCTCTCAGCATTTTCAGTTTCCTTAATTGTAGCACAACTTACTATTTTTAGTAGTTTTTCGGGTCCTGAACTTCTGGAGCCGTTTTGAGGCCCTAAACGACTTTTTTTGGGAAAACTAGGAGCAACATGGGTCCATGAAGTTGTAGTTCTTGGATAGATCTTTCTAACGAGATATTGTGCGTGTCAAATGGATATCATATTCCAAAGTTACGACCCTGGGAAATTGATGTACCAATTTACACAAACGGGGCCCATAGTTTGGTGTTTCATCTTCTAGGGTTAGGTTTTTGGATGTTTAGGGTTTTCCATTGTTTCTGAACAATAAATAGGCCTTTGAGCCTCATTATAAGACAGTTCAGAGGCATGTAGCCACCACATCTCTTCTCAGAGATAAGCTACCATCACCCTAGCTGGTTTATTTCCATTACTATTTGTAAGCATATTTCAGTATTTTACATTAATGAAATTAAGTATTATTTCCGCTACATATCTGTGTTTATGGTTATCTTTGTAATTTGTTGCATTCCTGTTTAAATCTGGATCAATGAGAGATGTGCAAAGATTCAAAACAAGATGTGAGGACTCAACTTGTCATCTGGCCCTCCTTCTAGCGCCAGAAATGTTGATAGTGCTGGACCTGCCAACATGTTAGGGGATCTCCCCTGTAAGAAGTCCCAACTAGACCTCAGACCGTTTGGAGTAGGAGTCCCAACAATGGGTAGTATGTTATCGCCTTGACCATGGTTGCACATAGAGGTAAGTAAGATGTCCTTATTGGTAGCAAGGGTGTGACCTTGTAGCAAGTCAAGGAAGGTGCATGAAAGGCTCTAACACATGGAAGGGGGAGTGAGTGCACCCTTGAGAAACCTGTGATAGCACACAGCTTGAAAGGGAACACATGAGTAGAAAGACATCATGAGATCGAAATTAGGATAGCCGACGATCCAAAGTGATGGGTTATACCAACAACACGCTTCGATAAGATTCATACAAACACATACGAAATAGTCCATACATACATGCATAAATAACAACTACATACATCATTAAAGTAACCAGGATAACCGAACTACAATAACAACATATGCATGAAACGTGTTGGCTCTGTTATATTAAAAGAGTGAAATATCCAATCATACATACAACCATGACTTCCACTAGCCCCAATAGTGGAACATTACAGTCACTGTCGCTTGCTCCTCCAAAGAGATGTACTAGCTCTACATTGTAGAAAAGCCAAGGCTCGTTACAATACACTCCAAGCTTTCTCTAAGTTATCCCTACAGGAAACCTGGCTCCCAAAAGCCTCTATAATGAGTATGAGGTTCTATAAATAGCAAAGGGTGGGGTGACCCTTGAAATTCCCCTTTGTGGCTCTTCACCCACCGTCATGACTCTTCAACTACTACATGACTGTTACATTCTACTATTGACACTTGGGCTTTAATTTTTACAACTTGTTTACATTACAATATGCACATGTACCCATGTGAGACAAAAATAGGCTTGAGTAAGCCATGCAAGACATCACTAAGACTCGGACAGCTATGGGAAGACTAACTCTTCGACATCCTAGCAATGATCGACGGTGGCGAACTGATGCCAAGCTTGGTAGCCTATTATGGTGTTTGCATGCTCTGTGGTTACATCCTTCTGAAAGAAAACTCTTGCTTCCGTTGCATATGAGTACACTGATTTGGCACCTTTGTCTAACTTGGAAGATAACATGTGCATCATGGTCTTGACTGCAGCCGGACCAACAACATATTGGTGCATAGTGTCTGCGCTGGTGGCTATGCGCATCAATTGATCAAATTACATGTCCATATCAAGTCAGACTTGGTTCTTTGCCTTCACCTAGGTGCGTGTGCCAATGGATGGGATCGCATGCGTGCGCACAATGACATCCATGTTCCTGAACACTCGTGCATGTGAAGCATGTAAGATGCTGATGAGTTGGGGGAGTTCCTCATAGTTCTGGACCTGACTCCAGATGCGTGCCTTCAACTCTACCGCCATTGGCTTCATCATCTTTAGCAAGTGCAATGGGGATCCTTTGTACCTCATTGTCCATGTTTGCATGTGATCGACAACATTGTTCAGCTTTGACAAGATGCGTGCTCTCCTAGCACAACACCACTGCCAACCGTTGAGATGGAAAACTGAATTATGCACGGTGTTGAATCTAAAGTACAACTTCCACTTGACTGTCTCGAGAGATGATACTTCATCTAGTATCACTTTCCTCAACTATGCTCTAGCGGATGTTGTAACTTGCTCTCCTCCCTGCTTGGCTTCTTGTAGCTCCTTATCCATGCGCTCATTCTCAGCTATCAAGAATTTAATACTCGAGCTGGTGGATACGACATATGCTCTTGTAGCATCGAACAATGCAGCTGGATGTTTTTGCACATTGGACACAATCACTCGCTCTTCAAACTATGCAGGAGATACATGGACATACAAAGTAGGCACTCTGCATGACTGCACAAGTCTGTGTTGTGACTCATCAAAAGATATCTTGTGCATCTCCGCCTCTGGATTTTCCTCAAGGATTTCAATGTCTCCTTGAGCTCTTAGGACTTGCTCTGCTCCCAGATCTGGTGAAGCCGGTGGAGTGACCTCTTGGTTCTGAGGCATGAGGTAAATTTCCTGATCTAACTTGGGCTGAACCATATCCGTGTCCATATGCTCTAGCATCTGTTCAATCTCTTGAGCAAGGTCCTGCTCCTGCGACTGCTCACCATGTCTATTATGTTTCAGCTATTCGGATGAATCCATAACTTGTATGGGCATAGTTTCATCGATCTGTGCATGCTGCGCCTCCTGTTGTTCTTGTTCTTGTTGCACTTCCTTCTCTCTTCTGCGCAACTCTTGTTCTTCCCTTAGTTTCTGCTTCAACTCCTGCAACTCCTTTTCTGCTTCCTCTAGGCTCTACTTCTATCTTTGCCTTGGTGCAATCCTTCTGTCGCCTCTTAGCCTCAATCTCCAAAGATGCTCTCAACTCAAGCGGATCTTCTTTGAACTTTCAACTTTCCTCAGAATTGCGTAGAGCAAGCTTCGAGGCCGGTGTTGGGCCAGCTCTGCACAATTTCTGGGAGGAAGGCAGAGCCTTCACTCTCAGCAATGCGTTGTGCAAGCTAGGAAAGGCAAGGTGTGGGCCAAGGTAACCCGGACCCGTCGACGAGCGACTGAAAACATGAAAAGGATGAATGCATGGCGAAGCTGAGTGAAGATAAGTGTGAATGATCATGCATGTGAACAATGAGTACAGGGTTCAAAAAACGAGAAAACAAGTAAGTGTGTGAAGCAAGTCACTGCAATGACGACCGTTAGTGCCGAAATAGTGTCATGCATGCGACAACAATGAGATGCAATGAAAAACTTGAAACAATGCTTCTACAATCTAACATGCATTAAAAAAATAGCAAGCGTTCAACAAAACCAAACAAACAACATTCACACAAACTGAAATACAAAAAACGATAGAAAAGCAGTAAAAGACATGAAAAGCGGACTTACCTAGAAAAAGCTGACTTGAGTGTGTCGAATGCTCCTAGATACGATGTGGGATGTTAGAGCTCCAAGATCGAAGTGAGGAATGCGATCTGAAGCATTAAATAAATAGTTTTAATAAGATTGAGGTTTATGACGCGCATGCCACAAATCTAGGAAAAAGTGACACTTGGCGGGAGGTTTCTAAAATGACTTTTGCATGTATTCTCTGGCTGCTAAAAATGGATCCCTAAAATCTAGGGATGCTTTTTGATTTTTTGCCTTTTTTCTTTTTTGGGAAAAGAAGCCCATGCATGCAAATCAATATTTCTCAGTCCTAGAGGGAATCAGTCAACTTGGGAGCACATGCAATAACCAGCAAGCCTTGGAGTGACTTTTGTGTAGTTTCTGGGTTGAGCAAGTCTGGCTGTCCCTCAGGCTCTGCACAATTTCTGGACTAAAGCCCTGGCTATCAGCTAGAATTGCGCAATCTTTGAGAGCAAGCCCAGTGATGGGCTGCTCTGCGCAATTTCCAAAGGGAAGGCTGCTTGGCTGTTCTGCGCATTTATGGAGAGCAGCAGGCAGCCTAGATGGATTGTACAATTTTGGAGAGGAAGGATAGTTCCCCTCCAAAATTGCGCAATTTTCCAGGTGAACATAACAACCAGAAAATGACCAAGCTGCGGAATATCAGCCTGCGAGTAGAAGGCAAACAAGCTGGCAAGCACAGGTTTGGAAGCCACTGAAACTCAACTGAAGCATATGTACTTGAATAGTGCAAGACATGTTGCTAAGGATGGTTAGTAGGGAGGCTCCAAAATGAAGCCAAGGCAAAATTTTGGAGGGTGGTTGTAGCTTCTACAACAGGTTCCTAGTTTATGATGAATCAAGTGGGAAAAGTAGCTCCGACAGATCTATGAGGTTAGTATCATGTGGATATGAATTGATATTATGTGCTTATATTATGCCTATGTTTATGCCATGGCAGTAATGCTGACTGATACATCAGCGGAATGAAAGCAATGCGATCTGTGACATGTTGGTAAAAGCATGGATAGTGGAAAGACACAAGAAGAAAGGTTGCTTGGTAGAGACAGTGTGGTCGTTGGATGTGTAGTACTACTGTTTTGTACATGTGGTATCGTGTACATGTTGTACATGTGGTGTTGTGTACACATCATACAGGTGGTGCTATGTACATGTGGTGTTGTGTACATGTTGTGAAGGTGGTGCTATGTACATGTGGTGCTGTGTGCATGTGATGTTGTGTACATGTGATGATGTGTACACATCATGTAGGTGGTGTTGTGTACATGTGGTGTTGTATACATGTGGTATTGTGTACATGTCGTACATGTTGTGTTGTGTAGTTGTTGTGTCGCGACATGTGTATTTGTTGTATTATATGATGTGTATTTGTATGTATCGTGTTGTACACCAGGTGTAGGTGTATGTGTTTTGTTGTACATCAAGTGTAGGTATATGTGTCATGTTGTACACCTAGTGTAGGTGTATGTGTTGTGTTGTACACTGTGTATGTGTATGTGTTGTACAATGTGATGGTACAGGTAGGTATGAGATTGTTTGGGCCATTGTCATTGATATTGATGGTTGGGGCGGTTAGATGCCCTTGTTGTTGATATTGAGGGTTGAGGCAGTTTAGTCTCTGGATGTCCTTGTTTCTAATATTGAGGGTTGAGGCGGTTTAGTCTCTGGATGCCCTTGTTTTTGATACTTAGGGTTGAGGCAGTTTAGTCTTGGGATATCCTTGTTGTCGATATTGAGGGATAAGACAGTTTAGTCTCTGGATTCCCTTGTTTCTTTGATGAGAAGAGAAGGCACTGGGTGCTTGATGGGTTTGGAAACCAATCTAGCGTGCTTACAAGATTGAAGAGAAGAGAAGACACTGTGTGCTTTCCGGGTTTGGAAACCGACTCAGTGTGTGTATGAAAAGGACAAACAACAAAGGCAAAAGAAAATAATCATTCAAAAGATAAGTATCAGTATTTTATTTCAGTTTTTAATCATGTATGTGATCTATGATTATGATTTATGATGGTTGCATGTGATCTATGATTTTGGTTTATGATGGTTGAGTTTTAAGTTAATTGGATGTGATACGTTATACATGATGATTTGGTCAAAGAGATAATTTGACTTGCTGCGATAGGAAGTAAACAAAATTTCCAGTGTACCTTATTGACAAGTCATCAATGAGGTATGATTTAAATTGATTTAAATTCCTTTTTAGACTAATGGAAATTATGTGCTTGGTATAGGAAAGCAGGGAAATGCCTGGTTTGGGTGGCTGAAACTACCTGCAAGAATTAGCAACAACAATGGAAAGGAATTTGAACTGGCAACAATATGCTGGTAAAGCACTTCAGGAGCAGGGCCATTGTGGGACGTTGGTACCCAATGGTGTCCATTGATTTCTATGAGCATGCTATGACCGATATGATGGTTTTGAGGCAGAGATATGCCTTAGTTTTTGGACCTTTCAATGCGAGGAAACCTTTCCAAGGGATGGATCACCCGAAAGGGGGATGTCGGGGAACTTGGAAGGTGAGTGACTGCATGGAAGGGGGTGACCAGATTGATAGAGGGATTGTTTAGCACATAAGGGAAGGCTAGGGAATACAATGGTTATGGTCATTAGCTGATCCAGATTTAAACAGGAACGCAATAAAATACAGAGATAACCATAAAGACAAATATGCAGCGGAAATAATACTTCATTTCATTACTGTAAAATACTGAAATATGCTTACAAATAGAAATGGAAATAACCCAGCTAGGGCGATGGTAGCTTATCTCTTAGAAGAGATGTGTCGGCTACATGCCTCTGAACTATTCTCCAAAAACTGTGTTACAATGAGGCTCGAGGGCCTATTTATTGTTGAGAAACAATGGAAAACCCTTCACATTCCAAAACCTAACCCTAGAAGATGAAACGCCAAATTGTGGGCCCCGTTTTTGGGTAAGTTGGTACATCAACTTCCCGGGGTCGCGAATTGGTCGTACTATCTCCGTTTGATGCGCATGATAGCCCGTTGGAAAGATCTCTCCGAGGACTACGACGGAAAAGACGATTTTTATATAGAAAATTCGCTGGCAGGTGGATTTCCCAAAAAACGTTGTTTAGGGCCGCAAAACGGCTCCGGAAGTTTAGGACCCAAAAAACTGCTAAAAATAGTAAACTGTGCTATAATTAAGGAAATAGAAAAACTGAAAGAGACAGTTGTGGGGGTCCAAATGGGATAGGTGGGTGGCCATCAACATCCACCTGGATCATTCCTCCCCCCTTAGGAATCAATGGTCCCCATTGCGTTGAGTTCCTCCCTGAGATGAGGAAGCTTCTACTGAGCTGGGTCTCTGGTGAGCTGTTCTGCAATCTCTGATGTGTCCAGAAATGGTGGGGAGCATGGTCAGCGACGGTCCACATTGAACACTCGGTGCAAGCGAGGAATGGAGGAATGTTGTGCTTCAAAGCATTGTTTCCCGTAGCGTTGTTACTTGTGTAAGGACCATGTCGAAGTGGTCTGAGTTTCTGATGGGTCCTGGTAAGGCGCTCCCTCTGCAAATGTAACCAAACTTTGTCGCCCGCCTAAAACTTGTGTGGTACCCATCTGGGTAAGGAGAAGTTGTTCCTGTGTTCTGTCATGACTGTATCCCTCTGTTGCTGCTGCTGTGTGGAGGAACCCTTCGCGGGGGTCATGGATGTAGCAACGATCCCCTTACTTTGGGATCGAACCAGACAAAAAATAAATTTCCTAGTCTGTGAGATGAGCTTGCTGCCTTTCTTAGCAGTGATCAAAGAGGTGGTGGTAGGTGGGGCTACCTCCGGTATCCTGTATAATGAATTATCCAAAGAAATGATGACAACACGAGGCCTTGACTCATACACAGCATGTCGCCTCCACAAGTATGGCTGGCCTAATAGTACATCACAAACATCCAGAGGTGTAACATCACACAATACCTCGTCTGTGAAGGGCTTGATGCTGTAGGGAAGGCGGCACTGCTGGCGAACTTTGAGATCTCGTCCTTCGTGAAGCCAACCGATACTGTACGGTTGTAGGTGTGGTGTAGTTGGTAGGCCCAACCGCTTCACGACCTCTGCTGAAATGAGGTTCTTTTGGCTGCCACTGTCGAAAATGAATTGCAACGGCGAACCCTTCACCCATATCTGTGAGTGGAAAAGACGTTCCCCCTCCTCTGGATCTTCGGGCTCATTTTTCTGGATCTTGGCAGTAGCAACAGTGGCACTGAGATCCGCATCAATGATATGCTTCCCTTTGTCATTCCCCTTGTCGGGTTCTGACTCAGAGTCGGAACATGCATCTGATTCAGAAGCCTTCAACTCGGCCACCAGCGACTGCTTGGTCCGACACTCACTTGTGTTATGAGTGGGACTCTTGTGGAACTCACACCACTTTCCTGTGTCCTTCTTCGACTTCGTGGTGTTGTTCTTTTCTTGCGGCTTCGACGGGTTGTCTTGGGTCACCCCGCCTTGGCTTTGTCCTTTGGGCTTCGGATTTGCAGATCCAAAGTCTCGCTTCTTCTGTTTGAACTTTTTCTCGATTTTGGCAGCGTATTGGTATGCTGTGCTGAGTGAGGAGATGTTCAAGAACTCCATCTGTTCCTGGATGTATCTGTGTAGGCAGCCGCGGTATTTGAGTACCAGATGCAGCTCATAATCTTTGATACCCAATTGTGTGCGAAGGGTATGAAAAATGTTTGTGAACTCCGGCACATCTTGGTCTCGTCCCTGCCGCAGTGTGGTCCATTTGATGTATTTGTCCTCATAGCTTTTGACAGGGTAGCACTGCTCCTTGATGGCATCCCGGAAGTCATTCCAAGTGGGTGCAGCTGAAAAGAGTGAGCCTGTACTTTCATCCTTTTGTTCGCAGTAGGTTTCCCACCAGTCCTTAACGTGGGGGGCTGCTTTGAGAAGAGCGAAAACAATCTTTTCCCAACTTGAAAATTCATGAACAGAAAAATACCCATCGAACAGATTTAACCATTTTTCTACGGCATCTGCGTCTATTTGACCCTCGAAGATGGGGATTTCAAAATTAACTTGTACCTTAAACGGTGTGGCATTTCCAGAGTATCTGTTGGAAGCCGATGCGTCGCCTCTAGGTAGCCGTTGAAGGATTTGCGCAAAGCTGTCCATCATCGCGTTCCTTTGTCGCTCGAGGGCTTCTTCGAGCAAGATTTTGATTGGATCTCCTGCCCCCTCATTTTTCTTCTCATCCGCCATGGGAGGTCGTAGAGATTTGCGAGGCTGGTCTTGCAAACGTTCGACCAGTTCCAAACCTAACTCCTTATATCCCGACCTCGTTGGGGACATGCAAAGAAAAACAGAGAAAAAGCAGACCGCTCTGATACCACTGATCCAGATTTAAACAGGAATGCAATAAAATACAGAGATAACCATAAAGACAAATATGCAGCGGAAATAATACTTCATTTCATTACTGTAAAATACTGAAATATGCTTACAAATAGAAATGGAAATAACCCAGCTAGGGCGATGGTAGCTTATCTCTGAGAAGAGATGTGTCGGCTACATGCCTCTGAAATATTCTCCAAAAACTGTGTTACAATGAGGCTCGAGGGCCTATTTATTGTTGAGAAACAATGGAAAACCCTTCACATTCCAAAACCTAACCCTAGAAGATGAAACGCCAAATTGTGGGCCCCGTTTTTGGGTAAGTTGGTACATCAACTTCCCGGGGTCGTGAATTGGTCGTACTATCTCCGTTTGATGCGCATGATAGCCCATTGGAAAGATCTCTCCGAGGACTACGACGAAAAAGACAATTTTTATAAAGAAAAATCGTCGGCAGGTCGATTTCCCAAAAAACGTCGTTTAGGGCCTCAAAACGGCTACGAAAGTTTAGGACCCGAGAAACTGCTAAAAATAGTAAACTGTGCTATAATTAAGGAAACAAAAAAACTGAAAGAGACAGTTGTGGGGGTCCAAATGGGATAGGTGGGTGGCCACCAACATCCACCTGGATCATTAGCATTGCTAGATGGAATCAAAAGCACATTGGGAGTGTGCCTAAAACAATGAGTTGGTAACTATTCACTAAGGGAACAAGTAGCGCAAGGATCGTAGCGCTGGACATTAGATGCGGATTTTGATTTTTGGTAGTGGACTTTGGACTTCCTAGGAAGGAGGTATTGATATAGATTGTCATTGATGTCAATATGGAAATATTCTGGAATACTAAATGATGATGTGAAGCCAAGGAGAAGCAGAGCATATCAATGAAGTAACAAGAGCAAGAAACCAAGGAGGAAAGTCATCAGGGAAGCCATTGAAAATCAAGAACAAAGGCTATAGGAGCAAGAGAAGCCATAGGAAAACCAAGCCAAGAGTAAGAGTCGAAGAAAATAATGGAGGAGCATTGTTGCGGAGCAGCACTGCAGATTCTGCTACAATTCGCCTTTATTGAACTATCACATATGCCCAAGAGAAAAAGCCAAAAAGGAAAGAAATTAACAAAGCATCAGAGTTAATATATCAGCGACTTTATCAATGGTTCTATTATATGCCATTGCTCAAAACCCTCGATGCGATATGTATTACAAACCTGGTGGTTCCATCACAATACGCCCAATTGTTATATCGCATCTGCCATATCAGAACCTTCACAAGTTATGAAGGCCTGTTACATTCAAAAACGCCAATTGCGATATCATTGCAGGACCGTCGAACCATTATAATGCACTTTAATGAAATATTGCATCCACCTATCAAAAGTTATGTATCGCAAAATCTTAAAGGAATGTCACACTAAAACAATGATTGCGATATTATATGAAAACCCGAACAATTTATAGTAACAACCCTAATATAATATCGCATCCGTTACATATCACAAGTCATAAAGGGATGTTACATTCAACAACTTTGATTGCGATAAGGTTGTGGACTTGACGAAGTTATCAAAAATAGTTGAATGTCATGTTGACGGTGCTGGACCCACCAACATGTCAGGGGATCTCCCCGGTAAGAAGTCCCAATTAGACCTCAGACTGTTTGGTGTAGGAGTACCAGTAGTGGGTCGTACGGTATCGTATTGATCGCGGTTTCGCATAGTGGCAAGTAAGATGTCCTTGTTGGTAGCAAGGGTGTGACATATGCAGTAAGCCAAGGAAGGTGCATGAGAGGTTCTAACACACAGAGGGTGAGGTGAGTGTGCCCCTTGGAAACCTGTGACAACACAAAGTTAAGAAGGGAACACACGAGCTAACATGCATCACAACATGGAACACAAGTAAGCTAGTAATCCAAAGTGATGGTTAAACTAACATCACATTTGAGAAAGATTCATACATACATATACAGAAAATAGCTACACCATGCATGCGTAAGAAAAAATATACATATATCATTTAGAGTAAATAAGACAGTTGAAATACAATATGACATATGCATGAAACATGTTGGCTCTGTTATATTAAAAAGTGTAAGTTCCAATCATACAATACATCCATGTCCAACCACTAGTTCCGATAGCGGAACATTACAATCACTGCCGCATGCTCCTCCAAAGAGATATATGAGCTCTGCGCAGTGGAGAAGCAAAAGCTCGTTATAATACTATCCAAGCTCTCTCTAAGGTAGTCCTATCGAAAGCTTGGTTGACCAAAAGCCTATACAATGAGTTATGTGGGACTATTTATAGCAAAGGGTGGGGTGTCCCTTGACATTCTCCTTTGTGACAGTTCAACTACCCACATGACTCTTCATCTACTCTATGATTGTTACGTCCAACTATCGACACTTGACTTACACTTGAAAAGACGTTACATTACAATGCACATGTACCCATGTGAGACAAAATAGGCTTGAGCAAGCCATGCAAGACATCATTATGACTCGAACAACTGCTGGAAGACCAGCTCTTCGACATCCTCATGGTAGTTGACAGTAGCAAACCAATGCCAAGCTTAATAGTCCATGATGGTGTCCATGTACTCTAAGGTGAAATGTTTCTGGAAACGAACTCTTGCCTCCATAACATCCCAGTACACTGCTCGGGCTCCTCTATCCAACTCGTCTGAAAGCATGTGCATCATTATCTTGAGTGCGACCAGACCAACAACATACTTGTGCATGGTGTCTGCACTGATCACCAAGTCTAGGTTGGTGGTTATGCACATCAACTCGTCAAAGTACGAGTCAAGCTCCAGTCAGACCTGTGCCTTTGTCTTCGCTTGGGTGAGTGTCCCAATAGATGGGATTGCATGTGCGCACACAACAACATCCATACTCTTGAATACCCGTGCATGGGAAGCATGTAGACTAGTGATGAGCTGCGGGAGATCTTCATAGTTCTGGATCTGACTCCGGATGCGTGCCTTCAGCTTGACCGCTCTGGGCTTCATCATCTTAGGCAAGTGTAGCAGGGCTCCCTTGTATCTCATTGTCCATGTTTGCATGTAATCAACAACAGCATGCACGTTCGACAAGATACATGCTCTCCTAGCACATCTCTGTTGCCAACCGTTGAGATGGACAACTGCCTTATTCACAGTACCAAACTTGGAATACAACGCCTGCATGACTGTGTCAAGGGACAATACTTCATCCACTATTTCCTTCTTCAATTATTCTCGGATGGATGCTGTAATGAATTCTCCTCCTTGCTTGGTCACCTGTAGCTCCTTAGCCATTCGCTCGTTCTCAGCTATCAGGAAGAGAACACTCGAGCTAGTGGCTTCAACATATGCTCTAGTAGCATCCGCCAATGTTGTTGGATGTTTGTGCATGCCAGAAATGATCACTCGTTCCTCAAACTGTGCAGGAGATGTATGATTATCTGAAGTCGACACTCTGCGAGACTGCACAACTCTATGTTGTGCATCTCTCCTTCCGGTTGATCTCCAAGGATCTCAGTATCTCCTTGGTTGCTTGGGCTTTCTCCTCTTTCGTATGCGGTGAAGATGGTGGGTCGACCTCTTGGTGATGAGGCATGAGGTCGATGCCTTGCTCTAACTCCTGTTGCTCCATATTTATATCCATATGTTCAAGTGCTTGATCTATCTCCTGAGCGAAGTCCTGATCCTACGATGGTTCACCCCTTCTGCCTAATGCCAGTATTCTAATGAGTCTACTACCTGTAAGGGCACAGTTTCATCTGTCTGTACAAGTTGCGCACCCTACTGTACCAGTTCCTGTTGCGCTTCCTTCTCCTGTCTACATAACTATTGTTCTTTCCGGAGTTGCTCATTCAACACATGCAACTCCTTCTTTGTTTCCTCCATTCTCTATTTCTCTCTATTCCTTTGTGCGTTTTTCTTGTCACGTTGTTGCCTCTTCACCTCTATTGTCAAAGCTACTTTCTGCACAAGTGGGTCTGCTCAGAACTTGTAGCTTTGTTCCTCCTCCATGTTGTCGACAATCTTCCTCTTTCCCTTGTCACGCACTGGTATGTTTACCTCTGTTGCTGATGCTACTTCTGGTGCCCTATGATATGCTACTTCACACTATTTTGTTAACCATTCCACAACGAGGTTGACCGGTTCATTGGGTTTGGAGAAACTATAACAATATCTCCATGGGTCTTCCTCCGCCCAATGACATGCCCCATGGATCCAGTTGAACTGTACTCTCATGCAATGGTCTTTCACAAGACAATGTGGGTCATACAGATTGTAACTTCGGGCGTCGAATGGATATTTATTCATCTCCTCTGCTTCGACATCCGCATGCTTGAAACTACGTATCTCGTATAACCCAATGCGCAATGGAACAATGGGCCAAGGTTCCTTCTTCTTCCGGTGCAACCTAGCTGGAAAGCCTGCCGAGATGTGATATGATACTTCCTGCATGACGAGTTTGTCCAAGGAAAACTTCGGTAGAACATGTGGAGGCTTCTCTGCACTGTACATCCGTATGAAGGTGCCGGACGGTGAGGCATACTAATTAGTTATGTCAATCAGTGCCTCCATTGATGCCTTTGATATGTAGGGTGGATCTTGTTCGAATATCATCTTCTAAACCGGGGTGAAAAAGTGATCGGAGAACTATGTGATAACTCCTTTGAAGCTGCATTCAGACAACATATTACAATAAGTGTTCATAGAGGTCTCCACCGATGTCCATGCCCACTTCAAGCCCAGGAACTCCTGACGGGCACATATTGCATCCAAGATGTAAGTGGACATGTAGATTTCTTCTTGCATACCTTTGGGTGGCTGTCGAGCCCTTGTTACCTGTTCCTTCAGTTGGTGAGACAACATGTTAGATGATCCATGTGGATCTTCAGATACAATGGCATGGAAAATCTCAAAATTCAAAGTGGCAGAAAATCAATTATCTTGACACCAAATCGAAGTGCTCGTCGCCTTGATTCCAATGGTGTGAACGACACTCCAATCCGAGCTCGGATGATGAAGTTATGGCAGAAAGAAGATTGCCTTGTTCCTTTGGAAAATGCGGCTTTTTCCCTAAAAAAAGGGTTTTAAGCCTTAAAAGGGAAAATCGCAATCAGAGGGTCCAAATAATGGACTTAAGGCAGGCAGACAGGAATCCTCGATCAGAAATCTCTGATTAATTGGAGTCGGGGGGCATGCTATGTGCAATATCGGGACTTTAGAACCGACAACGTGTGATATAGCGATTGCCGATATCGGTGTCGGTGATCAGCGTCGGCGGATGCCAAAGGTAGGACCCTTGGGCCGTAGCGATGCGATATGTCGATGGCGACATGCAATCTCAGCTGTCAGATTGGAAAGGAGATCGACGGTCTATATTTAATCGGCGATATCAGCAATCGGCGATATCGACGATCGATGATGACTTGCGATATAGCGCGGACCCGATGGGCTTATAAGCCCGATTTGATATATTTGAGATCCGGCTTTAAGGCTTTCAGTTGGATTTTTTAGTGTATTTTGTGTATGGTCTATTTAACGGAAAAAGGCTATTCTTGGTGGTTAGTTGTACCCGTTGATCCTTCTACTCCACCGGCTTCTATTCTGAACAAAGCAATCCCCGATTAAAGTGGACTTTGTCACAAAAGGGACATTATAAAAGCCCAATAATTGGAAAAAGTATAGGGGAGAGAGGATTTTTTGGCACACAATTCGAGGCAGCAGCTTGCAGGAGGGGCGATTGATCATTTTGTCTGAATTGGGCAAATTTTATATGGTTTCTGCCCTTCTCAATGCCATAAACGCAGTGGTGCTATCCATTTCTTCACCTAAGTTCTCCTCTTCTCAGCCATTTTCAGAATGGAGGTATAATACTCCTTTTATGTAACTGATGATTGTATTCTCTTCTTTTCATGCCATTTAATGAATGAAGGCCTCCCCATTGTTCGAGCAGGGCCCAAAGATGTACTCCAAGTTGGACAAAATCTGTTATCAAGTCTTGTTGTCTTCTTTTCGTGCCTTTATGTGTTTCCCTGGATCAAGTGGTATCAGAGCAAGTATTTTTAGATGTGAATTGCATGTTTGTATGTTAACAAGAAACAGGCTTCGAAGAGGCGAACGGGAATTAGAGCCTTTTGATCCCGAAGTAGGGCATGCACATCGAAGGAGAAACATGGTAGAAGATGAAGCTCATCTTGAAGAGGAGTGCAATTTCCGCAAGACCTTCTATTCACTCGCAGAGAATGTTAGTCAGTTGGTTTTAAGGTTGGAGAGAGCAGAAGGGAGAAAACCATAAGAACAAGGTTCAACGCATGGAAATGGTGGAGAAGAACCCCCTCCTTCTCCTTTCGCGAGTGAAATTTCTTCTTCCTCTCACCACCATAATCAAAGAAATCCCAGGGATGCACCTAAGAAACCTTTATTTATATTAGATGTTAAATTTGATCTTCCCATGTTTAAAGGTGAAAGTAACGTAGAGAAGCTTAATAATTGGATTAGGTAGATTGAGGTCTACTACAAGATTCAGTAGATCGTGGAGGATGAGGAAAAGATTCAGCTGGCCTCTCTACGGCTGAGCAGCACCGTTCTCGTTTGGTGGGAGAGAAAATTGCAGAGCAATAAGAATGTGGGTAACCTCTTTTCCTCATGGCCTGATTTTATTTTTGTGTTAAAGGAATAGTTTGATCCCTTGGGTTACAAGAAAAAAGCATAATGAATTGGCATTATTTAAGGCAAGGCAAAGGTCAATATGTTCAGAGTTTTACAGAGGAGTTGAGAAAGCAAGCACTTAATTTGGGTATTGCACTTGATACACCCGAAGTAGTAACTAAGTACATTGGATCGTTACATAGTTACATTAGGCATTCATTATTGTTGTTTGAACCAACCACTATTGACTCAGCTAGTGTAAAGGCAATTCATACTGAGAACAGGGGAAAAAATGAAAGAGATGATCATTCCAGAAATCCACCGTTCAAACCTCCCAACGGCAAATCTAAAGGGAAATGGAAAGGAAAGGAGAAGAAAACGGCAGCAACCAAAGAAGGAGAAATACCTTATTGCAATCACTGCAAAAAGTAAGGTCACGATGGCGATCACTATTGGAAACAACACCCAGAAAAAAGACCGAAGAAGTATGGAGGAAAAGGCAAGCAGAAGACAGTGGCAATTGCACAACAAGACCTTGGATCTGATTTTGGAGATGAAGCATTGATCACAGTAGCAGGAACAAAAGGTACTCTTACACCTCATGTTAATTCTGAATCGCATGAAGGCACTAGTTCTGTAAATGAGTCCCTTCCTAATGATCGAAAGAGAATTGAACTATTTCATATCAGAGTTGTCATAAATCATACTAAAGTAGAAACTCTGTTTGATACCAGATCCCAAGCAAAATTAATTGCAGAATCCTTGGTAAAGAAACTCGGCTTAGAAACAAAACCACATCCGAAACCTTACCCGCTTGGATGGATACATGATAAAGCAAAACTGAATGTAACCAAGCAGTGTAAAGTAAAATTTGTAATCGCTTCTAAGCTAGTGGATGAAGTAGAACTGGATGTGATCCCATTGGATATCTATGGCATGGTGTTAGGGAGTCCGTATCTATATGATAGAAAGGCAGTCTTTTTCCGTCATGAAAACAAATACCAAATCACAAAAGATGGGGTAGAATATATTGTAAGGGCTCATCAAACTAAAATTAATGCTAGCCTTGTAAGCATTGGACAAATGAAAAGGCTAGTGAATTCCAGTAAGGGTTGCATGCTGATGGTTGTAAGGGAAAAAAGTGCAGAATTAGCTAATGCTTTACAGGGTTGTGATCAAGAACATAAACAAGAATTATCTGAATTAATTTCTAATTATGATGAGCTGTTTCAGGAACCGAAGGGATTACCTCCAAAGAGGGAAATCCAACATGAAATCCATTTGCAGCATGACACTCCTTTACCAAATATTGGCATGTACAGGATGTCGGTCATTGAGATGGAGGAAATCAAGAAACAGGTGCAGGAATTGCTGGAAAAAGGGGTCATCAGGCCGAGCACTTCTCCGTGTGGCTCACCGATTGTCTTAGTGCCAAAGAAAGACAACACATGGAGGATGTGTGTGGATTACCGCGCACTAAACAAGATCACGGTGAAAAATCGTTACTCTCTTCCACACATAGATGATTTATTAGATCAGTTAAAGAATGCTATCTACTTCACCAAATTGGATTTGCGTAGTGGTTATCACCAGGTCCAAATTGCAGAGCAGGACGTGTGGAAAACTGCCTTCAAGACCAAACAAAGGATGTTTGAATGGATGGTGATGCCATTCGGACTTTGCAATGCTCCAACCACTTTCATGAGGGTCATGAATGATCTCTTTAGGCCTTTCATTGATGAATTTTTTCTTGTATATTTAGATGATATACTTGTCTTTAGTAAAAGTTGGAATGAACATGTGTGTCATGTGAAGAAAGTGCTTGATGTATTGAAAAAACAAAAACTCTATGTAAAGTTGTCAAAGTGTGAGTTCGGGAAAACCTCTTTGGGTTACCTAGGTCATATTGTTGGTCATGGTAAGTTAAAAATTGATCCCTCTAAAGTTGAAGCAATTGTAAATTGGCTTAAGCCTACTAGTGTAACTGAGGTCCGCAACTTTTTAGCTGCAGTCCAGTATTGGAGGAGATTTATTGCCAATTTCTCTGTTATTGCAACACCTTTTCACACATTGAAAAGTGTGAAATAGGTCTTCCAATGGGGAGGAAGACAACAGAAGTCCTTCGAAACATTGAAGGAAAAGATCAACACCGCGCTAGTCTTAGCCTTACCAAATCTCCAACAGCCATTCGAGATCGAAACTGATGCTAGTAGTTATGCCATGGGAGTTGTACTGATGCAGCAAAAGAAGCCAATTTGTTACCATTTTGAGAAGTTCTCTAAGGCTGTGATAAACTATCCCACTTATGACAAGGAACTTTATGCCTTGGTGCAAAGTGTGAAAAAGTGGAAACGCTACCTGATTGGCAAGGAGACCATCATCCCTACAGATCATCAGCCCTTGCAGTATCTTGAATCAGTCACTAACCAAGTTGCAGCAATCTCGTCATTTCAGGTGGATGGGTTTTCTTCAACAATTTCATCTGGTAATAAAGTATAAGAAGGGAACTAGCAATAAAGTGGCTGATATGCTATCTCACCGTCCTATTTATGCTTCTGTTATTTTTCATAATGCCTCATTATCTTTTGAGAGTTATGCTGAACAATATGCTAAGGATGATGACTTTAAGGAAATTAATGCAAAACTAACCCATGGTTCACAGGTGGACAACTATGACTTGCAGGGGAAAATGTTGCATCACCTTGGTAAATTGTGTATTCCCGTATGGGAAAGAGTACATGTAATTCGAGAGGCCCACACCTCTCTTGTGTCTGGACACTTTGGTGTCGAAAAGAATTTATATCATGTACATAGATTTTGTTTTTGGCCTCATATGAAGAACATTGTGACTCGCTATGTGTGATGTGTTCTGTTTCAAAGCCCTCTAATAGAAAACTTGGGCTCTACACACCACTCCCATTCCGAGTTGTCCATGGGAAAGTGTGTCAATGGATTTTGTAGGAGGTTTGCTTTTGTCTAAAAAGAATCACGACTATTTGTATGTCGTTGTTGATCGTTTTAGCAAGATGTGTATTCTAATGCCTTGTAAAAAGCAGATCACTACATAGAAGACTACTTATCTTTTGTTTCAGCATGTTTGGGTCCATTTTGGGCTGCCCACATCGATTGTTTCCGATCGAGACTCTTGCTTTCTCGAAGAGTTTTGGACCAGCTTGTGGAAGATGATGGACACCGAGTTGAGAAGAAGCACGACATTTCATCCACAGACTGACGGACAGACAGAGATTGTAAACTGCATTGTGGTACACTTGTTACGAGGCTATTGTGGGAAACATCCTAAGTTCTGGGATGAACATCTTCCATATGTGCAGCATTTCTACAATCGAGCAGTGCACTCATCTACGCAGCGGTCACCATTTGAGACATGTTTTGGATACCTGCCAAAGGACCCTTTTGATATGGTGTTTGGAAGGGAAGATGACTCCATTGGACGTAATGATAAGGACAAAGGTCAACAGTTCATTCAGCGAATATAGTTGATTCACCAAGCAGTACAAGAGTAGTTGGAAAAAAGTCAAGCTCGTTACAAGGCTCGACATGACAAACGCCAAATCGACCATCAATTCCAAGTGGGCGACAAAGTGTGGTTCCACATCAGCAAGGACAAGATGAAGGTGGAAGGGAAGAAGTTGCGACCAATCTGATATGGTCCATTCACCATTTTGGAGAAGATTGGAAACAATGCCTTTCATTTTGATTTGCTGATATATATGCAGATGTACTCAATAGTGAATGTGGATAAATTGAAGATGTATGAACCACCATTGATCATGGACACTGATGAGGTGGGCACAGTTCCTACAGTTGATGATTTTGCACCAAAATATCTCCATGAGTTACCTGAAGACATCATCCTTGACCGAAGAACCAGGACTTCACAGCAAGGAGATGTGGAATACCTTCGAGTTGGTTTCAAGGGAATGCATCTGAGCAAGGCAAAATGGCTGGAGAAGGAAAGGGTGAGGGAGCAATTCCCTCACTTTCCAATTGACTAATGAAAGATTTTGGCAGTCCAAAAGCTCCTCAATGGGGAGGATTGATCCAGGTGGATCTTCAGATACAATGGCGTGGAAAAGCTCAAAATTCAAAGTGGCAGAAAAATAGGTATCTTGACATCAAATCGAAGTGTTCGTTTCCCTAATTCCAACGGTGTGAACGACACTCCAATCCGAGTCCGGATGATGAAGTTACGGCAGAAATAAGATTGCCTTGTTCCTTTGGAAAATGAGGCTTTTTCCCTAAAAAGGGTTTTAAGCCTTAAAAGGGAAAATTGTAATCAGAGGGTCCAAAGGACGGACTTAAGGCAGGCGGACGGGAACCCCCGATCAGTGATCTCCGATTAATCAGAGTCGGGGGCATGCTATGTGCGATATCGGGACTTTAGAACCGGTGACATGCGATATAGCGATTGCTGATATCGACATCTGCAATTGGCATTAGTGATCGGCATCAGCGGATGCCAAAGGCAAGACCCCTGGGCCATAGCGATGTGATATGCCGACGGAGACGTGCAATCTTAGCCATCAGATCGGAAAAGAGATCGATGGTCCAGATTTAATCGGCGATATTGACGATCGGCGATCTGCGATCCCAACTTGCGATATAGTGCGGACTTGATGGGTTTATAAGCCTGATTTGATATATTTGAGATCCGACTTTAAGGCTTTCGGTTGGATTTTTCAATGTATTCCGTGTATGGTCTGTTTAACGGAAAAAGGCTATTCTTGGTGGTTAGTGTGGCCGTTGATCCTTCTACTCCATCGGCTTCTATTCTGAACAAAGCAACCCCTGATTAAAGCGGCTTTTGTCACAAAAGGGACATTATAAAAGCCTAACGATTGGAAAAATTACGGGGGAGAGAGGATTTTTTGGCACACAGTTCGAGGCAGTAGCTTGCAGGAGGGGCGATTGATCATTTTGTCTGAATTGGGCAAATTTTATATGGTTTCTGCCCTTCTCGACGCCACAAACGCAATGGTGCTATCCATTTCTTCATCTGAGTTCTCCTCTTCTCAACCATTTTTCAGAATGGAGGTATAATACTCCTTTTATGTAACTGATGATTGTATTCTCTTCTTTTCATGCCATTTAATGAATGAAGGCCTCCCCATTGATCGAGTAGGGCCCGAAGACGTAGTCCAAGTTGGACGAACTCCGTTATCAAGTCTTGTTGTCTTCTTTTCGTGCCTTTATGTGTTTCTTCTTCTTTCTGGTGTGCACATTAAATTTCTATGTTAAGCTGCAATTTCTACATGTGATTCTTTTCATACATCTATAAGCAAAAGATCCCTGGATCAGTAGACCAGTTGCATGCTTTTCCTTCTCTGGCCAGTTGGTCCAACGCAATCAGCCAACTCTGTGGGAAGGTTTTCGTGCTTTCTTGGCCATACAGATGACATGCAAAGATGACCAAGTATTGATACGCCTTCCGCAGTATCTTCGTCTTGTAGACTTGGTTGGGTGTCATCCTGAATTTAGCCAGCTCCTTCACCCAGTTCTTCAAGATATCTCTAGAGTTCGCATTTCTACTGGGTATGCTAAAGGGAGTGTACATGGTGATTACGAGCTTCGACATATGATAAATCTCATCATAATCCTGTGCCCTGAAGGTAGCAATATCCGTCCCACTGACACTACTCAATGTCATCATCTCAAGATCAGTGTGTGAGACGAACCAATGTAGCATGTCCACACATGGGAACGCGGGATATCTGCGTGCAAGCCGATACAAGCCGGACTTGTGGATGTTCACATAGACTTGGAAATCTTTGAGGTCTTCCCCAAATGTGCCTGCAAATGCATCATTGACATCTTGCCATTTCAGCTTGATTTCCTTGTCTACAATCATCTTGGTGTCTTCATAGATCTGCAGATTTGTAGACATTCACTCAACTGCTGCTCCAGTCACACTTTTGTTAGTGTCCTTTGATCATGCTCTCTTGGAGGCCATTGATCCTGAACTTCTAAGAGGTGAACAAACACCTGCTAGATTTGGAGACAAAGTGACATGCATGGCAAGAAATATGTTAGCTAAAACCAAAGCAAACTTGAGGAACGACATGCAACATACCTGGGGATTAACTGGCAATGATTGCACAATTTTTCCTGGGAGGCTGGGAGACTGGGTGCTAGAAATGCGCAAAAGGAAGTCTAGGCTGTCTGGGAGGCATGGTTAGCTATTGGAATTGCACAATGTGCAATCCAGGCTAGCCGGCTGGCTGTTGGAATTGCACAACAATTTCAGCTGGAAATGGTTACAGGCCCAGTGATTGCATTGCACAATTTTCTGGGCCAACAGTCACTGTCCCTCATAATTGCGCAATGCAAGACTGGAGGATAGTCACTGGGCAGAAATGCGCATTTTCTGAGAGGAATACAGAGCCTTCCCTCTCAGGATTGCGCAATGCTGTCTTGGTGAGGCAAAGTCTGGGCCAAGGCTGCCCAGACCTGTCGACAGGCAACTGAGAGTAATTGCGAATGTGAATGCATGACGATATTGAGTGTAAGCAGGAGTTAATGATCGTGCATGCAAACAGTGAATGAAAGATTTAGAAAACAGAAAAACATGCATGTGGGTGAAGCGAGTTGCCGAATCAATGACCGTTTGTGCAAAATAGTTTCGTGCTTGCGACAACAGTGAGATGCTACTGAAAACTGAAACGGTGCTAGTACAAGCTAGTATGCATGTAAATGACAGCACATCTAGCTCAGTTGTTTCTGGGTAAGTCGTCTTAACTTGTCTTTTGCAGCATTTCTGTCGAAGACTCCTGGATGTGATGTGGGATGTCAAAGCTCCAAGATCAATGTGAAGAAGTGAGCCCTGAAGCGTCGAATAAATAAGTTTGAGGTTCATGACGCGCATACCACAAATCTAGGAAAAAACGACACTTGGAGGAAAGATTCTAAAACAATCTTTGCATGTAACCTCCAGCTGTTAAAATAGCTCCCTAAAATCTAGGGATGCCTTTTTCATGTTTCTTTTGCTATTCTGGGAAAGAGAAGCCCATGCATGCAAGTCAAGTTTTCTCGGTCCCAAGTGGAACCGGTGAACTCAATTGCACATACAATCTGCTCAGCTGAGGGGAAAATTTGTGCATTTCTAGGAGGGAGTTGGGTTGGCTGCCCAAAAGGATTGCACAATTTCTAGGCCGAGCAACTGACTATTGCCTAGAATTGCGCAATTTCTGGGCTAAGTAGTCCTGTTGGGAGAAATTGCGCAATTTTCTCAGTGAAGGGTGACAAGCAAATTTACGCAATTATGGAGCCTAGTAGGCTGCCAAAAAGGATTGCACAATTTCTGGAGGGAAGGCTAGTTCCCCTCCAGAATTGCGCAATTTCTGGAGGGAGCTTCTCAACCTGCAACTGCACCAAGTCCAGAGAAACAACCTGTGAGGGGGATGCAACAAGCTCTCATGCACAGGCTGGAAATCTACTATAAAATAAGGCAAAATCTATTGAGGAAGGTTGATAAGGAGGCTCCAAAACGAAGATAAGGCAAAATTTTGAAGGGTGGTTGTAGCCATTACAAAATGTCACATCGTACTCGCTCTGTCGGTAGTAGGGTATCAACAATGTTATATCGGTAATATTGAATGTTACGATTGTGGGAGTTTTTGTAAAGTTGTGATTGCAATTAAAGGTGATGACATGGATATGGGACCTCATGTGGGTACGACCTTCTCCTATAAAATTTCCGAAAATAAACAAGTTTACGATATATTTTGTAATGTGCAATAAGTCGGCTTCTCCCTCCAAATGAACATGTCCTTTGGGTATTGATGAAACCTGTATAAATACAAGCTAAACACCTCACCTCAAGTACTGATCTCGGGCATCTATCATAGAGAAGGTGAGACAGTTCACAACTCGTGAACTTGAAGAAACAGAGGAAGCCGAAGGCCCAGTGGGAAAGAAGGAAGCCGAAGGTCCAGTGGAAGGCGAAGGTCGAGCGAAGAAGGAAGCTGAAGACCGAGCGGGAAAGCAAAATATTTTGACTGGGTTAATCTTGGAAGGCTCAGACTTGAAATGAATCTGTAGTGCAGATCGTGACCTGTTACAAAGACTACAAAGGACATGGCTTAGTGAAGAAGACCTTGGGAGCAATGTAATACAATCAAACATTTCTTGACAAAGTAAAAATATAGGGTCAGAGCCCTTGGGGTTGGTGCCTCAGAATTTAAAGGATTGGTGTCCTTAGAGTTGATGCTCCTAAATTCAAGGTTGGTGCCTTGATAAGATAAGGTCAAAGCCCTAGAGGTTGGAGCCTCATCAAATTCCAAGTTGGTGCTTGGAAAAATTTATCATATATTGTATTCAATTCTTTTCTATATATAATAAAATCATTTATTTATTTAAAATTGTAAAGAATCTAAACTGGTAATAATAACAATTGAAAATAAATATTGATTCACCCCCCTCTCAATATTTCTAAAAATTGGTTTCAGAGCAGGTTCTTCAGAATCAACCTAACAGCTGGAAGAAGTATTCTTAGTTACAATGAAGAATCAAGAAATGACAAGAAGGCTTCCCTTGTTCGATGGTACAAATTTTGGTTTTTGGAAAAAGATAATGTCTTACTACTTAATGTCCCTTGGACCTGAAGTTTGGAACTCTGTTTTGAATGGGTACAATTCCCCTCCCACTCTTCCTACTGATCAAGATGAAAGGAAAGCGTACATTACAAATTCCAAAGCTCTAAATTCCATTACCAGTTGAATTATTGATTCTAAGTTTACGAAAGTCTTGAATTGTGACTCGGCCAAAGAAGTATGGGATAATTATTGTTTTGAGGCTTCTGCAATTAGTCTCGTGTGTATTGTTTTCTTCTTCTGGGATTATCGCACCCATGGTTGTTTAAATCAAAGTTTTGAGCCATCCATTGTATCTCATCATCAGATAGATAAAAAAGATGTATAAGCTAGATCTCAACGGGATGTGTATGTAGAGAATGAGAATGATGGTCGCTGACATGTTTTTAGGTTAGGTTAATTAGTAATTAATAATATTTAATAATTATTATAGTTAGTCCTCTTATAATATTATTAGGGTTATAAATCAATATTGAAACTTATTTTAATTGTGATTAATTTTAATTTTAGTTTCTTTTAATTTGTAATTATAAGAATTTTTATTTTTAATAATATTAATAATATTGTTAAATTCATAATTCATTCTATCATTTATAATTGAGCTTATATAAACAATTGATTTTTATGATGAATTAAAGGAATTTGTGTGATATTAGTAAGTTTTAATTAATATATTGGATCTTTATAAATTTGCTTTATGTGAATTTATTTAATTAATTAATTTTTATTTTGATTTTATTTTATTTTAATTCTTGTGTGTGTTGATTAATGATTGATTCTATTTATGATATGTTTAGGATTAAATGAAATTAATTATTTATGAAAATTTTCTTAGTTTGATTTAAAATTTAATTAATTCTAATTTATTTTTATTTTTATTTTTGGTGTAAATCTAATGATATATAATTACAATTTTATTGGGTATATTTAAATTAATCACAATAATCCTAATAATATTATAAGAGGACTAACTATAATAATTATTAAATATTATTAATTACTAATTAACATAACCTAAAAACATGTCGGCTACCATCATTCCCATTCTCTACATATACATCCCGTTGAGATCTAGCTTATACATCTTTTTGATCTATCCTGATGATGAGCCACAATGGATGGCTCGAAACATTGATTTAAACAATCATGGATGTGATAATCCCAAAAGAAGAAAACACTACACAAGTATGAGATACGCTGGTTAGCTTATATGATGGGGACTCCAAAGTTAAGAAGGAAAAGATTCAAACTCATAGGAGTCAATTCGAAAGTCTGAAAATGGATGATGAAGAAGATATTGCATCATACTTCCTCCGAGTAGATGAAGTAGTCAACTCTCTTAAAGGATTGGAAAAAAAGATTGAAGAAAGCACTGTTGTTCAAAAAGTCTTAAGATCTGTCCCAGATAGATTTGACTCCAAAGTAAGTGCTATAGAAGAAATGAAGGAACTAGATACTCTCAATATGGATGAACTTCATGGAATTCTCATTGCCTATGAGATGAGAAAATGAATCCCAAGTTCCAAAGATGCAGCATTCAAGGCCTCAAAATAAAAAAAGGGGAAAGGATGGAATACCAACAGTGTTGACTCCGATGTTGAATCCGAATTGGCACAATTTGTACGAAGACTAAATAAAGGATTCAAGTTAAAAGGTAAGCACCCTCTTATTTGTTTCGAATATGGAAGAATAGGTCATTATGTTGCAAAATGTCCTCATAAGCATAACAGTGATGATGAGAAAGATTAAAAAAGGAGGATATACAAAAAGAAAGGATTTACTAAGAAGAATTTCCTCTCTAAACAAGATGAATATGTGGTCATTAAAAAAAAATAAAAAATCATCCAAATATACCTTTCATCACAAAGGAAGTAATGATGAATCAGAGGAAGAAAATGACTATGTTGGAAGCAAAGAAGTACTATTTATGGAATTCACTGAAGATGATGAACCAAGACAGGAAAATGAAGTAGATACAAATGAATTATTAATAAGTGCCATTGAAGAAAATGAGAAGCTATGAAAGGTCGTCATCTCTCTTAAAACGGAAAAAGAGGAACCTAAAAAAATGGAGGACATCATGAACAATAAACTAAAAGAAAAGGAAGAAATATGTGAAAGACTTGAAGCTAAAATAGTATCTCTAAAGAAAGAATTGGAACAAATAAAAAGAAGTTGGCAAAGTTCTCAAACACTTGATCACATTCTCAATGCTCAGAAATCTCAAAGTGACAAGTCTAGGATTGGTTTTAAAGGAGAATCATCAAGTACTAAGGATAATGCAAGAAGCTATGCCGACATACTTTCCAACAATCCAAAAGAAGAAAAATCATCTCATCAAAGGCCCATCTCAATTCCAAAAAATGAAGAGAGAGTAACTCCAAGAAATAAGGTTGACTTAAATCATGGCTATTACAACAGGTACCAAACTATCTTTTTTGGGCATTGTTGTTATTGTAAAAAATTTGATCATCAAGCTAAACATTGCATGGCTCATAAGAATGAACCACCAAGATTGAAGGATCAAACAAACAAACCATGTAGTCTCAAAGGGCAAGGACAAATCAAGATCTTCAACTCTTTTGATCCTTTGGCCAAATTTGATCCAATTTGCTCATTATGTAATGATAATGGACATAGTGAACAAAATTCCCCCCCTCAAAAGAAGAGAAGTAAAAGATGAAAATCCCAATATAGATAGATGTGGTCTAGCTCTATGTGCTCATAGTGATGAAAATCTTTGGTTTGTGGATAGTGGGTGCTCTAGACATATGACAGGTGACAAAAGGAAGTTTGTTTCATTGAACAAAAAGGAAGGAAATGTATCCTTCGGGAGTGGATTTGCCAAAATTGCTGGAAAAGGAACCATTACCCTTATTAATGGAAAAGGAAAGGCTCAAAATGCTTTGCTGGTAGATGGGCTCAAACACAATCTCTTGAGTGTTAGCCAGATCTGTGAGCAAGGACATAATGTTGTCTTTGGCACTAAAAATTGTGAAATAAGGAACTCTTCCTTAGGAGAACTTGTGGCGAAAGGAGTAAGAACATGAGATAACGTCTACATTCTGAACAAAATTCAAGAAGATAAATGTTATCTAAGTCAAACAGATGAAAGTTGGTTGTGGCATAAGCGACTAGGGCATACAAGTTTTGATAACTTGATCAATATCAACAAAATCAATGCAGTAAGGGACATTCCAAAGATGTTCAAAAATTAACAAGATGTATGTGGCCCATGTCAACATGGAAAGCAAACTAGAACTAGCCACAAGACTAAGGAGTTCTCCACATCAAAACCTTTTGAGATCATTCATGCAGATCTATATGGGCCAACCAGAACTCCAGCACTCCAAGGAGAAAGATACTTTGCTTTATTCGTTGATGACTATACTAGATTGATGTGGGTATAATTCATAAAATATAAATCTGAAGCATTTGAATGTTTTAAGAATCCTAAAGCTCTTGTAGAAAATGAAAAGGATTCCAAATTAAATGTCTTAGAACGGATAGCAGGGGACAATTCACATCAAAATAATTTGATGAATTCTATAACGAAAATGGAATCGAAAGAGAATTCTCCGCTGCTAGAACACCTAAGCAAAATGGGGTAGTTGAAAGGAGAAACCAAATTGTTCAAGAAATGGAAAAAACTATGTTACTAACAGCTGACTTGCAACCAAAATTTTGGAGGGAAGCAGTGGGGACAACAGTTTATACCTTGAATCGAACTCAACTAAGACCAAATAATGAGAAGACTCCTTATGAATTATGGAAAGGAAGACCTGCTTCAGTAAAATACTTAAGGATTTTTGGAAGCAAATTCCTCATAAAGATCAATGATGATTCACCAGGAAAATTTGATTCTCGGGTTGATGAAGGAATATTTCTTGGATATTCTACTAGAAGTAAAGCTTACAAGTGCTACAATAATCGATTACGAAAAATAGTGTAAACTATTGTGTGAAGATTGATGAAGGCCTTCTAGTAAAGAAAATTGAAGATCATGAAGTTGAACCTTTCATTGAAGAAACCGAAGAAGAACCTGAAAAGG
Source organism: Pinus tabuliformis (assembly GCA_031772625.1). Classification (NCBI taxonomy): domain Eukaryota; kingdom Viridiplantae; phylum Streptophyta; class Pinopsida; order Pinales; family Pinaceae; genus Pinus; species Pinus tabuliformis. The sequence continues at coordinate 2,019,225,619 of CM062819.1, forward strand.
AGGAAAAAGATCAAGAAAAACAAAAGGAAGAAGAACCATCTCAAACTCCTTCAAAAGTGAAATTCCTTCAAAAACATCACCCAGAAGAGCAGATTATTGGCAATGTATATTAAGGGATACAAACATGAAGAAGGATGACAAGTACACCAAAGAAAAATGATGTTGCTCTCCTATCTATGATAGAACCAAAAAATTTTACTCAAGCAAGGATCCTCATTGGGTGGAAGCCATGGAAGAAAAAATGTCTCAAATAGAGAAAAATGAGACATGGGAGCTGGTACCTCATCCAAAGGATAAAAATATAATTGGAACTAAGTGGGTGTTCAAAAACAAAATGAATGAAGATGGACAAATCATCAGAAATAAGGCAAGGCTTGTCTGTAAGGGTTATTCACAAATTGAAGGAATTGACTTTGAAGAAACCTTTGCACCAGTAGCTCACATGGAAGCTATAAGGATGTTCTTGGAATTTGCTTGCTCAAAAGGATTCAAAGTCTATCAAATGGACGTAAAATCGAATTTTCTGAATGGGGAACTCAAGGAAGAAGTCTACATGGAGAAACCAAAAGGTTTTGATCTAGCAGAAGGAAAAGACTTTGTATGTAAATTGAAAAAGGCATTATATGGGTTGAAACAAGCTCCTAGAGCATGGTACGCAAGATTGGATCACTATCTACAACAACAAAACTTCAAAAAGGGGGTGGCAAGAAGTAATCTCTACATGAAGATGGATAAGGATAAATTACTAATCACTCTTGCATATGTTGATGATCTGATTTTTGCTAGCAATAATGGTAAAATGAACCATGAGTTTTCTCAAAATATGTCAAAAGGATTCGAAATGTCGATGATTGGTGAGCTATCCTTCTTCCTTGGACTACAAGTATCACAAACCACAACAGGTATGTTCATTTCTCAAACAAAATATCTTAAAGACATGCTTAAAAGATATGGAATGGAAGAATGTGCACCTATGAGTACACCGATGACCACAAACTGCAAACTAAGCAAAGATGATGAATCCCCCTCGGTAGATGCAACTCTTTACAGGTCAATAATTGGAGCTCTCTTATACTTAACTACTACAAGAGCTGACATTATGCAAGCAGTAGGAATGGTGGGAAGATTTCAATCAGATCCTAAGCAATCCCATTTGTTGGCTGTGAAAAGAATTCTCAGATACTTGAAGGGAACTCCTAACTTTGGTCTTTGGTATCCCAAAAGCACAAATCCTATAGTGACAACTTATACCGATGTTGATTGGGATGGAAGTGTGGATGATCATAAAAGAACTAGTGGAAATGCATTTTTTATGGGAGATTGCCTGGTATCTTGGCTCAGCAAAAAAAATCATCTATATATCTCTCTACACCTGAAGCCGAATATATAGCCGCAACTTATTGTTGTACACAAATACAATGGATGAAGGAAGATTTGAAGGATGTCAACATAGAAACTAAACAACCAATCACCATCTATTGTGACAACACAAGTGCTATCAGTGTCAGTAAAAATCCAGTGATGCACTCAAAGACCAAACACATACCAATCAAGTATCATTTTCTCCGTGAACAGGTGGTTGAATAAAACGTAAAGTTGGAATATATCAATGCTAAGGAACAAATTGCAGATATTTTCACCAAACCTCTTCCTCGAGAAGCATTTGAACATCTTTGTCAAAAGATGGGGGTTATTGCTCTAGCATCACACTAAACCAATTCTTAAGACGCCACATGACAGGGGGAGAAGTTCGATAGGGGGAGTCCCTGTGCACTCCTTCGCCATTGATGTCAAAGGGGGGAGAAGAAGAATATTGCCATCAATTACAAAGGGGGAGATTTTTGATCTAGATTGTCATTGATGTCAATATGGCAATATTCTGGAATACTAAATGATGATGTGAAGCCAAGGAGAAGCAGAGAAGATTAGTGAAGTAACAGGAGCAAGAATCCAAGGAGGAAAACCATCAGGGAAGCCATTGGAAATCAAGAACAAGAGCTATCAGAGCAAGAGAAGCCATAGGAAAACCAAGCCAAGAGTAAGAGTCGAAGAAAATAACGGAGGAGCATTGCGGCGGAGGAGCACTGCGGATTCTGTTACAATTTGACTTTATTGAACTATCGCATATGTCTAAGAGAAAAATCCAAAAGGAAATAAATTAACAACGCATCAGAGTTAATATATTGGTGGCTTTATCAGCAGTTCTATTATATGCCAATGCTCAAAACCCCTGATGCGATATGTATTATGGACTTGGTGGTTCCATCACAATACACCCTATTGTTATATCGCATCCGCTTTATTGGAACATTCACAAGTTATGAAAACATGTTACATTAAAAAACGCCAATTGCGATATCATTACGGACCCACCGCACCATTATAATGCACTTTAATGAAATATTGCATTCGCCTATTGGAAGTTATGTATCGCAAAATCTTGAAGGAATGTCACACTAAAACAACGATTGCGATTATATGCGGACCCGAACAGTGTATAGTAACAACCTATATAATATCACATCTGTCGCATATCGCAAGTCATAAAGGGATGCAACATTCAACAACTCTGATTGTAATAAGGTTGTGGACCCGACGGAGTTATCAAAAATAGTTAAATGTCACAATGCATTCGCTCCGTCAATAGTAGGGTATCGAAAATGTTATATCGATAATATTGAATGTTGCGATTGCGGTAGTTTTTGTAAAGTTGCGATTGCGATTAAAGGTGATGACATGGATATGGGACCTCATGTGGGTACGACCTTATCCTATGAAATTTCCGAAAATAAACAAGTTTACGATATATTTTGTAATGTGCAATAAGTCGGCTTCTCCCTCCAAATGAACGTGTCCTTTGGGTATTGATGAAACCCATATAAATACAAGCTAAACACCTCACCTAAAATATTGATCTCAGACATCTATCATAGAGAAGGTGAGACAATTCACAACTCGTGAACTTGAAGAAACAGAGGAAGCCGAAGGTTGAGCAGGATGCGAAGGTCCAGCAGGAGGCAATGGTCGAGCGAAGAAGGAAGCTGAAGACCGAGTGGGAAAACAAAATCTTTTGACTGGGTTAATCTTGGAAGGCTCAGACTTGAAATGAATCTGTAGTGCAGACTGCGACCTATTACAAAGACTATAAAGGACAAGGATTAGTGAAGAAGACCTTGGGAGCAGTGTAATACAATCAAACATTTATTGTAAAAATATAGGGTCGAAGCCCTTGGGGTTGGTGACTCAGAATTGAAAGGATTGGTGTCCTTGGAGTTGGTGCTCCTAAATTCAAAGTTGGTGCCTTGATAAGATAGGGTCGAAGCCCTAGAGCTTGGAGCCTCATCAAAGTCCAAGTTAGTGCTTGGAAAAATTCATCAGATATTGTATTCAATTCTTTTCTATATATAATAAAATCATTTCTTTGTTTAAAATTGTGAAGAATCTAAATTGGTAATAATAACAATTGAAAAGAAATATTGATTCACCCCCCTCTCAGTATTTCCAACACGAGGTGAATCCTATTACTACTTTTAAGGGTGGAGGTGTGAGCCTCTGGATTCCCTTGTTGTGGATGCATACATCATATCCTTTTATTTGTTGGGTAGAGAAAATGTGCATATGTATATATGTGTATTTTCTTGTAAATATTGTATCAAGATAGATTTAAAAAGCTCCATAAACAATATGTTTGTTTGCTGGTTGAAACAAATGTGCCTAAGTATATGTGGTTGTTATTGTAAATATCGTAATGAGCTGTGTTATAAAGCTCCAGTAAGCGGTATGTTTGTTATGTTGGTCATGGTTTTCAATAGTTATTTATTGTAAAAACTGCATCTAGATGGGTTATAAAGCTCCACATGTAGTATGTTTTGTTTTCAGCGGTTTGCTGGTCATAGGTGTCATAGAACATCGATGATGGTGTTCCCCTAAGGGGGAGGGGTTTGTAACAAACCCTAGTTGATTTTCCATGAGAAAAAAAATATAAGACCAAGGTCACGGGACAAGTATTCCAAGATGAATGGTGGACAAAACATTCGGTTTATTTATGGATATGGAAATCGACAAAGGCACTAACAAAGGCAAAGAGGCATTAATTGACATTTATTTATGAAATAAAGAAAAATAGGAGAAAATGGTGATGAAGGGTCACAAATTTGCATGAGAGGGAAATTGAAGGAAAAATGAAGAAAAATAGAGGCATCAATGATAAAAAGGCACCTGAGAAACAATTGATAGTTGTTTACCCATATTTGGAGCAAGTGTAGCAAACGAAAGAGAGAAAGCACTTGGACAAGCAAGGAAAGGAAGGAAAAAGAAAGCAAGGAAAAGGTTGGATCAACAACTTAACCTTGAATATTTGGCAGGTAGCAAGTTACATGTGTGATTTCCTAGCTGAGGTATGAATACATGGTACATGCATTCAATTATTTGGTTCATTTGTTGTCACTAGCATGGGTTTTTCCGGATTTGACAGTGGTTTCAAACTTTCCTTGCCATTTCCTGAATAACCATGGTGTGATGGGATTATTTTCTTGGTTGAGCTTTAGATTGCCAAAAGGTTTTGGAACTGGGTGAGGTGGTCTCAAGAAAATTCCCAAGGGTTGGGGGTGGAGATGGTTTTCTCCAAGAAACCCTCGATAGGTGGGTGGAGATAGGAAAATTCCTCAAGGTATTAGTGAAGAAACTTTGAGGCATCCAAGATTGTTTTGGCCTTTGTGATCTCTTGACCAACTTTGGCGAGATCGTGCTAGCCTAAGGGTGGGGGTGGTTTAATCTCTGGGAAGCCTTGGTTGTTTATGTCTTAAGATCCCACATTCATGCTTAGAATATGGCACGAGGGTGATTGGATGAAAGAAAGATTTGGTTCAACCCAATCTATGGTCGGGTGGTACATGGAAGTCCCTGACTTGGTTGGCTTTTGCATAAGTTAATAAGAGTTATTTTACTATTATAATATATGAGCACTTGTACTTGTTATTATGGTGATTTGATGGTTGTTCTGTCATGGTTAATAATCTGGTTATATGTTGGTTATAAGCATGGATTTGTAATGTGCTCTAGCTATGGCTTTGTTTAGGATTTGATAAGTATTTGATGGTTAATGAATGCATGGGCTAACAAGTGTTATTGCAGCTATTATGAGAGGTCATTATACCTTCTTGGTGATTCTCAAATAAGTTTCAGGGACCTATGTTCAAATATGCATTCACGACCTGTAGCTTACATGTTTACTATGTGTTTGATGAAATGACTGTCATGGTTAGGCCTGGTTAGGTCAAGTTCTTGTTCAAGATTTGTACGGATAACATTGTCATTGTGTCATTTATCATTCTAAGAAGTCTCAGGCAATTCTGGGCAGGGGTTTGGAGGTTGGCCTGGAATTGTGGCTCAAATCTCGGGACTACAGGCACTGAACTAAGCAATTTAAGTCACAACCACATGGAGCAAGCCTTGTGAGTGCGGTTGGAGGCCTCCAACCGCATGCAGGAAATGACAAGGGCGTGGTTGGGAATTTAGGTCACTGAAACAAAGTTCCATCTCAGGGATTGACCACCTGGGGTGTTTCTTTAGCTCCTGAGTGATCTGTAGTCCATATAGGATGTTAATTTGTGGTTAGTAAGTCTCATTTGTAGGCCCCACTTCCTTAACTGGAGCTATGAGGCCGAGTCATGTCATAGTGGCACTCCCCTTCACATTTACCCAGAGGGCTTGTAAGAGCGGGTAAATATGGGTTGGCGGTGTTACATATATTTGAATTCTTTTAACTCATGTAGGCTTAAGTCTAGACTTCATTTCTTGGGTAAAGAGTTACATTCAAATAGTCTATTTTGCATTGTTGATAAATGGCTCGGCTTCCTCATTTTTTCATGCTTAAAGAGGGCTTAGACATGGGTGTCCTTTATCACCCGTGTTGTTTTTTCTAGTAGCAAAGAGCCTGAGCCATCTCATGGCAGAAGCAAAACGAAGAGGGCAATTACAGGGAACTCTTATTGATAGGGCCATGGCACTGACACACCACCTTTTTATCGATGACATTCTAATCTTTTGTAATGGCTCTTTAAGAGAGGTGGGCAAGCTAGTAGAGATCCTCTCCCTCTATGGTAGAGCTAGGGGAATGTCTATTAACAACATAATGACAACTCTCTCTCACCACAATTTGGAAGAGAAGGAGATGAGAATTATCACCCAATAAATCCCTTTTGAGGCAAAGCCTTTGGAAGAAGGTCTAAAGTGTTTGGGTTTCAAACTTAAACCAAACAACTATGGTAAGGCAGAGTGGTCACGACTCACTGCTAAGGTTGAGAAACGATTGAAAAGATGGATCCTAAAGTGGATATCTTGAGCAGGTCACCTTGTATTGATAAAATATGTCTTGGAAGCCATGCTGGTCTATTAGATATCCCTTGCATGAGTCCCAAAGTGCATTCTAGAAAAAATAAGAAGAATATGTTTCAAATTGCTTTGGTCTGGGAATCAGGTGAAGGGGATCCTTCCCTAGGTAAAATGGAAAAAAATAGCGGTTCCAAAACTACTAGGAGGATGGAGGCTAAAAGGCGTTTTTATGTTTTCAAAGGCACTAGCAACAAAATGCAGTTAGAGATTGCTCACAACACAAAGCCTTTGGACATCAGTAGTCACTCAAAAATATATAGCCCTGAGTCCGTTGGAGGAATGGATCAAGCGAGTGGACAATCATCTAATGGATCAGGCGAGTGGACAAGCCTTGGGAACACATCTCAACTATCTGGAGGGTGATCCTAAACTTATTTGATCGCATAGGAAACAGATTGGCTTGGAAAATAGGAAATGATGACAAAGTGCGGATTGGATTTGATCCACGGTCAGAGAGTGGCAAAAAAATGTCCTCCCACAACCACTCATTGATTCTTTACGAGACAAAGGTATTTCAAAGTTAGCTCACATTGCTAGCCATGATAACACCACCATCTGGAGGAAAGGATGGAAATCACCAAAGGAGTTAGGGATAGAGGAAGAATTCCATGTGGCTTGGAATGGTTATCTGAACATTTTGTCAACCAAACACATAAGGTTCACAGATAGGGAGGATGAACTAGTTTGGAGTTATTTCCCCTTTGGCTCTTACACCCCAAAGCATGGTTATTTAGTTTTATATGTAGATAGAGCTCCCGAAGAGCCAAAATGGTAGTATAGGGTGGTATGGGAAGCTAAATGTCCAACAAAAGCAATAATTTTTATGTGGTGCCTAATGGAGAAGAATGTCCCCACATGGGATGTCCTTCAACGAAGTTTTGCCAATGTGTCAGGATGGTGATCCCTTTGCAAGAGAGGCGAAGAAACCAATGAGCATATGTTCAAGCAATGCCATTTTTTTTAGCAAGTTTGGGATGCTTGAAAGTCAGTGACGAGTCTAAACTGAAATTGGGAAGGGGAAAGCTTGGAGTTAGTATGGAAAGAATGGTACTCAGATTCGATCATTCACGCATACAAATCGTTCCCATTAATAATATGTTGGGGTATGGCCAGCACGAAACAAGCCATCTTTTGGGACAAGCCCTCAACTCCAGAGCGCATAAGAGCAAAAGCTCTTGCAATTCTTGCTCATTTCCCTTAAGAAAAAGGCACCACTCCTCCCAGAATTATTGTGGATGAAAAGCCAGACCACACAAAGCCATGGGATTTTTTTGACGGTGCATCCAATGACACAGGAAATATGAGTGGAGGTGATTGTGTTTTCTATCTGCTACACATTTTTTTCATGCAAAAATGGGATTTGGTTCAGGAACAAACAATCAGGATGAATTAATGACATGTAAAAATTTATTGGTTTATGCAAAAGAAAAACAATATACTCAGTTCAAATTTATGGAGACTCAATGCTTGTAATAAACTGGCTAAATAAATCTCAAGCATGTAGAAATTTACTTTTAGCCTCCATCCTCGAAGATTTATGGAGGATGAAAGACTCATTCAACTTCTTTGAATGTTCTCATATTTACAGGGAGCAAAATGGACTGGCTGACAGACTCTCCAAAGCATATTTGACTATGGATCAAGGTCTTGTGTTAGTTTCTGTAGCATCAAATGTGTTCTAGCCATGAAAATTTGGTGGAGAGGCTATAATACATGAGATCTCCAAAACCCGTAAATCGTTTACGGAAATTCCACCTAGAAGTGTCTTAATTAGATTATTAGCCAATTTTTAAATATTTCCCAAGTCTAAACTTAGGGAATATGGTTAATTAGTTAGTATTAATTGAGATAAGGTGAAAATCATCTAGAAACTCACTTGAATCAAGAAGGAATTAATCTGGGCGATCGATTATGTTTTAATCTTGGTCATTGATGCTCCAACAGAAGATTATAAGAAGAAGTCGATGGGTAGATGGAGATGATGCCAGTTGCAAATACTCAGTGATCTAGGCAGTTCGATTTCCCAGTGGCAAATGATTCAGCAATGAGCTCGACCCAGTGATCGAGTAGCAAGTGGCAGAGGGGTAGCATTGTGATTTTCCAGAGGAGTTTCCAGTTCCATAGGAGTCAGAAGAGGAGGATGTAATTATTCTCCAGGAGGCTACGTAGGGGCTGCGTAGTGCCTCAGGGAAGGCGGTTCAATTTAGTTGTGGAGTGGGTTGTTTCAGGTGAAGGAGGCCGGGAAAATTTCCATAAGGCCTAGATAGAGACTTCTAGCAACAGAGATATGCATGACACCCACTTTAGAGAGAGTTTCAGGTTGAGCGTACAAGGGACTACACAGAGCTAGCGCAAAGGTTGACACGAATCATTCTAGGGGTCAATTTCCGAGCCCAGACTGAGCCGAGATTGCTTGGAGAGGAGGGTAAAATTCCCTTAGATATTTTGGCTAGTATTTATTTCAGAGAGAAACGCTAGTTTGGTATCATTTTATTGTACTCAGAATTTCTGCTACGCCTTAATAATAAAACCCTCATCCGCTGCACCGGTTTGCCCGCATTGGGTTTTTCCGGGGACAATTGTCCAAAAATAACAACAACAAAATTTTATGTGTGTGCTGAAATCACTCAATTTCTAGTTTGCTATTTTTCCGCAGTATTTTATGGTGAACATTGCAGTTGTGATTTTATTCGTTGTCTACCGTAGCAAATAAATTGCATGATTAAATTTACAGTTAGAATAATAATTTCCAATTGCTGCAATAGATGAAAATTTCACATGGTATCAGAGCATACGTGATCAACCGGGAAGCTCATAAGTGGAGGAGGAAATTTCGCTACTTAGAGGGAGCAGCAGACCGAAATTTTCAGAGACAGCATAGTGCTCAGACAGGCAGGTCGAATCACTAAGGAAAAAATTCAATTTTTAGTTACAGGGTTGTAGAAAAGTCGAATTGCCCAGGATTGTGATTCTAATAGTCATAGGGAGAAGCTAAAGCTCATATTTCCACTAAGCAAATTTCTGATTGGACGCAGAGGGTTTTTGCAGTTGTAGAATCAATGTTGGGTGGAAGAGGAATAACACACAAATTATCCTTCCTATGACCATGGGAAAAATTGACATTCAGAAGGCTTCAAACTTGTCTTCCAGGTTGGAGGACGAATTAGCTTGCTTGTCAGGATCAACTTCACAGGGTGTCTAGTATATAGATAGTGAAGCATCAACTCATATGATAGGGGTTAGAAAATATTTCTCTAGCTACAAGGAGGAACAAATGGACTTCCATATTACTATGGGAAACAAAACGAAGTGTACTTCAGTAGGGAGAGATACCACCGATTTTCAGAGGTTGTCAAGGGCAAGCATCAACGCTACAAATGTATTGCATGTGCCAAGGTTGGGTATGAACATGATTTCAGTATTCCAGTTACAGGATAAGGGGTATGATATCCACTTCGTAGGGAAGAAAGTGTTTGTAAAACACTCAACCTAGAAGAAGGTAAGACAAATTGGAGTTCGAAGCAACAAATTGTAAGGTTGCAACTTGACTCTCTAATGGCACTAATAGGCAGTGACAATAGCAATGGGAAGGAGATGAATGAGTTATGGCATAGTAGAATGGGACATCTACACCATGGAGCACTCAAGATGCTCAAGGAAACAGTGACAGGGGTTCCAAAACTTAGCACAGAACATAATGATGTGTGCAAAGGATGTGTACTTGGGAAGTATGCTAAGGTAGCATTCCCAAGAAGTGACAACAGAGCAGATGGCGTGTTAGGACTTATACATTCAGATATTTGTGGCCCGATGTCTACTAGAGCTCTCAATGGTGCCGAATACTCTATCACCTTTATTGACGACCATTCTAGGAAAACTTGGATCTACTTCTTGAAGACCATAGATGAGGTCTTTGATCATTTCAAGGAGTTTAAGGCCCTCATGGAGAATGCAACAGGGAAGAAGATCAAGGTGCTTCACTGAAATAACGCTGGAGAGTATATTGACAAAGACTTCAAATATTTTTGTGCGAAGGAAGGCATCATAAGAGAATGGACAACTCCATATAATCCACAAGAAAATCGGGTAGCGGAGCGGAAAAACAAAACCATAGTTGGGGCTGCAAAAGCAATGTTATATGACCAAGATCTGTCCAGGTTTCTATAGGCAGAGGCATGTAACACGATGATATACATTCAGAACCAGACTCCTCATAGAGCATTGGGTAAGAAAATGCCAGAAGGGATCTTCATAGGGAAGAAGCTAGAAGCTAGTCACTTCAGGATCTTTGGCAACGTTGCTTATTGCCACGTGCCAGATGAGAAGCACACCAAATTGGATCAAACTACAGAGGAGGGGTTTCTTGTTTAGTATAGTGAGACATCCAAGGCATACAAGATCTACATTCCTAGCAATAGGAAGATTGCAATAAGGTGAGACGTAAAGTTCATGGAAGATCAAGCTTTCAAGGGATCTCGTGAGATGCCTGCAAGTGATCAAGATCAACCAACTGAAGCTCCATTGGTCCAGCAATAGGGGCAGCCAGTGGGACCACCAGTGGCGCCACTAGTAGGACAGTCATAGGGATCTAGTACAGTAACCAGTACTAGTATTTCGTTAGGAGCAGGGAATCTAGTGAGATATCAAGAGAGGGAGCAACAGGAGTAAGATGAGGAGGAGCTGGTAGAACCTCCCACGACTAGTGGTCGAGCTAGCAGAGAGGTTTGTCAAACATTAAGAGATGCAGAGGAGTTTATTGGAGCTTCGAGAATGAATAAAAGACAACACAGGCAACCTGATAGATATCAAGCATTAGTAGCTCAGATTGCATAACCATACAACTTTTAGGAAGCCACACAAAATCAAGTGTGGGTAGATGCCATGGTAGAAGAATACAACTCTATCACAACGAATGATATTTGGGAGGTGGTGTCGAGATTTGAGGACATGTCAGTGGTAGGTTCTCGATGGATCTACAAGATCAAGTATGTTGCTGATGGCAGCGTAGAAAAGTACAAGGATAGATTCACGACAAAGGGGTATGCACAAAAATAAGGGATAGATTATGAGGAGACCTTCGCCCCAGTTGCCAGATACACCTCTATTTGGTCAGTTATATCCCTAACATCTCAGATGGGATGGCATATTCACCAGATGCACGTCAAGGCAACATTCTTGAACAAGGTGATAGAGAAAGAGGTGTACATTGAACAACCAGAGGGCTTCGAGACTCATGAGAGACACACTCATGTGTGCAGGTTGAAGAAAGCTTTATACGTGCTCACACAAGCTCCCAGGGCATGGTATGGTCGGATTGACAACTACTTGCAACAAATGCAATTCGTCAAGAGTGATGTAGATCCTAGCCTTTACTATTTGATGGTAGAGGGTGAGCCACTCATCCTAGTATTGTATGTGGATGATCTCTTCTTGACAGGATCATCAAGGCTCAAAGAAGATTCCAAGAACCTTGTAGCAAAGTTTGATATGAAGGATTTGGGATTGATGCACTATTTCCTAGGATTGGAAGTGTGGCAGAAGGATGGGGAGATCTTCCTTGGGAAAGGAAGATACGCTATAGATATTCTGAAGAGGTTCAGAATGCAGATTGTAGTCCCATGTTTATGCCCATGATCACCAAGTGGAAGAAGATAGATGCATTAGATGACAAGGATGTCGACCCCACCTTGTATAGACAACTTATCAGATCTCTCATGTATTTGGTCAACAATAGGCCAGATATTTGCTTCACAACCAATACCCTAAGTCAGTTTATGGTAGAACCGAAGAGGGTACATTGGACAACAACGAGGCATATTTTGAGGTATGTGCGTGGCACAGTCAAGTACGGGTTGAGATATGCTCGAGGGGATGATGTTAAACTGTGTGGATTCACAGATGCAGGTTGGCAGACAGTTCAGTGGACAGGAAAAATACCTCTAGGTACTGCTTCAACGTTGGATGAGGGATGGTTTCTTGGTGTAGCAGGAAGTAGAAATCAATAACAATAAGCTCTGCGGAAGCAAAGTGTATGGCAACAAGCACAACTATGTGCGAAGCTATATGGCTTTGGACGCTGCTAGTAAACTTGTTCAGGCAGAGGTTGGAGGCGACCAATGTCTACTGTGATAATCAGAGTTGCATAAAGCTATCTGAGAATCCAGTGTTTCATGACAAATCGAAACACCTAGATATTCAATGTCATTTCATCAGAGATTGTGTACAATGTGGAGTAGTCTAGCTACATTATGTTCCCAATAGAAGAGCATGTTGCAGATATACTCATGAAAGCTCTAGGGAGAGCTAAGTTTGTCTATTTCAGAGAACATATGGGTATGGTGGAGAACCCATTTCAGTAGCAAGGAAAAATGATTTTGGATGCTTTTTAGTAGCAATAGTTGCAGTTACAACAACAACAAATGAGAGGGAGTTGCAGTGCAGATGCAACAATATGGCAATGTCAACAAGAACACAGATGTAACATCAGAGTTGCACAATAGTTGGTGAGAAACAACCAGACATCAACAACGTGACAGGGGTGATACAAAGACAGGGTGTCGTGGCAAGATGTGCAACATTAAAGAGATAACACAGTCCTCGCTAAGAGGGAGTGTTATTTTCTGTAGCATCGGATGTGTTCTAGCCACAAAATTTGGTGGAGAGGCTAGAATACATGAGATCTCCAAAACCCAGAAGTCGTTTATGGAAATTCCACCTAGAAGTGTCTCAATTAGATTATTAGCCAATTTTTAAATATTTCCTAAGTCTAAACTCAGGGAATATGGTTAATTAATTAGTATTAATTGAGATAAGGTGATAATCGTCTAGAAACTCGCACAGATCGACATAGAATTAATTTGGGCCATCGATTATGTTTTAATTTTGGCCGTTGGCGCTCCAACAAAAGATTAAAAGAAGAAATCGATGGCTAGATGGAGGTGACACCAGTTGCAAATACTCAGTGATCTAAGCAGTTTGATTTCCTAGTGGCAGATGATTCAATAGTGAGATCGAGTAGCAAGTGGTAGAGGGGCAACATAGTGATTTTCCAAAGGAGTTTCCAGTTCTGGAGGAGTCAAAAGAGGAGGGCATAATTATTCTCCAAGATGCTATGCAAGGGTTGCGCAGTGCCTTAGGAAAGGCGGTTCGATTTAGCTGTGGAGTGGGTTGTTTCAGGGGTCGGAGGTCGGAAAAATTTCCAGAAGGCTTCGACAAAGACATCCAACAACAGAGACATGCAAGACGTCTGCTTCAGAGAGAGTTCTGGGTTGAGCGTACAAGGGACTGCACAAAGGTTGACGCAGATCATTCCGGGGGTTACTTTCTAAGCCTAAACTGAGTACAGATTGCTTGGAGAGGAGGGTAAAATTCCCTAAGATATTTTGGCCAGTATTTCTTTCAGATAGAAATGCTAGTTTGGCATCATTTTATTGTACTCGGAATTTCTGCTGCATATTAATAATAAAACCATCATTTGTTGCACTGGTTTTCCCGCATTTGGTTTTTTCGGGGACGATTGTCCAAAAATAACAACGTCAAAATTTTATGTGTGCACTAAAATCTCTTAGTTTCCAATTTGCTATTTTTCCGTAGTATTTTATTGGTGAACATTATAGTTGTGATTTTATTCGTTGTTTGCCATAGAAAATAAACTGCATGATTAAATTTACAGTTAAAAGAATAATTTCCAGTTTCTACAATAGATGAAATTTTTACACTCTGGCACATACAGGAGTAGCATGAAGATTCCTCCTATGAGTTTTATCATAGGCCGTACATAAAACAAACTGATCAAGTTGAATGGACCTAGTCTTTTTATTGAACACTTCACATGGAACGATATACTAATACCTATAGCCCACATGACATTTTATTTCAAAGAAGGGTGAAAATAGTTGTTTCACCAATTTTTGATGTAATATGAACAATGTATATTTTTTTTAATATCTCATGGCTAAGCCAGAAAATGTATCAGGCAAAAATATGCTGGCTTACAACATAGGTTCTCAAATCTATCTTTTTTCTTGGAATGCACCCAAATGTGTATATACAAAATGTAACTTTGAACCATTTCACAGAAATGAATGAAACTGTGTTTTTTTCCTAAGGAAAAAAATTATGTTTGAATGGCATTAAATAAATAAAAATTGTCTTTATACTAATTCATCCCCCCTCTTAGTATAATCGTGAATTTTGACAATCTTTTCGAAATTAAATTTTGGGTGATTCCATCATGATCTTCTCTAGTAGAGTCGCTAGCATTCTTCTTCGACTCTTTCCTTTGAGACTGGCTCCTCGATGCTCTTTTGTAACTGTTGCGGTGTGGAACCAATATTTATAACAAGGTGTCCGTGTTGTTTGTGGGGTTTGTTAATGCTTTGTAAAGCACTAAGATCTTCATGAAAAGCTTGAGGAGTATCATGCAAGAATTGATAACATCCCCACCTTTCACTTTCCATACTTGAAAAAACAACACTATATCTAACATAATTTATATGGGTGTAAAAATTAGTCTCATTGTTGAAATGCTTGACTGCTTCTCACTTAGTTAACTTAAAAGTATCCATGAATGTGGCATATTCATCAACATAAGAAATGCTCTCCATAGTAATATTGCTAAATCTAATGGGAATATGTATGAATTGCTTTTTCTTTCTTTTTTTCGTTGAAGAAATGTGCCCAATAGTAGTATTGTTGACACACTTCTATCAAGAATAGCTTGTCACAAACATAGATTGGAAGCATTAGAGGCCTCCCTTCAAATCCAAAAAGGTCAAATATATGAAAACTCTTATTGTGTCTAAAAAATGCATCTTCTTTTTAAGAGGTCTAGGGATTTAGGGGAGCATCAATCAATATTCTTCTACATTTTGAAAGAAGGAAATTTTGCATGGGATAAATGTGGAATTGAGCCTTATGCCTCCAGAGAGAGGGGTGCTAGAATTGTACAGGGTCAACATCAAAGTTGGCATGGTGTAACCTTGGGAGGCCTTAAAAAACATTGTAGTAAATAATAGCATACACCAGGTACAAAGACAAAATCTTTTTCACTGTGTTAGCGCTTGAAATTTCACCTCAGGCTGAAAAAGGTAAACTTCAAGGCTACATCAAACCATTCAGCCTCGTAGCTAGCCCTACGGGGCAGGAGAAGGCTCTCTCTGGTCAATCTCGGTAGATCTTCAATTGATGAGATGACCAAACGGGTAACACTGATATTAGGCTAGTAAACTGATTATAAAGATTGATTTGGGGTTTTTAATTAAATAACGGGGTTTTTCTGGGCTGCATGGGCAAAATCACAGCTTGAAACAGAGAAATATAATGAACAACACAGGTTATCGACTGAGGCAAGGTAGGCAAGAAATTTAGCATCAAATCTAGATTTTAAATCGGATGGCAAGACTGGTGAGGAGCTGACAAGGGCATAGGAGATGAATCCTTGTCAAACAGAGGAAAACATTAAACATGAACAAACTTATAGGCAGAGCATGGCAGGCATGAATTCTTACCTAAACACTTCATTTGTTCAGTTAGAAATGATCATGTAGTGAAATGAAACATAACATAGTACATATGAAACAAGGGAAAACTTATGCTAAATTATCATACCACAAGAATCTCAGAAGTCAGAGCTGTGTAATTTCATTAAATTCTCTGCCAAAAACTGTACATGGTAAGCTCTGTTCTCCACCAGCTCTCAGCACTCAAAACTCTCCCCTGACTCTAACTAACTCTCTTTTTATTACAAATGATTATTTTTATAAACTATTCTAAAACAAAAACAACAGATCGACCCCACAATCAGGGCGCTGTTTTACAATAATAGAAAAGAGCGTTTTTTCTAAAAATCCTCTGATGACTAATAAACATGTAGCGCAGATCTTTTTGATTTCTGAGGTCTTGAAATAGGAAATTGGTTCCTATTTTTCTGTTACGGCTGATGTCTTTGTGGCGTGAATGAGGACCGGTTTTAGTGCCCTGGCGGGGTTGACATCACCCGATTCCATATCTAAAGAGAAAACCCTTTTCATTGTAGATATCTGTTATTGGGGCGCCTGCATCATTCGTGAAAGTGGCGGTGGTGATAGTGAGGGGAAAACAAGCCAAGACATCCAGTTTCATGGGCAAGATGTTCTAGCACTGTATGCGCAATTGCCTGTCCATCTATTTTGAAAAGGGGCAGCGTTACATATAAAGTTCGATGATAATCAATGTGGAGGCAACAACTGTAGCTGCATATCCTTTCTGAATCGGAACTGAAGCCAGGAATAGACCGTTTACTCCTATTTCGATGTTTCTGTGGCATTCGGTCTTTGACTATTTTTGCCACCCAAAAGATAAGAACCGCAGATGTCATTAAACCAAGCCAGGAAGCCAGCATGTATTGACCCAAGCCAATAGAAGTCACAGACAGCAGATAATTTAGCACGTTGAATGGAAGTAATGGTACAAGCCATAGAAGAAAAACAATCTTAAACCCCGATCTTCGAGTTGCTATAGAAACAGCTTGGAATTGTGGATAATCATTCAACTTGGATGCTACATAAGATCTTCCAATCGTTTTTCCAACGATGAAGGCAGCTGTACAACCCATTGTAGATCCAATGGAACCAGCGATGAAACCAATTGGCAGCCCAAATAGGTATTCACCCCCAATTGTGAGGACGGATGCTGGAACTGCTAGCACTATCAATGGGATATAAACTAGAGCTAAAACAAGAGGTCCCCAAGGATCTAAATTCTTATCAATCCAAACAAGGAAATATCTGAGCCTATTCTGGCGATGAAACATAATATGAAACCATTGCAATAGCTTGATTCCAATCCGCAAATTCCACAAACGCCTGGTTGCGATTCGATCCAACATTGACCAGCGCTCCACGAGTTTATGGCCAGTGAAATACTCAGCAAGAAAGATGCACACAAAGGGAGTTGTATCCTTTACCCATCCGCTCTGTTCTCCTCTCCAAGTGGAACTTCATCATTTGACAATTCAAACTCTGTTTTGGGGACAAAATCTGTAAGCAAAGTGGTGGAAGAATCCCTGCCAAGAGGTCTTTTCCTGGCTACCGCCTCTACAGAACCATCCACTATCACTTCACTCTTAATCACCTGTACGTTATCAGAATCATCGGGAAATTGTTGAACAAGACTCTTCCTAGACCTTGAATTTATCTTTTCTTTTATTTGTCTTCTTACTCACATTTGTCCCTATTGAAATACGCTGCTTCAGCCACTGTGTATCTTTAACAGAGGTTTCTCGCCCAAATGTTGCCTTGAAAGTTTCATGAAGTTCTTTAATAGTAAGATTGTCCAAGGAAAAATCACACTTTGCAGCATCTGGATCTGTCTTTGGAATTACAGTCTGAGGTGGTGGTGATCTGCTTGAATTTTGTTTTTTAGTTTTTATGCTGGGATAGGAGCAGTCCAAATTCAAATTTTCCAAAGTATTATCTTCAATTTGACCATAGCTTAAAAGAGGAAAACTTTTCTCAAAAGAACCATCTTCAGCAAGGAAATTTGACACCGGATTCACACAGAAAGTAAAGGAACCAAGCAAATTTCATGCACCATAAACAGTATCAAATCCTTCGCAATTTTCTAAAGCAAATCCTGAGAAACACTTGATGCTTCCATAAGTCCATTCCTTATTTGCTCACTGACGTCTCTCACATGCCCTGGACCATGCGGAATGAAGACAGTCGTGTTCTTGGATGATGCCCCAACATCTTTTATTGTGTCAAAGTACTGAGTTATCATGACTAAATCCATGACATCCTTCGAAGAAGTGTCGGGAACTTTATGGGAAAATTCTAACACATTTCCTCGTAGCCCATCTGTGATAGCTTGTCTCTGTCGTGCAACCCCAACACCAGCAAGATATTTTGCCTCTGCATCAGCTTCCGCCCTTTTAACTTGTAGTATTTTTCTGCTTCACCTCTAAACACACTTGCAAGTTGAAGTCGTTGAGCTGCATTGATCTCATTCATTGCCTTCTGTACTGAAGGATCCAGAACTATATCAACCACAAGTATCTGTTGTATGTTATACCCATATGACCCCATTGCTTTTTCAAGCTCTTCTAACACAACTTTGGCAACATCGCCCTTTCGCTCAAATAATTCATCCAAATTCATCTTTGGAACATTTTCTCGAACCACATCAAACACATAAGCTTGAATTTGTTCTTGAGGATTTTGCAGCTCATAAAATGCATCGTCAGCATTCTGTTTCACAACACGATACTAGATGGAGCAAAATAATTGCACAAAGACATTGTCCTGAAATTTATCTGAAACCATATGACAAAGTCGTTGATAGTAAACTGGACCAATGAATATTTCACAAGTAAGCTCTGTACCAAGGGTGCCACTGTAGGGAACCTCTGTGCCATGATAGTTGAAACCATATGAAGATAAAACCTGACCAAATTCATCAATAGTAGAGTCTGATGTATGCTTTGTTTTCTTTGTGCTTTTACAGAGGTAGGAGCTTGAAGTCGCTGCCAGTTGAAGAGCTGAAGAACAAATTACATAATCTAAAATGCAACATTTAAATGATTTCTTCTTCAAAACAGGGTTTTGAAGAAGAATCAATCTCTGACATGAGACGGAGTCTAACATCGGCTCCACTTGGGATGGCAGCTGCCGCTCCGTGGAGGTGCCAAGAACCGCAGAACTTTGGGAGAGCAGACAGTGCCTCCACCCATTGGGCAATGGAGTCATCATCGACCCAACTCTTGACTTAATTTTCAAACTGAAACTGAACTCAAACAATCTTCAAGCAAACTAAAACAAGATGCTGCCCTTATGGCTGCTTATTTATTTACAAAGCTACCCTACTTTGCTGTACAAACACTAGATCAGGTAACACTAAAATGCCAAATTAACCATTCAAGTAAACCTGAAAATGAAGCCGCTTGAGAATGCTGCCACGAAGTCACAGATGCAGTTGCTGGCAGCCCTTCATGCACGTACTGAGCCTGATCACGTACAAGACAGCCTGATCTATCAATCAAACTGAAAAATGTGTCCATGTATGCCGCAATAGGATCACGGAAGCCGGACTCTGTTGGCTGCCCCAACTCTGTGATGCATACTTCCAGCTGCACACTGTCAATGTAAACGACTGTAGGCAATTCTATGATATCTTTTCTCGAATGAGGAAGGATTTCCAAGAACTTTTTAGGGTCTTGGAAATCATATGGCTGAATCTGCTCATCGAGACACTGAATCTCCTTTTCGATTCTTTCAACAATTAACTCATACACTTTAGTTTTGAATCCAGGGAACCGTGTAGATTTCATCCATTGAAGCAAGGCATTGAAAACATTTTCATCAAATTCATTATCTGCTAACAGCTTTCTTATTTCTTCTACAGCTTCACACAGGGTAGGGTTTGCCACATACCCTTCCATTGCATGAATAGATCAGCAAGCGTTAGAATGTCTGGATCGAGTTGGAGTCGCCAGGTGAATGGTTCAGCCTGCATAAGTGTCTGACTGTTGTCCACCATCAACATCAGATCTGCACCTTGATTGCATGTACTGGGACAAGACAATCAACAAATTGAATGTTCTCCCCAGTATGGTCGCCAGTATGTTAGCGCTTGAAATTTCACCTCAGGCTGAAAAAGGTAAACTTCAAGGCTACATCAAACCATTCAGCCTCGTAGCTAGCCCTACGGGGCAGGAGAAGGCTCTCTCCGGTCAATCTCGGTAGATCTTCAATTGATGAGATGACCAAACGGGTAACACTGATATTAGGCTAGTAAACTGATTAGAAAGATTGATTTGGGGTTTTTAATTAAATAACGGGGTTTTTCTGGGCTGCATGGGCAAAATCACAGCTTGAAACAGAGAAATATAATGAACAACACAGGTTATCGACTGAGGCAAGGTAGGCAAGAAATTTAGCATCAAATCTAGATTTTAAATGGGATGGCAAGACTGGTGAGGAGCTGACAAGGGCATAGGAGATGAATCCTTGTCAAACAGAGGAAAACATTAAACATGAACAAACTTATAGGCAGAGCATGGCAGGCATGAATTCTTACCTAAACACTTCATTTGTTCAGTTAGAAATGATCATGTAGTGAAATGAAACATAACAGATTACATATGAAACAAGGGAAAACTTATGCTAAATTATCATACCACAGGAATCTCAGAAGTCAGAGCTGTGTAATTTCATTAAATTCTCTGCCAAAAACTGTACATGGTAAGCTCTGTTCTCCACCAGCTCTCAGCACTCAGAACTCTCCCCTGACTCTAACTAACTCTCTTTTTATTACAAATGATTATTTTTATAAACTATTCTAAAACAAAAACAACAGATTGACCCCACAATCAGGGCGTTGTTTTACAATAATAGAAAAGAGCATTTTTTCTAAAAATCCTCTGATGACTAATAAACATGTAGCGCAGATCTTTTTGATTTCTGAGGTCTTGAAATAGGAAATTGGTTCCTATTTTTCTGTTACGGTTGATGTCTTTGTGGCGTGAATGAGGACCGGTTTTAGTGCCTTGGCGGGGTTGACATCACCCGATTCCATATCTAAAGAGAAAACCCTTTTCATTGTAGATATTGTTATTGGGGCGCCCGCATCATTCGTGAAAGTGGCAGTGGTGATAGTGAGGGGAAAACAAGCCAAGACATCCAGTTTCATGGGCAAGATGTTCTAGCACTGTATGCGCAATTGCCTGTCCATCTATTTTGAAAAGGGGTAGCGTTACATATAAAGTTCAATGATAATCAATGTGGAGGCAACAACTGTAGCTGCATATCCTTTCTGAATTGGAACTGAAGCCAGGAATAGACCGTTTACTCCTATTTCGATGTTTCTGTGGCATTCGGTCTTTGACTATTTTTGCCACCCAAAAGATAAGAACCGCAGATGTCATTAAACCAAGCCAGGAAGCCAGCATGTATTGACCCAAGCCAATAGAAGTCACAGACAGCAGATAATTTAGCACGTTGAATGGAAGTAATGGTACAAGCCGTAGAAGAAAAACAATCTTAAACCCCGATCTTTGAGTTGCTATAGAAACAGCTTGGAATTGTGGATAATCATTCAACTTGGATGCTACATAAGATCTTCCAATCGTTTTTCCAACGATGAAGGCAGCTGTACAACCCATTGTAGATCCAATGGAACCAGCGATGAAACCAATTGGCAGCCCAAATAGGTATTCACCCCCAATTGTGAGGACGGATGCTGGAATTGCTAGCACTGTCAATGGGATATAAACTAGAGCTAAAACAAGAGGTCCCCAAGGATCTAAATTCTTATCAATCCAAACAAGGAAATATCTGAGCCTATTTTGGCGATGAAACATAATATGAAACCATTGCAATAGCTTGATTCCAATCCGCAAATTCCACAAACGCCTGGTTGCGATTCGATCCAACATTGACCAGCGCTCCACGAGTTTATGGCCAGTGAAATACTCAGCAAGAAAGATGCACACAAAGGGAGTTGTATCCTTTACCCATCCGCTCTGTTCTCCTCTCCAAGTGGAACTTCATCATTTGACAATTCAAACTCTGTTTTGGGGACAAAATCTGTAAGCAAAGTGGTGGAAGAATCCCTGCCAAGAGGTCTTTTCCTGGCTACCGCCTCTACAGAACCATCCACTATCACTTCACTCTTAATCACCTGTACGTTATCAGAATCATCGGGAAATTGTTGAACAAGACTCTTCCCAGACCTTGAATTTATCTTTTCTTTTATTTGTCTTCTTACTCACATTTGTCCCTATTGAAATACGCTGCTTCAGCCACTGTGTATCTTTAACAGAGGTTTCTCGCCCAAATGTTGCCTTGAAAGTTTCATGAAGTTCTTTAATAGTAAGATTGTCCAAGGAAAAATCACACTTTGCAGCATCTGGATCTGTCTTTGGAATTACAGTCTGAGGTGGTGGTGATCTGCTTGAATTTTGTTTTTTAGTTTTTATGCTGGGATAGGAGCAGTCCAAATTCAAATTTTCCAAAGTATTATCTTCAATTTGACCATAGCTTAAAAGAGGAAAACTTTTCTCAAAAGAACCATCTTCAGCAAGGAAATTTGACACCGGATTCACACAGAAAGTAAAGGAACCAAGCAAATTTCATGCACCATAAACAGTATCAAATCCTTCGCAATTTTCTAAAGCAAATCCTGAGAAACACTTGATGCTTCCATAAGTCCATTCCTTATTTGCTCACTGACGTCTCTCACATGCCCTGGACCATGCGGAATGAAGACAGTCGTGTTCTTGGATGATGCCCCAACATCTTTTATTGTGTCAAAGTACTGAGTTATCATGACTAAATCCATGACATCCTTCAAAGAAGTGCCGGGAACTTTATGGGAAAATTCTAACACATTTTCTCGTAGCCCTTCTGTGATAGCTTGTCTCTGTCGTGCAACCCCAACACCAGCAAGATATTTTGCCTCTGCATCAGCTTCCGCCCTTTTAACTTGTAGTATTTTGTCTGCTTCACCTCTAAACACACTTGCAAGTTGAAGTCGTTGAGCTGCATTGATCTCATTCATTGCCTTCTGTACTGAAGGATCCGGAACTATATCAACCACAAGTATCTGTTGTATGTTATACCCATATGACGCCATTGCTTTTTCAAGCTCTTCTAACACAACTTTGGCAACATCGCCCTTTCGCTCAAATAATTCATCCAAATTCATCTTTGGAACATTTGCTCGAACCACATCAAACACATAAGCTTGAATTTGTTCTTGAGGATTTTGCAGCTCATAAAATGCATCGTCAGCATTATGTTTCACAACACGATACTAGATGGAGCAAAATAATTGCACAAAGACATTGTCCTGAAATTTATCTGAAACCATATGACGAAGTCGTTGATAGTAAACTGGACCAATGAATATTTCACAAGTAAGCTCTGTACCAAGGGTGCCACTGTAGGGAACCTCTGTGCCATGATAGTTGAAACCATATGAAGATAAAACCTGACCAAATTCATCAACAGTAGAGTCTGATGTATGCTTTGTTTTCTTTGTGCTTTTACAGAGGTAGGAGCTTGAAGTCGCTGCCAGTTGAAGAGCTGAAGAACAAATTACATAATCTAAAATGCAACATTTAAATGATTTCTGCTTTTACAGAGGTAGGAGCTTGAAGTCGCTGCCAGTTGAAGAGCTGAAGAACAAATTACATAATCTAAAATGCAACATTTAAATGATTTCTTCTTCAAAACAGGGTTTTGAAGAAGAATCAATCTCTGACATGAGACGGAGTCTAACACACTGAACAAAATTTTCCAGTTGATATGAAATTTCGACATAAATTATGTGAGCCCAATAAAAAACAATTTCTTCATGCATGAAATAGTGTAGAATGTAAAGAAAGTACTTAAGAACAAAGCCAATGGATTTTTGCTGAAGAATTTGTGTAAATAATAGGCAAAGTCCTTATCGGGGCTATCTAGTGCACATATCTCAATTGAGTTAAAATAATCGGTTCTTTGGTTGGTTCTTCAAAAACCTTCCCTCCATTGTGGTTTGAAAAGAAGGTGTCAACCTCTGCTACTCTAAAAACTCAGTTGGCTTCTAGAAGTTGTAGCATCTTTTTGAATACACTAGGGGTTAAAAGTATGGAGGTCTTAACAATGTTAGAGAGTTGTATACATCACTTCCTGTTTTCAAAGTCATTAGCACACCAGGAAATTACTTCTAAAAAATCAAAGATTTCAAGCATGCACCCAACATGCATAATGCCTGACTTTGAAGCTTTGTCATTATTTTTCTCCTCTGGTTAGGCCTAGAATACCATTTGTAGGCCACAAACCACTAAAAATCATGGTCCTATCACTTGAGAGTGTTGGGAGAATATTCCACAAAAGGTTTATTGTATTTTATTTGGCATTCTTGTTTGCTACTTATTATCAATATCAAAGTGATGAATAAATTAATAAGTGGCTAATTTGAAATCTTTACTAGTATGAAGTGTGTTATTACCCTTCGTTGTATGAATACATGCAATAAGGTGGTTAATAAATAACAAGTAGTAGATTAATTCGAAAACATAGCTATATCCTAATGAGGAAGTTCCTCATTTTATACCAAAGAGATTTTCAATTCTGTAAAGTATGTGTTTGCCTTAGTGATTTAATGTGTCTTGAAAAAGGCATAAAAAAATGAATAAATAATGCAAGATGCGTGACGCAAATATGGGATGTCGTCAAAGGGAATCTCCCCCACCCGCATGTGAAAGAAATCATAGAAATGACTAGGTGTAGAATTATGTAGGAAGAATTGATGTGAGAAGAGTTCATTCCGGAAGACAAGGTAATATGAGAGGAGGTCACCTCACATGCAAGCGAAATGGCTACGTATAAGCATGCAAGAGGAAAGGTGAAGCAAATACCTCCCACAACCTGCATGTTGAAGAAAAATATCTAAGTATAGAAAAATGGTGCAATTGTTAGGCTGCAAAAATGTGAGTGCCAATTTCCAAAATGCCGGATGCAAGATGACTTGAAGAAAAAGAGGGTCTGCAACCCACATATGCAAAAATGGCCAAGTATGGCGGATTTTGTGGGTTGCAAGTAATTTGGGAGGGAAGGATATAAAAGTGGTTGACAACCTACAAATGTGGATTTGGCTAAGTATCACAAAAGAAGAGTTAAGAATCGTATGGAGTATGATAAGTTATGCACAAGTGATCAACAAACATTGGTCAACAAGGGTTTGCTCTATTTGTAATATCAATGCCCCTCATTCATAGTTCCAAGGCATTTTGACCCATCCTTCTCATTACCTACTCTCTCCAAGACGGACAAAAGATATATTTATTTATTTGTGGGTGCAACCCTCAATGGGCCTTGGCACTTTGCATCTATCAAGATGTTTTAGATATATTTGTGCATAACATCATTACAACAAAATGGAGTGTATTACATGTTCTCTACAACAATGGCACATTTAAGGTCAAAATCCAAGGGTGTGCTTCTTCTTGCCTGCTTTCTATATTTTTTTATTGATGCATTGATTAATATCGTGTTATATTTCAAAATAAAAACTCAATATTTTACATTTAGACCATTTTATTTGAATGTTGTGGACCATGCTTTTCATCCAATGAATTAACCAAGATGTTAGGCATCCATAACCCTTCATTTTGAAACACACATATGCATACCTACGTACGTAATATAAAAACACATATAAGCAATCTTAATAAGTCAAAAGGGTTTTAATGGACTATTTTTAAATATTTACATAGGGTTTTTATATTAAACATCATTACAATGTGGATGGTTATAAGGAAACTTCCTTTTACCCAAAATTAAAGTTGCTAGTCAAAATACAAAGTTTCCCATCAAAATTGCCAAGCCCAAACTTATTTTCTATCCAACAAAAATGAACTTGTAACAAAGTTTGCAATTGAATAGACGGACAACAAATTGAATATAAGTTATTCATGTGGGTTGTTGAAGGGAAATTTCTTGATAGAAAGAAATTAGGGTTTTTGGTCCTAATAAAATCATGAAACAATTTCATGGCCATTTTCGACAATCAACCATTGATCCTTCCATATAAATGCAAGTATTTATGTGAAAATGGTGAAGTCCCATATGTGCATGTATATGTTCTTATTTTCTTGAAAATTTGTCATGTTTTGTCCCTT
Organism: Pinus tabuliformis; assembly: GCA_031772625.1. NCBI lineage: Eukaryota > Viridiplantae > Streptophyta > Pinopsida > Pinales > Pinaceae > Pinus > Pinus tabuliformis. The sequence goes on from CM062819.1 coordinate 2,019,251,657, forward strand.
CTAACTTCAGTTATAGTGTTCCCAAGCCAGTAACTTTGTAGTTTCATTTAAATGGATGCATTGGAGCTCCACAACAATGTTACTGCATTTTCATTGCCACACCTGATAAGTCTTATGTTAAAAATAAATTGTCAACTGGAAGTGCAATTCATAAAATGCTTCTAATATATTCATCTCTAAGATTGGGAAAATTATTGTCCACCACCTGCTAGCTGAATGGAAATTTGGTGGTACTTGACACGAGGAAAATTGATTTTGCATCTTGTGGACAGCTCTTGCCTGCCAATATGAACACAAAATTTGCAGAAGTGGTAACAGATATCAGGCCACCTACCAATCACTTCCCTTGCCTAGAATCCTTTGTTACTTTTTAGTGTTAAGACAGTGGTATGAAGCTGTTCAAACTTCAAACACACAGACACAGATCTATATATGATTGAAAAAGAGATCTTATATCTTCATGCACAATATTCAGAGATTAAAGAAAATTTAACAAGGAACTAACATTTGTTTCTTCTTGGACAATCCTTCTACATATGCAAGATATGGAAATGAACAACTCTGCAAGCACTAAAACTACACAATTACCTCTGGATTTAAGCACAAAGTAAAAGCACTGAAATGATACCTGCTTCACTAGGTTTTAAAGATAATCCTGCATTAAGCTTGAATCCACTTGCTACTTCATTCGTTCATTACAGCTTTGCTTTAATCCAGGAACATCAAAATAAACATGCTTATCTAAACGTCACAACCTTGGTTGGAATTCACAAAAGCACTTGTCTGAGTGGCTCACCCTAGGATTGAGCAACTCTCCTAAGAAATTTATTCTATAGTAACCAAAGAAAAAGTTCTGTAATGCGGTAGAAATACTTGCAAAAGGGTTATATAGCAATACTGCTGCTATTGACGTCATGTTGACTTCTGCAATTATATGGCATCTCGTCTTTTACAAGCAACCATCCTCCTATTACAGATGTCATGCACACTTTCAATTCCCCTGGCAATTTGTGCCAGGAGCTCATTCTTATGTAACTGCCACAGACAAGAAGGAAATGCATAAATATATAACGTTGTAAAATTTGTAGTCCTAGTGTATGTGGCTTTTCGAAACAAGGGCGTTCAACTCAATTACCATAAGAGCATGGCATGCAATAGTAATTTTCTGGTAGAATACAAAATGGAAACAAGAGAAAATATTAGAATGTGGCTCATTGTGACCTTTTCCATCTAAATGACATTTCAAATCTTGCAAACTTTGTATCCATCTTCTACAGAGTTTGAGCCTTCTTTCCACTTTCCCCAAAACTTTCCACCAAGAACCAGATTCTTGATCCCTATGTAACTGTCACAAATGAAACCAAGGGAAATTAACAAACATTATTCAATTAGTGCTCCAAAACATATCTGTACACTCAAACAGGAAACAACCATGTGATGGCATATTTAAGGTACAAATTCTATTAGCGTGTCTGTAGTTCACAACTAAATTTATTTCTCCACTTTGATTTCTCTGTTTTCCCTTTCATGAGGAAAAAGAATTGGCTTCAGTAGTATGCTTTTGGCTAAAATTCATATGCAAACCAAGAAATTTTTAATACAAAAAGTGCAGGTACCAAGGGGAAAAAAATACAGAGAAGGAAAACAATAGTAATATGCAGGCATTAGTGAGACCACAAGGTCAGAATGACTCAAAGCCAAGTTGCCTATACAAGATTTGTAACAGGGAATGTTGGATATTAAATCTGAGTAGTTTAAAACCTATCTATGATATGGCGTTCCCTATGCTTCATTGTACTCAACAGAAATCCTCTCGTGCCATTAGTAGGATTGAGGTTGAAAATCGGGATAATATCCTCCTTGAAGGCAGCCTTGAGACAGTTTTCTGATATGTTTATAACTATGCTATGGAAAGATCTAGGGAAAGGAGGATAAGGTGATGAATCATGATGTACAGCGGTGGAGGGAGGATACTCCCAAATTTCAGGGTATGCCAAGGGAAGATGAAATATTCAAAAATATAGAAATTAAAGAGATAAAGAAAATAAACATGTGGCTCATCCATAGCTACAAAGTACGATCAATGGATAAGCCAAAAAAACATACAAACATTGAACCATATTTGAGATTCAATAGAGTGAGGACGACCAAACCCCATATCCTGTGATCAACAATGGAGGAAACAGCACTAGGACAATCCAGCATAAAACATGTGGCTCATGCATAGCTACAAAAGTACGATCAATGGATAAGCCAAACAAACATACAACCATTGAACCATATTTGAGATTCAATAAAGTGAGGATGATCAAACCCCATATCCTGTAATAAACAATGGAGGAAACAGCACTATGACAATCCAGCATAAAACCCATGAAAAGTGTTTTAGAGCTGAACCACAAGTATGCCAGAAGATCACAACCATAACAACAAATAATAAAAGAGAGTTCAATATGCAAAGGTGCCCATAGGCTAATCATGTGAACAAAGAATAAAATAATGAAAATGATCACTTCATGTGAAATACCCATCTCAAGTAGTAGGGCACTTTTCCCAAGAGGGGTTATGGGCCCTGTTACAACCCAAATTGTACATGCATGATAAAAACCCCAATCTACAATGCACAGTCCGACGAGAACCTTTTAGGAGGGTTGTCACCTCAACGACCTGTCCTCCTACTTTATGTTGGCTCTCCTTCAACTCAAGGGGGGTTTCCCTATTAGAATAACTAAGGCTTAGCGAAAAGAGCGCATGGCAATGTCAAAGGTAGCCTAAGCAAAACATCTTTTTTGGATGTTTTTTTTTAAAAAAGGGAAAAAATGGTGATGGAGGGATATGAAGATTAGTGCTAATATCTTTCTAGGGTTATGAAGTTAAGAGGAATCATGTGGCAAGGTGAGATCAAGAAGAAATCCTCTTAAGTTGGTTATCCGATGTTTGTGGATTAGGGCAAGATTTTAGAACTTGATAGCTAAATTAACCCCTAGGCTAATCAAGGAAAAATCATGAAACCATAGCCCCGCTAGAAGGGATCTCTCCAAGGGCAAAGTCTTCAATCACAAGATTGACTATGGCATGAAATAGGATCAAAACCCTTACTAAGAGACTTTGAAATATGGCCTAGCAAGGAGGATTATAACTTGCCCCAAACTAACAAAGGAGATTGTTTGAGAGCACCTTTAGAAGTCTTCCTTCCAAGTGACAAAGTTGTCATTCAAATTCATCGACCTTAGTAGCCTTGTGGTAGTCTTGAGTAATCATAGTAATGCTTTTAATGATGTAGAAGAAATAACCAAGAAAGAAAAACTTCCAAGTCAAAAAGTTCACTACATATATAACCCCTTAACACCAAAAGGGTGAAGAAATTTCAACCCCCACTCTGGTTATCAGTTTTCCTTATCATTCCATGCATTTATTTTTAAATACAAGCATGATAAAAATTCTAAAATCTGGAAATGGCAATAATTTTCTGAAAACACAAATTTAGAATTTCACAACTGCTGAAATTGCAAAAATCAATGTTGCACTAATCGTTATCGGGATTAATTCGGCACAGGGAAAAAATCGGAAAAAAATCGTAATAATCGGGAAAAAATTGTTTGGTACAAAAATATTCATTTTTTTTCAATGTTTTTAATATCTAAACCATCTACAACATAAAATAAATACATTGACACATAAATATGATAAAAGAACTAATATATAAGATGTTTAATATCATTTCTAGTGCTAAAATCACACATAACAGTGAATCATGTCCTGAATAGTAAGTCTTGACTCCTGAGTCCCAACTCAACCTCAAAATATCAACAAAAAATATAATAATGTATCTCATATCATGAGTCATAATGTCATATACAATGAAATGAACCAAATAACTAAAGTCTAATACTACTGATTTCCTTTGCCCCTCTAGATGTAGATGTCGGTGGAGTTGGCAGTAGACTCTGCTATGCTCTAGAAGCTGAAGAACTAGGAGCTACAGGAGGTAGACCATGTCCTCTACTTGTGACAGGGGTAGCTTGGGTCACCTCCTCCTCCTCAAATATATATATATATATATATATATATATATTCCACGATTTTTTCCCAAAAAATCGGCTAAAAAAAAATTTCCGATTAAATCGCCTGATTTTATCATTTTTTTGAAAAAATCGCGATTAAACGATTTAATTGCGATTTTTTCCCGATTAGTGCAACACTGGCAGAAATAAAACACAACAAAATTATGACAGCCACAGAAAATAACATAGTGATTTTTGGTCAATGTGACCCTGGAACAACCCCCTACAACTCTTGGGGAAAACCAGTTTGAGAGCTCTTCTTTATTTCTGAAAATGCTTTTACAGAGAAACTGAAATACACAGTAAAAATTCCAGCAACCACAAATTACAACTTATCTCGATTTCTGTGCTTGAACTCCACTTCGGAAATCGTGCCAATCAGCGAACAGCCAAAACAATTTTTTTTACACAATAAAACAACATTAAATGTTGTATGGCTAGCCTCGAAAAACGTGCCCAGAACTTGATGTTCCTCTTCCTCGATTTCTGTGCCCTTTTTTCCTACTGTTCGATTTTTCCTTGGGATGCGTGTCAATAAATGTTGCTGCCCAGATTTGCTGAAATGTCTTCTTGCTATTCTTCCTCACTGCTCGGAAATTTTCTCCTTACTCTCTCCTCTTTCTCTCAAATGTTCATGAAAGAATGATTGATCTTTTCCTCTTCTCTTCTCCTTTTATCCTCTAAATGACCTTTTGGGTTACCCTACGATCTAATGGTTGTGATTCATTTAGATCTAGGGACGAAAATAAATGTGCATTTAATTCTCACTTTCTATTTTTTTACTCACCCACTTAAATAAAGACCCACTTAGCCTTTTATTTCCATAGTCACTTTTTCACTTTCTAATTCTTCATTGAGTTTAATAAAGTCACTTTTAAATTAGAATGTAACTTTACCACTTATAAAGTCACTTTTAAATTAGAATGTAACTTTACCATTTATAAAGTCACTTTTAAATTAGAATGTAACTTTACCAATTATAAAGTCAATTTTAAATTAAATTGACTTTACCACTTATAAAGTCACTTTAGGAGAAAAGTACAAATAAATTTGGACACTTTTCCCTAGGCCAAAGATCAAAGCCTTAGGGAACCACTTGTCCTCTGGTACCCAAATTTTAACACTCCCTCTTATCAAGGAAAGTGTTCCTCACCCCTCCCATCTTGTCGTTGAAGTAGACATGTTTGCCCCGTGGTAAGGCTTTGGTGAAAATGTTTGCTACCTGCTCATTTGTGGAAATGTACTCAAGCTTGACAACGCCCTTTTGGACATAGTCTTTAATGAAGTGATACTTGATCTCAATATGCTTTGACCTGTCATGAAAAACTGGATTCTCCGTGAGTTTTATGCAACTCTAATTATCACAATAAATTACTGAAGGTCTCAATGCCTGACCAAATAGACCAAACAACATCTTGCTAAGCCATATGGCCTCACAACTAGCCAAACTAGCAACCATATACTCTGCCTCAGCTGAACTCAATGCAACTGACTGTTGTTTCTAGCTAATCCACGAGACAACTGCCGAACCCAACCCAAAACAACACCAGGAAGTACTCTTCTTATCTGAAGCACAACCTGCCCAATCTGAATCCGTGTACCCTGCTAGTCTCACTCCATCACCCTGTCTATAATCCAGACCAAAATCCACAGTCCCCTGCAAGTAACGATGAATGTGTTTTACAGCCACCCAATGCACTCTCATGGGCTCACACATGAACTGACTCATAGTGTTAACTGCAAAACATATATTTGGTCGAGTGTTGACCAAATACATCAAAAAACCAATCAACTGTCTGTATAGAGTAGGATCCACCAACTCGGAATCAGAAGCGTGAAGCTTCTTCCAGTTAGTGATCATTGGTTTAGACATGGGTTTGCAGTCCTCCATGTGAAACCTACTAAGAATATCCACAATGTACTTCCCTTGTCCCAGGAAGAAATGCCCCTCCTCCTGCCACACCTCCAATCCCAGAAAATAATGCATCAAACCGATATCCTTCATCTCAAACTCTGAAGCAAGATCTCTCTTGCAACCCTCAATGAGTCTCTCTGCACCAGTGATGATCAAGTCATCAACATACAACACCAAAATGAGAGGCTCCTCACCCACCACAATGAAGTATAGGTTCGGATCAGCCTCAATCTTTGTGAAACCCAATTGCTGCAAGTATGTATCAATCCTCAAGTACCAAGCTCTAGGAGCTTGCTTCAGGCCATAGAATGCCTTTTTCAATCTGCATACCTGGGACTCCTTCCCATGCACCTCAAAGCCCTGCGGCTGCTCAATATAAACCTCCTCTTGAATGAAGCCATTGAGAAATGCGGTCTTCACATCCATTTGGTGGATCTTCCAACCCATCTCTGCTGCAATCGATATAATGGAGCGAATAGATGTATACTGAGCTACGGGAGCGAAGGTCTCCTCATAGTCAACTCCCTCTACCTGTGAGAACCCTCTCGCCACAAATCGAGCCTTGAACTTCTCGATGCTACCATATGCAACATGATTTATCTTGTAGAGCCATGTGGAAGTAACAACTGATTTACCTTCAGGCCTCGGCACTACCTCCCAAACATCGTTCTTCATAATAGAAGAATACTCCTCCATCATGGCCTCTCTCCAAACCTGTTGGCTGGTTGCCTCCTCATAACTAGAAGGCTCAGAGTCAACAATGCTTGTTACCAATGCCATGTAACTACAGAACCGCTCTGGTGGTTTACTCTCTCTAACTACTCTCTTTGGCCCAGCAACTAATGTGGCCTCGCGCATCTTGAAGCCACTTGGGTTTCCTCTTCCCTGAGCATGCTTCTCCCACCGGAGTGAAAGAATCCTCATCATCATCAGAAGCCTGAATTCCTGAAGGCCTACCAACTGACCTCATGCCTGAATCTATGCCTATAGATGTTGAAGTACCGTGCGAACTCTCCATTAGTGGACTACCCCGTGAAATGCTCTGCAGACTACCCTGCATGTTGCTCGAAGAACCACCCACCTGACTCTGAGAGCCACTGCTCGCTGATGGACCTGACACTGTAATCGATGTATCTCTTGATCCCTGACCACTGGATCCCTGTGACTGACTCAGCTACTCCTGAGGGTTTGGTGACTCTGGATACTCTAACTCCCGTGACCTCCTGAAAGCTCTCTCCTCCTCGAACTTCACATCCCGCCTGACAACCACTTTCCTCTGCACAGGAATATAAATCTGATAAGCTTTTGAGGTCTCGCTATAACCCACAAAGATGCCCTTGTCTGCAGTGGGCTCTAGCTTGGTCCTATTCTCCTTGGGGACATAGGAATATGTAAGGCACCCAAAGATACGAAAGTGCCCAACATCAGGCTTTTTCCCAGAAAAAGCCTCCTCTGGAGTCACATTCCCCAAGGCATGATGTGGACTCCTGTTCTGCAAGTATGCAACAGTGTTGCAGGCCTCTGCCCACAAAAATAAAGGTAATCCCTGATCATGAAGCATGGCTTTGGCAGCCCCTACAATGGATCTGTTCTTTCTCTCTGCAACCCCATTCTGCTGGGGGTAGTAAGGAACTATGAACTCCCTTCTAATGCTTGCCTCAGCACAAAAATCAACAAACTCACCAAGGGTATGCTCCCCTCCATTGTCGGACCTGAGGACCTTATCTTCCTACCTGTCTGGATCTCCAAAAGAGCTTTGAATTCTTGAAACCGCTTGAAGACCTCACTCTTAGTCTTCGAGAAATAAATCCAGGTCTTCTTGGAGTGGTCATCAATGACTAAAACATAGTACTCATAGCCACTCAAGGATACATGAGACATCCGATAACTCACATCGGTATGAATCAAGTCAAGGATCCCGGTCACTCTACTGTCATTGCTGGGAAAAGGGGATCTGGCAAACTTCCCCATAGCACATCCTCTGCATACATCAAAGTGATCAAAACTGAAATCTGGCACACCAGTGGTGATCTCCCGCAATGTACTCAAGGCCCCATGATACATGTGCCCCATACTGCAATGCCAAATCTCACACAACTCTGAACTGCTAGATCTGCTATCGGTCCTGTCTCGGGTGCTGCTACTCAATGCCATCGGGGGCTGGAATGAGAACTTGTACACCTTGGCATGGTGCACACCAATCTCTCTAGCTGAAGAAGCTGGAGTTCCCCTAGGATATATAAGCACCTGCCCTCTCCTGAACAACACATCAAACCCTCTATCCTCAAGTCCTGAGACAGATATCAGGTTCTTCTTCATTCCAGGCACATATAAAACATCTGATACTTTCAAGGGAGGTTTGGGTCCCCTATCAAATGTCAATGTCCCCACACCCACTGCTCTAATAATGCTGTCATCACCAAGTACAGCCTCCATATCAGTATCGCCCTCTGAAAGCTCTGAGAAGTACTCTCTGACTCCTATCACGTGGCGGGAAGTGCCACTGTCAACATACCAAATGCTAGAACATGCTTTGCTAGTAACAGGGAATGCACACTCCCTCTGAACTTGTATGGCAGGTGATCTTGCACTAGTGGCCTCACAAGCTATGAACCCAAACCCCCGATCAAATCTATCTGAGAAGCTCTGTTATGAAACCAGCTCACAAGAAGATAAAAAAGAGAGATCCACGCCTTAGAATTCAGCCTCTTCGAGGCGGCAACCTCCTTTACATTACATAAATGAGCAATTCTTGGATGATACAAATGACAAAACCTCCTTTCTATATATGGGAGTTTAAGGAGTCACAATATAATCCAGCCGACATAACAATAATAATATAAAGCCACAAAAATAACAATAGAGGGATTCTAAGGGGCACAGAAATAACAACATGGGGGTAATAGGGGCACAACAATATAAATAAGGGGTATAACTACAATAGTAATGGGGTAATCACTAGTATTATAGGGACCCAACATGCCCCTCTCCTTCAAAAAAGTGTTGTCCTCAACGGTTGAGTAGTTCTGGATACTTCTGCATAAAATTCTCATCCTCCCCATGTGGAATCTTCAGTGGATAAGTTCTTCTACTTGATAAGATACTCTGAAATTGATCGATTTCGTAGCTGTCGAGTTCTTGTTTTTGTGACTGCTTCCGGTTCCAATATAATTTTTCCTTCCTCATCAAGTTCTGGCAATATTGTTTGAACTGGGAGCTTGTCGCCTATAACCTTCTTTAAACATGAAACATGGAAAACTGGGTGCAATCGAGAAGCTGCAAGAAGCTCCAATTTGTATGCCATAGTACCAATCTTTTGCAACACCTTGTACGGACCATAATACTTTGGTGATAATTTATTATCCTTCTTAGCTTGCTTTAGGGACATTTGCTTATATGGTTGTAGCCGTAGGAATACCCAATCACCTACATCAAAACTTCTTTCACTGCGATGTTGATCTGCCTGTTGTTTCATTCTATTTTGTGCCAACAAGAGGTTATCCTTTAAGAGTTGGAGGACTTGTTGTTGATGTTCGATGTGATGTTCCACTGCCTGAACCTTAGAATTTTCTCTTAAATATGATGTGATGGATGGTGGTTGATACCCATAAAGTGCCATAAATGGGGTCATTTTTGTTGCTGTATGGAAGGAAGTGTTATACCACCATTCAGCCAGAGGCAACCATTTGATCCATTGTCTCTGTTTATCAGATACAAAGCAATGAAGATATCCTTCCAAACATTTGTTTACTATCTCAGTTTGCCCATCAGATTGAGGATGATAAGATGAGCTATGAGCTAACTGAGTACCAAGACAAGAAAATAATTCTGTCCAAAAATTTCCAGTGAAAATGGGATCTCTGTCACTTATAACAATCTTTGGGTTTCCATGTAGCTTTTGAATTGTTTCCATAAATGCAGTAGAAACTGTACTGGCTTTAAATGGATGTGATAATGCACAAAAGTGTGCATACTTGGTAAGTCTGTCAACTACCACCATGATGACACTCTTTCCCTCAGACTTGGGTAAACCTGTGATAAAATCCATTGAAACCTCCTCCCAACGTTGGCTTGGAATGGATAAAGGTTGTAATAGACCCGGTGTCTTAATTGTTTCAACTTTATTTTGTTGGCAAACCAAACATTCCGCCACAAACTTTTGAATATCTGATTTAAGGCCATCCCAAAAAAATTCCTTCTTAACCCTGTGGTAAGTTTTTAAAAATCCTGAGTGCCCTCCTAAGGGAGAAGTGTGCAATTCCATAAGAATCTTTTGTTTTAGCTGGGAATTCTTACAGAGGTATAAGCGATCTTTGTACCATAATGAATCATTTTGCCAGCTAAATGTATCAGACGTACTGGAATCTTGTTGTAGCTTTCGAATAAGTGCCCACACTTCTTCATCATTCTTCCATTCCTCCCTTGCTTCGTTTATCCAATCTGGTTGGATAATAGAAATGGCACACAACAATGCTTCCACATCCTCATCCTTTCTTGAGAGTGCATCTGCCACCACATTTTGCTTCCCTTTTTTGTAGATGATTTCAAAGTCATAACCCAACATCTTTGTGACCCACTTTTGTTGCTCTTCAGAGGATAATCTTTTTTCTAAAAAGTATTTAAGGCTATCATGATCCGTTTTTACCTTGAAGTGTCTTCCCATTAGGTAGGGTCGCCATTTCTTAAGTGCATGGAGTATTGCCAACATTTCCTTCTCATAAATAGCTTTGCTTAAAAACTTTCCCTTGATTGGACGACTTTCAAAAGCAATGGGTCTTTCATCTTGCATTAGAACAGCACCAATTCCATTTCCTGAAGCATCACATTCCACAATAAAGGTTTTTGTGAAGTCCGGTGTAGCTAAGACCGGTGCTTGGCACATTGCCTCTTTAAGATGTTCAAAGGCCTTTGTTGCTTCCGGAGTCCATGAAAATGCATCTTTCTTCAATAATGTTGTTAGAGGTGCTGCTATTCTTCCATAATTCTTAACAAACTTGCGATAATACCCTGTCAACCCAAGAAATCCTCGCAGATGCTTTATGGATGTGGGAGTTTTCCATTCCTTAATGGCTTTAATTTTGCTAGGGTCTACCTTAACTCCTTCATGAGATACAATATGACCCAAATATTCCACCTCCTGGACTCAAAGAAACATTTGGATCCTTTTGCATATAATTGTTTCTCCTCCAATAGTTGTAGCACCCTGTCAACATGTTCAACATGATCCTTCCAAGACTTGCTGTAGATTAGTATATCATCAAAAAATACTAACACAAATTTTCTAAGGAATGGTTTGAAAATTGAATTCATCAAACCTTGAAATGTTGAAGGTGCATTAGTAAGGCCAAAAGGCATGACCAAAAATTCATAATGACCCTCATGAGTTCTAAATGCCGTTTTCAGAATGTCTTCAATCTTCATTCTGATTTGATGATATCCCGAACGAAGATCCAACTTGGTGAAGTAAATTGATCCATGCAATTCATCCAGTAATTCATCAATGACAGGAATGGGGAACTTATCTTTAATAGTGAGCTTGTTGAGCTCCCTATAATCCGGACACATGCGCCATGATCCATCCTTCTTGTGCACCAATACTACTGGAGCAGAGAAAGAACTTTGACTTGGTTGAATTATACCAGCCTCTAGCATTTCTGCAACCATACGTTCAATTTCACTTTTTTGGACATAGGGATATCTGTACGGCCTGATGTTTGGAGGAACACTTCCTGGAATCAGATGAATAGCATGATCATGATCACGCATAGGTGGGAGACCTTTGGGAGTCTCAAATACCTTGGAATGATTGTCCAGGACTTTTTGGAGATCTGGAGAAATAGATGATTCCGATGTGGAAACATCTAGCGAACATAATTGTGCAATTACACCTCTTTGCTCCTTTTTTAGAAGCTTTGTCATACCATTAGAGCTGATTATCTTTCCTGGTTTCCCTGCAATACCCCTTAATTCAACTTCCTTTCCTTCCGTAGAAAATTTGATGAAAGTTCTTGAAAATTAAAAGCTATTGTACCCAAGGATTGTAGCCATTGGACTCCTAGTACAACATCAGCACCTCCCATTGGAATGGAAAGCATTGGGCTAGTCAATACATATTCTCCCATGGATAGCTTGATATTATGGCACCTTCCAGAGCAATTTATTGTTCCTCCATTTGCAATCATCACTTGACACTCTGGTGCTGGATATAGGAAGCAATTCAATTCTTTTGCTACCCTACAATGAATAAAATTGTGGGTGCTTCCTGAATCAATCAACACTATTACCTTTTTCTTCTTGATTTGTCCTTCTATCTTGATGGTTTGAGGAGTGGTAATTCCCGCCAATGCATTACAAGATATGGTCGGATTTATTTGTTCTTCATCTAGGCTTTGTTCCTGGAGTATATCTTCTTCTTTTGACCTTTCTTGCTCCTTTTCTTCTTCCTCTTCACAATCTATGTAGAATAATTTCTTCTCAGCACACTTATGACCTTTAGTGTATTTGCTATCACAACTGTAACAAAGCCCTTTTGCTCTTTTTTCTTCCAATTGTTGTGGTGTCAACCTTATAGGTTGTGGAAGACTAGGGGCAACAACACTTCCGTCTTTATAGTTGTGAGTGGTATGCTTCCTGGTTGCCATAATTTTGCTTTCCATTTTTCTTGCTAACCTGAATGCCTTCTCTAATGAATCAGGTTCCCAAAGGCGAACATCATGTTGGATATTATCCTTTAAAGACCCTATGAACACATCAATCCTATGCTCCTTTGGAATATCTTTTACCCTTATGTTCAATTTTTGGAACTCCTCAATGTGCTCCATTACTGAACCCTTTTGTTTGAGACTTATCAATTGGCTAAAAAAAGTGTTGCTTTCTGTATCTTCATAATGTGCTATCAATTCTTCCGTAAAAATTGCCCAAGTGATAAATTGTTTACGAGAGCGAAGCCATTGATACCATACAAACTGATTTGGTTCCAAATATACAGTTGCCATACGTACCTTTTGTGTGTTTTGCACATTATTGAGATCGAAGAACTGCTCCATCTGTAATATCCATGTGGCGGGATCCTTGCCATCAAACTTCCTCATATCGATTTTTGGAATATGGTGGGTCTTCGATCCAACATTAGAGTCTATGGAATCATGATTAACATTACTTTTGTTCACATCATGAGTTTTCTTTACAACCTTTTCACCATTAGTAAGTATTTCTTGTAGAAAATTTGTCAAATCTGTCTTCAAATCTGTCTTCAAATTTGCCATGTCTCTCTTCAAATCTGTCTTCAAATCTATCTTCAAATCGTCCATCTTAGCTTCCACGCCATTTATCTTAGCTTCTGTTAGCTTTTGTGAGCGTGACATTTGTTGCACTTGTTCTTGTAATTTTGATATATCATGTAGCATTTCTTCCTCTTCTTCATGAGTCATGCTAGAGCTTTCAGGTTCCTTACTAGGTGTTTGCATTTTCTTTCCTCGGGGCATCAGTTATCGATAATGATGCTTTACTATGCCCTTTGAATTCCGTTAAACCAAGCTTACACAAAAATTTAAAAAAAAACTACACACCCTTTTTCACTTTATAGAAGCCTGATATTGAATCTGATGTACCTCTGTAATTTTAGATCATCCAATTCTGAAATTGCGACCTTTAGTAGCCTTCTGCGTCCTCTTTCCAATGCCACAAGTCTGACCCAAATTGGATTCTCCAAGGAAGAGTTATGTGAAATCTCTCACAGTGACTTGCTTTTAAACTAGTTCAGTAGAGTGAACTTGTACGACGTGCCACGAGTCACTGTTTCAACCTTTGGATCTGAAACACACATACAAGAAACTACAATCCGTCCTCTTTCTGTACCTTCTTACGAAATTTCAATCCAATCCCCAGAGAGAAAGTTATGACGATTTTCCCCAGGTCACCTGTTTTGAATGTAATTCAGGAGTCTGCAAAAAGACCAACTTCCTCAGATCATTTCTTCGTAAATATCGCGCGAAAAGCTCTGAAATTCGGACCCAAGGTTCAGCGCGATTTCTTCTCAAATGTGTTTTTTTTGCGACTTCTGAAACGTCACAGAAAAAAAGTTATAGCGAAAATGCCACGATGACCTGTTTGGAGCAGCGAAACCCTAGAATCCAAAGCTCTGATACCAAATGTTATGAAACCAGCTCACAAGAAGATAAAAAAGAGAGATCCACGCCTTAGAATTCAGCCTCTTCGAGGGGGCAACCTCCTTTACATTACATAAATGAGCAATTATTGGATGATACAAATGACAAAACCTCCTTTCTATATATAGGAGTCTAAGGAGTCACAATATAATCCAGCCGACATAACAATAATAATATAAAGCCACAAAAATAACCATAGAGGGATTCTAAGGGGCACAGAAATAACAACATGGGGGTAATAGGGGCACAACAATATAAATAAGGGGTATAACTACAATAGTAATGGGGTAATCACTAATATTATAGGGACCCAACAAGCTCTCTATCTATGCAAAAGCTGCCATGGGTTTTTCTTTCCCTTTCTTGTTCTTTTTCTCCTGACACACAACAACATAGTGTCCCAACTTTTGACAATTCCAACATTTGACTTTGGAATAGTCCTTCTCCTTGTTCTGCTGTTTGCCTTTACCTTTGCCTTTGCCTCCACTGTTGGAAGCTTGCTTCTTTGCTCTGCCCTTCTTGCCTCTTGCTAACAATGCCACATTGTCATCCTCCTCCACCTGTTTGGCTGCCCCAAGATAGTTCTTTCTGATCTCATTCTGAATGCAATCATCCCACAACCTCTCCCAATCGGGAAGGTTTTCTCGTGCAACAATGCCATCCACAAAATTCTCCCAAGTCTTGGGAAGACCATTCAAAGCAATCCTCACCAACTCAGTGGGTGCAATGATCTCACCTACGGCTGCCAACTCATCTCTCAGTGAAGTGATCTTTGTGAGATATGTTGTAGCACTATCAATCTTAGCCATTTTTATGGCCTTCAGTTTCTCCTTTAGAACCATTTTTCTGTTTTCATTTGAGCTTTGGTAAAGACTGGTCAAGGCTGTCCACATCTCATGTGCATAAGTCTTTCCTCTCACATGAGGAATGACATGGTCTTTGATTTCTTCCAGAATCAATCTTTTTGCCTTAACATTCTTTTTGTTAAACTTTGCCAACTGTACAGGTTCAGCAAGTACTACTACTAGGTTCTGTGTGGTATTTACCATAATGTCCCAGACTTCTGCTTCCTCAAAGATGCTCTGGATTCTCTCCTTCCATGCACTGTAGTTGTTATGCCCATCCAAACTGTCTTCAACTCTCAAACCCAAAGACATGTTTCACTGTCCTACCAAACTGAAATTTTCAAATCTGTGGTAAAGGTTTTTGTTTTCTATGTAAAAATGAGTTTGCTGTAATTTTCACTTTGCTGTCCCAAATTGCATTTTTCAACCAACCAAGCTCTGATACCATGAAGAAATTTCAACCCCCACTCTGGTTATCAGTTTTCCTTATTACTCCATGCATTTAGTTTTAAATCAAAGCATGATAAAAATTTAAAAATCTGGAAATGACAATAATTTTTTGAAAACACAAATTTAGAGATTTCACAACTGCTGAAATTGCAGAAATAAAACACAGCAAAATTATGACAGTCACACACAAAAAATAACACAGTAATTTTTTGTCAATGTGACCCTGGAAAAACCCCTACAACTCTTAGAGAAAACCAGTCTGAGAGCTCTTCTTTATTTATGAAAATGCTTTTACAGAGAAACTGAAATACACAGTAAAAATTTCAGCAACCACAAATTACAACTTATCTCGACTTTCGTGCTTGAACTCCACCTCGAAAATCATGCCAATCAGCAAACAGCCAAAACAGAATTTTTTACAGCGATAAAACAACATTAAATGTTATACATCCAGCCTCGAAAAACATGCCCAGAACTTGTTGTTCCTCTTCCTCGATTTTTGTGCCTTTTCCTTGGGATGCGTGCCAATAAATGTTGCTGCCCAGATTTGCTGAAATGTCTTCTCGCTGCTCTCCCTCACTTTCTCACTACTCAGAAATTTTCTCCTTGCTCTCTCTTCTCTTTCTCTCAAATGCTCATGAAAGAATGAATGATCTTTTCCTCTTCTCTTTATTTTCTAAATGACCTTTTGGGTTACCATAAGATCTAATGGTTGAGATTCATTTAGATCTAGGGATGAGAATAAATGTGCATTTAGTTCTCACTTTCTATTTTTTAACTCACCCACTTAAATAAAGACCCACTTAGCCTTTTATTTCCTTGTCACTTTTTCACTTTCTAATTCTTCATTGAGTTTAATAAAGTCGTCTTTAAATTAGAATGTAACTTTACCACTTATAAAGTCACTTTTAAATTAGAATGTAACTTTACCACTTATAAAGTCACTTTTAAATTAAATTGTAACTTTACCACTTATAAATTCACTTTAGGAGAAAAGTACAAATAAATTTGGACACTTTTCCCTAGGCCAAAGATCAAAGCCTTAGGGAACCACTTGTCTCTGGTACCCAAATTTTAACAAAGGGCTCCCATAAAGATATTTCCATTAAGCTCCAAGGAGAGTTGTGCTCTCACAATCCAACCATGAGTACAAATGAGAAAACTCTCCTTTTTTATAGAGTGAGATCTAACCTCCTTTACTATAAAATTATCATCTTTTGATCTAATTCTCTAGATATAGCATAAGAAAACAAATTCTAACTAACTCCTAAAATCAAGTAATCTATCACATCATTAAAATAAAGAGGTCAATCCATATGTACAATGAAAAGATGAGTCAAAGCCCTCATAGAGAGGGGTCAATCCTCCAAAAAGAAGCACAATTGATGGTCCAAGCTGCCATGCCAAGCCACCAATGGTCCAAAGTGATGTAGATGGTGGTCCAAGTGTAAAGAAGTCTCCTCCCAATTCAAAGGGCTGCAACGTCCTCCCTCTTCTAGTGCAACGACCTCATGTAAATGTGGCAATACTCCATCAAAGGGGTTGGCATCATGAGAAAAGCTCCATAAATCAAGTGATATAGCCATCAAATATCTCCAAATGAAGGCCCATGGTCATGCCTTGGGGTCAAGGAGCATGGAAGAAGCTCATAGAAGTCAAAATTTTGGTCATAAAACCCCCATCCAACCAAGTGACGTCAAGCATTAAGAAGTTAAACCACTCCAACTGATTTATTCTTGAAGACACTTTATCAAAGCTATGTCCCCATTATTTTAAGGTGCATCAAGAGAATGACACATCACCCAAATTGTCCAAGTCACGTTGTCCACATCAACAAATCACCGTGCTGCTGTCATAAGTGCAAATCGACTCTCAAATACTATGAAAATAAGCTCCAAATGGACCAATGAGGAGAGCATTCTATGCTATGACATGTGGCATGTGTAAAAGGGGTCCAAGTGTTCACAAGTAGCCCCAAAACAACCTCAGGGGTACTGGCCAAAGCCTCAATATACATGAAATGCCTTGAACAATGTGTACTACCTTGGGAAACATAAAAGTACCCAAAAATCATAATGCAATCAGAGCATGAAGGAAGGCTACGCCATGCCACAAATTGTGCCTTCACCAAAAATTTTACCACGGTTACTTGCTACCCCTTTCAACAGGGGTACCTATAGATTCACTGGAGCATTCTTTAGCACCATTGTAAGCCCAAGGTCACAAGTAAAAAGCCTTGTAACAAACGTGTGAAACCTTGTAGGCATCTGAGACCCTGTGTCATGTTGAGTCAGTTATTTTTTGTTTGGACCATGCCCTACCCTTTTAATTTTGCAACAGGCTTCTTTCGTCCCTACGAGGATTGGAGGGCTTGAGGTAAGCTTGTATGTGGAGTCATGGTTCTATAAGAGTGTTGCAGTGTAGGGGTGATCACCAATGTAGGGGCCAGTCCAACCCACGCCAAGTGCACCTATGTATTTCCACATGGTTACGAGTCTATCGAGTCAGTATGTGGCCTTGGCTTTGGTGTTGTATCCCTCATATGTTTCTCATATATAGCAGTCTCACAGTCAGTGGCATTTTCACACTTCCTAATGCAGTTCACATCTCTGTTGGCTTTAATAGCCAATTAATGAAGCAAGGGACATAGGAAAAGAATGCAAGGACTCCCGAAGGGGAATTATATTATTAATCCATAATTCCCGTTTGTATTCTATTGTACAAGATGGTCACTATTTATAATTATGGAGACCATAACAAATACATTATATTTAACAAATTTGTTTAAACTACCACCATAGCTTTCTCCTCAAATCTTTCCATGAATCTCTCACTAAATATCCATCCCTATTTTCACTCATTCCACTCAATCTTGTTGAGATTGAGTAACATTGGGAGCTATTTTCACATGCCCTTAGTGCTAGGCTTGTGAGAGAGAAACACCCACAAAGTGACTGTGTGGGCTTTGCACCCAAGTTTGGGGTTTGGGACCCAAAGAAGTGGACTTAGAACCCAAGAAAGATAATTTAATATTCTAATTTAATGTTAAGGTTGTGTTGGAGGGCTCTTGAAGGAAAGGAGGGCTTCCTAAGAGACCTAAGGACAAGTATAAATGACAAACCAATGGAGAGGTTTGGAGACAGGAGAAATCAAGGAACATTTCTTCTTGTGTGTGGTGACGACGGAAACAAAAGAAGCCATAGGAGTGAAAGGGAAATTGTGAGGAAATTATGGCCTAAAGGAGAACACTGAGTTCTAGGACAAGTTGCCAATGTTTTGTGTGCATGCTGTAAGTAGAAGAGGTAGGGCCGCTGAGTTTGGAGGCCTGGTTAG